>OY288249.1:37468661-38668661 GCA_958450325.1 Agrostemma githago
ATACTATTTCTAATTGTAGATTGGAGAAAAAGAAGGTTTTAGAGGAAAAAAGAAAAGTTGAACCTGCAAATGCATCATCTGAGGTTGATTCTGGCCCTCTTGATGTGGGAATTCAGCTTTCTAAGGAGCTAGGTGGTACCTCAGAACTTCTAGGGGAGAAGAGTAAGCCAGTGGATGAGGATGAGTCATCTCTCCCTGGTGGAAAACCCCCTGTGAATGTTGCTGTAATGCATCAAGAATGCTCCCAAAAATTCTATCAAGATGACACATTCATACCTGTGTCTAAGAGAGGTTCATCATCTCTGAAGAATAAGCCTCCTAAGGAGATAGAGCCAATGATTTTGGCAAATAAATTTCAGTTGTTTTTACAAGAAGAAGGACTAGGTGGTACCTCAGAGCAGTTAGAGGAGATGAGTAAGCTAGAGGATGAGGATGAGTCATCTCTCCCTGGTGGAAAACCCTCTACATCTGCTGCTGTAATGCACTCATTATGTCCCAAGGAGAAGGAGGCTATTTCAAGTGAAGAAGGGAAACTTAAAGTCCCACCTGATAAATCTTCTCATGAAAATAGCTTCTTGGAATATTAGGGGTTTTAACACCCCAATCAAACATAGTGAAGTTTTTTCTTTCTTAATAAAGAATAAATTGGATGTTTTGGCGATCCTGGAAACTAGAGTCAAGTGGAAGAAGGTGTCTAAAATTGTTAATAAATGGTTTAAGGGTTGGTCATTTGTTCACAATTATGACAAACACTACAATGGAAGAATTTGGATCCTTTATAATGCTGCAACGGTCTCCTTTTCTCAGATTTTTAAATCTGATCAGCTTATTTCTGGGGTTATACATTACTTTCAGACTGGGGTTAAGTTTCAGCTTAGTGTGGTCTATGGGCATAATGAGGGGACGGCTAGAGAAACTCTGTGGAATGATCTAAATGCCCTCTATATTTCTGATGCTTGGGTCACCTTGGGTGATTTTAATATTGTTAGATCTCCTGAGGAGAAATTGGGTAATAACCCTCCTTCTTTGAAAGAGATGTGGGATTTCAATACTTGCTTGCTATATTGTAAGTTAGATGATTTGAAAAGTTCAGGTTGCTCCCTAACCTGGACAAATAAAAGGGATCCTGAGGATAGAATCTGGTCGAAGCTTGATAGGGCAGTAGTTAATCCTGCTTGGAGTGCTATGTTCCCTACTTCTTCTGCTCTTTTCTGTGAATCTGGGATTTCTGATCACTCACCCATTCTGGTCTCAGTGTCTCATGAGGAAGGGTTCAGGAAGAGGTTTCAATTCTTGAATATATGGACAACACATTCTCTTTATCATTCAGTGGTTTCTCAAGCTTGGAGGGTTCCTGTATCTGGTTCTCCTATGTTCTGTTTGTTCCAAAAACTTAAAAATGTGAAGAAAGGTCTAATGAATCTGCATAAGAGTCACTTTAATAATCTATCCTCTCAGGTTGGGGAAGCTAGGGATGCATTGGCTGAATGCCAAAGGAAGTTATATTCTGACCCTTTCTCCACCTCTCTTTTTGATGAAGAAAAGAAACTTCTTGCTGATTATCAGAACTATATGAATGTTGAGCTGAGTATGCTCCAGCAAAGGGCTAAGGTCAAACATTTGCAGTTAGCAGATTGCTCTTCAAAGTATTTCTTTGCAAAAATTGCAGAGAGGAAGACTCAGCAAATCATTGGAGCCATTCATGATTCTGCTGGTTTCTTAAAATCAGGCAAACAAGAGGTGTCTAAAGCATTTCAGGAGTATTATTATTCCCTACTTGGAAAGAAGAAAGATACATTCGGTGATATTCCTTTTCTCTCTTCATGTTTGGATGCTAATGTGATTTCTTCCCTTACTAGTCCAGTTACTATAAATGAGATTAAAACTGCTGTTTTTAGCATGGATATTAATAGCAGCCCGGGCCTAGATGGATTTTCTGCTGGGTTTTTTAAGTCCTCTTGGAGCATTGTGGGTGAGGATTTCTGTAGGGCTGTCCTTAATTTTTTCAAAACAGGAAATATGTCTAAACAGGCTAATACAACTTTGGTTACTCTAATCCCAAAGAAAAAAGAGGCTCACTCTGTGTTGGATTATAGACCTATCTCTTGTTGCACTGTAGTTTATAAGACTGTTGCAAAGATTCTAGCTAACAGATTGAAACCTATTTTGCCTGATATTATTGGGGTTGAACAGGCAGCTTTTATTTCTGGCAGGAATATTTTTGATAATATTTTACTGTCTCAAGCTTTGGTAAAGGGGTACACTAGGAAGTATATTACTCCTAGATGTTTAGTTAAAGTTGATATTAAGAAGGCCTTTGATTCTCTGCAATGGGATTTTATAGAAAAGATGCTCAAGAATTTAGGCTTTCCTGATCTCTTTGTGAGATGGATCTTGGGATGCATTAGCAATCCTTGGTATTCATTCAAAGTGAATGGTGAAGTCACTGGGTTTATCCAAGGCAAAGGGGGGATTAGGCAAGGGGATCCATTGTCCCCTTACCTCTTTGTTATGAGTATGGAGATATTGTCTAAATATCTCAGGAAGATATGTTTGAAGGAGAATGTCTCATATCATGCAAAGTGTTGTAGACTCAACCTGACTCATCTCATATTTGCTGATGATTTGATGCTTTTCAATAGAGGGGATCTACCCTCTGTTTGTGCTATAAAGGAGGTTCTTGATGTATTTGGGTCTCTGTCTGGTCTAGTGGCTAATAATGATAAAACTTGTATTTACTTTGGTGGGGTTGATCAGGAGGTTAAGGAACTCATTCTTTCCAGCACTAGGTTTGTGGAGGGTCACTTCCCTTTTCGATACTTGGGAGTGCCTCTAACTGACACTAGGCTGAATATTCATATGTTTAGTCCTCTTATCCTGAAAGTGCAGCAAGCTGTTGGTCACTGGTCTACTCAGTTTTTGTCTTATGCTGGTAAGGCCCAGTTGATTAATTCTTGCATTTTTGGTCTGGAAAATTTCTGGTCTTCTAGTCTTCTCCTGCCTAAAGGAGTTATGAAGCTGCTTAATAAGCTCAGTAAAGACTTCTTCTGGGGTATTAAAGAAGGGCAGAGGAGGTTAGTCTTCAAAAAATGGAGGGATATTTGCTCACCTTGGGATTCTGGGGGGTTTAATATCAAGGATATTCAGAACTGGAACATTGCTTTGCTTACTAAATGGTTGTGGATTTTTTCTAATGGTCCGGGCAGTATCTGGAGTAGATGGTGCAGGCACTATGTGTTAGGATCTGGCACTGTTTGGAATGTTCAAGCAAAAGAATATTTTCCTGCAAGCATTAAAAGTATATTGAAAGTTAGAGACCAGTTGCAGATTCATTGTGGCTCTTCTGATCAGGCTCAATCAGCTCTTGATTCCTGTTTTACAGGGAATAAGTTTCAAGTGTCTAAGATGTATTTGATTCTGAGGGAACCTATTAAGCAATATTGGGGTTCATTCTTTGCTTCTGATCTCTTTTGTCCCTCTCATAAAGTAATTCTATCTTTAGCCCTGCAGAAGCAGCTTGCTACAACCGATCAGTTTAAAAGAAAAGGCTATGCTCTAGCGAGCATATGTTGTTTATGTCAGAAGGAAGAAGAGAGTATGGCTCATCTTTTCTTTTCATGTCACTTTGCAAGGGGGATTTGGAATGCAATACTGAGTTGGATAGGCTTGGCTAATATGAAGCCTGATCTGCAAGCTGCTGTTCGTTGGGTGAATATCCATAGAAGGAAAAAACACTGGAAGAATGCCTGGTTTAGAGTTAGCATTGCAGCAGCAGTGTATCTCATTTGGAAGGAACGGAACAAGAGGCTATTCATGGACAAAGAATCCACTTCTGAGGCTATAGTCAGCAATCTTAAATTCATTGTACACACTAGATTTTTGTGTAAGCAAGGATATCCTAAGTATTATAGGATTTTAGAACGTATGGCATCAAGCTAAATGTTTCATTAGAGTGATAGTCTTTTTGCAACATTGTAATTTTGTTTCTCATTGAAATGAAATGATACCTTTTTTGCAAAAAAAAAAAAAAATATGAGGCCAAAAGTGACAGAGTTAAGACGGAGTCCTAACGGAAAGAATGAAAATGCTTAGGAAAAATAGCGGGTGTTACAATCCTCCCCACTAAAAGAAAGTTTCGTCCTCGAAACTAAGAATAAGTAGAAAGGAAATAAGATTTCCCCCCGAAAAGGTGAGGATCCAATTTTTTTGCAGAAAAATTTGCTTCAAAAGAAAATTTTACAACCTTCAAAGTGATACGATATCGAAGACAAATATCTATTCCAAGAAGAATTGGGCTAACCAACCCGAAGTTTAAAATCTTTTGATTAATGAAATCGTAAAGTAAAGTTATTTGATAAAATAACAACGTTAAATAACATTTGTAAACAAACTCGAAGAAAATAGGATAACCAAAATATTTTGAAATCAAAAGTAAAATATTTTGATTAAGAAATTCGATATTATTCCTTTTTTTGATGAAACAAAATTTAGTTTGGAGAAATCAAATTTTGTAGTTAGTAAAAATCGCACCAATCGTCAAACATTTTCAATAACATATTCAAAAATCCACCAACAATAAAATGAAAATCATTTTTCAAAACGTTAAAATTTCGAAAATGTTATCAAAGTAATTATGAAAGTTTTCAAAAATGTTATCAAACTTGAACATACAAGATAATTTCGACAATGTTAAAACGTTTTACATAACAATCCTATACAAATTGAAGTACTTAGAAATATAAAAGTCTTTATAAAATTTTGATCTCTTGAAAATCAAAAATTAAAAATAATTTCGAAATAATTTTTTAAAATAAATTATTAAGGCATTTTGAAATAGATCTAAATATAAATATCAACCTGAGATAAAACAAAGTGAAGTATATAGTTCTTAAATTATAAAATAAAAATGTTAAATTTCACGATAACCCAAAATGTTAAATTGCTCAAAGTTTTTACAAAATGGGGAGTTTTAAAATTTGAAATTATGCTTCAAAATGTTAAAATTTCATGAAAATCAAAAATTTTAAATTAGTCAAGCTTTTTACAAAACGGGCAAATTCACAATTAGAAATTATAACTCAAAATGTTAAAATTTTACGATAATCCAATTTTTTTTTTCAAGTAGTCAAACTTTTTATAAAATAGGGAGTTTGAAAAATAGTTAACGGGTAAATAGAACAAGGATAAATAAATTAAAAATAAGAGCTTTCTAAATCGACAAAGGTTGAAGGGATTGACAGGAGTTACCGTAACAGAATTCAAGAGGAGTAGAAAGAAAGACGGAGTTGAGAATCAAAAAGAGCTCTCAAGGATTATGGAAGAAATTAATCATCTCGAGATTCCTAGCACGACTTCCACAAACACGGGTTCCTAATTCCCATCAAATAATGCTAAGTCCAATATCAGTACAGGGTGGTCCTACTCAATCTACAACCTCCAAAATTAAGTCTTACATACTTACACAATCTTTCAATTAGCATAAGAATCCACAAATGATTTAGACTAATCCTTTAATTAAGATTCCAACGGTGATCAAAACATACCCTAACTCGTAATCACTAAGGTTTATAAATTTAAAGCTCATAAGGTCTGTACTCGAGGTATGCTTCAAATTTCTCGAGTATGGATGACTAAATAAAACCCACCAATTAACAAAGTTTGGACACGAAATCCTCAAAAATGATCACCAACGTATTTATAATACCACAAGTACAGAAGTTGGGGAAGTACAATAAATCCTCAAACACGCTCAAACCTATAGGTAATGGCGCAAACACTCACATCTTCAAACACATCATTCGATTAATGTCTCTAAGAATTCGATCAAATTTCTAATCATAATGGTGCAACCACAAAATATTTAATAACTCAACGAAGCCACAATCTCGTTGGTCTAAGGTTCTGAACTATAAATCCATTAAGATGATTGACATCAAAATGTTCCTCAAAACAACGCGATAAATCCAACCTCTAATGGCAATATGTTTCTTCTATTCAAGGTTAACAACAATTTATTCAATTTAGATCACTCAACCCCAAAGGTCATAGGTTACAACTTTAACCAACGATTAACGATCTAATCCTTAAGAAACACGGGTAATCTATGTTAACCAAAATTTCTAACGGTATTAATGAAAACCTTCTATGGTACCACAACACTCAGGTTAAAAATTTAAACAGTACTCTATGATCCCAAATATTCCCGATGCATCCATCAAATAACATTTAGGTAGGAATCTCAAAATTCTATTATTAGCTACACTTGGTTCGGTTCTAGGTTAAGTTAGGTACTAGGTATCCATCAAATACGATATACTCTTACTACCCCAAAATATATTCAACTCTAAGTTCTCCAAATAATCAAGTAACCTATAACCCAAGGTTCAGAGTCTAAAGTACCAAGCTAATTCCATTAATTGACAATTTATCATTCAAATGATCCTCAAAAGCTTACTAAGATAGATAACAAGGTATAACTCACAACCCTCCAGCCCTAGGTAACAAGGGTTTACTAAACCTCAAACATCTATATCCTTTCACGGGTTCACTGAGACAGAATCCGGTCTAACCAAAGAATCTCAAGAGAAAGATGGTAGAATAGAAGAATAGAACAAGGATTCACCAAGAGAATGAAGATGAGAATGTATAAGAGAAGAATTGGAAGAAATAGAGGAAGGAAGAAAAGAATCGGTGATCCTATATTACTAAGTTCTTGAACCAGAAGAGAATCTTCGGGCCTCCAGAGTTCACGAGGGAATCCAAAATGGATTACTTCATCTTCTTGTAGAGGAACGAGCACGCAAGTCATGGGTCACTCTATCTGGATTTACTGCGACATCATGGAACATGAATCTACTCTTGATCATCTTGCCTGTAGCTTAAGTAAACTGAACCGGAGCTAAAAGACATTATCGAAATCTTTCTTGGAGCACCTAGTTGTCCACTCGAGTCAGCAGGCGTTGAGAGTGCTAAGTAGGTCTTGTCCCGATCTGGAGAAGCATATCAGCATCTTGTTCTTTCATCTTCTTCGACATATAAAACAAATATTCAATGCTAATCAATGAGTTCAGGAACATATAATTCTAACAGTGAAGTCCTTATCTGTTTCTACCCATTTCTAATAATGTTTATTTACTGTTTAAATAATTTACTGGTATTTTCCCTATTTTCAGGTGTAAGCGTTGGGAGCAGTGATGCTCTGATGCCAACTGTAATCCCCTAGAAATTCTAACGCAATACAGTGGCGGAAACACTGTAGAAGTGGGATTATAACACACTGTAGCTATTTCTTGATTAAATAAAAATGGTAAGTCAATACATAAGCCATAAAATAAAAATGGCTACAAAATAAATAAATAAATAAAATCCATAAAAAAGGTTTTAACAATCCATAATACAGTGATCTGATTAAAACAAGCAGGATCCATAACTGCTCGCTAGCCCACCCGAAGGAAAACACATATACCTGCCATGTTAAAAACATAATAGCCACAATCAGTGGGGAGCAACGTCAAATTATAAAGCTAAAATTCCCTAATTGTTATTAGTTTCGACAATAAAATTATAAATAGGATTTTACGGCAAACATCAAATTAAATATTTGAACGTCTTTATTTAATTAAACCAACAAATATATTTAGAGTATGTTAAGGGATGATTTAAATCTTAAAGTTTCGGATTTAAATACTTTCAAAATTGCTGGAAAAATAATTCTTTTACCTAAGACGAAGCATTTTAACGATAAATCACAATTTGTCCGAAAATCAATATTTATTAATTAAAGACTTTAATAAATAGTACAAAAATTACGTAAAATAGTTAAATTACATTTATGGACATTCTTTCCAGAAAAGAAAATTTCCAGAATTCTAAAACTCGGTTTTTAAAGCGTTTTCTCGTTAATCGTCCAATCTCGACAATAACGATTAATAAAAATAGTAATTACAAAACGACTTAAGTATTAATATCCAAAAATTATTATTAAACCTAAAAATCATGATTTTCCAGAATCTACCATTTTTCCAGATTTCCAAAAATTCCAGATTTAATAAATCCCGTCAAAACCGCCTTTAAAACCCGTTTTCACTATTAACGATTCCCTTAATAAAATTTATCGTTCCTAACATTTTATTAAGGCACTAAAAATCATTAAATTACATTTTAATATGAAATCATCAGAATCATAATTTCTCAAACCAAAGACCAGAAATCGAGAATTTAAGCAACAAACGCGGTTTTAACGATAAACGATGATTTAAAGTGATTAATTAATTCATCCACTTAACAATTCCGAATAATTATGAAGAAAATTCTATTTCACCAGAAAGTCTCACCACGTCAAAAATCAGATTAAAATAAAATGTTTAAGTACTAGAACTAAAAAATCGGCTTTTAATTCTGTTCCGGTCACAGAAACAATTAACCCGGTTCTGGGTCCCGGGTCGTGAATTGAAACGTTGACAAGTAATGGACAGCTCGATTTCCCTTGACCTTTTCTTTATCCCTCTCCTATGATCGGACCTTCCCGGCGGAGTCGGCCTGCTCCCTGCACAATGAACGCACAGGGCCTCGGAGGTTGTCCGAGGGAACCCTCTCCGATGCCTAAGTTAGTTCGTGAAATGCCTTGATGAACCTAGCTAGTGAGGAACTAGGCGGCGTTTTTAGGAGTGAGAGTGTAGAGAGAGAAAATCCAACCCCTTTCTTGTGGGAAAGGGTTGAGTATTTATACCTTCCCACAAGAGAGAGAAGTAGGAGAGGGGTGGATGGATAAGGAGGTGACAAGTGGCGTCTTCCCATCCACCCATTCCTAATTACCTTAGGCGAAATGACGCGAGGGCCCCTGGGGGTCTTGACCCTGTCAATCAGGGACATCCCCAGGGTAGGCGGATATTGAACCGTGGCCGCTGGGCTCTAGCAGGCTGTGTTGGCTTGCTGGCCCGGCGGTCGATTGCTTTCCTTAGCGCTTATGTTTCTATTTTGGCTTCTTGCCAGGGACTGGCCTTCGAGCTTTATAGGCGTTCCTCTGGGGCCTGCCTGGCAGGCGATTAGTGACAGGTTGCCGACCCCAATCAATTGGCCCTCGTCAGCAGGGAGGAAAGCAAGGCTTTCCTTTTGCTGGCGACTCTTACTTGGAGGGAGGTTGACTTACTTCCGTGTCTGCTACCGCATTTAATGCTTTGCGCCTTCCCGAGGAACGAAACGCAGTTCACGTCAGGTATATAAAGAGTTGAGAGTGTTTTCGCAATGATTACACTTCTCCTCTTGAAGGATTTTCGGGAACCGTGAAGAGTTCCTGATTGGTGGTTCTCCTTCCGGGGTGGTTGGGACGTCATTAATGCTGTGTTTTTACTTGTATAAATCCTAGTTCTCTTCGTCATTTCTGCTTAGCCCATCCTCAATCTTTCCACTTTCTCTGTTTTAATCATGGTTGGATCAAAAAAGTTGTGACTCGCCGTGGAGTTCGCTCTGTTACTTTCCTTTTCAGAGGATTCTGGAGGCTCCGGTACGCTCGAGCTGCTTATCGAGCCGTCGTAGCCGTCGCTCATGGCCTTATTCTCGTCGGAGAGGCAGGAAAATCTCCACCAGGTCGAGTAAACGTCTTAAAAGATCCTCGACCCCTGCTGCTCCCAGATTTAGGCGCTGCCCTCAGGGAGGGGGTTGCTTTGACCGGAGGTCCCACGAATGCTTTCCGTGGCTGCACCCTGAGCAGTTTGACCCTGACTTTTCTGATGCTGGCTCCTCCCTGGGGTCAGGCCCCTCCTCCCCTGTGAGGAGAACAGGTTGTCGCACCTGCGACGAGTCCCAGGCTGTTCCCTTTGGCAGGGATTGGGAGGATAGTAGCCAAGACTCTGATGATAGTGAGGGCCTTGGTTGCTTGAGTGACAAGTATGGGGATGGACTCCCTGATGACCCTTTCAAGGATTCCTCAGACTGGGACTGGGGCTCGAATTTTGGGAGCCAAGGCAGCCCTGGGGACCATTCCCCAGATTTGGATGACGATTAGGCCTGCGTAGCAGGGTGTGGGCTTGTCGGGCCGGAATTTTTAGGCCTTGTGTATTTTCTTTTCTTGTTCGGCACAAGATGTAATTTTCCCCTTTCTTTAAGGCTAATGAAATGAAATTTAATCAACTTCGTTTTTTTTTTCGAATGCGGGGATGACGTCGTCGGTCGATTATTTCCCTCTGTCACTTTAGTTTTTCAAGGCCCTTTTTGGGAAGGGGTGAACAGCCCGTGTTCAGCGTGCGACACGTGGGAGACTGTTGGGGGTCCTGTCAGGGAAGTCGCCTCTTGGGCTTCTTGGGCTTTATATAAGCCCTTCTCCCCCTCCATTCTCTTCTTTTACTTTTTCTGAGATTTCCAACTCCTTACACTCTCAAATCGCTTTTGTTGCTGAGCATTCTTCGAGGAGCAAGGAGTACCCTCTATCACTGTTTCCGGCGACTTATCGGCGTCTTTAGGTTAGAAGTTCTTCTTTAAACCTTTCCCCCTCTTTTTTCCCTTCCATAGCCAATATGTCGCGAGTTCGTCCCCTTTCTTTTAATTCTTTGCTCGGGGGAACTGGGGATGGCGATGGTGGCCGGCGTGACCTAGCTTCTTCCTCCGGGGTTGGCCCTCGGGAAGAGGATGATCATCACAGGGGGGAGGGTGCTGAGTCACCCGAACCTGCTCCCTTTGATGTTGTCGATTCCGATGACGAGGCTCTGGAGGTGGACCCTTCCAGGGTTGCCGACTCCCTCATCCGTAGGGAGAGGGGGAGGACCTATTACTTGGATAAGAAAAAGTATTTGATCCCCCTAAAGACCTACCCTGAGGCCAAGAACAGGGACCTGATTCTGGAGAGCAATGCTGCTAGGGCAATTGAACAGTTTTATAACTTCGGGGAAGGGTACACAGTCGTAATTCCGGGGGAAAGGGACACAGTGTGCTGTCCTCCGGAGGGTTGCGTGGCCGTCTACCACAAGGCCTTAGAATTCGGCCTGCGATTCCCACTACATCCTTTCCTGGAGGAAACCTTCAGGAGGATGAACGTCGCCATTGCCCAGCTGACTGCCACTGCCATTAAATCCTTAGTAGCTTACACCTGGACCTGCCTTTTTCACGGCGAGGGGCCTTACATTGACGCCCTTCGCTTTATGGTCGGTCTTCAAATGGTGTCCTCGTCAGGGGGGGATGGCTCCCCTGGTTATTGGTCTCTGCAGAGGCAGAAGAAGTATGCCTTGGTCTGGCCGGCTTTGAGCAGCCTGAAAGACTGGAAAAATAACTTTCTATACGTCCATAGCGCGTCAGTGATCCGAATAAGGAGACTAAGGAGTTCAATGAAGTGACACTAGCTCCTATTAGCTCAAGTCAAGCCACACTAGCTCCTCCTACTAGCTTAGTGGTATGTCTTCTCCAAGTACTAAGTTAGCTCACAAGGGAGCTGAATAAAGGAGTAGAGAAGTCAAGGTTGATTATGGGCTGATTGGTTACTTCGTATTTAGCTCCATGTTCACATGGTGTGTACACTCAAGCTTTGGTGTTGGCTCCATGTTCACACAAGACTACACGGCTGGTGCAAGCTTTGGTTTTAACTCCCTAGCCTTGGTTTTAACTCCATGTTTACACTAGCTTTGTTTTTAACTCCAACCTTGTAATTAGCTCCTAGTTCACATTAGGCTTAGCTTTGTTTTTGTCACCCTAAACCAACCGGTTTAAGGGCCCTTGTAGGCTATAAATAGCCGGCCATTTGAAGGAATAAACATCATCCAATTTGCAAATTAAAAACCAAGTAAAAGTTAAGCTTTGAGCTTCCTTTTGTTTCGTCTTTGTAGTTTACAAGACAAGGTCTAGAGTGAGTCGCGTTACAAGCTCTAAACTCGCTATTTCAATCGAGTGTTTGATCTAGCAAAGCGCTTTGTTGAAGTATAGGTCTACTTCACCTAGCATACTATCCTTTGGTTACGGTTTATTCATCCTCAAACTATCTTTACCTTCTGTTTTGGTTACTTGTTTCACGTCCATTTCAGAATACTAATCCATCGTTACATTCTTGTTTCAAAGTTCATATCAACTCACATCAGTCAGGGTGGAAGATTCCTAGGCATTTTAGGAATCATGTCTACACCTGTATGGAAACGCGCGAGGAGTATCACCCAGGCGTCGGGGGGAAGGCCCTGGAGGTCAAGTTGAGCGCGAAGGAGGAGATTTTGATTCAAAAGTTTGAAATTGTTGCGGACAAACATGACACCTTTGGCCCTGCCTTCGAGCTCCCTCACGCGGAGCTTATTACGACAGACGAGTACTTGCTCCCCTTGGGCCTGATTCCTGGCCTTGAAGGTAGTTCTAGGGAGTTTTTGCTGTCACGATTTTCCAGAGACTTTATTTCTCCTTGCTTTTTAGATGACCGCCTTTCCCTTTCTGCAGATTCCTATACTTGGCGCTGGACAAAGAAGCAAGTCAGGAGACTGGGCTTGAGTGAGGATCTAGTCGTTCTTTCGAAGCGTCCTTCTCTTCCTGCGAATTTCAGGAAAGGGAGAAAAGCCTTAATGAAGCTTGTAAAAGACTTTGCTGCTGGTCGAAAATTGCCTCTCCCTCCCCGGCTGCCTTCGTCGAAGCCGGCGACTCCTACCCCCAGCATCCATGAGGGGGAGGCTGAGGTCACTTCTGGAGCTACCCCTCCCCTGGTCAGAAGCAGGGTGCTTCTCCGGCTGGACCCCGAGCTTCTCAGGGAACGCAGCCTGGGAATTCCGAGGGAACTGGGGAAAGTGTTCCCTTGGAGTTGAGGAGGAAAAGAGACAGGGAACCTCCTAGTGCTGATGTGGTGGATCTGGAGGCGGATGTCACCACCCCTGAGGCGAAGCGTCCTGCTCGTGAGCTTCCAAGTACCCTCTTCCCGGAGGAAAATGCAGAGTTCCACTACACTGCTGGTGACAGCGTGGACGTGTCAGGCCTGCTTTCTGATTCTGGTGCCGTCTTGGCTGACCGCCTTACCAAAACTGTGACTTCAACTTCTCATCAAGTGCTTCAGTACATCCAGCGTACTTCTAAGGTTCTGCTGGCGTCTGCCGAGTTGGCGGCTCTCAGCCGCCTGAGTGATGAAAAACTGACGATCACACCCGGGGCTCCTCCTCCTGACCGCCTAGCTATGGTAGAGAGGGATATTTCCTTGATAAGCTCTTTGAAGGATAAGCTAGCAAGGCAGGAGGGCGAGCTAGAGGAGGTAAAGAAACAGGCTGATCAGTGGAGGCTGCAGGGAGAGATGGCTGTGAAGGAAGTAGCCAAGCTGGAGGCTGATCTGAAGGAGAGCCGCCTGTCGATGGATCGAGATAACCTCTCTTTGGCTGAGATGGGGCACTTAAAGGGGAGAGTGGCTGACTTGGAGGAGCAATTGTCAAGCGCTAACTCAACTTTTGAACAGGCTAAAGGAGAATGGACGAAGGAGAAGGAGACCCTGGTAGAGGAGACTGAAGCTGTGGTGGATGCCAGCTTCGCGAGCGGTGCCAACTCTTCCCTGGAGTTGGTGATGGAGGTGATAGGGGAAAGGTTCCCTACCTTTGATGAGGAAACCTTCCGGAGTCTTTATACCGCTAAGAATGAAGCTCGGGCGGCCAGTCAGCCTGAGGCAGATGCTGGCCCTCGCCAGGATGCTCCGTGACGCTCCTTTCTTGTGATAGTCTTACTTTTCTGTGCTGAGCCTGTGTTATGGTCAGCTTGCTTGTAATATTTGTTACTTTAGTTTCTTCGTCTTAACTTTGTAAAGACTTTCTACCCTTCACGGGTCTTATTGTGGAATATTTTTCTTTTCTTTGCTTCTTTAAGGTATGCTTGATCTAGAACTCGGGGGATCTTTCCCTAATGTTAGTCGTGCCTAGCATAGCTTGTCCTTGGTTTCTGCTTGGAATCCAGGGGGCTTGCCTCCTGTCTGCCCAGAGGTAGGCAAGGAGGTCTGCGTTTCTTAATACAAGGTTGGGGATCTTGCCCCCAGCCCTTGTTGATCTGGCCTGTCCTTGGCTTTTGTTCAAAGTCCAGGGGGGCCTGCTCCCTGCCTGCCCAGAGGTAAGCAGGGAGGTCTGCGTTTTTTATACAAGGTTGGGGGGCTTGCCCCCAGTCCTTGTTGATCTGGCCTGTCCCTGGCTTTTGTTCAAAAGTCCAGGGGGCCTGCTCCCTGCCTGCCCAGAGGTAAGCAGGGAGGTCGTTATGCGTTTTTTATACAAGGTTGGGGAGCTTGCCCCCAGTCCTTGTTGATCTGGCCTGTCCCTGGCTTTTGTTCAAAAGTCCAGGGGGCCTGCTCCCTGCCTGCCCAGAGGTAAGTAGGGAGGTCTGCGTTTTTTATACAAGGTTGGGGAGCTTGCCCCCCATCCTTGTTGATCTGGCCTGTCCCTGGCTTTTGTTCAAAAGTCCAGGGGGCCTGCTCCCTGCCTGCCCAGAGGTAAGCTGGGAGATCTGCGTTTTTTATACAAGGTTGGGGAGCTTGCCCCCAGTCCTTGTTGATCTGGCCTGTCCCTGGTTTTTGTTCAAAAAGTCCGGGGGGGCCTGCTTCCTGCCTGCCCAGAGGTCTGTAGGGAGGTTTGGAATTTTTTGTTGGGGTGTTCATTTTCTTTAGCTTTGGCAACAGGGGGCCTCCCCCTATTGCCCCCTGCTCGTTTGTGTGTGAAAACGCAAGTTTGAACAGGCAACGAGTATGAATCTGAAGCTTTCTCATTTCTTTATAAAACTTTTTGACATAAGGGTGGTCGAAGCCGTCGACATTCTTTGACCGTTCTCCGCCATTGTTTTTAGCAAAATAAAAACTATCTTTAGACTTGGTTTAGACATAATATTTCTTCAGGGTGTCCGCGTTTCAGTGAGCATTCAACTCTTGTCCTTCAAGGTTGGCGATTTTATATGTGCCTGGTCCCAGGATTTGAGTTACTTGGTATGGACCTTCCCAGTTGGCACTTAGTTTCCCGTGCTCCCTGGATTTTCCAACAGCCTGCGTTTTTTTGAGAACCATATCACCCATCTGAAAATTTCTCAGGTGTACTCTTCTGTTATAGGCTTTCCTCATTCGTTGCTGGTAGGCGACGATGTTGGTACTGGCCTCCTCCCTTATCTCACTGACTAGATCTAAGGCCTCGACCATTGCAGCTTCATTCTCAGTTCGGTCGTATTGCAGGGAGCGTAGAGATGGGATCCTTGCCTCAATTGGTACTAGAGCCTCTGCTCCATATACTAGGCCGAACGGGGTCTGGCCCGTAGATTCCTTTTGGGTGGTCCGGATTGACCAGAGTATGCTGGGAAGCTCGTCAGCCCATCTGCCTTTGAGGTCATCTACCATCTTCTTAAGGCCATTTAAGATCTGCTTGTTGGCTGCCTCTGCATGTCCGTTGGTTTGAGGATGGCAGACGGCCGAGTAGGCAACCGCGATGCTATGGCTTTCTAGCCAGATTCTCAGGGGATCATTGTCAAATTGCCTGCCATTATCAAACACCAACATTTTTGGCAGGCCGAATCTAGTGATAATATTCCGCCATATCACTTTTCTGACTGCTGGTTCGGTAATGTTTGGCACTGCTTCAGCTCCTATCCATTTGGTGAAGTAGTCTATAGCCACGATCAAGAACTTCCTGCCCCCGGTGGCCACTGTAAAAGGTCCTAGTATGTCCATCCCCCACTGAGCGAAAGGGATGGGGGATAGGATTGGCCGGAGTTCCTGGGCCGGGACATGGATTGATGGAGCGAAGAGTTGGCATTTTCTGCATTTCTGGGTCAGGCTTCTGGCATCTGCTAGCATGGTAGGCCAGTAGTAGCCTGCCCTCAGGGCCTTGTGGGCCAACGATCTTCCTCCGATGTGATGTCCACAGATTCCTGAGTGGATGTCCTCCAGGACTTCGGCAGCCTGGTCTGCCCCTAGGCACCTGAGTAGGGGGTAAGTGAAAGATTTCTTATAGAGTTCTTCGCCAATGATTATGAACCAGGCTGCTTTGGCCTGTACCTTCCTCTTTTGTATCGGATCTGATGGCAGGATGCCATGCTTTTTGAACTGGATGAGGGGGGTCATCCAATTTTCGAGTCCTTCCTCGACGGTGCTAATTGCCTGACAGGCGCTGGTAGACTTTTCATGCAAAACATCAACCCACACCGATCTCTGTATGTCTTGTAGCCTGGAGCTGGCTAGTTTTGACAGAGCGTCGGCTCGGTTGTTCTGTGATCGAGGGATTTGTTGGATTTCATAGGACTTTAGGCCCGACAACTCTTGCTTTACTTTTTCAAGATATGTGGCCATGGTCTGGTCTCTGGCCTCATACTCTCCGTTAATTTGATTAGCAATGAGCTGAGAATCGGTAACTAGTGTAACTCGCTCTGCCCCCGCGGCTTTAGCCAGTTTTATCTCTGTGAGCACAGCCTCGTATTCCGCCTCGTTGTTTGATGCCGGGAAGGTGAATCTGAGTGCATGCTCAAAATCCACTCCCTCAGGGCTGGTTAGCACGACGCCTGCACCTGCACCATTGGCTGTTGAGGATCCATCAGTGTGCACGATCCATTCCTCGGCAGGGGGCTCCTCTTCCCCTGAATGAGAGCATTCAGCCAGGAAATCGGCCAAGGCTTGGGCTTTGATGGCTGTCCTTGGCTGGTATGATATCCCCAGCCCACTTAACTCGATCGCCCATTTCAGCAGTCTCCCTGATTTCTCAAACTTTTCCAACACTTTTTCCAGTGGTTGGTCGGTGAGGACCACAAGGGGATGTGCGTCAAAGTAGGGTCTGAGTTTTCTGGCTGCAACGATGACTGCATAGGCGGCTTTTTCTATCAAGGGGTAATTTCTTTCTGCTGTTCCCAGGGCGTGACTCACAAAGTAGATGGGTTGCTATGAGTTTGCTTCCTCCCTTAGGATGACGGCACTTACCGTTGTGTTTGTGACGGCAATGTATAGGTACAGTTTTTCTCCGGCTACCGGTCTTGCTAGGGTAGGGAGTTTCTTTAGGTGCTCCTTCAATTACTCGAAGACTTTCTTTTGCTCATCCTCCCATTTGAATTGCTTGTTGCCTTTTAATATTTTGAAGAAGGGGGTGGACTTGTCTGCCGACCTGGCGATAAACCGAGCCAGGGCGGCCATTCTGCCTGTGAGCCGCTGAATATCCCTGATGGTTTTAGGCTCCGGGAGGTCTAGGACCGCCTGAACTTTCTCGGGGTTGGCGTCTATCCCCTGGAGCTGACCAAGAAACCCAGGAATTTTCCGGATCGGACCCCGAATGTGCATTTTTTCGGATTCAGCTTTATCTTATATGACCGCAGGGAAGAGAACGTCTCCTGAAGGTTTGTCAGATGCTCTTTGTCCCCCTTACTTTTGACGATTGCATCGTCGACATAGGCTTCCAAGTTTCTTCCTTTTTGATTTTCGAAGACTCTGTCTACCAATCGCTGATAGGTGGCGCCTGCATTCTTCAGCCCAAATGGCATCATCTTGTACATGTAGGTGCCATGGCTGGTTATGAAGGCGCACCTTACTCTGTCCGGCTGCCAGAGGTACACTTGATGGTACCCTGAGAATGCATCCAGGAAGCTTAGCGTGGTGTATCCGCTAGTGGCGTCCACTAGTTGATCTATCCTGGGCAGAGGGTAGCAGTCCTTAGGGCAAGCCTTGTTAAGGTTTGTAAAGTCTACGCACATTCTCCATGCTCCCGATGACTTTTTTACCATCACAACGTTTGCTAACCACTCAGGATAGTCACAGACTTCGATGAAATCCGCCTTTAGGAGTTTGTCTATTTCTTCTTTTATTGCTGCATACTTTTCTACGGACATGTTCCTTTTCTTCTGCTTCACAGGGCGAGCCTCCGGATTAATGTTCAGCTTGTGAACAATGAAAGCCGGGTCGACCCCTGGCATCTCATCTGCAGAGTAAGCGAATACGTCTCTATTTTCTCTCAGGACTGCAATTAGTTCCTTTTGGTAGGACTCCTCCAGGTCGGCCCCTATAAGGACCTGCCTTCCTGGTTCTAAGTCCACTAGCATGCTTTCCCCTTCAGGCTCTAGGTGGACTGATTCTTGCTGGGTAGTCGGGATCTCACCTTCCCTGCTGGGAGAGCATTGGGCTTTTCGCTTCCCTTTTCTTTCTGTCTCATGGGCTTGCAGGGCCACAGAGTAACAGTGTCTGGCCGACTCCTGATCCCCGTGGACCTTCCCTTCCATGCCAAAATCTGTTACATAGGCTATGGTGAGGGCCCTAATTGACACAGCAGCTTCTATTTCATCTAGGGTGGCTCGACCTATCAGGGCGTTGTACGCAGATTTGGCATCCACCACAACAAATGATGCCCTGATATTTCTGGCCGAGGTTCCCTCCCCAAACGTCACCGGCAGATCGATAACTCCCATGGGTAGCATGCCTGCCCCATTGAACCCATACAAAGATCCGGGGGCTGGCCTCAGATGTCTTTTTTCAAGGTTCATTTTCTCAAAAGCGTCTTTGTATAAGAGATTTGTGTAGGCGCCAGTGTCCACCATACACCTCTTGACAATGTGGTTGCTAATTTCAAGGGTTAAGACCAGAGGGTCACTATGCGGGTACACGACTCTCCCTGCATCTTTGGGAGTGATGCTTAGGGTAGTGCCTCTTGGACCGCCTGCCCTCTCGGCGTAGCAAATTTGGTTCCGCAGCTCGCGGATCTGCCTTTTCTGGCTACGCCTGCTGGTCCGCCCCTCTGCATCTCCTGATACTACATGGATGACCATGCGATTTTGGGCTGAGCCCTCAGGTTTGTCTGCCGCCTCTTTCTGGGGTTTGTTCCTTGCTGCATAGTTACTCAGCCAGCCGTTTCTTATTAGTTTCTCTATTTCGTCTTTTAAGTGGCGGCATTCCTCCGTGGTATGACCTATGCAATCGTGGAACGTGCAGAATTTTTTGGGATCCCCTTTTGGGCTGCGCGGCTTGTTTGGACGAGCCCATTTTGCTGTTTCTTTTTCCAACTCAAAGATTTCTGCTCTCGGCCTGTTGAGGGCCGTGTAGCTGTCAAACCTTGGTTGGTATGTTGTGCGTTCCTTTTTGGGAGTGTCTCCCTCTTCTCTCTGCTTGCCTGGCTCATTTCTGCCACGTCCACCCTGCGGTCCCCCTTGCGGCCTTGTTTGGCCTGCAGGGGTATCCGGCAGGCTGTGAAACTCTTCCTGCAGAATAAATCCTTCAGCAATTTTCCTGGCCATGGCCAAGGTTTCTGGTTGGGCCCTGATCATCTGATTTTTCATTTCTCCTGGGAGCAGGGAGATTGTCAGGGCGTAAGCAGCGGTGGAGTCATCGATCTCCCTGACTTGCTGGTAGGATAAGTCAAACCTTCTTAGGTACTCCCTTACACTTTCACCCTTTTTTCTGCTTTAGGGTCATAAGATCGAAGCGAGTGAGACGTCTCCTTTTGTTCCCTGCATATTGTTCGAGGAAAACCTCGGCCAACTCTATGAAGAACTTGATTAATCCTTGGCGGAGGTCCCTGAACCACCCTTGTGCGAGCCCTACCAGGGTGGTTGGGAAGACTTTGCACCAGATAGCGTCATCCACGTCGTACATGCCCATGTGGCTCTCGAATGCCACCAAGTGGTCCTCTGGGTCTGTTGTCCCGTCAAACTTAATAGTGGGCATTTTGATTTTCGGGATGGGGTATTCTTGTACCTCAGGATGAAGTGGGGTTTTTGTGGGCCTGCCTACCATTCGTGACCTGCTCTCCCCAGACTGGTTACCGTGAATATCCCATTGTCTATGGATCGGTTTCCTCGTACTGGGGGAGCGGTGCCTTGGAGGCGGCCTGCTTGCTGCTTCGTCTTCTGTCTCAGGGGAGATTTGTCTGGGTCTCTTTCTCTGAGAGTGGCAGAGGTTCTCATCCTGGTGGTATCTAGATTCAAGCGGTTGCCCCCGGTTGAGCCTAGACTGCAGGCTTTGGGACAAACCTGGGGCTGGCTGCTCCTTGACCGCCGCCGTTAACCTAGAGAAGACCCCGCCCTGCTTTTCTCCCAGGCGCTTAGATATGGGCTCCATGTGCCTCATCCGCTCCTATAACCCCTGGGATAAACCTCTATGTTCTCCAGACGCGGATTCTGTTGTGTGAATGAAGAATGCCTGCTGTTGGGCAGGTGGCTCTGGGCTGCCTGTTGTGATACGCCTTTGCACCTGCGCGTATACTTGTGCCGTCCTTCTTGCTTTCCTCTGAGCGTTTCTGGCGGCGGTCCGCTTCGTGCCCCCAGCTCCATCCCCGCTTATTGAGGGTGGCTGCCTGGGGGCCGTTGCGACCCTGCCTACCAGGTCCTCAGGAGTGAACTCCTGGTTTAGCATTGCAGAGAAGAAGGCGGCTGTCTGCGCCATCTGAGCTGGGTTCAGATTCAGAGTGTGCCCTGGGTGTGTCCCCAACTCAGGCGCTACAGCAGCGTTTGGCACGCCTAGGAGACTGGTTCCTCCCACCCCCAGGATCGTGGCGGAAGGAATCCTCTCTGGCTGTGGCATGCCATACAGAGGGGTCACCGGTGGGACCGTCGGACCCGCCCCCGCACTGGCGTCAATGATTTCTGGCATGATTACTTTGATTGTTTTAGTTTTTTGTAATTAGGAATGGTTGATTTTTTGTGGGTAATCCGTGGATACAACCAGAACTTCCCCACAGACGGCGCCAAATTGTTCCGGTCACGGAAACAATTAACCCGGTTCTGGGTCCCGGGTCGTGAATTGAAATGTTGACAAGTAATGGACAGCTCGATTTCCCTTGACCTCTCCTTTATCCCTCTCCTATGATCGGACCTTCCCGGCGGAGTCGGCCTGCTCCCTGCACAATGAACGGACAGGGCCTCGGAGGTTGTTCGAGGGAACCCTCTTCGATGCCTAAGTTAGTCCGTGAAATGCCTTGATGAACCTAGCTCGTGAGGAACTAGGCGGCGTTTTTAGGAGAGAGAGTCTAGAGAGAGAAAATCCAACCCCTTTCTTGTGGGAAAGGGTTGAGTATTTATACCTTCTCACAAGAGAGAGAAGTAGGAGAAGGGTGGATGGATAAGGAGGTGACAAGTGGCGTCTTCCCATCCACCCATTCCTAATTACCTTAGGCGAAATGACAGGAGGGCCTCTGGGGGTCTTGGCCCTGTCAATCAGGGACATCCCCAGGGTAGGCGGATATTGAACCGTGGCCGCTGGGCTCTAGCAGGCTGTGTTGGCTTGCTGGCCCGGCGGTCGATTGCTTTCCTTAACGCTTATGTTTCTATTTTGGCTTCTTGCCAGGGACTGGCCTTCGAGCTTTATAGGCGTTCCTCTGGGGCCTGCCTGGCAGGCGATTAGTGACAGGCTGCCGACCCCAATCAAATTCAATAATCGATATCAAAAATATCAGAAAAATACAAAATTATTAAAAATCATCAAAAACAACATTTTTCCAGAATATAAACATATATTACATGTTTAGGCCGATTATTACGATTTTACGAATTAATATAACAATTTAATCGTTAATCTCGTAAAAGCGATAAAAATATCGAAACATGCAAATCTTCAACTTTAAAATTTTTTCCAGAATCCATGACATACATATATTGCCAAAATAAAATATAAAAATATATACATGCAAATACTCAATTAAAATGTTGAAATACCGAGTAACATCGACGTTACCTCTACTCCAAGTCTGAGTCGATAATATATACGTCGGCTTCGGGATCGTCCAAAAATTCTACCAAACACGGAATTCATGGCAGAAAAATACCATGAGAAAACTAATAAAAATCAAGGTAAAAATTGATCGAAAATGACGTCGATTAATACCTTAACGAAGAGAACGGAAAGAGGATTATTATGACGATAAAAATGATGCGATTGGGACTCGAAATGGAGCAAAAATTTTCCTAAGATGGAGGAGGAGTACACGGCCAAATGAGAGGGAGAAAGGTTGAGTATATTTTTTTATGACAAGAATGAATAAGGTGTAGTATGGAAAATGGATGGTTTTCAAAAATATAAATGAGATTAAATGGTTGATGAAAACTATGTGCACCATGATGAAAATGGCCGGCCAAAAATGTGATGACAAGGAGCATGAAAATTTTGATACTAATGCTACAATGAATGAAAATAATTTATCTTATGTTTACGTTTTTACGTGATAAAATGAAACGTTTAAATAAAACGTAATAAAACTTGTGACCAAAGGCTTAGTTGGTCCAAAATGTGAGTAAATGGTCTTAAAAATTTTATAAGTTGATAAAAAGTATAATCGTAAAATAGTTAAAGACATTTCAAAGTAATTCGAGTAAACCTCGCGTAAGAAAATAATTATTCGCGAAGCTTCGTAATAAAAGTCATTAACAACTAATTTTTTTAAATAAAAATATTTACTAGTTGAAAATATTATAGAAATGTATTCAAACATTTTTAGGAAAAGGAATAACTTAAATCCAAGCTTAAAAATGTCAACTCGAAGAGAAATAGAATTCCTTGCGGAAAAATTAATTAGTTTACGAAGAAACCAAATAAATGGATTTAAAAGGAATTTAAATCTTTAAAATTAAAAATAAAAATTATTAAACTCAAAAATGAAAATAGAGCTTAGTAAAATGATGAAATATGAGGCCAAAAGTGACAGAGTTAAGACGGAGTCCTAACGGAAAGAATGAAAATGCTTAGGAAAAATAGCGGGTGTTACATCATTGAAGTTGTCTATTCAGGTTATTTCTTTCCCACGTCGTCCGACTTAAAGATTTGGAATAGTTTGTGGCCAATCTTCTCGTATCTACTGTTAGGAAATAAACGTCTAGCAATTGTCTTTTTGGATCTCGAATTGGTTTCCGACCTGAATCTGTTTAATTAGGAAAGTTTCCTAGTTAATATCTGATTGATTAGAGTTTTCTAATCAATATCTGAGTATCTGACCTAGGTTTTCCTATTGTATAGGTTTCCTAATCTGTTTAGGGTTTCTGTTTAGGTTGAGAGTAATATATAAACTCTCGTATCTCTACCCTAGGAAGTATGATATCAGTCTGAAATCTGTAACCTCTCCTCAAATTAATAAAACTATCCCCTCCTTCTGCCCGTGGACGTAGCTAACAGGTTGTTAGTGAACCACGTAAATCTGTCTGTTTCTCGATTTTACGTTCTTATTTTTTTGTCTTTCTCTTCCGTTATAACAAACTGGTATCAGAGCTTTAGGTTAATCCGATCTGTGAGAAAGATGTCTAGGATGAACGTTAAAGTTGAGAGTTTTATTGATGGGAGGAATAGTTTTAGTCTGTGGCATGTCAAGATGCGGGCGTTGTTAAAGCAACAGAGACGGTGGGAGCCATTCTTGAAGAAAGACGACACAATCACCGCTGAGATGGCCATTCTGGAGGAGACTACAGTCTGTCTAATGATATCATCACTGAAATCGGAGGAAGATAGAAGTAGTAGTGGTAGTACTGATAAACAGGTGGAGCAGCAAGTAACTCTCGATGAGAGTGAAACAAAGGCTGAAGATCAACCACTACAGTCTGAATCTGAATCTGAACCATCAGCTTCTTCATTGCCAGCTCAGAAGCAGCAGAGATTGGCTCGTGAGCAGTCAATCAAATTTCTGAACAGGTATGGTAATGAAGATGAGGTGGGTCCGTCTGATCTGGTTCCGAATAGCAAGGTCCAACACAGTCTGGACTTGCTACAATTTGGAAGTATCTGATTGCTCTTTGTTGGGCAATATCTGAGGCAGGAGGGGGAGAGGAGTTTTATTTCTGGTACATCTGGCATTCGTTGGAGTGCATCTGGTACATCTGTCTGATTGAGGAGATTTCTGATACGTCTGATCTAGAATTCGTTGGAGTGCATCTGTCTGATCTAATTGAGAGAAAATTCGAGTCAAGGTGGAGATTGTTAGGAAATAAGTTCCTAGCAATTGTCTTTTCGGATCTCGAATTGGTTTCCGACCTGAATCTGTTTTATTAGGAAAGTTTCCTAGTTAATATCTGATTGATTAGAGTTTCCTAATCAATATCTGAGTATCTGACCTAGGTTTTCCTATTGTATAGGTTTCCTAATCTGTTTAGGGATTCTGTTTAGGTTGAGAGTAATATATAAACTCTCGTATCTCTACCCTAGGAAGTATGATATCAGTCTGAAATCTGTAACCTCTCCTCAAAGTTAATAAAACTATCCCCTCCTTTTGCCCGTGGACGTAGCTAACAGGTTGTTAGTGAACCACGTAAATCTGTATGTCTCTCGATTTTACGTTCTTAATTGTTTGTCTTTCTCTTCCGTTATAACACTTACACATATGTTGAAATGAGTTCTCAACAAACAAGTAGGCCTTTATTGATAGTGCAAATATGGCGAAGACAATCTTGCATAGCATGGCTGATCCGCATGCATTTTATTTCTCTAATATGCCTTTATATTTTCCACCTATTTATGGTTCATTATATAGTCTATTCGGTATTCCTTATCATACTTTTTTACCATTGCAGGACGTTCTATAACACAAAAAGGAAGATGGTGGAATTGATGGATTACAAAATTGGCTCACTTTTTTGAACTTGGTCATTTTAAATTAAATGTTTTTTCGGACAAATACACGTACCCTTTTAAATAATAATCGTATAGAATTTTTTTATTGCTACTTTGGATTGCGAAATACTCGTATATGATTAGATGGAGATTATTCTAGGTGTTCGTCTTATGAAACTTTACTTGATTGAGAAATGTATGTTTGGAGATTATTCTAATTAAGTGTTTGTTTTATGAACCTTTGTTAATTTAACTTGTATGTAGTTATTGTTATATGGAGTAATTATTAACAATAAGGTCAGCTCGATCAGCAATCGCAAGGAGTAGTCAGATGTTGGATCGAAATATATTATTAATATATTATTTGTGTAAAGATTCTCGACGCTTTTACGATGTCAAAGTTTCGATAAGTGATTTTTATATTACTATTTCTCGAGTCTTTAAATAATAGAAAGTCCTGCGCTTGGAAAAATATTTGGCCGGGAAAAAAAATTGTGACATAGAAAAGCGTCGAAGTTGCATTTTTTATGGTACATGTGGTGACGCTAAAAGGCGTCATGAATAAAATATTCAACGCTTTAATGTGTCGAGAATGACGACACAAAAATGCGTCGAGAATTCCCGACGCCCAAAATCTCCATGCTTTTGGAAAGCGTCGAGAATTAAATTTACGACACTTTAAAGCGTCGAGAACCTACCGTTTAAGCGTCGAGAAACCAAGGGATTTGTAGTAGTGTATGTTCAGCTACTCCATTTGATTGGGGTGTGTAAGGTGGACTTTTCTCATGAATTAGACCATATTTCTCACAAAAGTCTATTAAATAATTAGAGCCATATTCACCACCCCTATCAGACCTAACTCTTTTAATCTTCTTATCAAGTTGATTTTCTACCTCGTTTTTAAACTTTATAAACATATCCTCAGCTTCACTTTTATGTGTAAGTAAATACACTTTAGTGTACCTAGAAAAATCATATATAAGTGACATAGTAATGTTTGCCTCCTCTGCTTATAGTGCTTTTAAAATCTGCTAGGTCGGTGTGAATTAATTCTAGAAGGTCATTATGTCTGGTCTTAACAGGTTTATTTGGCTTCTTAGCAAATTTAGCCTCTACACAACTAGGACATTTTGTAAACACTTCTGAGGATAATGACGGGATAAGCGACATTGATTTGAGTTTTTTTAATAGACTCAACATTCATATGACCTAGTCTACCATGCCACACATCAATAGACTCAACAATATAAACAGAAGAAGAAGCTTTATTATCAATGGTAGAAACATCAATGTTCAAAACAAACAAACCCCCACTAAGATAGCCCTTGCCCACGAAGTCTCCATTGCGAGACATTACAACCTTGTCAGCCTCAAAAACAAGTTTCACCCCAACTTTGTTAAGTAAGGCACCAGACACTAGGTTTCTATGCAACAAAGGAACATAAAAAACATTACTAAGGGCAAGAGTCTTCCCTAAGGTAAGTTTAAGAAACACCTTGCCTTTTCCTGTGATAACGGCGGAGGAGGAGTTACCCATGTAGACGCATTCACCATCATCTACAGCTTCAAAATCGGCAAACAGCTCCTTGTTAGCACATAGTTGCCTTGAAGCTCCAGTATCCAGAATCCAGTCACTAGCATGTGCCACCAGATTTGCCTCAACCACGACAGCTGCAATGATGTCGTCTGTTTCAGCAAGATTAGCTTGACCAGCATGACCACATTTTTTCTAAGGGCATTGATAAGCTTTGTGACCTGGTTGACCACATACATAGCACACCAGATTAGTATTTGGTTTCTGAATTTTTGGAACGACCTTGGTGTATTTTTCTTGATTTTGTTTGTTTTTGTTCCCCTGTTCCTTGCCTTCACCACCCTTAGTGTTTCCCTTGTTCCCCTTATTTCCCTTATTTCCCTTATTCTTTTATCCCTCAAAAGACCAACCAGTTTCAATGAGATTAGCTTTGACGGGATTCAGGGACAGACTAAGAGATTTGTCTTTCAAATGATTGGTCTCCTCGGTTCTCATATGGATAACTAGCTCTTGGAGTGACAAATCTTTCTTTCTGTGTTTCAACTTATTTCTATAATCGCTCCAAGAACGGGGGAATTTTTCCAACAAAACTTTAGCAAGAAAAACTTCATCTAACTTCATCCCTTCATTAACAACATCACTACATAAATTTTCATAAACATGGACTTGATCCGTAATAGGTTTATCGTCAACCATTTGAAAATTTAACCATTCTCCCACCACATATTTCTTTTTTCCATCATCGCCAACCCCATATTTTTTCTCCAATGACTCCCAAATAAATTTAGCTGACTTATGGACCATAAATAAGTCGAAAAGAGTATTAGTCATATGATTGAGTATATGACACCTAGCCGTTTTATTATCCTTCTCATATTTCATGACTAACTCTTCGTTTTTATTTATGAAAGAAATCAGAGGTGAAGTGACCTCAACAGCATTGTTTATCGACATTTGGATAGGAGGGTCGTTAAACAAAACATGATCGACCTCTAATTACACAAAGAACATCAACAATTTTTGTGATCATCATCTGTAATTGTTGCCATCAAGGGGCTCCAATTTTGACAGGTCAGGAATAGTTTTTGACAAAATCGACATTGTTACGGGGAAATTAAAAGTTCTCAAATTGTTAGTACGAAGAGTGTAACAATGAAGAAGAGGAAAACAGAAACTAAACCGACGCGACAGAGAACAAAAACCGATGGCAATCGACGACCGAGATAGGCAGCAGGTAACCAGAACTGAGACAGGCAGCATGCAACTGAACACGGACAGGCAACAGGCAACAAAAACCGACAGAGGCAGCATGCAACAAAAAACGACAGGCAACAGAACTGGCAACCGACAGCAGACGGAGACCAAGGCGACGGACAGGGCAAAAATGAGCAGCAGTAGTTAACGGAAGGGACAGGACAGAAAAACCGAAACAAAGTTGCTGTGTCGTGGTATCCGCCACTGACTTGAAAACTTTTACGGCTCGACCGTGGTGCACAAACTTAACCCAGAAAGTAGAGAATATTTGGAGAGGAGAGAATGTTTGGAACAGAATATTTGGAACAACACAAACTCGACCACCGTGTGTGGTAAAGGCCCAATCCACTACTCTCCACAAAATACCCACTTATCACACAATTGAGAGCTAGAAAGGAAGAAGGCTATAAAAGCAAGAAGAAACCCCCTCCCACTGCTAATGTGGGAGAGGCAAATACCCAAAATGGCTTTTCAACCATTTACAACCAACAACCCCCTCTTGATTTTGCAACTACAAGTTTGCTCTATTACAAAATAGGCTTTGGCCGTGTGTTCTTAACAAATAACAAGTCTGCTCTATTTCAGGGAGTATTAGAGCGTGTAGAAAGGTTGCAATCAGCTGTAAGGAAGCAAAATTTGAGCAGCTTCTGAAGGGAGTTCCTCTCACAAATAAGTTAAATCAAGAAATGCAGACTTGTCTTGAAAAGATAGGTTTTGAAACATTAGAAGAGTCACTTTGTTGATAGTTGATATTGGTTATTGATTTTCTTTGGTCTGGTGATTTTGTAAGTTTAAAGCTCTGTTTCAGCATTTGACAACTCATTTTCAAGATGTTTTGACGACAGTCATTTAATTTTCTCGAGATTCGTCTGTGAAAGGATGATTCGGCAACTGAGCTGTACAGAATGCTATGCATCAATGATTCAGCTGAAAGTGACTCATGGAAATGGTAAGATGGAAAGACAAACTTCTCATAATACATGTGGTCAAGTAGAATCAAGCTTGGCATGAGCTTCGCAGGGGGTACGTTGCTAAATGTGATACATATATATCTTGGGTATTTTTTGTGTGTTATGGACGTCATTTGATACTATCCGATCATATGTTTTCCTTCTCTAAGAAAAGTTTGTCATATATCTTGCAGATACGCGTAGCTAACTTACGAGAACCCGAACCAACTGCCATCTGATATGTCTTGAAGTATACTATCTTTTTCTATCGAAAATATTACTTAATTTTGTGTTTTAGTTTACAAATTCATGCAAGACCTTGTGTAATAATCTAAGTGTATATTTAGCCGAGTCTGTATCTTAATTTTATGTTGTTTATGTTAATCTTATCATATTTTCTTTGGGAAATAAAGTCAACAGTCGTTTTCATTGTACGGAGTATCTTTGAACATGATGCTATATTTCTGTATTGAGTAGAAGATGTAGTTTTCATGAGTTCGTACCTCTAAGGGGGGCTACAAGAAACCTATATCTCTATGTACAATCCTAAGGAACAATTAGCTCTTTTACTAATATAGGTTTTGGATACTAGGAAGGACGAATTATTGTCTTCTCTTTTATTATATCGAAAATTCTACTTTACCCTTTTCAGTTATTGTCAGAGAATCTAGAATCATTGCACACTTGTCCTTACCCTATTTTCACTTCACAGAGGGTGCTTACCAACTTTGGCAACAATACCAGTATGGATAGGGTTGTATCAAGCTCTTTCAAATGTAGCTAAATAGGTAAGTCTGGCTGTTCGGGGCTTTCCCCTTACTGTCCTAGTCGTCACTTGATGCAAGATATATGACCATCTGAATTTGTTTCAATTGAAGGGACTGCTGACAGAAGGATTTTTCTGGATTCCTTCTTTGGGAGGACCAACTACTATTGCTGCTCGGCAGAGTGGTGCATGCATTTCCTGGCTACTTCCTTTTGTGGTACTGTTTCTTGGGTCCATGAATCTTTAGAATTAATCATATCGTCAACTTCAGATACCACTGCCTTATGACTCTATGACGGAAACTAATTGCCTGTTACATTGTTTTCCGAAACTAACACTATATTGAGTACTCTATGTAGCTGAGTCCTGAATCTATATTCCTTTGAACATTTCATTCTGTTTAGTAACAGAATGTAGAGGTTTTTTTTAGTTATTTCGTTCGTAATAAAATATCTTCATCATTTCTATCCTCATCATCGATACATTACCAGTATTATTTTACTTTGTAATAAGTTATAGTTTTCTGAGAACATGAATAGTGTTTCTTGCCGAAATTCTAGTCCATCAAGATTATATACGATCAATATCATATATGATGAGCGAGTCTATAGTCGATAGTCCGTAGCCATATGCCATATCCATGAGTTAGTTTTTTACAGCTGGAAATAGAAGTTGCTTTAACAGAGACAATGACTAGGTTATGGACTTCAGATAGAGAGGTATATTTTGTTGGTGTAATTGCTCTTTTGTGCTTTTTTTTCCTTGTTTCTAGTGATGACTAGTTGTACCACATCTGTTAATGTCCGATTTTCCGTTTCACACTTGTTTGTTACTTGTATGCCGGTATGATTCCCTCTCATGTACGAATTTAACGAAGTCATGATATCTGTTCTTTACTTTAGTCTGTTAATCTTGATAATGTGTACATTCCATCTCGAAGGATGGCCATGATACCGCAGCATATCTTGTTTTGCCCGTCTTTCTAGTTCTTTCACAATATGTTTCGATGGAGATTATGAAGCCTCTTCAGGTAAGGAACCTCGACATGTATTGAACAGCCTATGTTGTGTATGGCTTATTTTGAAATGATATGTTTGATAGAGTGATCCATCTCAGAAGACTTCACTTGTTATACTCAAGTTTCTTCCCCTCGTGATTGGTTATTTTTAGTTGTCATTTCCTTCTGGGCTATCAATTTACTGGTTCATCTTTGAACCTCTTTCTATTCCTTTTTTGTCCTGTGACTTCTATCTTAAGAATTTTGCTATGATACTATTGTAACATCCCGTGTTTTTGACCATTTTAGTTATTTCTAATAACGATTAATATTAATAAATCGAGTCTCAATAAACTATTTTAAATAGTAATATTCAATTCTTGTGCCTTTGTAACCTTTTCTATTTCACTCCACTGTTTGCAAAACTGAAATTTCTATCGTTATCGCAATTCTGCGCGATTTTGTAAAATGATTCCTATTTTCTCATACGGACTCCGATTGAGGCGTTTCAAAACCCTAAATTTATTATTTTTCCAAGATCTACACAATGATAATATCCAAAATTTAAGTTTCTAAGTGAATCAAAATAATATTCTACTAGACAGCTTCTTTGCAACGTAAATCGTCACCTGACGAATCATTTCTCGACATTCGATTTCCGTACTTCTTTCCTAACCTTTGTGGAACCAAAATAACTCAAAATATCATCTTTAAACACCCCATACCGTCACCTTGAGGTCAAAGGGTCAAAAAATGTTTTTCTAATCAAAAACACCAAAAAGGGTAATGTACTTCCTAAAGGGTGACTAGCCTTTTGAAGCAATTGTCATTTCTTTGTCCATTGCTTGCTCCCTCACCAAAGGCACGACCAAATGCTCTTATAAAGAGCCTCATATGATCCTTAAACTCATATATTCATCCACCTAACATCCTCCTTAAAATCCTTTCCAAAAACGAGGAAAACCATCAAAATAATACTAAATTCTTAAGCCTTTACACCACCATTTTGAAGAGCATTAATTCCTTCTTTCTCTTATCTTATACTACTTATTTTCAAAGTTATTTAATAGTATAACTACTAACTTAGTTTGTTTTTGTGCCATTCTAACTAATTTATGAAGAGGAGGAAGAGAAAAGGACCATCGATCTTCGTTTTCTTACATGTTGTAGAATCGATTATTTTTGCTCAAGGTAACCTAACTTTTCTTCGGCCTCAAATCTCGTAGTACAGTGTTTAGACTCTAACTATCATATAACATCATGTTTAGGACAAAATCGTTAGATCACCAAGTTTAAAGTTAACTATTTGTTGATTATCACTTAACAATACATGCTGTAAAATGGATTCTATGATGTATGATGTATGTTTACGATTTTTCTTCGTAAAATAAGTTTCGAATTATCCTTAGGTTCCTTCATGACAGTTGTAGATCTGAATGTCTAGAATATATGAAAAATATGAAAAGCAAGTTTTTATGAATATATATATATATATATATATATATATATATATATATATAATTATTTATTTCGTAAAATGGTACTGTATCCTTTTATGTACTGTTTGGGCAAATGATATGTATCTTAATGTTAAACGTTTCTTTTAGACTTGAAAAATAATATATTATGTTCCTGATGATGTCTATTATGTGTACGTCAAATTTCATATAAATCCATCATATATATTTGCATTTATAAAATTTGTACTAAAATATATAGGTCAGATCTGGAAAATACGATTTTATTTAAGAACATTTTTAAAGTATTTTAATATAAATTTCTGGGGTTAAGTTATGTACAAATATAGGTATCTACAATAAATATTTGGTTAACTTTCATGATTTTTAAGTATTTTAAAAGATTTAAAAGAGAGTATTGAAAATCGTATCATTTTCGTTTTTAATTTCTTAAAAATAATAAAACTTCTTATTTCAGAAAAATGAGTTTATATATGGAAGCCTAACTCATAAAAATATATTTATTATGAAAATCGTGATTCAAAAATGAGATTTGAAAAATGACTGATTTTGTATCCTTAATAATGTTACCGATTTCGTTATTACTTAAATTTATTTTTGTAAAACTCTAAGTTTTGAGAAATTGTAGACACCCAGAATTGGACCTAGTGGCTGCAGAGGTGCCCGGAAAATACCCAATAACGGTACGACTGCAACGCGACGCGGGTTCGCGATGTTTTGGGTAGTTTTCTATAGAACGAATCAAATAATTACTCGGAAAAATCAACACTAACATGATGGCAGCCTTAGTCGTGTCGTTACGGTCGCATAGACAGTAATTAGAGTCAATTCCGACACCATGACCCCGAGTCGGTCCCAAAACTCAAACCGAGTCTGCACCGCGCCAAGCGAACCTTGAGATGCACACCCGAGGCCCACTAATGTTCACAGCGCTAGGTCAAGCCGCGGGAACCTTAATCCCCAAGTATTGTATTATCCTCCTCCCTCTCGGTTTTGGAAAGTATCAAAATCGTATCTTCAAAATCCCGACCGCCCCACCTCACGCGCCTTAGTATCCCCACGCCTTATCCCAGGCGCCTGAGTCTTGGTGCGCCCCAGCTATAAATACCTATAAATACCCCCCTCCGCCTCATTCATTCGACACACAATTTCTCATCTTCTCTTCTCCCTCTAACTTTCTCGCTAAGGACTCGCACTCCGACACCCAAGGCAAACGATCCACTCGACCGTAGTTCCGATAAAAGCGACATCGACGCTACTGCTCACCTTCGAGCACCCCACTCGATACCTAGGTGCCTGTGATCGACTAACTCAAATCTAGTAGCGAAGCTCTGACGGATTAGCCGCAGAACTAGTCCATAGTAACGAAGCTCCGCCGGAGTAGCTGCAGGAGGGGTAAACGGTAACGGAGCTCTGCCGGAATCACTGGTCAAGCTAAGAGGATCCGCCTGTTGAAACCGAGCCGTCACTAGGTTGTCATCTAAACAAAACTTTCCATATTTGCACTTTCTTTTATTATGCACTACGATAACACTAGATGTGGACACTAGGTCCACGAACATCTACTAAAACACGTAAACGTCCCAACTTCAACCGCAAACACTAAAACACACTAAATAGACCCGAGTAATTCCGAGATCCGTTCTCAACTATCTATGCATCGAGTCCCATTTAGTGCACACTCCGAGGGTGCAACTCCTCACAATCTGATTTACTTACATTCGCATTTACAGTTTTTCGTATGATTTATTGCTTTTATGACCTCATAATCGCATGCTAAATCACCTAACACGGAATTCAAAACTGTGGACATGACGTAGGTCCACCCCGACGCGGCCACGCGCGGGTTTGGGTAGGCGAATGAATCTCCATATGAAACGGATCGAATTGAAATTTAGGTCGAAGTGGAGTCGCCACCGAATTTTGTGGTTATTCGGAACCATTCGAGCCCACTCTATGTCGTAGTGGTCCGTATACAAAATATGGCCCATTTCCGATGTCAGAGTTTATTGGGCTCGTCCCTTTGCATTTGATACCAATACCGACATTATCGGATATTGTGTATTGAATGACTCTCGTGCGCCAACGGTTTCGGGCATCCGGAAACCGAGGTTCTGAGTAAGGGGTGAGGGTACGTGTTGGGAAGCCCACAAAGGACACCCAACCCCGCCCGCACATTAGCGGCCTCTACTAAGAATTCGAATGACTTACAATACGCGCGCTAGTTAAACGGGAAAATGATATGCAAAGAGTATTTTCCCTAAACATGTGAATGGAATCGAAAAGGGTTTCTAAGTCAATTTAATGCAATTAATTCTACGTCAAAGTGGAATTTTAGCATGTGGGTTCATTTAGTACGATAAACGAACACAAATTAAATTGACAAAAGAAATAACAAACGCGTTAGTAACGATGCAAAGATATAACGAATAATAACGGTTTGCGCAAGTATTGAATTGAATTGAATGATGTACAAGATGATGCATGGTTTGAAAAGATAGTATACACGTGATTAATTATGCACGTGTTGACCTAAGTCGTGAAATACTATCGGGTTTTGAAAATAGAATAATGTACGATTTATTGTGTTAATCGTTATGAGGTTACTCTATCGAGTGGTCGATAGACTCGATCGAGTAGATCCCGAAAAGAGGTTTCTGTTCCGCGTTCTAGACCATACTCGGCCGAGTTATTGACTAACTCGGTCGAGTACCTGTCCACTCGATCGAGTCACTATGAGGCTCGATCGAGTAGGGGTCGTGAAAAACATTCTGGTTCGACTTTTGGGGCGCCACTCGACCGAGTGGGCTAGGCACTCGGTCGAGTGCCCCCTGTACGAATTGTAATTCGTTTGCAATTTTGATGTTGATTTTGAAATTGCTTTTGATTTTTGATAATTCAATGATTTTACCGAATCGGGCATAAATATTGCACAATTTATGTTCGACTTGGTTTTTTATAAATCGCGAATTTTGTTGAACCGAATATAAATTTGTTGAATTTATACTCGATTCTAATTTCGAATACTCGTTGTATCCCACATTCGATTATTTGAATCGATATGGAATATTAGAGTGAAATAAAAAAAAGATAAATTGATTTTAGTCGTTTTAAATTAGTTATCGTGATATGAATAAATCGCGTTAATTAATTCATACGACTTGATTGTTAGACTCGATATCCAATTATGGAATTGGTATCGAATCTAAAATTGACTCCTACCTGAATGAAAAAAAAAAACTTGATTCCCTCGACTTCTCCGACATCGAAATAAATCCCTAGGGATTGTGATGTCGGATCCGTGTCAATGGGTTTCGATCCTTATTGAAATACGATGTTTGTTTTTTTGAGAAATCGATGTGACATGCGGAAAAAAATAATGATGCAAACGATACGAAAATTATTGTTGAAGTTGACCTATCTCAATAATCGAGTAATCGGGATATCGGAACAAGCGACCGTCAACGCGTGTGTAGTACACTTTTATATTCGGATTTCCTTATTCCAATATCACTCATACTCGACACAAATTGATAGGTATTTTAGTGTTTTGATATTAATACTATCGATATTATGGTTCAAAGAATGAAACAATAAAAAAAACGAAAAAAAGATGATGAGAGGGAGACGAAGATGACGTGAAGAAGAGAAGGAGAAAAGAGAGGGTTTTGACACCCTCAACCTACATGTTCTTGTCTCGGTGCGGACTCGTAACCGTGGCTTTAACACAAGAGTCTTCGAGGTTTATGGAGGTTGAGCTGTGGTGGCTTGGGGTCGATTCCTAAAACTAGGTTTAGGGTTTTTTGTTAGTGTAGAATTGCTAGAGTTTGATTAGGGTTTGTAAAAGGTGTAGTGTGTGTGTGTGTATGGTTGCACTAGGGTTTTCCAAAGTTGTTGCATGAGGGTTGCTTATATAGGAAAAGCTTGGGCTATGGTTTAGTGTTACTCGACCGAGTAGGCAGCTGACTCGGTCGAGTGGCCTCGTGCGTCAGCCGTCGGGCTTGAATAAGGGCCCACTCGATCGAGTGGGTGAGGCACTCGATCGAGTGGCCCAGCTGGGTCGCGCGGGTCAGTCTTTTGGACCTTGACCACGGATATTTGATGGGTTTATGTTTGAATTGGAATTTTGATGTTTGAGGTTTTTTTTTGCATGTCTCGGAAACGACTTTGACCGGGATTGACCCAATCGCAAAAAGTCGGTTTTATTTCTGGTGTCGGTTTCGGCCCTAATTAGCCTATTTGATTGGAAACGGCCCGCTGGGCCTGGATTTGAGGTTGATTTTGTGAGATTTGTACTCCGTAAGTGTGTTAGCCAACGATTAATGGATTTGAGCCCGTATCCGAGCGCATAGAAGCATGTTAGCGTCCGATCATCATCGGGTGTTTTTTGGGAAACTACCATAGACACCTGGCAGTCAAAATGCGGGTGTCTACAGAGCCCCCACTCTGACTGAGGCTTGGACAGGGCGAAAGTCAGAGTATCCACCAGGCCAATCGAGGATTGAAACCTGGCGGACTTCCGGCCGGGTCGTTTATAGTCCATTAGACTCGCGTGAAGGGCTCGCCAGCCATAAGTTAGAAGTCATACCTGAGCTGATGATGCTAACTCCGTGGGGCATTTGGACTTGTCGGGTAAGTCCTGGGTGCGCCTATGTGTTGGCCCATCACGCGAAAATGCTGGGGAGGTATAGTGGGTTGCACGTCCCTATTTGAGTCGTACCTGTATAAGTCACATAGAATGCATGCAACACGTAGGCAGCAAAATGACTCGCGCTGGGGAAGATGATTTTGACATTTTGAAAATTTCAATTTTTGAAATTTTGAGTTTTGAAATCTTGAAACTTTGAGATTTTTGAAATCTGGAAACTTTGATATTTTGACTCCTAACAAAGATTAGGAAAGTTCGGGATGGAGATTTCCGTGCTAGTATCGAGACTAGGATCGCGGTTTGATTCCTATTAAGATTAGGAAATTTTCCTAAATAGTTTGCATGGCTAATGCTATATTTAGCCCCTTCTTGCTCTTGATTTCTTCATAAATCCCATCACAAATCAAAGAAAGTCTCTTTATTTCCCTTTAGGCAAGAGAAAGTCTCTTTGTCTTCTCAAGAAGTTTAGCCATGGGAATCGATAGGTTAAGTGTGATGTTGCAGGAGTGGTCCCGTCGCTTTAGGGATGCCGATAAGGTTGCTTTGAATCAGACGGGGATAAACCAATTGTACCCGTTCCGTCAGATGGTGGTTGACCGCTATTTTCTAGATGCTTGCTTAGCTTACTGGGATGACATATATCATGTCTTTGCTTTTCCCCGGGGCGAAGTTTGCCCTTTACCTGAGGAGATTGCAGCTATAGGAGGATGGAACCCGATACTCCGTCCCGCCGTCCCGTACTCGATCTATGACCCGAGGAGGAAGCTGAGAGAATTTTTGGGGCTCTCCCACAATGAAGTGTCCCGTATGGTGGAGGGTGATAATATTTCTCTGATCGACTTGGCTGAGAAATTTATGAATCCTCTTGATGTTCGGGTTAGACCGGCTTATGGTCGTAGGGCTTTCTCTTTTTGTATGCTCCATGTATATGCTTTCGAGGGTCACATGGATTTGCTATCTTGCATGGGGAGCACCCGTCTCTTGACCGTGGTAGATTTGATGGAGACTGAACACAGCCCGACTTGGCTGATCACGGGCGAGATTATCCAAGGATTGGACAATCGTAAGAGAGACTCATCAATTCGTCTTACCGGGAGCACCCGTTTGTTGCAAGTATGTTACTTGGCCTTTCTTCAATTTTTCGATTTTTGATTTTTTTTGCGAATTTTTTTTACTGCGAGGGGTACTCGATCGAGTCACCTAGGCACTCGGTCGAGTACCCTCGATGAAACCCTCCTGATCTGTCTTCTGAGGTGCCACTCGATCGAGTAACCCTGGCACTCGATCGAGTGTTCTCGTAAAAAGCCCCCTGTTTGCGTTCAGGGGTACCACTCGATCGAGTATCTCAAGCACTCGACCGAGTGGCCTTAGGCGAACGCTTATTTTGCCTTGGAAACTCACGCTTTTGCTTCTTTTGCAGATTTGGCTATATGAGAGGCTATCAGTGATAGATCCTCCTCTTGATGCGGGCAATTACCGTCATAACCAGGTGATGACGAGGAGACGGGCCATTGACTTTTCTCGTCAGATTACGCAAAAGTATTGGGACGAGGTTTTTTCTTTCCATGGTGGTCCGTTAATTCGATGGGTCGTTCCGTGGTGGCCCATTTACCTTTGGAGTGGCTTGGACCCGAGGGACAGAGCCCGCTATCAGGTGATCCTTTCTTTCAGGCAGACGGTTCATCTCTACCCAGATCGCATACTAAGGCAGTATGGATGGACCCAGCGCATCCCCGAAGTTGAAGCAGTTGTGAGTGACCCTACCCAACTGACTGATGTGATGTGTGATACCTGGATGCAAAGGTGGTACACACGACATACTTGGCCCATTGTCAAATCTCGCCGCTCAATCTGGGTTTAAGATTCTTACACGAAGTGGACCAAAGCAGGAGATGCCAAAGCCCGAGCCGCTTTGAAAGTCGACGAAGCCTTCGACCTGCTGAGAAGAGAGCAAGCCAAAGACAACAGAGAGTTCTTTGATGAAGGAGACACTCCAGCTACCCTAGTTCGTCTAATGTCAGGTCACAAGAAGAAGACTAAGACTCAAGCTGAAGGGTCTAGTGCTAAAGGTGCTTGGGGGAAAGTGAGCCCCTAGACGGACTTGGAAAGAAGACTAGGCCCTAGGCTAGTCGTGCAGGACCGACTTGGCCCACGAGATAGGCTACCCGAGCATGTGCGGGCCCGACTTGGGCCGAAGACCGTGATTGAAGACCCGTCGTCAAAGAAGCGGGTTCGGGCTAAGGAAGTTCCTCTCGTGATTAGGGAACGCTCACCTTCACCTCGGCGACCTCGGGCTCCACGCGACCCGAATGACAAGGGAAAGGGGAAGATGCCCGGATATTAGTCTTCTTATTTTATTATTTGAATATTATTATTATTATTGTAGTGTGATTTTTTTTGGTGTGTATGCCGTTTTGGCGTTTTTTGTGTGTGTGTAATCCCGAGTTTATCGAGATATTAATAAAAGACATATTATGGAACAACCGTTCCTGCCTTTCGTTCATTGCAGTGGTTGTACCCTTTTAAGGGGTTGCCTACGTATCCATCAATAGCGGAATCAAACCAAACGTAGTTCAAAATTGATTTGATTGATTTTTTGCAATTTTCGAAATACATCAAGATTATTAATTCGAGATGTGCGACAAAAGAATAATTAATTCTAGCTTATTGACTTGTCTATAATTTTTGAAAATTTATAAAAAGACAAACTTTTATAAATTTTTGCAAATGACATTGAGATGGGGTTTATGGGTAGTAGCGCTTCAGCTGGTCTAAGTTGGTTGGGTTGACAAATTCGTTCCCGTCCAAGTCTGTCAGCATTACCGCTCCTCCTGATAGGACTTTCTTGACTAAGTATGGCCCAGCCCAGTTGGGTTTGAATTTACCCCTTGGGTCAACCGGTAGTAAGACACGAACCGATTTTAGGACCAAATCCCCTTCTTTGATGTTTCGGGGTCTAACCCTTATGTTGAAAGCCCGTTGGATCCTTTTTTGATATATTTGAATGTTGTTGAGGGCCCGAGATCGCCGTTCGTCCAGTAGAACTTGCGAATCGTATCGGGCTTGGACCCAATCTGCCTCAGGTACTTGGCTTTCAAGTAGGATCCTAAGGGATGACACCTCTAGCTCGACTGGTTGGACCGCTTCCATTCCGTATGTCAAGTAATACGGGGTTGCCCCGGTCGCGGTGCGGATTGAGGTTCGATATCCCCACAGGGCAAAAGGTATTTTGTCGGGCCAGTCCCGGTAATTCTCAGCCATCTTTTTAAGTATGGTGACAATCATTTTATTGGCCGCTTCTACCGCTCCATTTGTTTGAGGTCGGTAGGGAGAAGATGTATGCCTTTGAATTTTATATTTTGCCAGCAATGCGGCAGTTTCAGCTTGAAAGTGGGTCCCGTGATCGCTGACGAACTCATGAGGGATCCCATACCGGCATATTATTTTATTTTGGATGAATTTGGCCACGTGCTTGGCGTTCAAGATACGGTATGACTCGGCTTCGACCCATTTGGTGAAGTAGTCGATGGCCACTAAAATGAAACAATGACCTCCCGTCCCGGAAGGATGCACCTTTCCAATTATGTCTATACCCCATGTCGAAAACGGCCATGGTGATGTCATGGTATATAAGAGGGAAGATGGCATATGTTGTACATTGGCAAAGATCTGACAGTTATGGCAGTGTTTGACATACACCTGACAGTCTGTTTCCATGGTGTTCCAATAGTACCCGAGCCTCATGATTTTTCGGGCTAGCATATGGGCGTTCATATGCGGGTCGTTTTCACCATCATGGACCTCGGCCATGACCCTTTCGGCCTGTATTTTGTCAATGCATAGGAGTAGAGCCCCTTGTGCCGTTTTCTTGTACAATTGCCCGTCATCAGTTCGAACAAATTGGGCTGCTAATCTTCGTAGGGCCTTTTTGGCCCGATTTTCAGCTTCCGGGGGGTACTCTCCCGTTGTCAGGTAGGTTAGGACAGCTTGATACCAAGGTTCCGGGTCAGTTATCTCGATATCCTGAATGGCGTGGATGTAGGCTGGCTCGGACCGTCTTTCGACACAGATTGGCATGCTGGTTAGGTGATCCGGGATGTTCAGTAAAGATGCTAATTTGGAAAGTGCATCTGCGAACTGATTCTCTTCCCGGGGCAGATAAATGTATTCTACCTTTTGGAATTGTTTCTCTAGAACCCTTACGCGTGCTTGATAAGCCACGAGATTGGCGTTCCGAGTCTTCCATTTTTGGTGTGCTTGATTGATGACTAATGATGAATCACCGTGGACCCGGAGGTTTGTTACCCCTAAATCAGCGGCGGCTTGCAACCCGTGAATGCATGCTTCGTATTCGGCTGCGTTGTTGGTCACATCGAAGTCCAACTTGATGGATAAGGGAGTGTGTTCCCCTCGAGGTGAAATTATCAAGATTCCGACCCCAAATCCTCGGAAGTTGGATGCCCCATCGAAATATAGATCCCACACCGCCGTATCGGTATGGAATATGTCTTCATCAGGGAAGGCCCATGTATTGGTGTGGCCTTCCTCGGATATTGGGCTGTCAGCGAGGAACTCGGCAACTACCCGGCCTTTGATGGCTTTTAATGGTACAAATTTGAGGTCGAACTCGGATAACATTAAAGTCCATCTTGACATCCTACCGTTGAGGATGGGCTTCTCGAATAAGTACTTGATAGGATCCATTTTGGATAACACATGTACCTCGTGACTGAGCATGTAATGTCGGAGCTTTTTAGTGGCCCAAACCAATGCTAGGCACGTCTTTTCGAGCATTGTATATTTGCACTCATATTCGAGGAACTTTTTACTGATGTAGTAAATAGCCCGTTCTTCTGAATCGACTGTCTGGGCCAGCATAGCCCCCATGGTCGTCTCCGTCGTCGTTAGGTATAACGACAAAGGCAGACCGTGTTGAGGTGACATTAGTACCGGTGGAGCAGACAGAATCTCCTTGATTTTATCGAAAGCCGCTTGACATTTGCCGTCCCATAGCACCCGTTCTCCGATTTTTAGCTTTTTGAAGATGGGTTCGCATACCATGGTTAGTTTCGAAATGAACCGGCTGATGTATTGGACTTTTCCGAGAAACCCCCTTATTTCCTTTTCGGTCTTGGGTGGTTGTATCTCGGTGATGGCTTTGATTTTAGCTGGGTCGACCTCGATGCCGCGTTGGCTAACGATATGGCCCAGTAATTTGCCCGACGTTACCCCAAAACTGCATATTTGTGGGTTCAGTCTCATGTTTTATTTACGTAGCCTGGTGAAGAACTTTCTTAGGGCGGAAATGTGCCCGCTTCGGTCCTTGGATTTGACGATCATGTCATCCACATAGACCTCCACTTCCTAATGCATCATGTCGTGGAGCAAAGTAGTGGCGGTCCGTTGATAAGTGGCCCCGGCGTTGATAAGCCCAAATGGCATGACGGTGTAACAGTAAGTACCCCAAGGCGTAATGAAGGTGGTCTTGCCCATGTCCTCTTCTGCCATTTTAATCTGATTGTACCCGGCATACCCGTCCATGAACGATAGAAGGGCATGATCGGCCGTGTTATCCACCAGTATGTCGATGTGTGGTAACGGAAAATCGTCTTTTGAGCTTGCCTTGTTAAGATCCCGGAAGTCCACGCAAACCCGCACCTTGCCGTCCTTCTTGGGTACCGGCACGATGTTTGCAACCCAGTCTGGATATTCAGACACTTGTATGAAGCCTGCTTTGAATTGTTTATCGACCTCTTCCTTGACTTTAAGAGACCACTCGGGCTTCATTCTTCTGAGTTTTTGCTTTATCGGCTTGCACCCATCTTTGATGGGTATTCGGTGTTCGGCTATCTCCCGGTCTATACCCGGCATGTCCTTGTAGGACCATGCAAAGACATCTTTGAATTCTTGAAGGAGGTCTGCGAATTGTTTTCTCTCCTCTGGATCTAAAGATAGGCCCAACTTAAGCATCTGGGGCTCTAAAGTGGTTCCCACGTTGATGGACTCGGTTTCTTCGATTACCGGATCTCGGGATTCCCTTTGCTCGAGCTGCTCGACCAGATGTTGAGGTAGGGGTACCTGTTCGTCGGGTTTCTCAATGTCATTGCATATAAAATTTTTGAAATTGAGAAAATTTTGGAAATAAGACAAGTCGTAAGCAGAACGGTGTTCGTTATTATTATTGATGGTAAATTTTGAAAATAGCTCGAATAGAGCTGCCATCTGATCATTGGTCAGTGGCGGGATAGGGAGAGGTCTTGGGACAGGCCCCGAGACCTCAGTGGATAAGGGAAGAGGGGTTACAGACTCGACTTTAGCACCAGACCCTCTAGACTCGGACTCAGACTCCGACTCTGACTCTGACTCAGACTCGGTATCCGGCATGTCTCCCTCGCCGGTGGTCAGCTTGTAGACCCATCCTTGACCATCGGTCCATTTTATGGTCTTCCTCCAAGCCCTCGTCTCGGTGTTGGTACCGACCTCGGTGATTAGCTTGGTTGGGTCAAACCGATCGCTGCGAAGGATCAGGTTGACCAAGTCGTCTTTCAGAGCGGGGATGGCCTTGTCTTCTCCGAATAAGAGCCCCAGCACGGGCTCGGAGTTGTTTTCGCCCTCCTTTGATTTGGCCTGGACGATGGTGAATATATCATCAGGGATGAAATTGCATTCCCGAGCCTTTTTGGTCTCGGGATATGTGACGGTGGGTCGGTAAAGGCCCACTTGAATAGCTCCGAAGACTGGAGTGACGAAGTAATCCGTTAACTTCGGGCTATAAGGGCTTATGTAAGTACCCTTGAAAATGTCGATGGCTTTGTGAATACCGGCCTGAACCACGTTTTCCGGGGTTATAGCGTACCCCAATCCGAAATGTGATTCGCCATCATTTAGGACCTCGATAATCTTCCCAGCTGGAAGATATGGCCTTGAGTTATTCCGGGTAGGGAACCCAGGTTTTGTAGCATCGTGTCGATGCTAGTTGTGAAGTAGGGCCTAAAGAGATATTCTTCTTCGATCATGCCCACGAAATCAAATCCTCGTGGGTCGGCCCGGCCCGTAGCGTTGCAGCTTGCTACGGTAATTGGGGTCGCCTCCAGCGTGATGATACCGTCTTTAAGGGGCATGTTGACTTTTCGATGGAGGGTAGATGACACGGCCTTGACTGCGTGGATCCAAGGCCTTCCTAGTAAGAGATTGAATGATGAGGTGACATCTATCACCTGAAATTCCAACTCCTTGTCGATTGGGCCTGTTATGATCTTCAATTTTACGGCCCCGGCGACAGGTTTTGGGCTTCCGTCGAAAGCCTGGATAGTCTGCGCCGTCGGAAGGTAATCGACATCGGTGATGCCGATTGCTTTTGCGGTCCTTAGAGGAAGGACATTCACGGCTGATCCGTCGTCGATAAGGGTCATCGGGAGGAATTTACCCTTGCAGACGACCGTGATGTATAGGGCCAGATTGTGATTGGGCCCAAACGGTGGTAGGTCAGCTTCAGAGAAGGTTATGAGCGGGCCTTCTTCTTTGGATTTGCCCCTAAGGTAGGGCATAATGGTGGCTACTATTTCAGCAGGGGTAGCTTCTGAATCAACCTTGATTTCATCGAGAGCCTTAGTCAGTGCTTCCCAATGAGCTTGCGAGCTAACCAATAGTTGCCATATGGTTAGATCAGCTCGGACCCTCTTCATTTGCTGGACCAGAGCCGTGTCTGGGCTTGGTTCTTCGAGGGTAGGCTCCGTCCTGGCAGGTTCAGTGACGGATATGGGAATGGAACGCCCAGCTGCGACGAGGTGATTGGTGGCTAAGGCTTTGGACTTAGCCTTTCGGACCTCCTCAAGGGTGATGGGGACGGCTTCCCCTTTGGTTAAGTATACATCATCCTCGTCGTCGAACCATATCCCGTTGATTTGAGGGATATAGGGAGAGATGAGGTGAGAACAGTCAATTACCTCACCGGTGAAGAGAGCATGGGCGCTGAACGGGTTTTCTTTGTTGCTCGGCTTGTCTCCGGGAAACGGGATTTTCCCGCTCTCGATAAGATCTTGGATCAGGTGCTTTAACCTCCAACACTTCTCAGTATCATGCCCGTTACCCCGGTGATACTGACAGTAGGCTTGGGCATTGTAAGTTTTGGGCCTCTTTTCTACTGGAGGTTCTGCAGTTGGGCCTATCGGCTGGATCAGGCCCTTTGAAGATAGCCTTTGTAAGGCATAAGTATAGGTAGTCCCTATACCTGTGAATACCCGATTTGGTGTATTCTTTTTAGATGAGGTGTCGAGCAGGTTTACCTCGTCAAAGAAGCTGCGAGTTGCAACTGCAGGTGTGAGCTTGATTGTAGATGAACTTGCCCCTTGATAGCCCTTGGTAGAGGCCTTAGTCAGGCTCTCTAGTCTCAAGTCATCCTCGATTCTCGTGCCCATTTCAGTAAGGACAACGAAATTTGGGATGATAGCATACCGGAGATGGACCCGGTAGGATGGGAGTAGATTTTTGACGAAGGCTTCCACTAGGGCCTTTTCGCCGGGCTTGTCGACCAGCATCACACTCTCGGCCCTCCATCTCTGCAAGTATTTTGTGAACTCTTCTTTGGGCTCTTGAGCCATGACCTCCAGAGTACGCATTGTAGTATGGATTTCAGTGTTATCGGCGTAGTTCCGAGCGAATTCGGTCGCCACATCATCCCAAGTCTTGTATTTCTTGGGGTCGAGCCTGTAGAACCAGGCCCTGGGATGCTTTTCCAAGGAGGAAGGGAATAGGTGCTTGAACATGGCAGACTTTACCCCTTTGACTGCCATGAAGTCTTTGAAGGCCCGGATGTGATGGACCGGGTCTTCGGTACCCTCAAACATAGGAATTCCCGTTAAGTTGAGGTTAGCCGGTAGCTCGTTACTCAAAGGTGAATAAATGCGAGCATTTTCGGAGTGGATTGAGTTGCTTGTTGATAAGTGAACTTGCTCCTCGAGCCTGCGAACAACACTGACCAATTCGGCTATGGGCCCAGTGCAATCAACTCCCTCAACTGGGACCGTCTTCTCTACAGTGCTCTGGCGAGTGTCCAAAGTTTCTTGGTTAGCGAGGATGGAGGTCAGTTGAGTCTCGATTTTGGTTAGGGCATATTTCAATTCTTCCATCTTGCGTTGACGTCGGGTTGTGGCTGGCCTGTCTGTAAGAACACCGCGTAATTAGAAACTAGCCCAGAAATCCCGGAATAGAAAGTACATCCCGAACGAGACTAAAAGGGAAATGACTCGAGAAAGACACCTAGAAGGGTGACTTGTGAAGTGTGGGCCTTCCTTAGGATTCGGCAAGTGGGCCTAGTCCTGTTCGAAGGAAGGTTCACGTGGGACATCCCCAGACTTTTGACTCGATTGTGTTGACGGGCCCTCCTTCGTAAGAGTATGTCCTACTTAGGTGGGCCCTGCCTTAGTCTAATAAGGTGGACTGGGATGGGGAAGAAACTCGTGATGTAAGATCGACGGAGTTTCGACGCTAAAGACTTCTACAACTTATGGCATGACCCAACACTGCTAAATACGGGAAGTCCTAAGGAGAAGGGAAGTTTTGAAAATTTGATTGTTTTTTGAAAAAGGACCGAGTGGACTCGGTGAATGGCCCAATTTCCAAAAAAAAGAGGACGAAGAGTCATTGGGCCATGAGTTTTGAATGTTCGAGTTTTGATTTGGACAACATACCGGCTAGAAAATGGGCTATTTTGAGTAAAATCATAAGTCCTAAATTCGGTATGTCCCGGGTTTTGAAAATTGAATATCTTAAAAAAAAGATGCAATTTTTGAAAAGTTGACATTTTTGAAAACGACTCGGAAACCAAGTAGCACGTAGTCACACAAGCATTATAACGACGCCATGTATGCTCTACACTAAGTCTCGGTCGGTCTAAGAGGGTCTATACCAGTGTACATAGTCTAGACGTTGATCGGGACGGACTCTCTAAGTCGAATTAAGCTTAGAACATGCCAAGAAACCCACTCGAATCGACTATGGACACCTTTTGACATATCCATGTTGGAGTACATCAATGGTATAGTGGGACGTCGGTCACCAGTACCGGCCCGGGAAAATATGGGTTATGCATGAACCGTAGAACTAACACGCGCATTGTATTTGTCAAACGATTTCTATTCGAGTCTCACCCTGAGGATGCCGATGGTAAGTCACGCATCAGTTATTCCCAGCGGAGTCGCCAAATTGTGGACATGACGTAGGTCCACCCCGACGCGGCCACGCGCGGGTTTGGGTAGGCGAATGAATCTCCATATGAAACGGATCGAATTGAAATTTAGGTCGAAGTGGAGTCGCCACCGAATTTTGTGGTTATTCGGAACCATTCGAGCCCACTCTATGTCGTAGTGGCCCATATACAAAATACGGCCCATTTCCGATGTCAGAGTTTATTGGGCTCGTCCCTTTGCATTTGATACCAATACCGACATTATCGGATATTGTGTATTGAATGACTCTCGTGCGCCAACGGTTTCGGGCATCCGGAAACCGAGGTTCTGAGTAAGGGGTGAGGGTACGTGTTGGGAAGCCCACAAAGGACACTCAACCCCGCCCGCACATTAGCGGCCTCTACTAAGAATTTGAATGACTTACAATACGCGCGCTAGTTAAACGGGAAAATGATATGCAAAGAGTATTTTCCCTAAACATGTAAATGAAATCGAAAAGGGTTTCTAAGTCAATTTAATGCAATTAATTCTACGTCAAAGTGGAATTTTAGCATGTGGGTTCATTTAGTACGATAAACGAACACAAATTAAATTGACAAAAGAAATAACAAACGCGTTAGTAACGATGCAAAGATATAACGAATAATAACGGTTTGCGCAAGTATTGAATTGAATTGAATGATGTACAAGATGATGCATGGTTTGAAAAGATAGTATACACGTGATTAATTATGCACGTGTTGACCTAAGTCGTGAAATACTATCGGGTTTTGAAAATAGAATAATGTACGATTTATTGTGTTAATCGTTATGAGGTTACTCGATCGAGTGGTCGATAGACTCGATCGAGTAGATCCCGAAAAGAGGTTTCTGTTCCGCGTTCTAGACCATACTCGGCCAAGTTATTGACTAACTCGGTCGAGTACCTGGCCACTCGATCGAGTCACTATGAGACTCGATCGAGTAGGGGTCGTGAAAAACATTCTGGTTCGACTTTTGGGGCGCCACTCAACCGAGTGGGCTAGGCACTCGGTCGAGTGCCCCCTGTACGAATTGTAATTCGTTTGCAATTTTGATGTTGATTTTGAAATTGCTTTTGATTTTTGATAATTCAATGATTTTACCGAATCGGGCATAAATATTGCACAATTTATGTTCGACTTGGTTTTTTATAAATCGCGACTTTTGTTGAACCGAATATAAATATTGTTGAATTTATACTCGATTCTAATTTCGAATACTCGTTGTATCCCACATTCGATTATTTGAATCGATATGGAATATTAGAGTGAAATAAAAAAAAAGACAAATTGATTTTAGTCGTTTTAAATTAGTTATCGTGATATGAATAAATCGCGTTAATTAATTCATACGACTTGATTGTTAGACTCGATATCCAATTATGGAATTGGTATCGAATCTAAAATCGACGCCTACCTGAATGAAAAAAAAAAAAACTTGATTCCCTCGACTTCTCCGACATCGAAATAAATCCCTAGGGATTGTGATGTCGGATCCGTGTCATTGGGTTTCGATCCTTATTGAAATACGATGTTTGCTTTTTTGAGAAATCGATGTGACATGCGGAAAACAATAATGATGCAAACGATACGAAAATTATTGTTGAAGTTGACCTATCTCAATAATCGAGTAATCGGGATATCGGAACAAGCGACCGTCAACGCGTGTGCAGTACACTTGTATATTCGGATTTCCTTATTCCAATATCACTCATACTCGACACAAATTGATAGGTATTTTAGTGTTTTGATATTAATACTATCGATATTATGGTTCAAAGAATGAAATAATAAAAAAACGAAAAAAAGATGATGAGAGGGAGACGAAGATGACGTGAAGAAGAGAAGGAGAAAAGAGAGGGTTTTGACACCCTCAACCTACATGTTCTTGTCTCGGCGCGGACTCGTAACCGTGGCTTTAACACAAGAGTCTTCGAGGTTTATGGAGGTTGAGTTGTGGTGGCTTGGGATCGATTCCTAAAACTAGGTTTAGGGTTTTTTGTTAGTGTAGAATTGCTAGAGTTTGATTAGGGTTTGTAAAAGGTGTAGTGTGTGTGTGTATGGTTGCACTAGGGTTTTCCAAGGTTGTTGCATGAGGGTTGCTTATATAGGAAAAGCTAGGGCTACGGTTTAGTGTTACTCGACCGAGTAGGCAGCTGACTCGGTCGAGTGGCCTCGTGCGTCAGCCGTCGGGCTTGAATAAGGGCCCACTCGATCGAGTGGGTGAGGCACTCGATCGAGTGGCCCAGCTGGGTCGCGCGGGTCAGTCTTTTGGACCTTGACCACGGATATTTGATGGGTTTGTGTTTGAATTGGAATTTTGATGTTTGAGGGTTTGTTTTGCATGTCTCGGAAACGACTTTGACCGGGATTGACCCAATCGCAAAAAGTCGGTTTTATTTCTGGTGTCGGTTTCGGCCCTAATTAGCCTTATTTGATTGGAAACGGCCCGCTGGGCTTGGATTTGTGGTTGATTTTGTGAGATTTGTACTCCGTAAGTGTGTTAGCCAACGATTAATGGATTTGAGCCCGTATCCGAGCGCATAGAAGCATGTTACCGTCCGATCATCATCGGGTGTTTTTTGGGAAACTACCGTAGACACCTGGCAATCAAAATGCGGGTGTCTACAAAAACGTAAAACAATTAAAACTGAACAAAGCGATGGTCGGGTTCCGTATTAGTCCGGGTGCTCACCTTATTAGGTTCGATGCATCTCTATTAATACCGAGTCGACGCATCTTAAGCAGAATACCAGGTAAGGTATACCACGAGAATGACTAATATCCGTATTATCACGTTAAAACTGATTTGCTAATACCTAGAATATTAGTACGCTCTACTCTCCTATGTGCATCTTTTCATGGCCTGCTTGTCACGAGAAATCGCATGCAAAAAAGGTAAATACAACTATTTCGACAACAACACTTGCTTGTCTTTAAACAACCGAAATAGTAAAAGGCATAGGGTTAAAACAACGGATGTTACAGTATTTCCATCACAACAAAAGAACTAGGTTATCAGCCCACCGATTGATTAGTAGAGGACGCTATAGTGCGGGCGGGATTGGGTGTTGACATCTACCGGATGTTGGCTTCCCAATACGTACCCTCACCCCTTACTCAGAATCGACGGTTTCCGGATGTCCAAGTCTTTCCAGACATGGAGTGCTTGAGGGTACAAGTCTTTATCCTTAGGTCCCGTGCCACTCAACTTTGAGCCGGTAAAGGATCAAAGTTCACTTGAACGGTTTCCGAGTCCCCATAATTGACTCGGTGGCTACTCCACAAATCGGCAACGAATTCAGTTCACTAAAAAGGTCGCCTTACCAAGTGAATCGGTCTTTAAACATTTACAAGCACGACTCGATCGATTCCCAAACGGAAACACGGGTGCCCGCACCCGTCTAGTACAAGTCCGGATCGTCATCCGAATCTAGATCCAAGACAACGTCCCATACGCAAGATCGGACCGGCCCCCGACAGGGAGGGGGCCGCGTGGGTGGCCGCCGCCACACGTTGTTAAACCGGGTCGGTCCCGCACGGGCGCGCACAGGACGTTGGGCGGTGCGGACAGACGTCCACAGTTTAGCGACTCCGTTGGGGATTTGGAAACAAGTTTCCAGTGGTGGTGTAACTTGAACGAGGTCGGTGAAGCTCATTTCTTAGTTCCTAGTTGTGGTCACTACAGGTTTTGGCCCTAAAAAGCCCACCCTAACCAATATCAGGACCAATCGACCTCTCTGCGGTAAGATCTTTATGGACACGCGGAGAGATCCTCGGTTGACGTTCCGGCCGCCAAACGCGCAACCCGCGGGATTAATAAGCGGATAGTTCCGAACGGACGGTATGACACTCGTCTCCCTAGATGTGTTGTCAATGCCTAAGTAAGGACTATTCGTGGGCGGTAGCCTACCCTAACCTACCCGTGTCTGCATTCTGCATGAGTGTACGCATTCCTAGTTATGTGTAGCGTGTTTGCAAACAACCCAAATACAACACTAAAAATCTGGATTCAACAACATATTCAACCGCACCCAATTCCATTTTCGAAAAATACCCCATCTTTTCAAAACGACCTTTTAAACGCCGATACTCCGATCAAATCGTGATTTCTATAAAAGGAAAAACGTTTTTTAGATGCCGTCATCATGGCAAATTTTACACTCGCCACTTCCAAAAATATAATATTTTCAATGCCATCAGCTTGGCCAAATTAAAACCCGTCAACAACGAATACCGTTAATATCACCGAGGCTAAAAAGCGATCGAGGTACACAAAACGGTTACATTTCTTATTTTCAAAAAAACAATTTACACACACACCGTTAACACAACCAAAACTTCAATTAATGAAGCCAAGGAGCTCAAAAATGGTTACACTTTCAAAACATTTTTTTCTAATGCACCCTCCCACCGTTAAAAGCTAATTAACGCAACCAATGAACGTGGGTCACTAATTTCAAAAGTTTTTTCTAAAAGAAAAAAAAAATGAAAGCAATCTAAAACACTATTCACCACCTAAATCCCTCACTAAGGATTTAGTCACACTTTTAAAAACACTGTCATAAGACATCACGCTTCACCACGAGCGTCACATACACCACAAGTATCGAACTAGCTAATTAATAGTAGTTTCGATAACAAAGTCACGTAATCGTTTTCAAAACCGGTTCCCCTAAAGAACTGTGCTCCTTTCAAAAAAACATTTACACTTCGTCATCGCCAGATTACCAACGCACGCGAATAGCAACACACCTTCACGTCACAAGCAATGTCGTCACGCCATCGTTACACTATTTTTACAAATCATTCTTTTCAAAATTTTCGCAAAATTGGTCGTTTTCGAAAGAACATACCAAAATTCTTTGATCCCGAGCCGGGATCGCGATCAACCTCTTACGTCGTACAACCGTGTGTTTAACTGTCCATGTTAGTTACTAGGATCGTCGCCTCTACCCGAGGTCTTACATTTTGGGTCGTCTCATTTCGAGAAGTCCTCTTTAAGCCTCACCACCGAGGTTTGTGTCAAATCATCTCGTTACAGAGACATAAACTCATTAGGCGTTTCGCCGAATGCACTAAGAGTCTAAAGCACCTGAGTCCCTAAGCCAATGACCGTATACACGAGTCAAGGGTCTCATTTCTGTGTCGCTTAGTTACGAGCATTCCTCGAGTCCCTAAACCGCCCGGTAGGTCCCGACCTCATATTCCTTTCTTTCATCTAGGAATGGCGCCTAATAGCAATGAAAGTAGCGTCAACCAGCTCAATGCCTTAATGAACGTGGTCTATGAGATACTTTGGATAGTATCGTCAATTTCCTCCTCCATCGACGATGTCAGGCGTCGCCTTGAGACCCTCAAAGGACCCGAGAGGAAACCCCAGTGAGGACCGATAAGTCGGGAGCTGGTACTTAGTGGGGATCCGTATGTTGAATACGCCAGGCTCGCACACCCTATCGAGCCTACATGCCTTCGCCGTTCCTTTAGGCAATTCACCGAATTGGGGGAATCTTATGCTGAAGCCCTCCGGAAATTGCAGGAGGCCTGGCTACTATGGCCAGTGGGACCCACCCCTGACCCACCTATAGAAAATAGGAGAGCGGGTTAGAATCCGAATGCTTACTGCCTGTACCATCAAGGCCGAGGGCATGAGACCCAAGTATGCACCGAGCTCAAGCATGAAGTACAGGACCTGATTGACAAAGGGGTCTACGTCCCCGTAGGATGTCTTCAAAGGAGGACTGGCTCCAGGTACCAAGAGAGCGACCTGCGCGAACACTGGGAGCCCCATCAACGAAGGTTCCTCTAAAGGCACGTACAGCCGATTTCAGTAAAAGTCAAGTTCATCTTAGGGCCTAGACCGAAATAATAATAATAATAATAAATGTCTTGTCTTCCACCTTATCGACTCTAGGGAGGTACGAGGGAACATGTCCTTCACTTCCCCCAAAAACAAATCATGGGCATCTAGCCCGTTTCATTATCTATCAATAAAACAACTACTTTTTAAGCAAACATGCCTCGACAATCGCTTAACTTCTTTCAATAGTTTACTTTAACGCTTAAAATGGCTCGACTTTATGCCAATTATCGATAACAACTAACTAAAACGCAAGGGCTACCACGAACAGCCCACTCAACTTCACCCTAAAAGAGAAGTCGGGAATAACAACCTTAGATCCAACCAACCTTGACCAAACAATAATAAGCTTGCAAACGAACAAACAGCCAACCAACCAGACCTACAACGCAGCCGAATGCGAAGCCTAATAGGTCTAAAAACAGCCATATTTCTGGGAGTCAAAAACCTTAGAGCACACAGAGATTCATCCTTAGTGGTCAACCAAGCTACGGGTACCTGGAAAGTTTATAGCGAAAGCCTAACCTCATATATACCAAACCGAAGTAGAAACAATGTCCCGAGAATTCAACAAAATTGACTTCATACATGTACCCCGAGAGGAAAATCAATTCGCCGATGCGTTATCCAAGCTAGCCTCACTAATAAACATGCCCGATCACCTTTTCTCCATGCCAATTTGCATAGAGAGAAGCGAACAACCAACCTACATCCATAACCTCGAAACCCACGATACCCCCGAAGAACCTTGGTACAAAGCGATCCTAGACTTTAAAACCCACGGGTCATATCCACCCAACACTAACACCAAGAACAAAAGAGCCCTACGAATACAAGCCACTCATTACATCCAAAATCAAGGGCTACACTACAAACGAACCTCACAAGGAGTCCTCCTTAGATGCATAAACAAAAACCAATCCGAGAGAGTCATGGAAGAGGTACATGACGGGGAGTGCGGACCCCACATGAGTGCACATCTACTAGCCCGAAAAATAATGAGACTGTGCTATTACTGGATTACCTTAGAAACAGATTGTCGACGTCACGTTCGTCACTGCCACAATTGCCAAATATTCGCCAACATCCAACACCTACCTCCTTATCCTCTACACACTATAGCCACACCCTGGTCTTTCTCTACTTGGGGGATAGACATCATAGGATAAGTGCACCCATCCGGGACCGGAGGACACTTCTTTATACTAGTGGCCGTCGATTATTCACCCAATGGGTAGAGGCTGCCTCTTACACCGTACTAACCTCAAAACAAGTAGTCAAATCCTTACAAAACAACATCATCTGCCGCTACGGCATACCTCATGAAATCATCAGTGACCAGGGGGCTCACTTCAGGGCCGACACCCAAAAGCTCCTAGACAAATACAAAATCCAATGACACAAATCCTCACCCTATAGACCGCAAACCAACGGGGTCGTAGAAGTAGCCAACAAAACCATCACCACAATCCTCAAGAAAATGATAGACAACTACAGGGATTGGCCAAACAAAATCCCCTTTGCATTATAGGGATACCGAACATCCTATAGAACACCTACCGGAGCCACACCATATTACCTAACCTACGGCTCTGAATCCGTCTAACCAATAGAGCTAGAAATATCGTCACTAAAAATATTAGCCGAGAGTGGTATCCCTGAGGAAGAATGGAATCAAAAACGATATGACGAGCTAGTACTCCTAGACGAACGTAGGATACATGCCCTATCCAACGTAAAAGCTTACCAACAACGAATCCAGCGAGCCTTTAACAAACGAGTGAAATCCCGAAACATACACGATGAAGATTTAGTAATTAAGTCCATTAGAGCACCCCTTCCCGTTGACCCTAGAGGGAAATTCAAACCAAATTGGGTTGGCCCATGCCTCGTTAGGAAAATACTCTCGGGGGCGCCGTGATCCTCACCGACCTAGACGGTCAAGAGTTCTCAACCCCAACCAACATGGATCAGCTGAAACGATACTACACGTAAACACCCTGAAAATCACGTCCCGCCCTCCGACCTAGGGAGGAAACAAAAAAAATCAAATTCGCATCGATAAATGGCATAAACGAGTCTAAAGCAAAATTACTCACACTTTTCGAAAGAACTACGAACATGGTTTGATTCCGCCTAAAAAACGGATACGTAGGCAACCTTTCTTCGGGTACAACCAAAACAAACAAACAAGAAAAATCGGTTAATCGATTCATGTACTAACCGGGACTCCTTCCACGTCCCGACCAACGAGTGAATTTAAATGACGAAGCACAAATGACGAGCGGAGGACGGGATGAAAACCCGAAAGGGCACCCCGGAAAAAATGAAGAAACGAGTTGTGAGCCGTCGTAAAAAAAATTGACCGACCGAGGACGGGGTGAAAACCTGAAAGGGCGCCCCGGGCAAAATGAAGAATCGAGTTGCGAGCCGTAAAAAAAGCAAAAATAAAAAAGAAAAAAAATGGTGAGTCGAGGACGGGGTGAAAACCCGAAAGGGCGCTCCGGGCAAAATGAAGAATCGAGTTGCGAGCCACCAAAAAAAACAAAAATATACGTGCTTCTCATTAATAACAAAATTCGGCTAAATCGAGCCTTTGTCAAGGCATTTACATCGAACATCTGAAACCCGGACATCCCAGAAGTCAGCAATGTGTCAAAACTCCACAAAAACTAGTACTAATACGCCACATAATATCAACTAATAATACGTAATACAAAATGGCTGAGCTCTACCGGTCCAACTTTTCTTTTCCTTTGCCATTCGGGTGTACCTGCTTGCGTTCCTCATCCTCGATCTTCTGAAGGCAAGCTTCTAACGCCCTAGCCAAAGACGAGCCCAGCCAGTCAAACTTTCCTTCCTCTTCCCCGATTTTAATATGGGTCTCGTTAGTCTTGGCCCGCTTAGATAAACTGACAGAACTAGGATCAGTAACAGTGTCTTTGGTCAGGCACTTAGTCTCTCGAGTCACCTCCTCGCCCCTTAGCAGCGCTGTCTTCCTAACTTTTGAGTTGCTCTGTCCTGACGGGTGTTCACAAACCCTCTGCCTGGCGGAGGCAATGTCGGTCAGTCGAACACTTTCCTTAACAACAGGATGCAAGAACCTCTGCTCCCAAGACACCCTAAATTTCCTAAACGAGTCCTCGGTCCATGGGTCAGAACTAGAAATAACCTTAGCATCCTCAGGAATGGGGGGCCTAACACCCATTTGACTTGGCAACATGATAGTATTAGCAAAGCCCAGGTCGAAGACGAAAATGGAAATCTGGTACGCCCACTAATATTCCACCACGGGAGACCACCTAATGATAACCACATCCTTTGCCAGATAGGAGAGCCATTCCTTCTCCTTATGACCCTTGCTTCACGCCTGCGCCGTCTTCCGACCTGTGAAACCCTTATAGTTATAAGCATTGATGCATCGAGGAGGGTCGACCAAACCAAGCTGTTCTTGCAACCAAACCTGTACAAAACACGACAAAATATCACACCTCCAAGCCAAAGCAATCACAAAACAAAGAAAAATCAAGCTACAAAAATAAAAAAAAAACACCTGTAAAATGATCCTGGAACCTCGGAAAGATGTATCGTGGAGTCGAGCACAGGCAAAGACCTAGAATAAGCTTGCCCAAAATAAGCAAAGAAGGTGATCGTCCATGTTCCATCCCCATCACCATATCCAAAACTCGTGGGTTGCCCCAGCCCTCACGCGCCCTCGCATCCTCAAAAAGATGATAACAAGCCATCGCAACATTAAAAGCGCGCCTATGTAACACCCGCTATTTTTCCTAACATTTTTATCCTTTCCGTTATGACTCTTTCACATTTCGGTCTTGCGTTTCCTTTTTTCCAAGCTTTATTTTTATTTTTGAGTTTAAAGATATTTATTTTTATTTTAAAAGATTTTAATTCTTTTAAATCTATTTATTTGATTTTCTTCGTAAATTATTTATTTTTCCGCGAGGAATTTTATTTGTCTACGAATTAACGTATTTAAGCTCGGATTTAAGTTATTCCTTTTTCTACAAAAGTCCAAACATATTTTTTATAATATTTTCAACTACTAAATATTTTTATTTACGAAAACTTAGCCATTAATGATTTTATTACGAAGCTTCGCGAATAATTATTTTCTTCCGCGAGGTTTACTCGAATTGCTTTGAAATGCCTCTAACTTATAAATCATTTGAAACCTTTTCCCCATATTTTGGACCGACAAAGCTCCTTGTCACTATTTTACTACGTTTTATTAATACGATTCATTTTATTACGTAAAACCGAAAAGATATGATTATTTCCCCTCTCATTTAATTGTTGCATTTTTGCCCAAACTCTTCACACTCCCTCTTAATCTCATTGGATTCCACATTGATGATACCACATTGGATTCTTCATCCATTTTAATTCCATTTACGCTTAAAACCATTCTTCTCTCCCTTACATTCATTTGTGCATTAAAAAAATTCTTACAACATCATCTTTCTCATCATCCTTTGGCCGTGTTACTCCTCATCTTCTCTTGGCTGATTTTTCTTCAATTCGAGTCCTAATCGTCTCATTTTTTAGCCTCGAATTAATCCTCTTTCCGAGCCTATCGTTAAGGTAATAATCGATGATGTTTTTTTATCGTTAATCACCGTGATTTTCTTAGTTTTTCTCATGGTATTTTTCTACCATGAATTTCGTGTATGGTAGGTTTCGTGGACGATCCCGACGTCGAGAAGTATATTATTGATTCCGATTTGGACTGGAGGTAACGTCGATGTTACTCGGTATTTCGTGATTTTAATTGTCTAATTGCATGTATATTTTTATATTTCATTTTTGACAATATATGTATGTCATAAATCTGGAAAAATTTTAAAAGTTAAAAATTTTCAAGTTTCGATATTTTTATCGCTTTTACAAGATCAATGATTAAATTGTTATATTAATTTGTAAAATCGTAATATTCGGCCTAAACTTGTAATTTATGATTATATTCTTTAAAAATGAAGTTTTTAATGATTTTTAATAATTTGGTATTTTTCTGATATTTTGAAATCGATCATTGAATTTTTACCGTTTATGAACAAAAACGATTAAAAACCGATTTTTATTTCTAGCACTTAAACATTTCATTTTAATCTGAAATATTTCGTGGATGATGTTTCTGTTGAAAAAGAATTTTCTGAAATTTTTCATAATTTTTCGGAATTGTTAAGTGGGTGAATTAATTAATCACTTTAAATCATCGTTTCTCGTTAAAACCGTGTTTGTCGTTTAAATTCTCAATTTTTGGCCTTTTAAATAAATCTGGTATTTTGGAAATCTGAAAAAAATAGTATTTTCTGGAAAATCATTATTTTTAAAGTTTAATAATAGTTTTTGGATATTAATACTTAAATCGTTTTGTAATTACTATTTTTATTAATCGTTATTGTCGAGATTAGACAATTAACGAGAAAACCCTTTAAAAACCGAGTTTAATGATTCTGGAGAATTCTCTTTTCTGGACAGAATGTCCAAAAATATATTTAAGCTATTTTACGTAATTTTTGTACTATTTATTGAAGTCTTTAATTAATAGTAATGATTTTTGAACAAAATTACGATTTATCCTTAAAATGCTTCGTCTTACATAAAAGAATTATTTTTCCAGCAATTTTGAAAATATTTAAATCTGAAACTTTGAGATTTAAATCACCCCTTATCATATTCTAAATTTGTTTAATGATTTAAATTAAAGAAAAGACGTTAAAAGATTTAATTCGACATTTGCCGTAAAATCTTATTTACGCTTGTTTTGTCGAAACTATTAATAATTAGGGAATTTTAGTTTTATAAATTTTGAAAACACCCTAATTAGTAGTACTAAAGTGTTTAAGACTTTTTTAATCATTTTATAAACACTTGTATGATATTTCAATAATTTCATAAACCCATTTATCCTTATTTTGGAAATTAATATTGTTAAGGCCGAAAATATTAGTTTTATAAATCGATATCTTTTACTAAAAATGTTCTATTAGTATGAACTAATATTTTCGCTATTTTGATATGATACTATCTTTTTAAAGTTTCTAAATATAGAAGTTTCCTAAAATAGAAAGTTTCCTCTTTTGGAAGACAATCCGTTTTCCCTTTTGTTCTCTTATTGTTTACAATGATTATATCTTTTAAGTATCGATAATGACCCTGTTTTGGAGTTATGGAATAAGGACAAGTGTGGGTTTAGAGTAATATAGTCTGGGATGTACGTTTTGCCATCAACTGTAAGGCTGGTGTGTCTTTATGGGGCACATTGGTTGTTGAACTGAGCATGGTTTGTGTTCAGGAGAGTGTATATTTACCTTAAACTTAGATATCGCTGTTGATTTGGGGCACATTGGTTGTTGATTTGGATATGGTTTGTATCCAGGAGGGGTGTATAGTACTTAAACCAGGACCTCGCTGCACGCAGTCCTGTTATAGTTGAGTTGCCTAGTTAGAAACTGGATTCTGTTATGAGTTAAGTCTACAGTTCTCGAAGCTAGTTTCTAGTATTGTCCTGGTGAAAGTCTAGATTCTACATTAACCCTATCCATAACGCCACATTGATTATTTTATTTATTATCGATATAATTTGATTTGCAGGTTGGCAAATGTTTTATGTTTTCTGATGGTGGGATTTGTCGTGGGTCCCAACCGATCAATATTTAACCGACTATTCCTAGTGGGTAGCTAGGGCAAGTAGGGTGGATATCCACGGAGACGGTATTGTAAGGTCTAGACTAGGTCGGCCTAAGAACGAGACTAAGTCACAACAAACACAAAGAAATGCTAATTGACAAACTATGATGGGAGAAGAGGTAAGACGAGGCTAACAATGAACTAGGCTAAAACAATGCTAAATGAAATAACTAAACACAAACTAAACAATGAACTAGAGAAATGATGACTAACTAAGAAGATGAAATCAAATATGAAAAAAAGTGGTTTAGGTCGGGTTCATAAGTGTAGTAGGGTAATTGGGGTGGTCAAGGGTGTAGGTGTCTCCTAATTGCTAGATTCGGTCCGGGCTCTCGCTACTTAGACCGATGTCAAGGTGGGTTCGCGCTCTCGCATCTAAACCCTAGTCCACACTCTTATGTCTAAGACTATTCTCAACATAATCACATACTAGACAAACAATGAGTAGAGGAAGACTAGCATGAGAAGCATGGCCACTACAACTCAAACAAGCATTTCAACAAACACATAGTGTGCCCAATATGTGACTAACAACAAAGATTCACCCTTTACCCCTAATCAAACCCTAATCACCCATATTCTACCCTTAATCCCCCTACTAACCCACAAGGAGACTACTCACTCATTATCAAGAATAAACTAACAATAGTAAGAGAAAACAACATCACAAACCAAACATCCATTATCAAGAGCAAGAACAATAACAAGAACAATATCAAAAGATTCAAACTTGATTAAATAAACAAAAACAAGAGTAGAGAAGATTATACCAACAACTAGATGATGAAAAAGATATAAACTTGCATAAATAAGAAACCCAAATCAACTCCAAGGTTGTCAAGCTTGGATGAATCTTCAAGTACCCACTTAATACAAGACTAGATACAAACTAGATTAAAAGGAGATTAACTAAAGATTAAGGGAAGATTAATCTAAATGGATGAACTCTAAATCTAGGGTTTATATCTTGTAAAGAGGCTTAATAGAGTCTAATGTCAGGTAGGATCCCTAAACAATACAAGAGGGAAGTATTTATAAGGTTACAAGAATGAGGGAGGATGAACTAAAGAGTCACGCGCAGCAGCACCATGGTCCCGACCGGGAAGGGGCTCATCCCGACCGGGAAGGGCTGATCCCGACCGGGAAGGACCCAGATCAGAACACCTCTCTTTTTTGCACCTCATCCCGGACGGGATGAGGCCATACCCGTCGGGGATGAGTCTTGTAGGCCCCCAATATGATCTTTAAGGTTCCCCCTTGCTTCAGATGGACTTCTCATTGACTCTAGGGTCTCGGGATTGAGTCTAAGGGGCTAGGGATCGGGTCCAAGGCATCGAGTGATCGTTCCTCCGCTTCGTTGGCTCCGAAAAGTGTATGTATTGAGTCGGAATCGCTCCAACTCTTCATGAATGGTCTCGGGAACCTGAAGCGAGCTAGAGGAAGCATAAGTAGCCCATGAACCACTCCCAAGGAGCGATTCCGCAAGGAAAATGGGACCAAAACACAGCAAAATAGGCACTACAAACTACACTTATCAACTCCCCCACACTTAACCCTTACTCGCCCTCGAGTAAGCACAAACTAACAACTAAACTAGTCGAGCGGGTATTAGCGCACCCTACGCCCTTTCAACTCACGCGAGAACACCTAGAGGATGAGTGCTCTCTGCAAGGCAAGTGAGGTATTGCGACAAAACCATGGATGCAACCGGACACAAAAACATATAAACAAGCAAACATACATACAAACACACAATAGGTTGCACCCAAAAAAAAAGAAACAAATACTGCTTCCCTCTAAAAAGCCGTGAAAGAAGCACCGGTTTAGGACTCAAGGCAAGTGACAACGTTCCCAAGCTAGCAATACAAACCAAAATGGACAAAACCCTAATAGTATGACGACAAAGCAATAAAAACGCTGGTAACTTACCTCGGTTCCTCCTAACCTTCTAAGAACGTACTACGGGACGATTGACGGGATGAAAAAAGGATGAACCACGGTGTTAGTCGACACTGTATGTAAGTGAGACCTCGCCCCCTTTAGCAATGAGCAAAGAGGGTCGTCCCATGCCCAAAACCGCCTAACTAGTCCAAGTAAAAAGGGTGAAAATATTTGCAAAGTGAGGGAAGACCGACCTTTGCCGCTATCATCCTTCCTAGGGACTCGGTCCTTTGGTAGGCTCTTCACGGCAAAAGTCGGAAAAAGGCTTATTTTTGTGGGGTTAAGATCTCTTTGCGAGACGATTTTCTTTTGGCATTTTCTCTTTTCTTTTGCATCTTTGCTATGTATGTTGCCATGCCATTCCTTTTTATTCTTTTCTATTTTCTTTTTGGCTTTATTTTTGTGCCTTTTCTTTTTCTTCAATCTTTTCTTTCTTTCTTTTTCTTTTCTTTGCCCTTTTTGGCTTGATTCGATTGATAGGCATTTCTTGGCAATTAAGAAAGAGAGACTTCAACAAATTGCAATTTTATTTGGTGGATATGTGTAGGAGGTAGGTGAATGGGTAAGTCGGGCAGCGTCCTTCCCTTCCAACCCACAAAAAGGGGAAAACTTGGACTAGTCGAGCAATGTCAAACAAGGTCACCTAAGGGACGGGACTCGGCAACCAAGGCCTTTTCACACCGTGGGTGGTCAAAATGGTCAAAATGCAAATCCCGTAGTAAATCCCTAGTAAGCTAGGTGGACTCAAGGTAAAGGACCAACAAAATCATTGATTTAGGGTCATTCTACAAGACTAAAGTCCAAGACTCGATTTATACCACTAGCAAGGGAAAGTAAACACTCGCACACTAGCCTCTAAACCGGGTTTTCGAAAACCTTTTTAAACACACTAGGCACAAACACAAGACAAGACGAAGACACGACGGAAACGAAAGAAAAAGAAATAAAAGATAACAAAACAAAACAAGGAGATACAAACACATAAACAAAACAAACACCACCCCGAGCTTCCAAACAAGCCACCAAATCAACCACAAGCATTACAAAGCTCCACCCGAGCACACCACATCACAAACCTTCTCCAAACTTCACAAGAAATAAAGAGGGAAAAGGGGTAGAAGATGTTACCGGATGTCTTGAAAGCTTTCCAAAACTAACGGTGATTCAAGCAACCTATAAGGAAAAGGGAGGCAAAACACACACAACGAAACAAATATACGACACAATGACACAAATGGAAAACACACAAAAGAAAATCTTTTTGATTTTTGTGAAATTTTTTCAAATTTTTAGGATTTTTAAAGATTTTTCGAAAAACTGCGAAAATAAAACTAACTATGATAGAATATCGCTCCCCCACACTTAAACCGAGCAATGTCCTCATGCTCGATCGCAGTGTGCGGAGAGACAAAAGAGAAAAGAAAAGAAACTACGAAAATAAAGCTAAAAATCAAAAATAAAGCGGAGAAAAGGGGTAGAATGTGTCCGGCCGGGGTGTAATCAAGTCACCGTGGGCTGAGACGAGAAAAGATATGGATGGGGGAAGAAAGAAAATGAAAGAAATAAAAGAAAATGGGAGGGGAGGACTAGGTGTAATCAAGTCACCTAGCCCGGATTCCGCCCAAATCTGACTAAGTCCTACAAAAAGGGTGAAAATCTTGTAAAAATTTGGATTTTGAAATGACTCTCGATGTAGTCACGTCATCGAGAGTCGGGAGCAACAAATACCAAGGCCCCGAGGGCCACCATGACACAAAAGTATATAAGGGGAGGGGAACAAACAAGGGCAAACAAGCTATAAAAGACGGAAAAGAGAGGATATTTGCCGTACCATTCGGTTAGCAACTCACTCGCTCCATCGTCTCATGAATCAATGCCGGCATGTAGCTAGTCGTCGTCGTTGTTATGTCTTCCCAATCAAGATACGGATCCATGGTTGGAGCACAAAGGTATAATGAGGTGGGTTTTGATGTGGAAGTCGGTGTAAAGTGAAGAGAAAGTGAGGTGAAAATGTGTATGTGAGGTGTAGGGGTCATATAATGAGAGTAAGGACATGTAGGGAGGTTGGGAGGGGGTATAAAGTGGTTGGGTGGGCTCAAACGACGAAGAAAAGGCCAAAGGAGGACAGGGGATCCATCCCGGTCGGGATGGGTGGTCCCGGTCGGGATGACCTGCTCGTCCCGGTCGGGAAGCCTTCGTCCCGGTCGGGATGACCTGTCAGTAGACCCATCTTTTGTCACACCCATCCGGACGGGATGACATCCTTCCCGGTCGGGATGACCTCTTCTCGGCCGGGAAGAGTCTCCTAACCCTCTATAGCTCCCAAAAGCTCGTTCCAAGCTTCAAAAACCGACTCACCTTCACACGATCCAAGCTCAAACAATGACCACTCCTCCCTAGGAATCATCTTCACTTCACCTATCAAACAAAGCTCATACACACATCAAATTCCCTCCCTCACATCACTCATCAACAATCCAAATAATCAAGAATTTCACCAAACTAAAAGAAATTACAAGAGATAGAGATATATACAAAGAGACGGTTCTTTTGGAACTCCGTCAAACCAAGGTGGTGCATTCTTCAATCTTTTTCTTCAACAACAATGATTAGTTCCATCTCCATCAAGGGCACGAAGAAACAAGTCGAAGGCTCTAGCAAAGTCTTCAATCAAGCTAGTAATATAAGCATCCAAAAACCAAGGCTCTCCATGACCTTGTCTCGACGTTCCCGGGGCATCCCGATCTTGTAAGTTCAATGGCTAGAACTTATACTTTTGATCCTTTGGGATATACCCAAACATCCATCGATCCTCATGTGGCCCCAAGGGAGGCTCATCTTCCTTCTTGCCTTTCAACTTGTCATCAAACCCATGATATGGGCACTCATCCTCTCCAATCTCGTAGTCATCATCCTCAAGTTCACAAGAGTTCTTCTTCAAGCTTTGTCCCAACTCAACCCCTAGATCAATGTCTTTCGTGGCGTGGATCATATTGCAAGACTCATCATTAGTAGGCGAAGTGTTGCCTTGGAGGTCAAAGACTAGCTTTTCTTTGCCTAACTCAAAGGTGATCCTACCATTCTTCACATCGATCATAGCACCGGCGGTGTGTAGAAATGGGCGCCCAAGGATAATGGGAGTGTTGGCATCTTCTGGCATATCGAGCACGATGAAATCGACCGGAATGAAGAACTTCCCGATCCGTACCGGCACGTCCTCTAGCATCCCCAATGGTCGGTTGAATGAACTATCGGCCATTTGGAGTGTAATGGAAGTACTTTTAAGCTCCTTCATCCCAAGTCGGCAACAAATAGAATAAGGAATGATGCTCACACTCGCACCCAAGTCACATAATGCCCTCTCGATCTTGTAGTTGCCTATGGTGCAAGGGATCGAGAAACTACCCGGATCCTTTAACTTTGGAAGCGTAGAACCTTGAATAAGCTCGCTCACCACCCTTGTGAACGCAATAGTCCCTTTCTTGTCGATGGATCTCTTCCTAGCTAGGATTTCTCGCATGAATCTTCCATATGTCGGGATTTGGGTAAGTAACTCGGTGAACAGGACACTCACATTCAATTGCTTCACAATGTTTAGGAACTTGTCAAATTGGACATCCACCTTAGTCTTCATTTGCTTTGTTGGGAAAGGCAACTTGATTTGAATCTTGTTTTGCTCAATAGGGGTGGACTCTTCAACCGACACTTTCCTTTTACCCTTGTCTTTGCCTTGAAGTGGGGGAAGCTTGTCTTCTTGGGGTTTCTCAATCTCCCATAAGACTTGCTCCACTATAGGATTTCCCAAGCTTTGGTCTTCTTGAATTGGGGGCACAACTTCTCTTGTTGGTTCTTGCTTATTAGGGGGTGGGGGAGGGTTATAAGATGTACCTCTCCTCGTGGTAATAGCATTTACATGCTCAAATTTGGCCATTTCGCCTCGAGGAGGTAGTTGCCCCCTTTGTCTTGAAGAACTTCCCGATGCAAGTTGAGATATTTGGGTCTCAAGCATCTTCATATGAGTTCTTGTTTCCTTGTTTTCATTTAAGATTTGGGCTATGATCTCTTGTTGTGATCTTTGTGTCTCCAATTGACTCTTTTGCATTTCTTGAGTACTCCTTTGCATATCCATCATTTGCTTTTGCATGTTGAAATCTCGAGGTGGAGATTGTGGATTATGCGGAGTATCAGTGATGGATAGAGGAATGCCATAGTCATGAGTAGGAGATCGGCTCCTAGGCTTGCTTTGTTGTTGTTGACTTTGAGTTGCTTGTTTTTTGACGGTTCCCTTGGAACCCATGAGATTTGCCTTGATTATTGCCATGGTTGTAATTTTGTTGTCCTTGGAAGTTTTGGTTTCCTTGGAAACCACCTTGATTGAAGTTCCCTTGTTGGAACCCTTGATTGTTGTTGTGGAAGGTACCTTGGTTATTTTGCTTGAAATTGTTGAAGGGCCTTGGGTTACCCACATAACCTTGATAACCTTGATTGTTGTCCCTTAAGGGAGGTGGAACTTAGGGACGAGGTTGCATAGCTTGTTGTTGAGGGACTTGATTGGAAGCTTGGTATTGATTGGAATAGGAGGCACCTTGCTTGAACGCTTGAAAGGCGTTCACTTCCTCAATACTTCCTTGACAATGCATAGGATCATGACCAACGATTCCACAAGTATCACACATCCCATAATAAGGCAAAGGAGGTGCAATTCCCAAAGCATTCACTTCCTGAATTGAGTGTTGATGGGAGGAACTAACGCTTTGAACTTGATTAAGGTGGCCTTGGAGCTTCTTGTCAATGGTCTCCATGTGTGTTTTCAATTGAGCTCCAAGGTCAATGCTTAATTGAGTAATAGCATCAACCTCCTGCCTCCCTCCTCGATTTGCCTTCCTAGGCCTTGAGTATTGAGAATTATGAACCGCCATCTCCTCGATTCTTGCCCATGTTTGGTCATCATCGACCTCAGTGAACCTACCATTGGAGCCCATATTGAGTATAGTTCTTGAGTCCTCATAAAGACTGTTCCAAAATTGTTGGACTAAGAACCATTGTGAAAGTCCATGGTGGGGACACGATCTCACCAAAGGTTTAAACCTCTCCCAAGCTTCATAAAGGCTCTCTTCATCCCGTTGTTGGAAACCGGTGATGGAGGCACTTAGCAAATTAGTCTTCTCCGGAGGGTAGAACTTTTTGTAGAACGCCAATGCAAGTTTCTTCCAAGTATCAATGCCCATGGTTGCCCTATCGAGACTCTTGACCCATTGCTTCGCTTTTCCAATTAATGAGAATGGAAATAATACCCATCGGATTTGATCTTGAGTAACTCCGGGTTGAGAAATAACGTCACAATAATCGGAGAAAGTCTCCATGTGTTGGTGCGGGTCTTCGGTGGGCAACCCACTAAATTGATTCCTTTCCACAAGTTGGATGAATTGAGTCTTGGCCACAAAATTTCCGGCATAAGCGGCCGGTAGAGCATTCGGTCCCGACAAGACATCTTCCGTAAATGTGGAGTGAGACGAAAACTTCGGCATAATTGGATGTAAGGGAGATGGTGGTGAAGACGGAGTTGAAGTAGATGTAAAGGGGGAACTAGGACTAGAATATCCAAAGGGATTGGTGAAATTCCCTTCGGCCGTCTCTCGAGATGCTTCCTCAAAATCGTTTCCTTGAGCTTGCTCTTGAGGGGTATTGCTTGCGCTTGGTTGAGAGATTCTAACCCGGTTAATCGTCCGTTGGCGAAAGGCTCGAAAAAGACTTTCCGGCTCTGGATTAAAGAGAAAGAAGTCGCCTCCCCGCCTAGGCATACACTACACACTAGAACAAACGTGAGAACACCTAGTGCTTTATGGGCACTAGGTAACGACATAAACAAGCACAATCGAAAGACAAAGAGAAAAGAGGAAGAAATAAAACTAATGAAACAAGAAAAATCTAGAGAATATGCACAAGAGATGATAGAAGAGCACAAAGAAGGGTAACTAAGTCTAGCTATAAGCAAACTAAGTCTAAACAATGCACCGTCCCCGGCAACGGCGCCAAATTGAAGGTGGGATTTGTCGTGGGTCCCAACCGATCAATATTTAACCGACTATTCCTAGTGGGTAGCTAGGGCAAGTAGGGTCGATATCCACGGAGACGGTATTGTAAGGTCTAGACTAGGTCGGCCTAAAAACGAGACAAAGTCACAACAAACACAAAGAAATGCTAATTGACAAACTATGATGGGAGAAGAGGTAAGACGAGGCTAACAATGAACTAGGCTAAAACAATGCTAAATGAAATAACTAAACACAAACTAAACAATGAAATAGAGAAATGATGACTAACTAAGAAGATGAAATCAAATATGAAAAGAAGTGGGTTAGGTCGGGTTCATAAGTGTAGTAGGGTAATTGGGGTGGTCAAGGGTGTAGGTGTCTCCTAATTGCTAGAGTCGGTCCGGGCTCTCGCTACTTAGACCGATGTCAAGGTGGGTTCGCGCTCTCGCATCTAAACCCTAGTCCACACTCTTATGTCTAAGACTATTCTCAACATAATCACATACTAGACAAACAATGAGTAGAGGAAGACTGGCATGAGAAGCATGGCCACTACAACTCAAACAAGCATTTCAACAAACACATAGTGTGCCCAATATGTGACTAACAACAAAGATTCACCCTTTACCCCTAATCAAACCCTAATCACCCATATTCTACCCTTAATCCCCCTACTAACCCACAAGGAGACTACTCACTCATTATCAAGAATAAACTAACAATAGTAAGAGAAAACAACATCACAAACCAAACATCCATTATCAAGAGCAAGAACAATAACAAGAACAATATCAAAAGATTCAAACTTGATTAAATAAACAAAAACAAGAGTAGAGAAGATTATACCAACAACTAGATGATGAAAAAGATATAAACTTGCATAAATAAGAAACCCAAATCAACTCCAAGGTTGTCAAGCTTGGATGAATCTTCAAGTACCCACTTAATACAAGACTAGATACAAACTAGATTAAAAGGAGATTAACTAAAGATTAAGGGAAGATTAATCTAAATGGATGAACTCTAAATCTAGGGTTTATATCTTGTAAAGAGGCTTAAGAGAGTCTAATGTCAGGTAGCATCCCTAAACAATACAAGAGGGAAGTATTTATAAGGTTACAAGAATGAGGGAGGATGAACTAAAGAGTCACGCGCAGCAGCACCATGGTCCCGACCGGGACGGATCGGTCCCGACCGGGAAGGGGCTCATCCCGACCGGGAAGGGATGATCCCGACCGGGAAGGACCCAGATCAGAACACCTCTCTTTTGTGCACCTCATCCCGGACGGGATGAGGCCATACCCGTCGGGGATGAGTCTTGTAGGCCCCCAATATGATCTTTAAGGTTCCCCCTTGCTTCACATGGACTTCTCATCGACTCTCGGGTCTCGGGATCGAGTCTAAAGGGCTCGGGATGGGGTCCAAGGCATCAAGTGATCGTTCCTCCGCTTCGTTGGCTCCGAAAAGTGTATGTATTGAGTCGGAATCGCTCCAACTCTTCATGAATGGTCTCGGGAACCTGAAACGAGCTAGAGGAAGCATAAGTAGCCCATGAACCGCTCCCAAGGAGCGATTCCGCAAGGAAAATGGGACCATAACACAGCAAAATAGGCACTACAAACTACACTTATCATTTTCTCCGGAAAACTCATTTTTATTATATTTTTCATTGAAAGCTTATTTTTATGAATAATGTTTTACTATTTTCCTTTTTTACTATTTTCATATAATAGTAATTACAGTTTTAAAATCATGTTTTACGGCTGGGAGAACGTTGGCGTTGCTCCCCACTGATTGTGGCTGTTATGTTTTTAACATGGCAGGTATATGTGTTTCTCTTCAGGTGGGCTAGCGAGCAGTTATGGATCCTGCTTATTTATTTTAATAATTATGTCTTATGGATTGTTCAAACCCTCTTTTCTGGATTGTTTTAAATTTTAGCCATTTTAGTTAAGGCCTATTGTTTGACTTTACCATTTTAATTTTACTAAGACATAGTTACATTGTGTTTTAATCCCGACTCTACAGTGTTTCCGCCACTGTATCGCGTTAGATTTTCTAGGGGATTACAGCCTACATGCTAAGGTCGAAACATGATGAGAGCCAACCTGTGAGAACGTCTTAGAAAGCAACTCTAATTTAATGTCATCCCTACCAAAATAACCCTTAGCCTCCTCCAATGACGAAAGATCTAAAAAATGTTAAAACCGCTCCACGTAAGCGTCATCGCCATAAGGCACGCAAGGACGAACTGAGCTCCACCCACCTATAGCATCTATCTCTTCGGGCAAAGGACAAATTTTACCCCAAGGAAAAGCAAAAATATGGCCCTTCGAGTCCCAAAACCTGGAGCATGCCAATAAGAAGTCATCCTGCACCTTGACTTGACTTAGCGCAACAACCACTGACAAACCATCATTTGAACAAATCTCGGGGTCACACTTCTTAAAAGAACTAGCCCACTCGGAAAGGACATTCCCAAAACCCGACATCACACTAAATATAGACTTGCTAGACTCTATGGATATCCTAGTATGTCTAAAACAAGCACCCACGACCCGTATATATAGCCTTAATCCCACAAAAATTAGGAAATGACAAAAATTTCCATAACTCAGAGCCGAACCGCCTCGGCCCAGGCGCCCGAATTTCCAGCCGCCCGAGCCCCGGCGCCCCTGGACCCGAGAGCCTCGGCCCAAGCGCCCATATCTAAGCGGGAAGCATCTAGAACAACCCCAAAGCTAGAAACACCAATCCCGCATCATAACCATGGCTACCACATGATACCCCGGACATCGAGAACGACCTCCCGAAGCCGTTAAAACCCGCCCCGAAAACTGAAGCACCCATGCAGGGACCACAAGAACGCAAGTTAACCCGTCGGACGCTTGGGACTTAGTCGTTTATTTATTTTTAGGGGGATAAGCTACCCCACCTAGGCTTGTTGTAGCCTATTGGAAGTCATCGTCAAGTCGCGTCTGTAGCCTAACAAGGCAAAATTATGAGTATGTAAAAAGTGGTCTAACTTTTTCAAAAGTTGCCCAAATCTTAAACTTCCAATTTCATTCTGAATGTCAAAGCAACTAAACTCATCTCCTAATATACTCGGTCAAAACACGTTAATGTTTTACGTTAGCATTTTACATCTCGTCCATCTCGAGTCAAAACACTTTAATCGACGTATTATCCGATCCGATTCCCGACTCAAATTAACGCATTTCAAACCATCCAAAAGAAACTGTTTTCGTACCTCTGTACAACGTCAAAGCACTCCAGACTAGGTCAGATCGCAAATGAATGAACGCAAAAGTGATTACTTGTCAATCTAGGTAAACAATTCGCCAAACAAGACCACAAGACTAACAGCTAATTCAAGTACTAAAATTGAAAAACAAATTTACAACATATACAAATTCATACACAAATCGAGGCTAGGAAGAACCCCTAGAAGTCGCACCAATACCTATCACAACCTCGCAAAGGTTGCCATCTAAACCTAGATCCTCCAAGTCTATAAGAGGAGACTCACTACCATCCATCCCCGACAACATGTCTAAGGTAGCCGTCTCGGGGACTCCTTCGATCTCCTCGTTTGCTCCCGTAGCCTCAGCCTCCCTTTCAACCCGATGCCTAGCCTCACCTTGCGCAGATGTCTCACCCTGAGACCGAGCCAGCTGCTCCTTTAGGAAGGCGATCTCGTCAGCCCGAGATTGCAGGAGCTGTCACGCCTCAGCCGCTTCGACCTCGAGCTCGGTCACCCGAGTCTCCAGCTGCCCCACCATATCCGGGACATCCTACAAATACACTTAAACATTAGGAGGATACGCCAGCAGCCTAGAAAACCACCCTAATCACACAAACTCACCGATTGAGGCCCCGAAGTATCACAGGAAACCCTCGAGGCATAGGCCCGGAAGCGGTTTGGCGGCCTACCACAACCGCTGATGGCAAGCTAATGAAACCTGAAAGGTGAAACCACGGAAGTCAGACAAACCTATCCCAACTCTTTGAACACAAACCCAAAACGAAAGCCAAAACTTACCCGGTAAACCCGGTCACGCCACTCTATCCCAGCGTCCATATCCTTAGCAGAACACGGGGGGAGAGGCTCGGTGAAAGGTATCCCTGCCGCATCCACCCTAAGCAGCGTCAGCGGAAAATCTGGGGGCTGGATTTCATCGGCCGGATCGGCCAGCTGAGAAAGCAACAGATTGGTCGGTCAGAGGGCAAGGAAACGACAAACCGCAAACCAAATCTTAGAACCAAAATTAGAACATTACCACGAGGCGGTACCAAGCTAACCGCCGGGTGACGTGAGATAGGTAGGAGGCACCTAGCACAAAGAGCGCATCACCTCTTTCTCCGTCCCTGTCCTCGAGGATCTCTGTGGTGGTCGGTGGTCTAAACATGGTCCGGGGAGGATCAACCGGCACCCTGAAATTGTCATATAGGCACTGACGCACCAACCGCTCGCCCAGATACCAAACTGGTCGAAACAACGCAGGAAGGAACATCCTCTTGTAACTTCTAGGCCTCAGCTCCGCGGCCACATACTCCGGCACGCCCTCATAACTAGCCCAAGGGCGGGCCACAAACTACACAAATGAACCAACACTTCAATAAATCCTAAACCTTGGGGGTTACTAGGCTAAGTAGGACATGAAAAAAAAAGAAAACTTACATCCCTGAGGCTCAGCTTGTTAACCAAAGCATTCTCCGACGGGTAGTGGCTGGTAGTGCTCTTAGGCTGAGCCAGCCTCCACTCGATCCCCGCCGGGAATCTCTTCGGGTGAACCGGCACCATCTTGGGTGCCAAACAAGGAAAATAGGAGTAGATCCAAGCCTGCAACGAACCCAGAATACATCTATCAAACACTAAGCCAATGCCAAGCAGAACTCGAGATAAAAGAGTGAGAATAGTAGCTAACCTCCAATATAAGGCCCGGACCCACGATGGGCACAGTTGAGGCCAACTCTATCGCCAACGGCCTCACCATGACTTGCAGGCAGCGAGTCATATCCACGAAAGCCGCGGTTACCCAATCATAACGACCTAGCTGAGCCAGGTCCTCTAGTAGAGGCAAAATCCTAGTGCTAAACCTCTCGCCTTTATCCGAGAAGTAGGGATGTCAATTTCACCCGAACCCGTTCAAAATCCATCCACCCAAATAAAATTAATGGACGAAAACCCGAGCTAAATGGATTTTAAGCGGATGACGGATGAATCGGGTGATGGATCGGGTCGGATTCGGGTGGAGATTTTTCACCCGTCACCCGATCCGTCCACCCGATCCGTTCACCCGTTTATCGATTTTTAAAAAAAATTATATGAATATATAAAAAAAAATAATTAATTTCACTCTATTTTTATACTCATTATCCTTTTTTTTCTTAAAACCTAAGAAAATATTTTCCGTAATCACTTTGGCGGTCACCATTTTAGATTTTCTTTCCCGTCTTAATTTCCGACCACCAAAAAATCCCAAAAAACTTTACGCATCTTATAATTTGTATATTTTTTGTTGTATTTTTAAAAAAAAATTCCATCCGCTAAGCACCCGATCCACCCGAATCACCCGCGGACGACGGATGGATTGGATCCGGGTGGTGGGTTAATCGGGTGACGGATGGATCGGGTGGAGTATGCGAATTCGGGTGATGGATTCGGGTGAGGCTCCACCCGACCCGAAACCGACCCGTTGACATCCCTACCGAGAAGTGGGTCGACCCTAGGAAGTACCACAACCACAACTGGGCATCCTGCTCCGACGTGTTGGGTTCCCGACCCTCTAACACCGCCACTCGCTCAAAGTGATCAGTAATATACGAACTCACCAAAGCATGAGGCCCCGCACCCCATCACTATCTAGCCTAGGACCTTCGGCGGCCCACCTAATCCTATCCGGCCCCCAGGGCAAACCGGTAATCATCCCAAAATCCTCTAGGGTCATCCCGACTGTAACACCCCTGATTCTATAAATAAATTAAAATTAAAGTGTTATTCGTATTTTTATTTTATTTTACGATTCAACTCATAATTCTTAAAATTATTATAAAACGAATTTATCGTTTAATCGATTCAAACTCCTAAAATTCTATTTGTCTCGAAAACGCTTCTTACATTTAAAACATATTTTTATTTCTGTTTCGATTCATTTTATACATTTAATTTAATTCTTATCGGAAGTCTATTTCGACGATTTAAATTCTAAATTCTTTTTATTTATTTATATTAAACTCGAATTTTCTATTTTTTGGCTCGAAGCTCATTTATTTTAAGTTTCGTCAAAATATTTATTTCCTTTCCTCGAGAAATCAATTTAATTCATTGTAACGAAAATTTATTTTTATCGGGAAATATTATTTCATCGTTTAATTATTTATTTCTATAAACTTCGTTTTGTCTTGAGTACCTTATTTACAAATTTTATTTGTCAGCCCGATTAATTATTAATTTTTACTGGCTCGTTTTAATTCAACTCGTGGGTCAGTCAACATCGTTACGGACTTCGTCTCCTACCCAATTCATTTAATTTAGCCGTATCTTTAATCCGCTTCTTTAAGTGATGATTCAGCCCCCTTTGTTTGTTTTTCCCCACTCTTATACGTTCACCCCCCCTTTTATTTATTATTTTTCACCATTCACTCTCCACTGCCGTCTCATTCTCCACCGCTTCATACATCTTCCCTCATTCTTTTCGTTTTCCTCTCCTCCTTCTCATTCTTCTTCTTTTATTCTTCGTCTGCTGTATGTGCTACTGCTGCTGTTGCGTTTATGCCTGTTGTCTGCCTCTCCTCTTCTAGTCTTTGTTTTTCCTCTGTCCTTCTGCTGTTGCTGCGTCGTATTACTGCAGTTTCTGCTGCGTCTTCTTCCTACTCCTGCGGCTATGACTCTCGCTTTGTGGTTGGTTCGTACTCCGTTGTTCGAAGGTGATGAAGTCTGCCCCTTTTTCCGTTCTCCTTTCTTCTCCTTCTAGTTTTTTTTTGATTGCTGTTGGATGATATTCTGAATGTTGTTGTTGCTGTGATGCGTTGCTGCTGTTCTTCTTCTTTCATTTGTTCTTTTGCTACTCTCGGTGGTTGTTTGCTGCTACTGCTTGCCCCTTCCTCGTCTCCTCCTTCCTCGCATATTTTCCGTCCTATTTCGGTTATCGTCTGCTGTTGTTTTGTGCTGCTGATTTTCCGTTTCCTGTCCTGCTTATTCTTCTTAAGATTTCGTCTATTCTTACTTCTTCTTTCGCCTGTCTTCTCTCATTCTCGGTTTCGGCTTTCGGGTCTTTGTTTTTACTCGTGCTCGCTGCTGTTCGTCGTTGTTCGGTTGATGGGTTTCTGCTGATGTGTTTGTCGGTCAGTTGTTCTTACGGTTTTCACTTTCGGGTTGTGGTGTGATACTCTTTTTCATGCCTTTTTGTTGCTATTTCTACTGCTGATCTATGCTTGTGGTCGTCTCGATCTTGTGTTGTTGCTGAGTTGTTCTTCCTTCTCATTCTTCTTCCTCTTCCTTTCTTTTCTTTCTCATGTTTTCTGTTGCTGTTCGGTTGTCAATTTCCACCCCAGTCCTGTTCTGTTCGTGACCATGTTGCTGCCGTTGTCCTCTCTTTCTGTTTCCATTGGTTTTGTGTCTGTCGGTCTTCAAAATTCCTCATTTGTTCTTCCTTTTCTTTCATCCTTTCCTCTATTGTCTTTCTCGACTTTTCTTTTGTTTGATACCGCATCCCTGTAGCTGCTGTCGTTTTCCTTGTTCCTATGTCTCCTCGTCCCGGGTTGAATATCGTTTGATTCCATTCCATTTGTGTTGGTTTAGATTTTCTCATTATTTGGGTTTATCATATTACCCAAATCCAACCCATTATCTCATTCTTTTGCTTTGTCGACTCGATTTCTTTTTCGTGAAGCCTGCTTAGAAGACTAGACGGTTCTACAACTTGGAACTTAAAGACGACATTTCTACTGAATTGAAGCTTGGGTTGACCAGGAAGGACAAGTACGAGTTCGTTTTGGTTGTCGACTTAAGGTAACTTTAGGACGTTAGTCGATTTTATATCGTATGTTTGAGTAGTAGTATGTAGTAAATACTTTAACTTCGGTTTTCTAATTTTAGCTATTTATTATTTGCTAAAAATATTATTTTCTTTTATAAATCTTGAGCCTTATAAATATTTTACGAGTTTTCAATATCGTTTTATAAATCGTTAGTAATTTTATTATTTACGATCGTTATAGTATTTTGTTGGTTATCGTAACACTAGTAACTAAATAATGTCGATTTCATATTTCGTCATATTTCGTTAATTTATAATTTTCACTTAAAAATCATATTTTTATATCTTAATCGAAATTTGTATACTTGTTTAATAAATTAATTTTCGTTTTACGATTTATACTAATAAATGAGAAAATAGTCGATTTCGTTTTAAATTTATTTTTAGTCGAGATTATTTTCACTAATAATTTCTTATTTGTTTACAATTGACTATTTTTATTAAAATTCGTATTATTTATTAATAAAAGTTGTTTGCTAAAAATAATTTGAAACCTTTCTAAAATTCATTTCATTTATAAAACTCGTTGATTCAATTAATTGTGATATCGTTTTTCTTAAAATATCTCTTTTCTAAAATTTCTTGTTTTAACTCGATTTCCTAATTATTTATTAAAATATTATATATTGACTTATTATATTTTAATTATATTTTGAGTAACGAATTTAGAAATATATTAAAGTTACGATAACGACGATAATAATAAAATGTTAATTTTATTAGAAATGCTATTTTTATACATTTCACTTATTTTAATAACTTACGTATTTTCTGTAAGACTTTCTATTTTAAGTAAGTTTCTAAAATTAGTAAGTTTCTATTTATAGAAAGTTCCCCTTTTAATATAAAATGGTTATTCCTTTTATCCATATCATTTATATTGATTATATTTACTTTTGAATATCGATAATGGCTGTTTTGGAGTTATGGAATGAGGACAAGTGTATGGGTAGAGTAATACAGTCTAGGGTATACGTTTTGCCATCAACCATAAAGCTGGTGTGTCTATGTTGAGACGCATTAGTCGTTGAACTGAGCATGGTTTGTGTTCAGGAGTGTGTATATTTTGACCTTAAACTTAGATATCGCATCGTGTAAGTCGCCGTCGGGTTGAACTGGATTACGGTTGGTGTCCAGGAGGGGTGTACATTACTTAAGCCAGGACCTCGCTGCACGCAGTCCTGTTATAGTTGAGTTGCCTAGTTAGAGACCGAAGTCTAATTTGTTTTGACTAAGTTCTCGAAGCTAGTTTGAGTATTATCCCAGTGAAAGTCTATTCCGTTGCACTGATTGATTTCCATAACGCCATTTTCGAATATTATTATTATCGATTGATATTGACTTGCAGGTTTGCAAATGCTTTAAGTTTCGCTGAAAACTTATTTTTATTATATCGTTTTAATGCTTTCTCATTTTAATTATTTTGATATAGTAATACTGTTATTTTTCCATATGATATAATTTGGCTGGGAGAACGTCCGAGTTACTCCCCACTGACGTGGCTGATATGTTTTTAACATGACAGGTATTTGCTGCTGGGCTTTGGGTGTGAGCTAGCGAGTAGCGTGGATCCTACTCTCTCTTCATTCTTGTAATTTTATGGATCTGTATAGACCCGTTTGAGGATTTTACTTTTAGCCCTTTTGTAAAAAGAGGCCTTTGTATTGACTTACCATTTCTTTTAATAAGATATAGTTTGTCAGTGTGTTTTAATCCCAACTCTACAGTGTTTCCGCTACTGTATTGCGTTAGAATTTCTAGGGGATTACAGTTGGTATCAGAGCATTGTTGCTCCCGACGCTTACACCTGATTCTAGGAAAAATACCAGTAAATGATTTGAATATTAAGGAAATATTAGCGAGAGATGGGTAGAAACAAAATAAGGACTTAACTGTTAGGTTTATATGTTCTTGTAACTCAATGACTAGCATTGAATATTTGTTTCTTTTGTCTGGAAGAAGATGAATGAACAAGATGTTGATATGATACTGCTCCAGATCGGGACAAGACCTGCTCAGAACTCTCAACGCTTGCTGACTCGAGTGGACAACTTGGTGCTCCAAGAAAGATGTCGATAGTGACTTTTCAGCTCTGGTTTAGTTTGCTCAAGCTACGGGTTAGATGATCAAGAGTAGATTCATGTTCCATGATGTTGTAGTAGATCCAGATAGAGCGACCCAAGACTTGAGTGCTCGTTCCTCTTCAAGAAGATGAAGTAATCCTTTTCGTTCCCCCGTGAACCTTGTAGGTCCGAACTTTCCCTTCTCGTTTAGGTCTTATCATCTAGGTCATTGTTTCTTTTCTTCCTTCCTCTACTTCTCTTATTTCATCTCTTATATTCTCATCTTCATTTTGCTTGATGAATCCTTGTTCTATTCCTCTATTGTACCATCTTTCTCTTGAGATTCTTTGGTTAGATTGAATCCTGTCTTAGTGAACCCGTGTTATAGATATTTGAGGTTTAGTAAACCCTTGTTACCTTATTTGAGGATTGTGATTCTACCCTATTTTCTAAGAAGGTAAGAAATTTTGGATTGGGTTGAATGGTATTTGTTGATTGATGGAATTAGGATGATACCTAAGACACTGAACCTTGGGTTATAGGTTACTTTGATTATTTCTGGAGTACGTAGGGTTGAATATATATTGGAGTAGTAAGAATATGTCATATTTGATGTATACCTAGTACCTAACTTAGAACCGAACTAAGTGTAACGGATAATATTACTTTGGGGATTCTTACCTAATGCTTATTTGATGGATGCATTGTGAATATTTGGGATCATAGGGTATTGTTTAAAATGTGAGTGTTGTGGTACTATCAGAGATTTTCATTAATACCGTTAAAAATTTTGGTTGACATAGGTTACCCGTGTTCCTTAAGGATTAGGTCGTTGATCGTTATTTAAGGTTGTAACCTATGAACCTTGGAGTTGAGTAATCTAACTTGGATAAATTGTTGTTAACCTTGAAGAAGAGAACATATTGCACAGTTAGAGGTTGGATTTATCGCATTGTTTTAAGGAATACTTAATGCGAATCATCTTGATGGATTTATAGTTCAGAACCCTTAGACCAACGAAAGTGTGGCTTCGCTGAGTAAATAAATATTTTGGTGGTTTCGCTGTTATGATATGAAATTTGATGAAATTCTCAGAAACCTTAGTCGAATGACGTGTTTGAAGATGTGAGTGTCTGCGCCATTACCTATAGGTTTGAGCGTGTTTGAGGATTTGTTATACTTTCCCAAACTTATGTACTTGTGGCATTATAAATATGTTAGAAATCTTTTTGAGGATTTTGTACCTGCGCATTGTTAATTGGTGGATTTTGTTTAGTATTCCTTACTCGAGAAATTTGGAGTAAACCTCGAGTTCAGACCTTGAACTTTGAATTTATGAGCCTTAACGATTACGAGTTCGGGTATGTTTGTTAACCGTTGGAATCTTAATTATGGGGTTGATTCCAAAACATTTGTGGATTAGTATCGTGTCGATTGAACGGTTGGTTAATCAAGTAAGACATTTTTGGAGATTGTGACTGAGTAGTACCACCTAGCAACAAATATTGGACTTAAGTATTTGATGGAAATTAGGAACCGTGTTGTGGGAGTCGTACCGGGAATCTCGAGATGGTTAATTTATTCTCTAATCTTCGAGAGCTCTATTGGACACTCAATTTTGTCCTTCCCTTAACTTCGCTTAAATTCTGTTACCTCTTTTGTTGCCAATCCCTTTCGACCTATCTACCGGGTTTGAAAACTTTTGTTTTGTTTTGTCGTTGACTTCGACTCTATTTATCCATTTATGTTTTCCCCGAACTTATGTTATGAAAAGTTTGACTAATTTACAAATTTTGATTTTCATGAAATTCTAACATTTTGAGTTATAAATTTCTAAACCTTGTATTTCGCTTTTGTTTTATTTTTGGTCCCGTTTCAAAAGGGTCTAAATAATTTATTTTAAAGTATTTCCAAATTGTATAAAATTTTGATTTTGATTTTCAAATGATCGAGATTTTATGAAAACTTTCTTAATTGCAAATGTTTTGATTTCTATGTGATTATTATGTAAAATGGTTTAAACCTTTTTGAAAAACATCGTATGACTAAATTTTTGTTTTATTTTCGATAGACTTTAAATCTGTTATTGAAAATGTTTGACGAATGGGTCGATTTTCAATTACTAACTTCAAAATTTGATTTCTCAAAAATTTTGTTTGGTTTTAAAACAAAATATTGACGAATTTCTTAATCAAAATGTTTTATTGTTGCTTTGAAAATATTTGGGTACTCTCCCCCTCGAGCTCGTTTACGATTTTATTAATTTAAATGATTTTAAACTTTGGGTAACCGAGCCTAAATTATCTTGAAATAACTTTTGTCTTCTAATTCGATTTCATATCACGTTTGAAGTTGTAAAATTTTAAAAACCGAGATTGTGATGCGAGTTACACATTCTCATTTTGTTCAAGAGATATAACCTTGTTTTCCTTTCTATTATTATGTTTGTGTTAGTTTCGAGGACGAAACTTCTTTTTAGTGGGGAAGATTGTAACACCCCTGATTCTATAAATAAATTAAAATTAAAGTGTTATTCGTATTTTTATTTTATTTTACGATTTAACTCATAATTCTTAAAATTATTATAAAACGAATTTATCGTTTAATCGATTCAAACTCCTAAAATTCTATTTGTCTCGAAAACGCTTCTTACATTTAAAACATATTTTTATTTCTGTTTCGATTCATTTTATACATTTAATTTAATTCTTATCGGAAGTCTATTTCGACGATTTAAATTCTAAATTCTTTTTATTTATTTATATTAAACTCGAATTTTCTATTTTTCGGCTCGAAGCTCATTTATTTTAAGTTTCGTCAAAATATTTATTTCCTTTCCTCGAGAAATCAATTTAATTCATTGTAACAAAAATTTATTTTTATCGGGAAATATTATTTCATCGTTTAATTATTTATTTCTATAAACTTCGTTTTGTCTTGAGTACCTTATTTACAAATTTTATTTGTCAGCGCGATTAATTATTAATTTTTACTGGCTCGTTTTAATTCAACTCGTGGGTCAGTCAACATCGTTACGGACTTCGTCTCCTACCCAATTCATTTAATTTAGCCGTATCTTTAATCCGCTTCTTTAAGTGATGATTTAGCCCCCTTTGTTTGTTTTTCCCCACTCTTATACGTTCACCCCCCTTTTATTTATTATTTTTCACCATTCACTCTCCACTGCCTTCTCATTCTCCACCGCTTCATACATCTTCCCTCATTCTTTTAGTTTTCTTCTCCTCCTTCTCATTCTTCTTCTTTTATTCTTCGTCTGCTGTATGTGCTACTGCTGCTGTTGCGTTTATGCCTGTTGTCTGCCTCTCCTCTTCTAGTCTCTGTTTTTCCTCTGTCCTTCTGCTGTTGCTGCGTCGTATTACTGCAGTTTCTGCTGCGTCTTCTTCCTACTCCTGCGGCTATGACTCTCGCTTTGTGGTTGGTTCGTACTCCGTTGTTCGAAGGTGATGAAGTCTGCCCCTTTTTCCGTTCTCCTTTCTTCTCCTTCTGGTTTTTTTTTTGATTGCTGTTGGATGATATTCTGAATGTTGTTGTTGCTGTGATGCGTTGCTGCTGTTCTTCTTCTTTCATTTGTTCTTTTGCTACTCTCGGTGGTTGTTTGCTGCTACTGCTTGCCCCTTCCTCGTCTCCTCCTTCCTCGCATATTTTCCGTCCTATTTCGGTTATCGTCTGCTGTTGTTTTGCGCTGCTGATTTTCCGTTTTCTGTCCTGCTTATTCTTCTTAAGATTTCGTCTATTCTTACTTCTTCTTTCGCCTGTCTTCTCTCATTCTCGGTTTCGGCTTTTTGGTCTTTGTTTTTACTCGTGCTCGCTGTTGTTCGTCGTTGTTCGGTTGATGGGTTTCTGCTGATGTGTTTGTCGGTCACTTGTTCTTACGGTTTTCACTTTCGGGTTGTGGTGTGATACTCATTTTCATGCCTTTTTGTTGCTATTTCTACTGCTGATCTATGCTTGTGGTCGTCTCGATCTTGTGTCGTTGCTGTGTTGTTCTTCCTTCTCATTCTTCTTCCTCTTCCTTTCTTTTCTTTCTCATGTTTTCTGTTGCTGTTCGGTTGTCAATTTCCACCCCTGTCCTGTTCTGTTTGTGACCATGTTGCTGCCGTTGTCCTCTCTTTCTGTTTCCATTGGTTTTGTGTCTGTCGGTCTTCAAAATTCCTCATTTGTTCTTCCTTTTCTTTCATCCTTTCCTCTATTGTCTTTCTCGACTTTTCTTTTGTTTGATACCGCATCCCTGTAGCTGCTGTCGTTTTCCTTGTTCCTATGTCTCCTCGTCCCGGGTTGAATATCGTTTGATTCCATTCCATTTGTGTTGGTTTAGATTTTCTCATTATTTGGGTTTATCATATTACCCAAATCCAACCCATTATCTCATTCTTTTGCTTTGTCGACTCGATTTCTTTTTCGTGAAGCCTGCTTAGAAGACTAGACGGTTCTACAACTTGGAACTTAAAGACGACATTTCTACTGAATTGAAGCTTGGGTTGACCAGGAAGGACAAGTACGAGTTCGTTTCGGTTGTCGACTTAAGGTAACTTTAGGACGTTAGTCGATTTTATATCGTATGTTTGAGTAGTAGTATGTAGTAAATACTTTAACTTCGGTTTTCTAATTTTAGCTATTTATTATTTGCTAAAAATATTATTTTCTTTTATAAATCTTGAGCCTTATAAATATTTTACGAGTTTTCAATATCGTTTTATAAATCGTTAGTAATTTTATTATTTACGATCGTTATAGTATTTTGTTGGTTATCGTAACACTAGTAACTAAATAATGTCGATTTCATATTTCGTCATATTTCGTTAATTTATAATTTTCACTTAAAAATCATATTTTTATATCTTAATCGAAATTTGTATACTTGTTTAATAAATTAATTTTCGTTTTACGATTTATACTAATAAATGAGAAAATAGTCGATTTCGTTTTAAATTTATTTTTAGTCGAGATTATTTTCACTAATAATTTCTTATTTGTTTACAATTGACTATTTTTATTAAAATTCGTATTATTTATTAATAAAAGTTGTTTGCTAAAAATAATTTGAAACCTTTCTAAAATTCATTTCATTTATAAAACTCGTTGATTCAATTAATTGTGATATCGTTTTTCTTAAAATATCTCTTTTCTAAAATTTCTTGTTTTAACTCGATTTCCTAATTATTTATTAAAATATTATATATTGACTTATTATATTTTAATTATATTTTGAGTAACGAATTTAGAAATATATTAAAGTTACGATAACGACGATAATAATAAAATGTTAATTTTATTAGAAATGCTATTTTTATACATTTCACTTATTTTAATAACTTACGTATTTTCTGTAAGACTTTCTATTTTAAGTAAGTTTCTAAAATTAGTAAGTTTCTATTTATAGAAAGTTCCCCTTTTAATATAAAATGGTTATTCCTTTTATCCATATCATTTATATTGATTATATTTACTTTTGAATATCGATAATGGCTGTTTTGGAGTTATGGAATGAGGACAAGTGTATGGGTAGAGTAATACAGTCTAGGGTATACGTTTTGCCATCAACTATAAAGCTGGTGTGTCTATGTTGAGACGCATTAGTCGTTGAACTGAGCATGGTTTGTGTTCAGGAGTGTGTATATTTTGACCTTAAACTTAGATATCGCATCGTGTAAGTCGTCGTCGGGTTGAACTGGATTACGGTTGGTGTCCAGGAGGGGTGTACATTACTTAAGCCAGGACCTCGCTGCACGCAGTCCTGTTATAGTTGAGTTGCCTAGTTAGAGACCGAAGTTTAATTTGTTTTGACTAAGTTCTCGAAGCTAGTTTGAGTATTATCCCAGTGAAAGTCTATTCCGTTGCACTGATTGATTTCCATAACGCCATTTTCGAATATTATTATTATCGATTGATATTGACTTGCAGGTTTGCAAATGCTTTAAGTTTCGCTGAAAACTTATTTTTATTATATCGTTTTAATGCTTTCTCATTTTAATTATTTTGATATAGTAATACTGTTATTTTTCCATATGATATAATTTGGCTGGGAGAACGTCCGAGTTACTCCCCACTGACGTGGCTGTTATGTTTTTAACATGACAGGTATTTGCTGCTGGGCTTTGGGTGTGAGCTAGCGAGTAGCGTGGATCCTACTCTCTCTTCATTCTTGTAATTTTATGGATCTGTATAGACCCGTTTGAGGATTTTACTTTTAGCCCTTTTGTAAAAAGAGGCCTTTGTATTGACTTACCATTTCTTTTAATAAGATATAGTTTGTCAGTGTGTTTTAATCCCAACTCTACAGTGTTTCCGCCACTGTATTGCGTTAGAATTTCTAGGGGATTACACCGACCACCCCAAAAGCCATGTAGAAGGTCGAGGTAGTATCGTGGGAGCGATCTATCATTGCTCTAATCACCATAAGGTTGCACTTAGTCTTGCAACCCACCAACCTAACCCACTGCTCAACCACGGGACCTAGAGCAGTCCTCGCGAGAGTCCCCTTTACCGCGGGGGTCAACTTCTGAAAATAAATCTCGAGACACGTAGTGAATCCCGAGAAAGTCCTCATCGGACCAGGGAGCTGCAAACCAAAACAACACGGGTATAAACAAAATAAACCTAACCTAACCCAAGCCAAAAAAACTAAGACACAGCTGATCAGCACAAACAAGACACTCACCAGACCCCGCACGACGCGGTGAGAAATGTGACGGTCAAGGTGAAATAGCAGCTGATGATCATCCTAATCCCGAGCCCACTCGGGATCCTCGTAGATAATCTCCTCATCCTCCGGTACAGGAACCGGAACATGAGCCCTCCTAACAACCGCCTCCGGAAGCCTACGCTTCCTCACTCTATCAAAATCGACCTCATTAATGGCCTCAGGGTCACAACGCTGAGACGAGGTACTCCGTCGTCTCCTACGAATCCCTCAGGGAGTCTGTGAACTCGTCCCGACAATCTCATCACTAGGAGCTCCCTCGGGACGCTCGATGTTACCTCTTACTACAAAATCACAAAAAAAGAAAATTCGCGCCTCAGGTCAGGCTAAAGCAGCTCAAATTGGTCAAAATTTTGGATAAGGATATCAAAATTCCAAAAAAGGCCGTTAGCACCCATTTTCGATCCCGGTCACGATGGAAGTGGTTTCGGGAAAATCTGACATTATTACGACACCTTTTGGTCCGTCTTAAGACACACAAAACCTCACGGAAAGCCCTAGGAGCCACCCTAGCCCAAGAAAACCGACAAGAGAGCTACCCACATCCTCACAAACACTATTTGAACAAGATTACACAAAATGAACACGGAAATAATTAGGAAAACGGTCCCTAACCCTAGCATTTCGAACCTATCACCCTAGGAAGCCATTGTCACACCTCGAGAACCTCTATCAAGCTTATAACTAACCTAACAAGCTCTAATCGACCCTAATTTAACAATGGGACTAAGCACAAGCATCGAAACTTAACATACAAAAAACCCCCAAATCAATTTTCTAGGGTTTCCAAACCAAAACAAGCCCATAATCAATCAAATCAAACAAAACCTACAATAAACAAGTAAAAAACGATTACCCGGAGTCGACATTGGCGCGTACGACGGAAATCGAGGCGAAATTTGGCAAAGAAAAGTCGAAAAATCGATTTGTAGGCGAAGGGAGTGACGCGCTCGAGTCTTAAAACAAATGAACAATCACCCCCAATTTTCGATTACTTAAACAAACCCGATCCCCAGAGAAATCCGACCGCTTCAGGTGACGCGTCCGAGTCCTGGCACGCTGGGGGCTAGGCGCCTGAGTATTAGAGCGCTGATGGGTGCGCATCTGAGCTGCCTAGTACAGACTAAAACAAAACAAATGAAACTCTAAATTCGATACACATAAAACACACACCTTTTAAGAAGAGCAAAATAACAATAACGAAGCGATTACTAATCAACATCGACAAAGTGTAATCCCCTAGAAATTCTAACGCAATACAGTGGTGGAAACACAGTAGAGTTGAGATCAAACACACTGACAAACAATATCTTATTAAAAGAAATGGTAAGTCAATACAAAGGCCTCTTTTTACAAAAGGGCTAAAGAGAAAATTCACCAAACGGGTTATACAAATCCATAAATTACATAAATGAAGAAAGAGTTGGATCCACGCTACTCACTAGCTCACACCCAAAACCCAGCAGCAATTACCTGTCATGTTATAAACATAACAGCCACGTCAGTGGGGAGTAACTCGGACGTTCTCCCAGCCATATTATATCATATAGAAAAATAATAGTAATATTATATCAAAATATTTAAAAAGAGAAAACATTAAAACGATATAATAAAGATAAGTTTTCAACGAAACTTAAAGCACTTGCCAACCTGCAAGTCAAAATCAACCGATAATTATAAAATTCAAAATGGCGTGATGGAAATCAATCGGTGCAACGGAATAGACTTTCACTAGGATGATACTAAACTAGGTTCGAGAACTTAGTCAAAATAGATCAGACTTCGATCTCTAACTAGGCAACTCAACTATAACAGGACTGCGAGCAGCGAGGTACTGGCTTAAGTAATGTACACCCCTCCTGGACACCGACCGTAATCCAGCTCAACCCAACGGCGACTTACACGATGCGATATCTAAGTTTAAGGTCAAAATATACACACTCCTGAACACAAACCATGCTCAGTTCAACGACCAATGCGTCTCACATAGACACACCGGCTTTATAGTTGATGTCAAAACGTATACCCTAGACTGTATTACTCTACCCGTACACTTGTCCTCATTCCATAACTCCAAAACCAAGTCATTATCGATATTCAAAAGTAAATATAATTAATATAAATGATACGAAGATAAAAAGAAATAAACATTTTATATTAAAAGGGGAAACTTTCTATAAATAGAAACTTACTAAAAATAGAAATATTATTATAGAAAATACGTAAGTGATTAAAATGAGTGAAATGTAAAAAAAAACATTTCTAACGAAATTAACATTTCATTATTATCGTCGCTATCGTAACTTTAATATATTTCTAAATTCGTTACTCAAAATATAAATAAAATATAATATGTCATTTAATAGTATTTCATAAATAATTACGAAATCGAGTTAAAACTATAAATTTTAGATTGGAGATGTTTTAAAAAAAACGATATCAAAATTAATTGCGTCAATGAGTTTTATAAATGAAATTGATTTTACAAAGGTTTCAAATTATTTTTAGCAAATAGCTTTTATAAATAAATAATACGAATTTACTAAAAATAGTCAATTGTAAACAAATAAGAAATTATTAGTGAAAATAGTCTCGACTAAAAATATATTTAAAACAAAATCGACTATTTTCTTTTTTATTAGTATAAATCCTAAAACGAATTTAATTTAATGAACAAGTATAAAAATCTCGATTATGATATAAAAATACAATTTTGAGTTAAAATTATAAATTAACAAAATATGACGAAAATATGAAATCGATATTATTTAGTTACTAATGTCACGATAACCAACAAAATATTATAACCATCGTAAATAATTAAATTACTAACGATTTATAAAACGATATCGAAAACTTGTAAAATATTTATAAGGTACATAATTTAAAATAATATTTTTAGCAAATAATAAGTAGCTAAAATTAGAAAACCGAAGTTAAAATATTTACTACATACTACTACTCAAACATACGATATAAATCGTGTAACGTCCTAAAGTTACCTTAAGACGACAGCGAAACGATCACGTGCTTATCCTAGTCGGGTCCTCACGAATTCCTACGAAATACAAATATACGGTATAAAGTACCATATAAAACGAGTAGGACGAAAGAGGGAAAATGGGTAATCGGATTACTCAGAAAAGTAGGAGAGGAATGGAAAGAATATTGTGAGAATGGAGTAAGAAGGTCGAGGAAACAAGAAGGAAAACGAAGGAAGCAAAAATAGTGGGCAGCAGCTGAACAGAATGTAGAACAAAAGCAACAATAACGACAATAAAATGAAGCAATATGCACATCAACAGTAGCGAACTGAAGTGATAACAATACACGAAAGTGACAGAGAAGGAAAGGGCATCACAGCAGCATCGACACAAACGTACAGCAGAAACAGTGGGGCGAGACGGACAAAGCTACGACATCGGACAAGTAGCATCAACTCAACGATCTAAGAGGAAACAAAACGACAACAACAAAGCTGCGAGATAGAACGATATAAGAGGAAGAAGAACGAAGAACATCAAACTGGACACGAATCACCGAGAACGGAGAAGATGAAAATAAAACGAAATGAAGGAATGAACAAATTTAAACAGCAGCGTAACACCGATCAGCAACCAAAGGACAACGAAAATCAGTGACCGAAGAGTTGATTCCGCACCGATAGAACAACAAAAGACGCAACAACAGGACGGCAAAAGGAGCGGCGACAAAGTCCACAGCAACAGCAGCAAAAGAGTGATATAATGACAGAAAAAGAAGGGAAGAAGAAAGAGAATCAATCTACAAAACGCTGCAGCAGCAAGCAAACGCGCAGCAGCAGCAAGCAAACGTACAGCAGCAGAAAAACGTCAATACCAGCAGCAAAATTAAGATGAAGAAGAAGAAGAAGAGCTACAACAACAACAACAACAACAACAACGAAAGAGAAGAAGACGGAGAAAAGAAGGGCCGTAGATTATCAGCCGGAGAGGAAGAAGAGAATTACCTTCACGAATTCTGCCAAAGGGGAACAGATAAACGTAGCAGCGAGCAGCAGCAGCAGCAAGACGCAACAGCAGTAGCATCAACGACAAACCGCGGCAGCAGCATCAACATAGTTGCAGCAGTGAAACAAAGGAGAAAACAGGGGAGAGGTTCGATAGTTTTAAGGAAGAAGAAAAAGAATAAGAATGGAGAGGAGGAGATGAAGGAAACGTTGGAAAAGTGAAGAGGTGATGGGAGTAAAAGAAAGGGAATGAATGAATGATGGGAGATGTGAAAATGAAGCGGTGGTATAAAAAAAATCAGAAAATGAAAGAAGTGGGGTTGTTTGTAATAGTCAGAAAAAAGAACAGAAAGATAAAAAAAGTATTATACACCTGGTTGTATAGAAGGATTGTACAACCAGGTGGTTATATATATATACTCTTCTTCTTCAATTTAAACTCCTCCTCTTTTCCCTCTAACTTCAATCACATTTTTAACCTCCTCCTTTTCTTTTTTCTTTTTTCTTTTGTAGTCTTCTGCTTCCTTAAAAACACTCCCTCTTCAATTTCTCCTACGTATCAATTAAAATTTCATTTTTTTTAACCAAACTTTGCCCATAAACATTCCGAATTATTTATAGTATATTTTCGTGACATCGAAATACGTTCACTAAAAATTTCGAGTATGTGTGCAAAACTTATGAGCTAACATGTAAAATTCTTGAGCTTCCAAAATACTTTTTCGAGGATGAGTTTCTGTGACAAACATTTCAAACTTTTTGAGCTTCATATTTATTTTAACGAGCATTTAATTTTTGTATCCGAGCTTCGTATGATATGAGGGTCCTTTAATATATATGAGGGTCATTTAATATGAGGGTCCACTAACTTGTAAAATACAGTGATGTCAGAATACATGCACTAAAAATTCCGAGTATGTGTGCAAAAATTATGATCTAACAAGTAAAGTTCTCGAGCTTTCAAAATAATTTTTCGAGTGTGAGTTTCTGTGACAAACATTTCAAACTTTTCGAGCTTCATATTTATTTTCACGAGCTTTTAATATTTGTATCCGATCATAGTATGATTTTTTGAGTTTTTAATTAAATTCTACGAGTGTTGTATCTATCAATTAAAATTTCATTTTTCTTAACCAAACTTTGCCCATAAACATTCCGAATTGTTTACAGTATATTTTCGTGATGTCAAAATACGTTCACTAAAAATTCTGAGTATGTGTGCAAAAATTATGAGCTAACAAGTAAAGTTCTCGAGCTTTCAAAATACTTTTTCGAGTATGAGTTTCTGTGACAAACATTTCAAACTTTTCGAGCTTCATATTAATTTTTACGAGCTTTTAATTTTTATATCCGAGCTTCGTATGATATGAGGGTTCTTTAATATGAGGGTCCACTAACTTGTAATCAATAAATATATTTTCGTGATGTCAAAATACATTCACTAAAAATTCCGAGTATATGTGCAAAAATTATGAGCTAACAAGTAAAGTTCTCGAGCTTTCAAAATAATTTTTCGAGTATGAGTTTCTGTGACAAACATTTCAAAATTTTCGAGCTTCATATTATTTTTACGAGCTTTTAATTTTTGTATCCGAGCTTAGTACGAACTAGTGCATTTTCCATCTTTCGTAGAGGCGCAACATACTTTAAGATGATGCAAACTATCAATTCTGAAACTTTTTGAGCCATAATGAAATCAACTCGAGCCATGAATTGATTATAATGTAATATTTAAAATCCGAGCTAACTATAATACTCGTAAGAAATGATTGACCATATAAATAAACTTTCTTAGCTATCATGATTATAATACGAGCTGTAAATAAAATGTAATATTATATTTGAAATTCAAGGTACTTGTAATACTTCTTGAGCTAATAAATATTCCTACTACTTCTTTAATATGAGGGTCCACTAACGAAAAAAATGACAAACTATAAATTAAAAAATGACTCCAAATACAGACAATCTGGTGCAAACTATGTCTGTTCTGATAATCCTCCGGCGTCCGGCGTCGTGAGAATTTCATGAAGACCTACGTGACTATCACCAAAATTATTAATAGTAGACGTAGTTCGTGCAGTATCCGACACCTTCCCTACATTACTCGATGCCCGTTTACGTGCCCAAGTCTCGGCAACCTTAAATCTCCCACGAGCTCGACTACTTTCAATATCCATCAAACTCCTCTTCCTAGTCAATTTTCAAGTATTCAATTAAAAAAAATTGAGCTACAAGGAAAACAACTCAAGTTAGGAATAAATTACAATTTAATATCTCAAATTTGGGATAATTGTAATACTCGTGAGAAATTATTGAGCTAGTGAATAAACATTTTGAGCTATCATGTCCATAATTCGAGCTAACATTAAAACATAATGTAATATTTAATATCCGAGCTAATTGTTATACTTTTCAGTTAGTAAATATAATTACTTTCCATGCATATTTTTAATATGAGATATCAATAATATTTCTAGAGTTTCAGTACCAAATTTTAGTAACATAAAAAAATTAGTGATACTATTGACAATTACCTTCACAACGAGATGCATCCTCTACTTCTTGTCCCGGAGCCAATGATAATACTTTCGAAGTTACAATTTCCAAAGAAATTTCATTTTCCTTAGGAATTTCATTATCCGTTGGCGATGATAAATTAATAGTTCCCTTTGCAGTTGCATCTTCACAACACCATTGGTAGTTCAAGATAAAATATAAAACCTTATCCGACAAATTACACGATCTTTTTAAGCCGAGATACAATTAATTTTTAGGTCCATTATCAATTCTTAAACGTTTCGAGCTATTATGAAAATACCTCGAGCCAGAAATTGATTTGAATGTAGTATTGAAAATCTGAGCTAACTGTAGAAATTGTTGAGCATATGAATAAATTTACTGAGCTATCATGACTATAATATGAGCTATAATTAAAATGTAATATAATAGTTAATAAATTTCGAGCTAATTGTCATACTTTTTGAGCATATCAATATAACTACTACCCTTTTAATATAATGGTCCAAATTTTCTCATTAAATAGTTAATCGAGTATAACTTTTTGAGTTTCGTCGTAAATAAATTGAGCTATGCTACCGTAAAAAAAATTTCATTTCGTAATTAACATTCGACAATATTAAATCAATCTATGAAAAAAAAATTACGTTTACTTATTACATATCATAAAATACAACCAATTAACCATGAAAATTTACACTATGCAAAACAAAGTCTAGAAATATGTACGGAGTAATAATGTCAACAATTCATATTAATATTACCTTGACAAGGAGAATTAACTTCTTGTTGTCTTCTAGAATTGATCGTTTCCAAGTTGAATTCTTCAATATGGATTTACTATACTGATTTAATGGAGAAACATGGGAAAAAGAGAAAAATATGTTGGCAGTTACACAGTTAGAGAAAGAATGGGGAAGAACTGAAGATTACGTACATTAGTATTTGGTTAGGTTAATTAAAATATAGTAGTGAAATGACATAATTAACCCGGGTTGTATATAAGCATTATACAACCAGATGTATAATCCTCTTACCGCGGAATAGGGGAAATGAATGAGATAACAAGTGGGTTGAATACAATTCACCAAAGTGTACGGATTCCGACACAAGTATATATACGGATAACTTAAACGAATCGAGTAGAAGACGAATTCCGTACCGATAAGTTGACTGACCCACGAATCGAATTAAAACGAATTAATAAATAATCAGGCCGTCAAATAAAATGAGTAAATAAAGTATTCGAGACGAAAAAAAGATGACAGGAATTAATAATTAGACGATGAAATTGTATTTCCCGATAAATAATATATTTTTGATAAAGTGAATTAAATTGATTTTTCGAGAAAAGGTAATAAATGTTTTGATGAAACTTAATGTAAATGAGTTTCGAGCCAAAAATAGAAATTCAAGCTTAAATACAAATAAATAAAAAGAATTTAGAATTTAAATTGTCGAAAAAAAAATTCGATAAAAATTAAATTAAATGTATAAAATGAATCGAAATAGAAATAAAAATATGTTTTAAATATAAGAAGAGTTTCCAAGACGAATAGAATTTTAGGAGTTTGGAATGATTAAACTATAAATTCGTTTTATAATAATTTTAAGAATTACGAGTTAAATCGTAAACAAAATAGAAATATGAACATAATTTTAATTTATAAAAAACAGGGGTGTTACAATCTTCCCCACTAAAAAGAAGTTTCGTCCTCGAAACTTATAAAAACATAATCCAAATCGAAGAAAAAATTATTTCAAAAAGAGTTGGGCCCAATTCCCAAAGTTTAAATTTATTTAAATTAATAAAATCGCAAGAAAAAAAATGATAAATAATATTTGTGCACGAACTCGAGGAGGGAGAGTACCCAAATATTTTCAAAGCGACAGTAAAACGTTTTGATTAAGAAGTTCGACACTATTATGTTTTAAAACCAAACAAAAATCTATGAAATCAAATTTGGTAGTTAGTAAATAAAAATCGAACCATTCGTCAAGCATTTTTTATATCAGATTTAAAGTCTATCGACAATAAAATAAAGACTTAAGACATACGATATTTTTCGAAAGTGTTAAACCGTTTTATATAATAATTTTCTAGAAATAAAAAATTAGCAATTATGAAAGTTTTCGTAAAATTTAAACACGCTTGAAAATTGAAAATTGAAACAATTTCGAAATACTTTAAAATAAATTATTAAGGTATTTTGAAGCAGGAGTAAATATATGTTATCAACCAAAAACGAAAACGGCGTTTTGAAATTTATAACTCAAATGTTAAAATTTTCACGATAGCCAAAATTTTTAAAATAGTCAAACTTTTCATAACATAAGTTCGGGAAAAAGGTAAACGGATAAATAGATTCAGAGTCAACGACAATTCGAAACAAAAATTTTCAAACTCGGTAAAGAAGTCAAAGGGGTTGACCGAAGAAGAAGCACCCGGATTTAAGAAAAGCTAAGGGGAGGACAAAATTGGGAGTCAAATAGAGCTCTCAAGGATTAGAGAATAAATTAACCATCTCGAGATTCTTAATAAGACACCACAAAACTCAGATTCCTAATCCACCAAAACAATACCGAGTATATCTGCAACCTCCAAGGTTATCAACCACCACAATCTCCAAAAACGTCTTACGTGATTATCCCATTGTTGAAACGACACGATACTAATAAACATTTGCTTTATAAACTTATCTCATCAATTAAAATTCCAATGGTCAACAAAACACACCCAAACTTGCCATCGATATGGTTCCTAAATCCAAAGCTCCTAAAGTTTGAACTCGAGGTATATTCCAAATTTCTCGAGTAAGGAACATTAAACAAGATCCACCAATTTAGAAATGCTCGGGTACGAAATCCTCAAAAATGATTACCACATAATTATAATGCCACAACTACAGAAGCAGGGAAAGTACAGTAAATCCTCGAACACGCTCAAACTTATAGGTAACGGCGTAACAATCACATCTTCAAACACGTCATTCGACAAAGGTTTCTGAGAATCCCATCAAATTTCATATCGTACCATCAAATCCACCAAAATATCTATTAACTCAACAAAGCCACAATCTCGTTGGTCTAAGGGTTCTGAACTATAAATCCATCAAGATGATTCGCATTAAGTATTCCTCAAAACAACGCGATAAATCCAACTTTTAATTGTGCAGTATAATTTTCTTCTCCAAGGCTACGAATAATTCATTCAAGTTTAGATAACTCAACTCCAAAGTTCATCGGTTACAACCTTACACTTCACGATCTAATCCTCAAGAAATACGGGTAATCTATGTCAACCAAAATTTCTACGACGTTAATGGAAACCTTTAATGCTACCACAACCAAAGATCCCAAATATTCACGATGCATCCCTCAAATAAGCATTAGGCAGAATCTTCAAAGTAATATTATCAGTCACTTACTTTGGTTCTAGGTTAGGTACTAGGTATCCATCAAATATTTTATACTCTTACTACCCCAAAATATATTCAACTCTTAGTACTCCGAAATAATTAAAGTAACCTATAACCCAAGGTTTAGTGTCTAAAGTATCATCCTAATCGCATTAATTAATATCATTCAAATCAATTCTTAAGAATTTCTTACTTACTTAGAAGATAGGGTAGACTCACAATCTTAAAATCAGGTAACAAGGATTTACTAAATCTCAAACATCTATAACTTAACTCTCATGGGGTTTACTAAGACAAAATTGGTCACACCAAAGAATCTTAAGAAGGAAGATGGTAAAATGAGAGAATTAATCAAAGATTTATCACAAGAATGAAGACGATAATATATAAGAGAGAAATTTGAAGAAGCAGAAGCAGGACGAAAGGAATCAATGATTCTAGATGATAAAGACCAAAAATGAGAAGGGAAAGTTCAGACCTCTAAGGTTCACGAGGGAACTAAAAGGACTACTTCATCTTCTTGTAGAGGAACGAGCACACAAGTCTTGGCTCGCTCCATCCAGATCCACTACAACATCATGGAACAGGAATCTACTCTTAATCATCTGGCCTGTAGCTGAAGTAAACTAAATCGGAGCTGGAAAGTCACCAACGACATCTTTCTTGGAGCACCAAGTTGTTCACTAGAGCCAACAGTCCTTGAGAGTTCTAAGTAGGTCTTGTCCCGATCTGGAGCAGCATCATACTAATATCTTCTTCCAGACAAAAGAAGCAAATATTCAATGTTAATCATTGAGTTACAAGAACATATAAACCTAACATTTAAGTCCTTACTTTGGTTTCTACCCATTTCTCACTAATATTTCTTTTATGTTCAAATCATTTACTGGTATTTTTCCTAGAATCAGGTGTAAGCGTCGGGAGCAACAATGCTCTGATACCAACTGTAATCCCCAAGAAATTCTAACGCAATACAGTGGCGGAAACACTGTAGAGTTGAGATAAAACACACTGACAAACTATATCTTATTAAAAGAAATGGTAAGTCAATACAAAGGCCTCTTTTTACAAAAGGGCTAAAGAGAAAATTCACCAAACAGGTTATACAAATCCATAAATTACATAAACGAAGAAAGAGTAGGATCCACGCTACTCGCTAGCTCACACCCAAAACCCAGCAGCAATTACCTGTCATGTTATAAACATAACAGCAACGTCAGTGGGGAGTAACTCGGACGTTCTCCCAGCCATATTATATCATATGGAAAAATAATAGTATTATTATATCAAAATATTTAAAAAGAGAAAACGTTAAAACGATATAATAAAGATAAGTTTTCAATGAAACTTAAAGCACTTGCCAACCTGCAAGTCAAAATCAACCGATAATTATATAATTCAAAATGGCGTTATGGAAATTAATCAGTGCAACGGAATAGACTTTCACTAGGATGATACTAAACTAACTTCGAGAACTTAGTCAAAACATATCAGACTTCGGTCTCTAACTAGGCAACTCAACTATAACAGGACTGCGTGCAGCGAGGTCCTGGCTTAAGTAATGTACACCCCTCCTGGACACCAACCGTAATCCAGTTCAACCCGACGGCGACTTACACGATGCGATATCTAAGTTTAAGGTCAAAATATACACACTCCTGAACACAAACCATGCTCAGTTCAACGACCAATGCGTCTCACATAGATACACCGGTTTTATAGTTGATGGCAAAACGTATACCCTAGACTGTATTACTCTACCCCGTACGCTTGTCCTCATTCCATAACTCCAAAACCAAGTCATTATCGATATTCAAAAGTAAATATAATCAATATAAATGATACGAAGATAAAAAGGAATAAACATTTTATATTAAAAGGGGAAACTTTCTATAAATAGAAACTTACTAAAAATAGAAATATTATTATAGAAAATACGTAAGTGATTAAAATGAGTGAAATGTAAAAAAAACATTTCTAACGAAATTAACATTTCATTATTATCGTCGCTATCGTAACTTTAATATATTTCTAAATTCGTTACTCAAAATATAAATAAAATATAATATGTCATTTAATAGTATTTCATAAATAATTAGGAAATCGAGTTAAAACTATAAATTTTAGATAGGAGATGTTTTAAGAAAAACGATATCAAAATTAATTGCGTCAACGAGTTTTATAAATGAAATTGATTTTACAAAGGTTTCAAATTATTTTTAGCAAATAGCTTTTATAAATAAATAATACGAATTTACTAAAAATAGTCAATTGTAAACAGATAAGAAATTATTAGTGAAAATAGTCTCGACTAAAAATATATTTAAAACAAAATTGACTATTTTCTTATTTATTAGTATAAATCGAAAACGAATTTAATTTATTGAACAAGTATACAAATCTCGATTATGATATAAAAATACGATTTTGAGTTAAAATTATAAATTAACAAAATATGACGAAAATATGAAATCGATATTATTTACTTACTAATGTCACGATAACCAACAAAATATTATAACCATCGTAAATAATTAAGTTACTAATGATTTATAAAACGATATCGAAAACTTGTAAAATATTTATAAGGTACATAATTTAAAATAATATTTTTAGCAAATAATAAGTAGCTAAAATTAGAAAACCGAAATTAAAATATTTACTACATACTACTACTCAAACATACGATATAAATCGAGTAACGTCCTAAAGTTATCTTCAGACGACGGCGAAACGATCAAGCGCTTATCCTTGTCGGGTCCTCACGAATTCCAACGAAATACAAATATACGGTATAAAGTACCATATAAAACGAGTAGGACGAAAGAGGGAGAATGGGTAATCGGATTACTCAGAAAAGTAGGAGAGGAATGGAAAGACTATTGTGAGAACGGAGTTAGAAGGTCGAGGAAACAAGAAGGAAAACGAAGGAAGCAAAAATAGTGGGCAGCAGCAGAACTGAATGTAGAACAAAAGCAACAATAACGACAATAAAATGAAGGAATACGCACATCAACAGTAGCGAACTGAAGTGATAACAATACACGAAAGTGACAGAGAAGGAAAGGGCATCACAGCATCATCGACACAAACGTACAGCAGAAACAGTGGGGCGAGACGGACAAAGCTACGACATCGGACAAGTAGCATCAACTCAACGAACTAAGGGGAAACGAAATGACAACAACAAAGCTGCGAGATAGAACGATATAAGAGGAAGAAGAACGAAGAACATCAAACTGGACACGAATCACCGAGAACAGAGAAGATGAAAATAAAACGAAATGAAGGAATGAACAAATTTAAACAGCAGCGTAACACCGATCAGCAACCAAAGGACAACGAAAATCAGTGACCGAAGAGTTGATTCGCACCGATAAAACAACAAAAGACGCAACAACAGGACGGCAAAAGGAGCAGCGACAAATTCCACAGCAACAGCAGCAAAAGAGTGATATAATGACAGAAAAAGAAGGGAAGAAGAAAGAGAATCAATATACAAAACGCAACAGCAGCAAGAAAGCGTTCACCAGCAGAAAAACGTCAATACCAACAGCAAAATTAAGAAGAAGAAGAAGAAGAAGAAGAAGAAGAGCTACAACAACAACAACAACAACAACAACAACAACAACGAAAGAGAAGAAGACGGAGAAAAGAAGGGCCGTAGATAATCAGCCGGAGAGGAAGAAGAGAATTACCTTCACGAATTCTGACAAAGGGGAACAGATAAACGTAGCAGCGAGCAGCAGCAGCAAGACGCAACAGCAGTAGCATCAACGACAAACCGCGGCAGCAGCATCAGCATAGTTGCAGCAGCGAAACAAAGGAGAAAACAGGGGAGAGGTTCAATAGTTTTAAGGAAGAAGAAAAAGAATAAGAACGGAGAGGAGGAGATGAAGGAAACGGTGGAAAAGTGAAGAGGTGATGGGAGTAAAAGAAAGGGAATGAATGAATGATGAGAGAAGTCAAACTGAAGCGGTGGTATAAAAAAATCAGAAAATGAAAGAGGTGGGGTTGTATGTAATAGTCAGAAAAAAAGAACGGAATAAGGGATATGAATGAGATAGCAAGTGGGTTGAATACAATTCACCAAAGTGTACGGATTCCGATACAAGTATACGATGTATACGGATAACTTAAACGAATCGGGTAGAAGACGAATTCCGTATCGATAAGTTGACTGACCCATGAATCGAATTAAAAGGAATTAATAAATAATCGGGCCGTCAAATAAAATGAGTAAATAAAGTATTTGAGACGAAAACAAAGATGACAGGAATAAATAATTAGACGATGAAATAGTATTTCCCGATAAATAATATATTTTTGATAAAGTGAATTAAATTGATTTTTCGAGAAAAGGTAATAAATGTTTTGACGAAACCTAATGTAAATGAGTTTCGAGCCGAAAAATGAAATTCGAGCTTAAATACAAATAAATAAAAAGAATTTAGAATTTAAATCTTCGAAATAGATTTTCGATAAAAATTAAATTAAATGTACAAAATGAATCGAAATAGAAATAAAAATATGTTTTAAATATAAGAAGAGTTTCCGAGACGAGTTGAATTTTAGGAGTTTGGAATGATTAAACTTTAAATTCGTTTTATAATAATTTTAAGAATTACGAGTTAAATCGTAAACAAAATAGAAATACGAACATAATTTTAATTTAATTTAATTTATAAAAATCAGGGGTGTTACACAAAACACGCTCGATAATAAGACAAGCATCAAAACCGTGCCCAACCTAAACGAACCCTAAACAAATCTCAAATACATAGCTAACTAAAACAAAGCAAGAGCAAACCCAAACAAAAAAGAGACAAACTCACTAAACAAAAAATTTTAACTAACACAAATAAACAAACAACAATATTGCCCGAGGGAAGTTAGTATCCCGGAGGCACAACATTTTGCCCTAGGGACGTTAGTATCCTGGAGGCACAGCATTTTGCCCGAGGAACGTTAGTATCCCGGAGGCACAGTATTTTGCCCGAGGGACGTTAGTATCCCGGAGGCACAACATTTTGCCCGAGGGACGTTAGTATTCCGGAGGCACAGCATTTTGCTCGAGGGACGTTAGTATCACAGAGGCACAGCAACAACAATTTTGCCCGAGGGACGTTAGTATCCCGGAGGCACAGCAACAGCAATTTTTTCGAGCGGATACCAAAGCCCTCAAAGGAGTCTGATACCTCCACAACATTTTTCATTCGAGAGGGGACCGACGCCCTCGAATGGTTTATTTTGTTCTAGGGATCAGAGCATCCCCGAAGACAGCTGCTCGAATGGAGACTGACGCCATCGAGTAGTTAACAACATCAATTTTTTCCTAGGGGTCAGAGCATCCCCAAAGACAGCTGCTCGAGTGGAGACTGACGCCCTCGAGTAGTTAACAACAGCAATTTTGTCCTAGGGGTCATAGCATCCCCGAAGACAGCTGCTCGAGTGGAGACTGATGCCCTCGAGTTGTTAACAACAACAATTTTGTCCTAGGGGTCAGAGCATCCCCAAAGACAGCTGCTAGAGTGGAGACTGCCGCCCTCGAGTAGTTTACGACAGGAATTTTGTCCTAGGGGTCAGAAGCATCCCAAAAGGCAGCCTTTTAAGCGGAGACTGACGCCCTCGAATAGTTCTTTTATCTCATTTTGTTTTGTCCTAGGGGTCAGAGCATCCCCGAGGACAGCTATTCGAGTGGAGACTGACGCCCTCGAATTGTTTGTCTCATCATGTTTTGTCCTAGGGGTCAGAGGCATCCCGAAAGACAGCTACTCGAGTGGAGACTGACGCCCTCGAGTAGTTTACCCCATTTTGTCTTGTCCCAGGAGTCAGAGGCATCCCAAAGACAGGTGTTCGAGTGGAGACTAACGGCCTCGAACATTTTTGTCGTTTCACTTCATTTCGCCCAAGGGTTCAAAAGCACCCCAAAAACATCCATTTAAATAAAAGACAACACAGAAGAACGTTCTTTGCACGTGCGCTTAACGCGTCACATACACACAAAAACATTTAAAATTAAAAGAACTTTTAAACAATCCAAGAGGCCAAGCGCACGCGTAAAGAACCAAGAACGAGATATCAAGCAACGGCCCGGGCCCAAGCAAGCAACCGCAAGCGAAGACGTCAGGTATGATTTCTAAGCCTTGGTTGGCGAGCCTTAACAGGTAGTCCAATGGACTTAAAACGACCCGACCGGACAGCCACCAGGTCGTAATCTTCGATTGACTTGGGCGGCTAAACTTTGACATTCGCCTTGTCCAAGCCTCAGTCAAAGTGGGGGATTTTGTAGACACCCAGATTTGGACCTGGTGGCTGCAGAGGTGCCCGACAAACACCTAATGACGATAGGACTACAACGCGACGCAGATTCGCGATGTTTTAGGTAGTTTTCTATAGAACGGATCAAATAATTACTCGGAAAAATCAAAACTAACATGATGGCAGCCTTAGTCGTGTCGTCACGGTCGCATAAACACAAATTAGAGTCAATTCTGACACCGAGACCCCGAGTCGGTCCCGAAACTCAAACCGAGTCAGCACCGCGCCAAGCGAACGTCGGGAAGCAAATCCGAGGCCCACTAATGTTCACGGTGTTAGATCAAGCCGCGGGAACCTTAATCCCCAAGTATTGTATTATCCTCCTCCCTCTCGGTTTTGGAAAGTATCAAAATCGTATCTTCAGAATTCCGACCGCCCCACCTCACGCGCCTTAGTATCCCCGCGCCTTAGCCCTAGTGCCTGAGTCTTGGTGCGCTCATGTTCAGGCATCCATATAGGCGACGAGGGCCGAAAACACCTATAAATACCCCCCTCCACCTCATTCATTCGACACACAATTTCTCATCTTCTCTTCTCCCTCTAACTCTCTCGCTAAGGTCTCGCACTCCGACACCCGAGGAAAACGATCCACTCAATCGTAGTTCCGATAAAAGCGACATCGATGCTACTCCTCACCTTCGAGCACCTCACTCGATACCAAGGTGCCTGTGATCAACTAGCTCAAATCTAGTAGCGAAGCTTTGGCGGATTAGCCGCAGAACTAGTCCATAGTAACGAAGCTCTGCCGGAGTAGCCGCAGAAGGGGTAAACGGTAACGGAGCTTTGCCGGAATCACTAGTCAAGCTAGGAGGATCCGCCTGTTGAAAGCGAGTCGTCACTAGGTTGTCATCTAAACAAAACTTTCCATATTTGCACTTTCTTTTATTATGCACTACGATAACACTATATGTGGACACTAGGTCCACGAACATCTACTAAAACACGTAAATGTCCCAACTTCAACCGCGAACACTAAAACACACTAAATAGACCCGAGTAATTCCGAGATTCGTTCTCAACTATCTATGCATCGAGTCCCGTTTAGTGTACACTCCCAGGGTGCAACTCCTCACAATGTGATTTACTTACATTCGTATTTACAGTTTTTCGTATGATTTATTGCTTTTATGACCTTATAATCGCATGCTAAATCACCTAACACGGAATTCAAAACGTAAAACAATTAAAACTGAACAAAGCGATGGTCGGGTGTCGTATTAGTCCGGGTGCATACCTTATTAGGTTCGATGCATCTCTATTAATACCGAGTCGACGCATCTTAAGCAGAATACCAGGTAAGGTATACCACGAGAATGACTAATATCCATATAATCCCGTTAAAACTGATTTGCAAATACCTATAACATTAGTGCTCTCTAGTCTCCTACGTGCATCTTTTCATGGCCTGCTTGTCACGTGAAATCGCATTCAAAGAATGTAAATACAACTATTTCGACAACAACACTTACTTGTCTTTAAACAACCGACATAGTAAAAGACATTGGGTTAAAACAACGGAAGTTACAATATTTCCACCACAACAAAAGAACTAGGTTATCTGCCCACCGATTGGTTAGTAGAGGCCGCTATAGTGCGGGCGGGATTGGGTGTTGACATCTACCGGATGTTGGCTTCCCAATACGTACCCTCACCCCTTACTCGGAATCAACGGTTTCCGAATGTCCGAAACCATTGGCAATGAGAGTCATTCCAGGCATGGAGTGCTTAAGGGTGCAAGTCTTTATCTTTAGGTCTCGTGCCACTTAATTTTGAGCCGAAAAGGGATCAAAGTTGACTAGAACGGTTTCCGAGTCCCCATAATTGACTCGGTGGCGACTTCGCAAATCGGCAACAAATTCAGTTCACTAAAAAGGTCGCCTTACCAAATGAATCGGCCTTTAAACATTTACAACCACGGCTCGAACGATTCCCAAACGGAAACACGGGTGCCCGCACCCGTCTAGCACAAGTTCGGATCGTCATCCGAATCGAGGTCCGAGAGATCACCCCATACACGAGATCGGACCGACCCCCGACAGGGAGGGGCCGCAAGGGTGGCCGCGGCCACATGTTGAAAAACCGGGTCGGTCCCGCGCGGACGCGTGCGGGGCGCCGGGCGGTGCGGACGGCCACAGAAATATAATACTTGATAAGGTTAAAAATAATTATTATAATTATTATAAATTTATTTGATTTTTGAAATATTTTACTAAGTATAAATAGGTTTTAAAATATAAGTATACTTGTACGAATACGAAACCCTATAAAAATACTAAATACGTACACTATAAGAATAAATGTACCAAATACTTTTGCCTAAAAATTAAATAGTACTAAAAGATGAATAACCCAAAAGTACCAAGTTAAAACACGCTTAAATGAGTTAAGCATCACTTAAACTTATCAATAATCACATAAGGGCTAATTAGTAATTAAGTCAAAACTAAGGGTTGACTAATCCATCTTGGTCAAAATTTTACTTTTTATGTCAACATAGACTAAGTCAAGATAAAGAAACTCATCTTAATTAACGACTTAGAAATAATTGAATTTTTAATCAAATCTCAACTAATGAACGCCTCAAATAATATACATAAAATAAAACGTTCCAAATCTCTAACATCAAATACACTTAAGATATTCAGTATAGTAAAATACACTTAATATAATTGTGTTGATCGTTTAGTAATCGTTCCTAAATTAGCGTACGGAACAGTTGTACCTTCGGGTCAGTCAGTGTCCTATATGAATCAGTGGACCTTCCCAGTGTTCTATTTCTTGGAGCTTCTGTACCTACGGGACAGTATTCATCCTTCCGGTTATCTGAACTAAGTTCCTACGTGAGTCTGAACGTTCGATAGCAAGTGAGCCATATGTAGCAACTGTACGTTCGGGACGGTATGCGATCATTCTACTTGTCTGAACCAATGATCCTAAGGGAATTTAGGTGTCCAGTATAATTATATGTATAATATAGACAATTTATATCATATTATTGTTACGTGTTGGTAAATATTATGCCGAGGTTTAGAGATAGACCGTGATGGGAGATTGTTCATAGAGCTTTTGCTATGAGAGTACAGACAGCACATCCGGAAGCTGCATGTGAATGGATTGTCGTTAGAGTAGTAGTCACCGGCTATCACTGAGGACTTGCGGGAGTTCGAGAGTTGTGTTAGGGGGTACGTGCGCTTGTATTTGACAAGGGCCAGATCAGCTCTACTCTCTTTCTGACAAGGGCCAGATCAGCACTTTTATTCACGGTTGTGTACATGATTCTTATCCCTGACTTTTGCGTGTTGTCAGTGACCCTCGCGGTGGTGTGGGTAGGCTTCTGCGAGTTGTCGTTTACATTATCAGCAGTCTGTTCTCCCCCGCGATTAGAGGTCTAAATCAAATCATAGTTGTTGTTCGATCCTATTGAGCACTAGGGTTGAGATGTAAACCTCCTAGTATCGATATGATTGGCGGAATTGATGTTCACATCCGCACTTATGGTGAGATGCAAGCCTTAAGTGTGCATGAGACATTAGTAGTCACGTCCCGTGCATTATGTGAAAGAAAACCATTGTTTTTAAAAGTAAATGACTACAGTTTTCTAAATCACATGTGTTAGTATGCTTCGTTACTGTTCTATACTCTTATGACAAATGATATGATTGAAATGCTTGATAATAGGAAGTCATGTTTTGTTATATGTCTTGCCTGAATATTGATTTTGATTGATATTATGTTTCATATGATTTGTATTATGTATGTCTTACTGATAAACGTCATATTAGTGATTATTTTACCCACATTTATTTACTTATTCGGGTCGATTTTGTGTGCTTAATTGATATTATAGCTCAATATAGGTTTTTATACGATATTAAGTGTTAATTAGTCGTTTTAGTTATAATTATCGCAATAGTTGTTATTTTTCGAGAATTTGGTACTGCCTTATCTCGTGTGTATTTTTGTAGGTACCGTGTGAAGAAATAACCGAGTGAAGACGAGAAAGAATCGGGTCAAAGAACAAAGCGGATCAAGCAAATTAAAGTCAAAGGCCTACTTGATCGGACTGTCTTGGGTTGACGATATCTCACTCATACGACGTCGGAATTAAGTGATTGAAGATGCGTTGGATAGATAAGTTCGAGACCTACAAGTTTGTAGAAGAGAGCAAGACTCAATTCTAGTAATTAATGGGTCGAAATCCCTTATTATATAAAGCTGCAACATTTCCCTTTCCCACATTGAGCCACATCATCATCCTACATCATCATCCTACATGGATCTGATTTGGCACGTACATGGCGCTTATGTGGACACTATAATACTTCTAAAATACACTACAGAAAATATAATGACATCTATAACTCCCCTTTACCAGTTACCCCAATATACAACCAAAAAAAACTACCTCTCGTTCTTAACACCCCTCATGTAACTCCTCTTCTCTCCCCACATCCTCCTGTCATTCTGTAACTCCTCTCTTCCCATCTTCTTCCGTAATTAAAAACCAAAAAAAAATCAAACTTAAAAAAAACAATTCAATCAAATCAATTTTTCCCCAGAATTCAATCGATCGATCAATTCAGGAATGGTACCGGTTGAAGAATGGTACGAGCAAATGCCAATCATCACTCGATCTTATCCTACTGTTGTTGTTGTTGTTGTCACACAACAACCAGTTGTTCTCCCCATGTATGAACAATTTCAACACTTTCCCTCTTAATTCTTTGGTGTGGTTTTTATTAAAGTTTGATCTTTATTATTTTTTTGATTGAATTTGAGATGGGATCTTAGTTTAGTTGACAGTTGCCATTTGATGTAGTGAGAATGTGAGATTCTGGGTTGAGCTTGGATTGTTTTATTTTGATTGAATTAGGGTGGAAAATTTATTATTGAAATTAGATTAGGGTGACAAAATCGAAATTTAGCAAAAAAAATTGAGATTTGTAGCTGTTTTGTTGAAGGTTGGTTGTGGTCATGGTGGTTTTTGCGAGTTCGTATGTCCAATCTTTTCCGAAAGTCTGAACCTTTGTACCCTTTTTTCTCTCCATTCTTCGTCTTATTGAATATGTTCTTGGTTATATGCTGTGTATTTTTTTTATTTGGTTGCAGGATTTGAAGCAATTTTTTCGCATTAAGAAAGAAAGTTGTATGATGTATGGAACTTAGTACCACTATACTCGCAGAGAATATAACAGAGACATCATGTTGGGATGTACGATATATTCTACGCAAATATACTGAAATTAGTCACTTACCCTCACATTATTATTAATTGGAAATGGATGTATTTTGTGATTGATTAGTTAGGTGTGTAGTGTATGTGTTTCGACGTGATGTGCAGCGCTTGCAGCTTGAGGCCTGTGTCTTTGTTAGACTTCATTTATCGTTGATGTTTGTATTTAAGCCATGTTGATTTAATTTGATTCGTGTCTTATGGGACTTTGTAATGTTATGTGATATAGTCAGTCCACTAAGTCCAACAAGTCTTACTCAATGTTTGAAGTCTTGCATTCTTCACAACCTACACACTTTTCGGAGGATCGGGGAGCCAAGTTCTGATTTTTTTTCCTTATTTAACCGACAATCTCTGCTTACTGACAGGTTTTCCTTCTTGCATGATTTAACGGGATTTGAGATAACATACCTATTGGATCAGAATCAAGACCACGACAATCCACCAAGTCTCAATGTATGGGCACTTCTAAGATTATTATTGATTTCAATTTTCACATATCTTTACACTGATCATACTTAAATTGCCAAATAAGTTATTTCAATTTCTAATTTCTAATTTGATTTTGATTGCGTCTGTTTCTAATTTCTTATTGCCAAATACTTTTGATTTCGATTGGTTTTTACATTATTTCAATTTCTCTTTTTGGTTTACATTTTTAATTGACTCATATATGATATGTGGTCTTATATCTTCCCACCATTGTATAATACACTTTCCTAATTTGTCTTTTTCTAACAAATCTTAAATTTATGATAATCTTTTATTTTGTCTAGGAATGAAACTATGAAAGGAATCAAGGATTGTCTATTTGAGATTTCTGGCGACATATTCTATAATTTTCAAACAAGAAAACAAAGTACATGAGAAAAGGGAGGTCGTGAAGTCGCTATTTCGATAGGTGAAGTCGTGAAGTCATCTTAATTTTGAAAGATAAGTTCTTCAATCTTCAAGGAATTTTAATTTTTTAAATATGACATGTTTATTAGTTACCCCCTTCCCTTTCTCTAACACGTTCCACATTGCTACTATTGTTTTAGGGAATAATAAAGGGACATAAAAAGGCAGAGAAAGATGGAAATTAAAGATGTGCAACTCTTTGATGAAAATTAGTTAACCGGGTGCTATAAGCCTATAATGATAGATTGAAGGGTGTGTTTATCTCACAGTTAAGTAAAGTTCATTTATCAGCTAATTTTACAAGCACTTTAATTTATAGAAGTTACTCCTTTGCGAGCCATTTTTATTATTATTCCTGTTTTTTATCTGTCCATCTAAAACTTATTGTTTCCTTTTCATTTATGTTAATAAAAAAAAAAGCAAATTCCTCATTTTACCTTTACCACAATGGTTATCCTATTACCATTATATCACTTGCTTCATATTTAAAGGTATTACTCAAAAGGTTTTACACCAACAATGGATGAAGGGAGTGCTTGAAAAGTATGATAAATGTAAAAAAATAATTTCAGTGGAAATCTTACTCAGTGATTTCAACTTTTAGCTTTGAAATTGCAAAGATGTGAGGGTGTTAGTTCTGAATTTTCGAAGATTAATTATTAGGGTTTCGTGCTTTATATATTAGTAACCAACAATTTCGATGATTATGCTTTCGGAACTAGAATTTTCAGGTAGTTTTGTTTGTTTTCTGTGAAATTATGGTCGATTTCTTGATTAGTTAGTTCCAACGAGTACTTTAATTAGGATTTCTATCAACATGGTGCAGGTAGATTTCTGCATATGAGGCAGATGCCTAGCGCTCCCTCTTAGGTTGCGTCTGTGCGTCACACCTTTTCAAATTAAGGTAACATTTAATTTGTTCTATCGATAATCATATATATAGGAAGCCGCTTTTTCTCATTGTGTGTTTAAATTGCAGATGTGATCTGCGGTTGTCGTTCTTGACAAAGATCAACATAATACAGAAAAAGGGGAGCAAGATACAGGTGGAAAGGTTAGGAAAGAATATTATTCAAGGGAGGACGGAATATGATTACTTGGTTGAGGAGAATAGTTGGAAAATATGCTCATTTAGAAAATTGACAAAAGGGAGGTTGTAGTTCATGAATGGGATTCATTATTTTCCAAGCCTAAACCGGTGTGACCGACTTCTGATGGCTCATCTTGAGAAGCAAGATGGACATAATAGCCATTCGTGGTCTTGAGTATATCCTGAAGAAAGAATTAGTTTCGACCATCCACGTACAAAGGCTTTAGTCTATAGAGATTTACATGTTGTGATACATGGGCATTGAGAGGGGGTTAATCTATTGATAAGAGTGAGTTGATGGCTTATTATTAGAAAGAGGTGTGAAGTGAGACAGAGGTTGATCAGAAACCATAAAAATTAACGTTATCAAGTGTTTTATGACGTTATTTGTATTTATACATGGAGTATCTTCGATTGCTGATTGTGAAAGTGGCATACACATAGGTTTGGTCGCTTGGTGATACTGAGACACATAGCAAGCACACCATTTCCATGATAAGCATCAATGGTCGTCCATCATCATCACAACACGTCTATCTCCATGTATCGGGAAATTTACCTTTTCATTGTGGTTGGAATTTATAATTGATTCTTAGAATGATACAAGCGATCAACGAAGAAGATCATAATAACAAACTAAATTAATTACAAATTTGACTCTTCATGTCATTGTAGTAAGGTGAGTTGTTTTGGTTTTATTTTGGAATTCTTTTTATTCAGTTTAGTTCGATTAAAAAGTTGGAGGGCTTCATATAATCTACTCCTTGAGCTTTCAATCATTATACGGAAGGCGGATTCAGTATCAATTTAGTTGTATGGTTTACTTTTACATAAAATTGTTTGATCGGATTCTTATTAATTATGTACGGTGGTATAAGAATTTACGTGAGTTATATCCATTGTCGGACCAAAGATTTTCAATTTGAGAGTGCACATTATATTTTTGATATGCCGTACTCTGTAACACAGTTTGAAATTATCAATTGGTGTCCAAAACGGGTCAAATAATCTCTCATTTGTCTAGAGAGTACAATTGTTTTGCCAAGTATTATATTTTAACGTAACTTTATTTGTTGTGTCATTAGAATGATTTGGATTATTTAAAACAACAAAATGTATTGATATGAGTCTCATGGCCAGTAATCATACTCCTACAAGTTAGCAAAATACCTTGCAATATTTAAATGTAATACGGAGTACTATTTTCATACCTTAAAGATTGTTCCATTTTCTTATTATATGTGAAAAATATTTTAATGAAACGGGACAACCCTTATGGGATGGTGGGAGTATAAATTTATTTCAACCGATAAATTTACAAGTGGCTTTTAAGCACTAATAACTAATTGAGATTAGTCAAACATTTTATTATTGATTTTATGCTTAAGTCATATATAATCAATACCGTGCATTTCATAAATCATGATAACAACAAGATTTAGAATACGTTATTTTAAATGCTTTCAAAATAAACGACGATAACCCCAACATCAAGGTGCAATTTTACCACCAATGAGATGTCAAGATTAAAAATTTATATCCAATTATTTTAGATGTTTCAACAAAATGACTTAAATCATACTCCCTCTATTCACAATTCTTTTACCCCGTTTCATTAAAATATTCCTCAGATATTACGACAACAAGGTTTAGAAATCAAATTTATTTCATTGACATAATCTTTGTTATGATATTACAATATCCATCTTGATTAAATTTTTAATAACAAAATTCTATCAATTTTTAAATTATAAGAATTTAACTTATCTGTCACTTAAATTAACAATCAACTATGACAAATATGCATTAACGACATTAAAAAATGTCAAAGGTTAAAACTTATATCTATCACTTGATTATGTTTTTCTTAGGGGTGACTTGAGAGTTTGTTGCGGCAAATTTTTAATAAAGTACTCGAGTAGATCAAATGAATACTGAGTAGAATTTTGTGGCTCAAGAGGAAGAGAAAAATTATTGATTATTTTATTTCAATTGAATAAATATAATACTCCCTCCGAGTTCCAATTATTGTCCCAAAAACTTTTGGGTAGAAAATAAGGAAAGAGAAATGAGTAGTTCAAAAAAGAAGGGAGAGAAAGAAATAGAAGAGTAATTGTGAATCACATCTTGATGGCCTAAAAAGAAAAGTGGGACAAAAATCAAACTCAGCCCAGAAAGAAAAGTGGAACAATAATAGGAACTCGAAGGGAGGACGTAGTATGTACACAGAAGAGAATAATTTTATAATCATTACATTTGTTCTACCGTACCGTTCGAAATATTATTACGTATTACTCTGTATTAAATTTACGGATACAAGGAATTGCAAAATTAATTGTTGGTCTATAAACAAGAGTCTCTTTAGATGAAAGGAGCATAAATAGGGTATTATATATGAACAAGCGCCTCTTAGTATATACGGTGTATAAAGAAATATAATTTTTGTATATCTAACGATACATCGTTTGAGCATGATATATATAATTATTTTTATTGTATAATTTTGAATATTACCGTGGGTAATCTAACCACTATTAATTTTATTAATCTATACAACCAAGAGAATATGCTTACAACTATTAGTTTTTGGAATTGCTAAATCATACACGCATTTGACTAGGTTTGTAAGCATTTTTGTCATTTAATTTTCCGTGTTTACCTTTTCCTAAAACAATATCTCTTTTCTCTTTTCTCTTAAACCTAAACAATCGAACCAAAAACCTTACTATCATCAAATTTAATTTGGGCATGGAACAAGCAATTCGAGTTTCATTAATTTATGATTAAAAATTCAATTAGGGGGAGAATTTTTTAGATTTTTTATTTTGCAATTAGGGTTAGGTTGTTGATGGTGGCCAAAGATGGTTGTGAGTGGCCAACGGAGGGGAGAGTTTCTATCATGATTGAGATATGGCCGAATGTGGTTGTGGGTGGCGGATGTAGGGAAGGGGGCGGTGGAGCATAGTGTTTGTCGAGGGGCGGAGGAAGGGCCAAGGGTGGCGGTCGAGCGTGAGGTGGCGGCCCGATCGATCGTGAGGCTTGGATGCTGGGGGTGGGGGTGGGTTTGGTGGGTAGGACAGTGTAGGGATCACCGGCGACCGCAACTAGGGTGGTGGTCGGGGTGGGAGGCTGATCTTCCTTTTTTTTTATCATTTTAATTGTATTGGTATTGTACTTTTTTTTCTCTCAAATGGAATGTGGGCAAGTGAGAAATGAGGAGGGTAAAAAGGAAATTACGTGTATGATTTAGCACGTAATTTTCGTGTATGATTTAGCACGGCCTTAATTTTTCATATCCTTTATAATATATTAAACTATTTTACGTTAAATATTTAACACATTTTTAATATATCCGTGCAATTTTGCACGGGCAAAAGCTAGTTGAGCTACAAAGAAGCAGCTAATGAAATCAAAGTGAAAATCGGGCCCAAAACACCAAATAAAGAAGATAGATGGCCCATTATGGAGAAAGAAATGAATTGGGTTGTTAGTTAGTGGACTGAAAAAAAAAAAGGAAGGGAGTTGGAGAGATTAAAAAAGAGTAGTTAGGAGGGAGTTGGAAGGAAGAAAATACAGGGCACGTAGGATAGTAGTAGTGAGGCAGCAGTGAGGAGAGTAGGGAGATAGCATCAGCACACCGCGGTGCCGCGGTAGAATTAGAGTAGACAGTAGGTTTAGTCACTTATTTTTCCTCTCTTCATTTTCGTTGATTTCAATAGTTTGTAGCTAATTTTTATGAAGTTTAAGTACTAATTAGTTTGGGTCATTTGATGGTCGGATTTGCCGCGGGTCCCAACCGTCAATATAAAACCGACTATTCCTAGTGGGTAGCTAGGGCAAGTAGGGTCGAATCCACGGGGACGGTATTGTAAGGTCTAGACTAGGTCGGCCTAAAAACGAGACTAAGTCACAAACAAACACAAAGAAATGATGATTGACAAACTATGATGGGAGAAGAGGTGAGACAAGGCTAACAATGAACTAGACTAAAACAATGCTAAAATAACTAATGATCAAACAAACTAGTAAACTTGGGAAACGATGACTAACTAAGAAGTTGAATCGAAAATGGAGAAGAAGTGGGTTAGGTCGGGTTCATAAGTGTAGATGGGTAATTGGGGTGGTCACGGGTGTAGGTGTCTCCTAGTTGCTAGAGTCGGTCCGGGCTCTCGCTACTTAGACCAACACCGAGGTAAGTTCGCGCTCTCGCGTCTAAGACTAACCTCACACAACCACATAATGGACAAACAATGAGAAGAAGAGCACAAGTATGGGAAGCATGGCCACTACTACTCACACAAGCATATCAACAAACACATAGAGTGCCCAATATGTGACTAACAACAAAGATTCACCCTTTACCCCTAATCAAACCCTAATCACCCATAATCTACCCTTAATTCCCCTACTAACCCACAAGGAGACTACTCACTCATTATCAAACTAAAACTAACACTAACAAGAAGAACCGACATGAAAAACCAAACTTGCATTATGAACAATAAGAACAATAACAAGAACAATATAAAAAGATTGAAACTAAATTGAATAAACAAGAATAAGAGTAGAGAAGATTATACCAACAACCAAATGAAGAAAAAGATGCAATCTTGTATAAATAAGAACCCAAATTAATCCCAAGGATGTCATGCTTGGAGAAATCTTCAAGTATCTTCTTAATACAAGACTAACTAAACTAGATTAACAAAGATTAACTAAGGATTAAAGAGAAGATTATTCTAAAAGGATGAACTCTAAATCTAGGGTTTTATCTTGTAGAGAGGCTTAAGAGAGTCTAATGTAAGGTAGGATGCTTAAACATTACAAAGGAGGAGTATTTATAGGGTTACAAGAATGAAGGAGGAAGAAAAGAGTCACGCGGGCTACAGCTGCATGGTCCCGACCGGGACGGGATTGTTCCCGACTGGGACGGTCTGATCCCGACCGGGACGGGTAGGTCCCGACCGGGAGGGGTCCAAAACAGGAGCAGTGCTAAATGCGCACCTCATCCCGGACGGGATGAGGCCATACCCGTCGGGGATGAGTCTTGTAGGCCTCCAATATGATCTTTAAGGTTCCTCCTTGCTTCACATGGACTTCTTATCGACTCTCGGGTCTCGGGATCGAGTTTAAGAGGCTCGGGATCGGGTCCCAAGGTCTCGGGGTCGAATCCAAGGCATCGAGTGATCGTTCCTCCGCTTCGTTGGCTCCGAAAAGTGTATGTATTGAGTCGGAATCGCTCCAACTCTTCATGAATGGTCTCGGGAACCTGAAACGAGCTAGAGGAAGCATATGTAGCCTATGAACCGCTCCCAAGGAGCGATCCCGCAAGGAAATTGGGACCAAAACACAGCAAAATAGGCACTACAAACTACACTTATCATCATTCTTGCTACATTCTATCCTTCTCCATTTATGCAATTCTCCATTTTAAGTTGGTATATTTCTTCTCTCTTTTCATTATTGGTTATCTTTATTGTTTATTAGTTTAATTTAATTTGATTGTTTACTTAGTTTAAAGTTTGCATCTTTATGAGTTATTCATGTTTATTATTATGATTAGAGTAGTGGGTAGTTTAATTAGTTTAATTATAATCATTTTTGAGTAGTTAATTTATAGGGTTGAGTAAGACTTGGTTTGTCTCTTTTGTGGGTTTGTTGTGTGTTTACGGACTTTGTCGACTTATTGTTGGTATTCTCCATTGATCGCGATTTTTGTATGATTTACTTATCTTGGCCCGATGGGTGAATTATATTATGTCGAGCTTTCTTTGGGGTGGGTCGACCTAGTAATAAGTGCAAGAGCCCGTTATTAGGACCGTCCCGGGTAGATAGAGACTCGAGAGAGACCCTTTATCTCTCCAATTACCAACCGTAATCGATTCATTTGTGGACTCCGATAACTCCCTTGAGACTACCTCGTTGACCTCGACCCTAGCCCGCTTTATCGTATTTAATTCATTTGTTTGTTTGACTCGTTTAGTTCGTTATTTTTGTTTCATTCGCTTAGTTGAGTAGTTAGCCCTCTTTAAACCAAAACCTTTTCTTTTCTCGACTAAAACCTTTGCTAGACCGAGACCCTTATTTTGACTAGACCGTCCCCGTGGATTCGAACCGACTTACCCTCGACCACCCAGTTTAGGATTAGTTGGTTTTTACTTTGATCGACCGGGATTCGCGACAAATCCCCGTTCATCAAATTGGCGCCGTTGCCGGGGACGGCGCATGTTTAGACTTAGTTTGCTTTATAACTTGACTTAGTTACCCCTATTGTGTTCTTTTTCTATCCCTTGTGCATATTTTGTTGGCTTTTTCTTAGTTCATTTAGCTTTCTTCTCTCTTTGTCTTGGGTTGTGTTCGTTTATTGTCTTTGCCTAGTGCCCATAAAGCACTAGGTGTTCTCACGTTTGTTCCAAGTGTGTAGTGCATGCCTAGGAGGAGAGACGACTTCTTTCTCTTCAATCCAGAGCCGGAGAGACTCTTTTGAGCCTTTCGCCAACGAACGATTGATCGGGTTAGAAATTCTCAACCGGGTACTAGCAATACCATTGAAGAGCAAGCCCAAGGATTCGACTTTAGCGAACAACCTCAAGGCAATACCGAAAGGATCTTCATAAATCCTTTTGGTACTTCTTCAAGTCACTCTTCTCAACCTAGTTCTCCTTCAACTTCTACATCAACACCATCTACACCATCATCTCCCTTGCATCCAATCATGCCTAAGTTCTCTTCTCATTCAACCTTCACGGAAGACGTTTTGCCCGGTCCCACCGCTTTACCGGCCGCCTACGCCGGATATTTTGTGGCAAAAACGCAATTTATTCAATTGGTTGAAAGAAGTCAATTTAGTGGGTTTCCAACCGAAGATCCTCATCAACACATGGAAACCTTCTCGGATTATTGCGATGCCATCTCACAACCGGGAGTAACCCAAGACCAAATCCGGTGGGTATTATTTCCCTTCTCTTTAAGTGGCAAGGCAAAGTAATGGCTCAAAGGTTTAGACAAGACGACTCTCGGTATTGACACTTGGAAGAAGCTAGCCTTAGCAATCTACCAACAATTTTATCCACCGGAGAAGACCAATCTTTTGAGAGCTTCAATCACGGGGTTTCAAAAACGTGACGAAGAAAGTCTTTATGAGTCATGGGAAAGGTTTAAAGCCTTGATCCGTTCTTGTCCCCATCATGGGTTGGCCCAATGGTTCCTTGCACAACAATTTTGGAACAGTTTATAAGAAGATTCTAGGGCTATACTCAACATGGGTTCCAATGGAAGGTTTACCGAAGTCGATGACGATCAAACATGGGCTAGAATTGAAGAAATGGCGGTTCACAATTCCCAATATAGTAGGCCTAGGAAGGCTAATTGAGGGGGAAGGCACGAGATCGATGCCATAACACAACTTAGTGCCGATCTTGGAGTACAATTGAAGACCCACATGGATACTATTGATAAGAAGCTCCAAAGTCACCTCAATCAAGTTCAAGGCACAAGTTCTTCCCACCAACATTCAATTCAAGAAGTTAATGCTATGGGAGTGGTTCCTCCTACATCTTATTATGGGATATGTGAGCTTTGTGGGATATATGGACATGAGCCTCTACATTGTCGAGGTAGTATTGAGCAAGTGAATGCTTTTCAAGCATAGAAGCAAGGTGTTCCATATTTTAAGCCTCAAAATGTGCCAAATCAACATATGTTCCAAGCTTCCCATCAAGCTTCCCAACAACATGCCCAACAACAACACCGTCCGTATGTTCCTCCTCCCTTAAGGGACAACAACCAAGATTTACAAGGTTATCAAGGCAATCAACGGCCTTATAACAACTTCCAACAACATAACCAAGGTGTCTTCAACAATCAAGGGTTCCATCAAGGGAACTTCAATCATCAAGGTGGTTTCCAAGGAAACCAACATTCTCAAGGATACCAAAGCAACAACCAAGGTTACCACAATCACAATCAAGGCATTACTCAAGGGTTCCAAGGGAACTTTCAACAACAAGGGTCCCAAAATCAACAACAAGAGAACAAGCAAAGGAGCCGATCTCCAACTCATGATTATGGTATTCCTCTAGCCATCACCAATACTCCACACAATCAACAATCTCCACCTCGGGATTTTGATACACAAAATCAAATGTTGGAGATGCAAAGAAGTCAATTGGAGATGCAAAGATCCCAACAAGAACTTATTGCCCAAATTCTAATGGATAACAAGGAAACAAAAACTCATCTCAAGATGCTCGAAACCCAACTAGCTCAAGTTGCTTCGGGTAGTTCTTCAAGACAAAGAGGTCAACTACCCCCTCAAGGTGTACCATTAAAATTTGAACATGTGAATGCCATCACCTTAAGGAGCGGTGCATCCTATGATTCTCCCTTGTTTCCTAGTGAACAACAAGTCATGGAAGAAGTTGTATCTCCATCTCAAAGCAATGAAGGTTGGGGAAACCTCATGGAGGAGCAAGTCTTGTGGGAGATTGAGAAACCCCAAGAAGATAAGCTTCCCCCATCCCGAGGAGAAGACAAAGGAAAGAAGAAAATGTCAATTGAAAAGTCCAACCTTAATGAGCAAGACAAGGTACACATCAAGTTGCCATTTTCAACAAGGCAAAGGAAGACCAAGGTGGATGTTCAATATGACAAGTTTCTTGATATTGTGAAGAAGTTGGATGTGAGCATCCCTTTCACCGAGTTAATTACCCAAGTCCCGACCTATGGAAAGTTCATGAGAGAAATTTTGGCTAGGAAGAGGTCCATGAACAAGGAAGAGACCATAGCGTTCACAAGAGAGGTGAGCGAACTCGTTCAAGGTTCTACACTTCCTAAGTTGAAGGATCCGGGTAGTTTCTCAATCTCGTGCACCATAGGGAACTTGAAGATTGGAAGGGCACTATGTGACTTGGGTGCGAGTGTAAGCATTATCCCCTACTCTATTTGTGAGCGACTTGGAATGAGAGAGTTCAAGTGTACCTCGATCACACTCCAAATGGCCGATCGTTTACTTAATCGACCATTAGGAATGTTATAGGATGTGCCGTTAAGAATAGGGAAATTCTTCATTCCAGTCGACTTTCTTGTGCTTGACATGCCGGAGGATGCCATCACTCCTATTATCCTTGGCCGCCCATTCCTACATACCGCCGGTGCAATGATTAATGTCAAGAATGGTAGGATAACCTTTGAGCTAGCCGACGAGAAGCTCGTGTTTGATCTCCAAGGCAACACCTCGCCTACAGATGAAGAATCGTGCAATATGATCGATGCCATGAAAGACTTCGATCTAGGGAATGAGTTGGTTGAAAGCTTGAAAGAAGACAAGAATTTGTGTGGAATTGAAGTTAGTGATTCTGAGCTTGGGGCGGATGAATGCCCATGTGATGTGTTTGATGACAAGTCGGTTGGCAAGAAGAAAGTTGAGCCTCCCTTGAGGCCTTGTGAATATGAGTGGACGTTTGGGTATATACCGAAGGATCGAAAGTACAAGTTCAAGCCGTTGAACTTAGTAGATCGGGATGCCCCGGGAACGTCAAGACAAGGTTGCAATGACCCTTGGAGTGGAGGTTGGTATTCCACAAGCTTGATCGAAGATTTCTCGAGAGCCTTCGATTTGTTACTCCGTGCCCTTGATGGCGATGAAATTTTATGTGAGGTTGTTGAAAAATGATTGAAGAATGCACCATCCTTGGTTTGACGGAGTTCCAAAAAGAACCGTCTTATTGTATATATCTCTTTCTTATTCTTTTGAGTTTTGTGAAATTCTTGTTATTTGGATGTTTGATGAGCGATGTGAGGGAGGGATTTTGATGGATGTTTATTGAGCATGTTTGATAGGATGAAGTCTTGATTGAGTAGTTGATGATAGAAGCTTGGATTTGGTCATGGGAGTCGGGTTTTGAGGCTTTTGACGAGCTTTTGGGGACAATATTTTATATCTCGATGTATTGGTTCTCTTCTGGGCGAAGTTATCAAGGATATGAGGGGTTAGAATCTCATCCCGACCGGGAAGGAACCGTCCCGAACGGGAAGAAGGAACCATCCCGACCGGGAAGGATGTCATCCCGATCGGGTTGAGTGTGTTGAAAAGTGGATTCACTTGAGTGCGATCCTGACCGGGACCAAGTTCGTCCGGACCGGGAAGGGGCCTTCCCGACCGGGAAGAAGTCATCCCGACCGGGAAGAAGTCATCCCGACCGGGATGGTCCCCAGCTCCTCCTTTTGCCTCTTCTTCGACATTTGAGCCCACCCAACCACTTTATTCCCCCTCCCAACCTCCCCACCTACCCTTGCACCTATCATGTGACTCCTACACTTCATATACATACATTCATCTCATCTTCTCTTCATTATACACCGAGTTTCACACCAAATCCCACCTCATTTTACCATTGCAAGCCTAGAGCTTCTAACGCGCGATTACATTGAGCATGAGGAGGAATATCGATTATGAAGACAAGCATTGTGCCGTTATTGATCATTGAGACGATGGAGTTCGTGAGTTGCTAACCGGTTGGTAAGCGACATTCATTCTTTTTCGTCTTTTATTGCTAGTCTTTACTCGTTTCTTCCCCTTCCCATTGTCATATTTGTGTCATGGTGGCTCTCGGGGCCTTGGTAATCATTGCTCCCGACTCTCGATGACGTGACTACATCGAGAGTCATTTCAAAATCCAAATTTGCAAGTATTTCCACTTTTTCTTTCATTTCTTTTTCTTTTGTTAGGATTTAGTCGGATTCGGGCGGAATCCGGGCTAGGTGACTTGATTACACCTAGTCCTCCCCTCCCGTTTCCTTTTATTTTCTTTTCATTCCATCCCCCATTCATATCTTTTCTCGTCTCGGCCCATGGTGACTTGATTACACCCCGGCCGGACACATCCTACCTTTTCTCCGCTTTTCTTTTTGATTTTTAGCTTTATTTTCGTAGTTTCTTTTTCTTTTAGTGCCTCCGCACACACTACTGATCGAACATGAGGACATTGCTTGGTTTAAGTGTGGGGGAGCGATATCCTAGCCTAGTTAGTTTTACTTTTGTAGTTTTTTTCCGAAAAATCTTAAAAACCACTAAAAATTTGAAAATTTTCATAAAAATCGAAAAGATTTTCTTTTGTGTCTTTTCCTTTTGTGTCGTTATGTCGTATATTTGTTGTGTTGTATGTGTTTGGCCTCCCTTTTCCTTGTAGGTAGCTTAATCACCGCTAACTTTGGAGGGCTTTCAAGACATCCGGTAACATCTTTTTATCCCTTTTCCCTCTTTGTCTCTTGCAGAGCTTGGAGGAGATTGTGTGATGACGTGTGCTCGGGTGGAGCTTTGTAGAGTTGTGGTTGATTTGGTTGCTTATGTGGATGTTTCGGGGTGGTGTTTGTTTTCCTTGTGTGTTTTCCTTCCTTTCTTTCATTTTATTCTATTTCGTCTCGTTTTGTTTCATTTTCTTATGTCTTTGTTTTGTGTTGTGTATTTTGTGTCTAGTATAGGAAAAAGGTTTTTGAAAAACCTGTATTGAAGCTAGAGAGCAAGTGTTTACTTTCCCTTTCTATTGATATGAGTCGAGTCTTGGACTTTAGTCTAGTAGAATGATTTTAAGTCAATGATTTCGTTGGTTTCTTACCTTGAGTCCACCTAGTCTACTAGGGATTTACTACGGGATTTGCATTTTGACCATTATGACCACCCACGGAGTGAAAAAGCCTTGGTTGCCGAGTCCCGTCCCTTAAGTGACCATGTTCGGAATTGTGTGATTAGTCCAAGTTTTCCACTTTTTAATGAGTTTGAACGGAAAGCGCGCCCAACTCACCCATTTCCCCTACCTCCTACACATGTCCACAAATAAGTTGCAAATTTCATAAGTTGTTACTTGGTTGTAAGAAATGCCTACAAAATCAAGCCTAAAGGGCAAACCAAGAAAATGAAAAGAGAAAAAGATAGAAAAGAAAAGAAAGAAGAAAAAGAAAAGGCACAACAAAAGAAAAAAAAACAAAATACAAAAGAAGAAAAAGAAGTGGCATAGCAACTCAAAAGCCAAATGCAAAAGAAAAGAATGCCAAAGAAAATCCCCTCACAAAAAGAATACTCATTCCTAAAAAATAAGCCTTTTTCCGGCTATTACCGTGAACAGCCAACCAAAGGACCGAGTCCCTAGGAAGGATGATGGCGGTAAATAGTCGGACTTCCCTCATTTTGCAACCTTAACCACCTTTTTACTTGGACTAGTTGGGCGATTTTGGACATGGGACGACCCTCTTGGCTTGTCGCTAAAGGGAGCGGGGCTTCACTTACCTACAGTGTCGACTAACTCCGTGGTTCATCCTTTTTCCATCCCGCCTATCGTCCCGTGGTACGTTCTTAGAAGGTTAGGAGGAATCTAGGTAAGTTACCAACGTTTTTACTGCTTTGTCGTCATACTATTAGGGTTTTGTCCATTTCAGTTTGTATTGCTAGCTTGGGAACGTTGTCACTTGCCTTGAGTCCTTAACCGGTGTCTTTACACCGCTTTGTTGAGGGAAGCGGTATTTGTTTTGTCTTGGATGCAATCGTTTGGTATTTGTTTGTTTGTGTGTTTGTTTGTTTACGTGTTTTCGTGTCCGGTTGCATCCAAAGTTTTGTCGCAAGACCTCACTTGCCTTGCGGAGTGCACTTTTCCTTTAAGTGTACTCGCGTGAGTCGAAAGGGCGTAGGGTGCGCTAATACCCGCTCGGTTAGTAGTCTAGTTTCTTTTAGTTTTTAGTTAGTAGGTGCTTACTCGAGGGCGAGTAAGGGTTAAGTGTGAGGGAGTTGATAAGTGTAGTTTGTAGTGCCAATTTGTTGTGTTTGGTCCCGGTTTCTCTTGTGAAATCGCTCTTTGGAGCCGTTTCTGAGCTACTTATGCTTCTTCTAGTTTGTTTTAGGTTTCCAAGACCATTCATGGATTGGAACGATTCCGACTCGTTTCCTACACATATGGAGCCAACGAAGAGAAGGAACGATCACTCGGTGCCTTAGATTCGATCCCGAGACTTTGGGACCCATTCCCGAGCCCCTTAGACTCGATCCCGAGACCGGAGAATCGATGAGAAGCCTATGAAGAGCAAATGGGGACCATTATGATCATATTGGAGGCCTACAAGATCCTTCCCGGGCGGGAAGAGTGGCCTTCCCGGTCTGGAAGGAGTGCGAGATAAGAGCGGCTTCTGGAGTGTCATCCCGACCGGGACCAAGTTCATCCCGGTCGGGACCACCACCATCCCGACCGGGATGGAGCAGCGACTACTTTAGGTTAGATTAGCTTAGATTAGTTTAATCTCTCCTTAATTAGTCCTTAATCTTAGTTTAATCCTAGTTTCATCTTTGTAATATTGAAGACTTTTTGGGTTGATCTACTCTATTGACAACGTTGGAGATCTTCCTTTGGGTTTATTTATGCCAAGATTCTACCTTTTCCTTTCTTCTAGTGTTGGTATAATCCTTCTTCTCTCTATTCTCTTCTATTTAGTTTTCATTTGTGTTTATGTTTAGTAATCTTCAATAATCCATTATGAATGTTCATGTTTATGTTTGTTTCGTTATGGGTGTTGGATTTACTATCTTGAACATGAGTGAGTAGTGATCTTGTGAGGGTTAGTAGGGGAATTGGGTGACTTAATGGGTGATTAAGGGTTTCTATAGATTGTTGGTGGAAGTTTTGGTTGCTTCTTGGTTATATGCATAGAACATGTTTGATGAATTGTTTGAATGACTTGTAGTTGCAAATGCATGTTTTCTTGTATTCCTCTTGCGGTCTAGTATGTTGCTAGGATAGGTTCTTGCGCGAGAGCGAGGAGCCTCTAGGTCGGTTTAAGTAGCGAGAGCCCGGACTACACCTAGATAACCCGACTACCCCTTCACCTTTGCTCTTCCATGATCATTCCATCACCCATGAACCCGCCTAATCCTAGTTTTTTTTTTTTTTTTTTGGAAAATGTAAGTATTATATAAATGAATAAATCAAATATACATTAGTTGCCCAACAATCTAGCGATGTAACTGTCATCTCTAGTACTAAGTTTACCTTTCTGAACATTATTGAAATAACACTTAAGCTCTTTAACCATATTCCTACTCACTACATGGGGTTGAATCAGCACGTCATCCACTCTGCTCTTGTTTCTCTGTTCCCATATGTTATATATGGTTGCATTAATCACACTATTGACCACTGCTTGTTGCATTTTGCTTCCTTTCATCCTGGCCCGCCATTCAACTGTAATCCTTCCGCTAAGGTCTTTCTCAATCCAATTCGCTATGCTCATCAGAATTCTCCTGCTATACTCACATTCCTAAAAGAGATGCTCGATACTCACTTCCTGTGTACCACAGATGCTGCATAAATCATCAGGTACCACATTCAGTTTATATAGCTTGGGCTTCGTGTTCATTGCGCTATGTTGGTACCTCCACGCAATCATTCTGTGTTTCGGTAAAGTCCATTTGTTCCATACCTGTCTCTGCCAACCCACTTCTTCTTCCTTATTTCTGATCTAGTGATATCCTTTAGCTGTAGTATACTGGTTAGTGTCATTCCATTCCCCATTCTCAATTCTATTTTTGAACCTGTCTTTCACCTTGCAAATCCGTCTCCATCCCCATCCCACATTCGCAGAAGGACAATACTGGAGCCAAGGTTGTCCTTTCAGATATACCAAATTGACCCAAGCCACCCAGAGTTTGGTCGGGTGTTTCGTCACCCACCAAACCATTTTTCCAATTGCCGCTTTATTCCAATTTGAGCATTGTTTCAAATTAAGTCCACCTTCATTATAAGGGACACAAAACTTTTTCCACGAAACAAGAGGAGGTCTCGTATAGGTTGTCCCCCCTTCCCAAAGATAGGTTCTGCAAATACCTTCAATTTGTTTGATAATCCCATTTGGAAGAACAAAAATGCTTGCCTAGTAATTATGGAGGGTTGAAAGAACAGATTTGATCAAGACTAACCGACCTGCGTAGGACAGCTTTCTCGCTCCCAAACGTCTAATTCTTTCAGTAATCTTGTGAACCAAGGACTGACAATCGAGAATTGTTAGGCGACCAGATTTAATCAGAACCCCTAAGTATTTGAACGGCAGTACTACGGCCTTGCATCCTGACACAGCTAAGATGTCTTGTTGATTTTCTTTGCTAACTCCATTAAAGTAAATGTTTGATTTACCTTTACTGAGTTGGAGTCCCGAAGCCTTGGAGAAAGTAGCAAAGGTTCGTAATAGGACCATCATCGACGGGATATCCCCTTTACTGAATAAAAGTAAATCATCAGCGAACATTAAATTCACTAACTTCAGCTGTTTGCATTAGGGATGATACCTGAAATCCTCCGTTTCTGTACTGTATTTGAGTAGCCGGGTGAGATATTCCATGCAAATTGTGAAAAATAGCGGAGATAATGGGTCTCCTTGTCTCAATCCTCGCTTCCCATGAAAGAATCCAAAAGATTCCTCATTAAGATTAAGGAAATAAGAGGTCGTGGTAACGCACTGTATTAGCATCTTCCCAAATGAGACCGGTATGCTCAACTGCTGATAAGTGTAGTTTGTAGTGCCTATTCTGTAGTGTTTTGGTCCCATTTTCATTGTGGAATCGCTCCTTGGGAGCGATTTATGGGCGACTTATTCTTCCTCTAGTTCGTTTCAGGTTCCCGAGACCATTCATGAAGAGTTGGAGCGATTCCGACTCAATACATACACTTTTCGGAGCCAACGAAGTGAAGGAACGATCACTCGATGCCTTGGATTCGACCCCGACACCTTGGGACCCAATCCCGAGCCTCCGAGACCCGATCCCGAGTCCCGAGAATCGATGAGAAGCCCATGTGAAGCAAGGAGGAACCTTAAAGATCATATTGGAGGCCTACAAGACTCATCCCCGACGGGTATGACCTCAACCCGTCCGGGAAGAGGTGCACTAAAAGCGATGCTCCTGTTTTGGGTCCATCCCGACCGGGATGAGCTCATCCCGACCGGGACCACGTCATCCCGACTGGGACCAACTCATCCCGACCGGGATGACCCAGTTACAGGCCCGCGTCACTTTGTTTCTCCTCCTTTTCCATTGTAACCCTATAAATACTCCTCCTCTTGTAATCTTATGTTATGTTCTTCACTTCCCACTAAACCCTAGACTATTTTTGGTTAGATTAGCTTAGATTAGTGTAGATTAGTCCTTAGTTTATCGTTAATCTTAGTAATTAGTCTTGTATTAAGGGAATTCTTCAAGATTCAACCAAGATTGACAACCTTGGGAGATTGTTTTGGGTTTTTCTTATTAATACAAGTTTCAATCTTTCATCCTCTTCTAGTATTGTATAATCTCTCTTTTTTCCTTCTCTTAATCTTGTTTTATCATTCAAGTTTCAATCTTTTGTTCTTGTTTATTGTTTTGTTCATCATCTTTGTTAGTTTCACATATGCTTGTTTTGTTGTTTGAGTTGGTTTATCTTGTTAGTGTTAGTTTTCCTTTAGATATGTTTGTGTAGACTCTTGCTAGGGTTAGTAGGGTGATTAGGGTGTTAATTGGATGATTAAGGGTTTGTTGGAGATGTTGGTGGAAGATCTGAGTTTCCTCTTGGTTTGATGCATATTACATGTTTGTTGAAATGCTTGAATGACTTGTATGCATATGCTTGTTTTTCTTGCCTTTCTCTTGTGGGTAATAGTTTTCTCGTGGGTTTGGTTCCCTCACTAAGTTGCGAGAACCCGGTGAGGACGACCCCTAGGTCGGTCTAAGTTGCGAGAGCCCGGATGTGACCTAGGCCCCGATGTCACGCTAGTAACCCCGTTTATCGTTTGTGTCGCCAAGGTGGGTTTTAGGTGGAACCTCTAGGTGAGTCTAAGTTACGAGAGCCCGGACTATACCTAGATTACCCTACTACCTCCTTCACTCTAGCTCTTCCTCGACCATTCCGTTACCCCTTTGACCCCGACCTAATCCTAGCTCGTTTTCCTTAGTTGTTCTCTCCGTTACCGTAGTCATAGCCTTAGCCTTCTCCCCTTCTTATTACTCTAGTTTAGTTTAGCTCGTTGACTTAGTCTCGTATTTGGGTGACCTTAGTCTAGACGCCTCTTACCGTCCCCATGGATTCGACCCGACTTGCCCTAACTACCCACTAGGATTAGTTGGTTATTTATTTGATCGGCGGGATCCACGACAAATTCCACCATCAATTTGGCGCCGTTGCCGGGGACGGTGCATTGTTTAGACTTAGTTTGCTTATAGCTAGACTTAGTTACCCTTCTTTGTGCTCTTCTATCATCTCTTGTGCATATTCTCTAGATTTTTCTTGTTTCATTAGTTTTATTCTCCCTCTTTTCTCTTTGTCTTTCGATTGTGCTTATTTATTGTCGTTACCTAGTGCCCATAAAGCACTAGGTGTTCTCACGTTTGTTCTAGTGTGTAGTGTATGCCTAGGCGGGGAGACGAATTATTTCTCTTTAATCCAGAGCCGGAAAGAATTTTTCGAGCCTTTCGCCAACGGACGATTAACCGGGTTAGGATCTCTCAACCAAGTGCAAGCAATACTCATCAAGAGCAAGCTCAAGGAAACAATTTTGAGCAAGCATTTCAAGAGACGGCCGAAGAGAATTTCACCAATCCCTTTGGATATTCTAGTCCTAGTTCCCCCTCTACATCTACATCAACTCCGTCTTCACCACCATCTCCCTTACATCCAATAATGCCGAAGTTTTCATCCCACTCTACATTCACGAAAGACGTCTTGCCGGGACCCAATGCTCTACCGGCCGCTTATGCCGGAAATTTTATGGCCAAGACTCACTTCATCCAACTTGTGGAAAGTAATCAATTTAGTGGTTTGCCCACCGAAGACCCGCACCAACACATGGAGACTTTCTCCGATTATTGCGACGCTATCTCTCAACCCGGGGTTACACAAGATCAAATCCGATGGGTATTATTTCCATTCTCATTAATTGGAAAAGCGAAGCAATGGATCAAGAATCTCGATAGGGCAACCATGGGGATCGATACTTGGAAAAAGCTTGCCTTGGCGTTCTACCAAAAGTTTTACCCTCCGGAAAAGACAAATTTTCTTAAGGCCTCCATCACCGGTTTCCAACAAAGGGATGAAGAGAGCCTATATGAAGCTTGGGAGCGGTTTAAGTCTTTGGTTAGGTCGTGCCCTCATCATGGACTCTCACATTGGTTCTTGGTACAACAATTTTGGAATGGCCTTTATGAGGACTCGAGAGCTATACTTAATATGGGCTCCAATGGTAGGTTTACCGAGGTCGATGACGACCAAACTTGGGCGAGAATCGAAGAGATGGCGGTGCATAATTCGCAATACTCTAGGCCTAGGAAGGCAAATCGAGGAGGTAGGCACGAGGTTGATGCTATTACTCAACTAAGCATTGACCTTGGAGCTCAATTGAAGACCCATATGGAGACCATTGACAAGAAGCTCCAAGGTCACCTCACTCAAGTTCAAAGCATTGGTTCCTCCAATCAACACTCAATTCAAGAAGTAAATGCTTTGGGATTTGCAACTCCTTTGCCTTATTATGGGATGTGCGATACTTGTGGAATCGTTGGTCATAATCCTATGCAATGCCAAGGAAGCATTAAGCAAGTGAATGCTTTTCAAGCTTTCAAGGAAGGTGCTTCCTATTCCAACCAATATCAAGCTTCCAATCAAGTCCCTCAACAACAAGCTATGCAACCTCGTTCCTATGTTCTACCTCCCTTAAGGGACAACGACCAAGGTTTCCAAGGCAACTCAAGGCCTTACAACAACTTCAAGCAAAGTAACCAAGGTACATTCAACAACAATCAAGGGTTCCAACAAGGGAACTTCAATCAAGGTGGTTTCCAAGGAAACCAAAACTTCCAAAGGCAACAAAACCACGACAATGGCCCTAATCAAGGCAATTCTCATGGGTTCCAAGGGAACCGTCAACAACAAGCAACCCAAAGTCAACAACAACAAGGCAAGCCTAGGAGCCGGTCTCCTATTCATGATTACGGTGCTCCATTAGCCCTCACCGATACTCCACATAATCCATCATCCCCACCACGGGATTTCGACATACAAAAGCAAATGATGGATATGCAAAGGAATACTCAAGAAATGCAAAAGAGTCAATTGGAGACACAAATGTCACAACAAGGAATCATTGCTCAAATTCTAATGGATAACAAGGAAATGAAAACTCACATGAAGATGATTGAGAATCAAGTATCACAACTTGCATCGGGAAGTTCTTCAAGACAAAGAGGGCAATTACCTCCTCAAGGGGTAACTCCAAATTTTGAGCATGTCAATGCCATCACCTTAAGGAGTGGTGTCACCTATAATCCTCCCGTGTTTCCTAGTGAGCAAGAAGCAATGAAGGAAGTTGTGTCTCCAAATCAAGAAGAATCAAGCTTTGATAATCCAATGGAGGAGCAAGTCTTATGGGAGATCGAGAGACCCCAAGAAGACAAGCTTCCCCCACTTCAAGGAAAAGACAAGGGCAAAAGGAAAGTGTCATTTGAGGAGTCTACCCCGATTGAGCCAAATAAGTTCCATATCAAGTTGCCTTTCCCAACAAGGCAAATGAAGACCAAGGTAGATTCTCAATATGAAAAGTTCCTTAACATTGAGAAGAAATTGGATGTTAGTGTCCCATTCACCGAGCTACTTACCCAAATCCCGACATATGGAAGATTCATGAAAGATATCTTGGCTAGGAAGAGATCTATCGACAAGGAAGAGACCATTGCGTTCACAAGGGTGGTGAGCGAGCTCATTCAAGGTTCTACGCTTCCAATGTTGAAGGATCCGTGTAGTTTCTCGATCCCTTACACCATAGGCCACTACAAGATCGAAAGAGCATTATGTGATTTGGGTGCGAGTGTGAGCATCATCCCTTATTCTATTTGTTGCCGACTTGGGATGAAGGAGCTTAAGCGTACATCCATTACACTCCAAATGGCCGATAGTTCATTCAACCGACCATTGGGGATGCTTGAGGATGTGTCGGTACGAATTGGGAAGTTCTTCATCCCGGTTGACTTCATTGTGCTCGACATGCCGTAAAATGCTTTCACTCCCATTATTCTTGGGCACCCATTTCTACACACCGCCGGTGCTATGATCGATGTGAAGAATGGTAGGATCACCTTCGAACTAGGCGAAGAGAAGCTAGTGTTTGACCTCCAAGGTAACACTTCGCCTACAAATGATGAGTCTTGCAGAATGATCCAAGCCACAAAAGACATTGATCTAGGGGTTGAGTCGGGGCAAAACTTGAAGAAGAAGAACTCTTGTGAACTTGAGGATGATGACTCCGAGAGTGGAGAGGATGAGTGCCCACATCATGGGCTTGATGACAAGTTGAAAAGTAAGAAGGAAGACGAGCCTCCCTTGGGGCCACATGAGGATCGGTGAACGTTTGGATACATCCCGAAGGACCAAAAGTATAAGTTCAAGCCTTTGAACTTACAAGATCGGGACGCCCCGGGAACGTCAAGACAAGGTCATGAAGAGCCTTGGTATTTGGATGCTTATGTCTCAAGCTTGATTGAAGACTTTGCTAGGGCCTTCGACTTGTTCCTTCGTGCCCTTGATGGAGATGGAACTAGTTCTTGTTGTTGAAAAATATTGAAGAATGCACCACCTTGGTTTGACGGAGTTCCACAAGAACCGTCTCTTTGTATATATCTCTTTTCCTTGTAGTTTGTTTTGTTTTGTGAACTTCTTGATTACTTGGATTGATTGATGAGCAATGTGTGGGAGGGAATTTGATGTGTTATTTGAGTTTATTGTGATAGGTGTGAAGTGGAAGTGATTCATAGGGAGGAGTGGTCATTGTTTGAGCTTGGATCGTGTGAAAGGGAGTCGGTTTTTGAAGCTTGGAACGAGGTTTTGGGGGCTATAGAGGGTTAGGAGACTCTTCCCGGCCTAGAATAGGTCATCCCGTCTGGGATGGAAGGCCCATCCCGACCGGGAAGGATGTCATCCCGTCCGGGATGAGGTGCACAAAAGATGGGTCTACTGACAGGTCATCGCGACCGGGACGAGGTCTTCCCGACCGGGACGAGCCGGTCATCCCGACCGGGACCACCCATCCCGACCGGGATGAACCCCTTGTTCCTCCTTTGGCCTTTTCTTCGTCGTTTTAGCCCACCCAACCACTTTATACCCCCTCCCAACCTCCCTACATGTCCTTACTCTCACTATATGACCCCTACACCTCACACACACATTTCACCCCACTTTCACTTCACTTTAAACCGACTTTCACATCAAAACCCACCCCATCATACCTTTGTGCCCCAACCATGGAACTGTATCGCGATTGGGAAGGAATAACAACGACGACGACTAGCTACATGCCTTTATCGATTTATGAGACGATGGAGCGAGTGAGTTGCCAACCATACGGTACGGCAACTATCCTTGCTTTTCCATCTTTTCTAGCTTGTCTTCATTTGTTTATTCCCTTTCCCTTATATCATTTGTGTCATGGTGGCCCTCGGGGCCTTGGTAGTTGTTGCTCCCAACTCTCGATGACGTGACTACATCGAGAGTCATTTCAAAATCCAAATTTTACAAGATTTTCACCTTTTATAGGATTTAGTCGGATTTGGGCGGAATCCGGGTTAGGTGATTTGATTACACCTAGTCCTCCCCTCCCATTTCCTTTTATTTCTTTCTTTTTATTTCTCCCCCTTTCCATATCTTTTCTTGTCTCGGCCCACGGTGACTTGACTACACCCCGGCCGGACACATTCTACCCTTTTCTCCACTTTTTGGTTTTTAGCTTTATTTTCGTAGTTTCTTTTCTTTTGTGCTCCCATGCACTACAGTCGAGCATTAGGATATTGCTCGGCTTAAATGTGGGGGAGCGATATTCTATCGTAGTTAGTTTTATTTTCGTAGTTTTTCGAAAAATCTTTAAAAATCCTAAAAATTTCATAAAAATCAAAAAGATTTTCCTTTTGCGTGTTTTCCTTTTATGTCGTTGTATCGTATATTTGTTTTGTTGTGTGTGTTTGCCCCCCTTCTCCTTATAGGTTGCTTAAACCACTGATGGCTTTGGAAAGCTTTCAAGATGTCCGGTAACATCTTCTATCCCTTTTTCCTTCTTTGTCTCTTGCGGAATTTGGAGGAGAATGTGATGTGGTGTGCTCGGGAGGAGCTTTGTAAAGTTTGATGTTGGTCGGTTGCTCATTTGGAATCTAGGGGTGGTGTTTGTGTTATGTATGTGTTCGTTTTGTGTTGTTCTTGTTTTGTTGCTTTTGTTTCTTTTTCTTTCGTTTTCGTTGAATCTTTGTTTTGTGTTTTGTTGTGTGTCTTGTGTGTAAATGGTTTTCCAAAACCCGGTTTAAAGGCTAGTGTGCGAGTGTTTACTTTTCCTTCCTAGTGGTATAAATCGAGTCTTGGAATTTAGCCTAGTAGAATGACCCTAAATCAATGATTTCGTTGGTCTTTTACCTTGAGTCCACCTAGCTTACTAGGGATTTACTACGGGATTTGCATTTTCACCATTTTGACCACCCACGGTGTGAAAAGGCCTTGGTTACCGAGTCTCGTCCCTTAGGTGACCGTGTTTGAAATTGTTTGATTAGTCCAAGTTCTCCACCTTTTTCTGGGTTCGAAAGGGGATGCGCAACCCCGACATACCCGTTACCCTAGCTCCCACACATATCCACACAATAAGTTGCAATTTGTTGAATTCTCCCTTTCTTGTCACACAATGAAATGCCAAAAAGCCAAATCAAGCCAAAAAGGGCAAAGAAAAGAAAATGAAAGAAAGTGAAAGAAAGAAAAGAATGAAGAAAAAGAAAAGGCACAAAAGCCAAAAAGAAGATAGAAAAGAAGAAAAAGAAATGGCATGGCAAAACAAAGCAAAAATGCAAAAGAAGAAGAAAATGCCAAAAGAAAACCGTCTCACAAAAATAATCCCCACATCTCAAAATAAGCTTTTTTCCGATCATTACCGTGAAGAGCCTTCCAAAGGACCGAGTCCCTAGGAAGGATGATAGCGGTAGTGGTCGGTCTTCCCTCTTTTTGCAATCATTTCCACTTTTTACTTGGACTAGTTAGGCGGTTTCGGACATGGGACGACCCTCTTGGCTCTTTGCTAAAAGGGGCGGGGTCTCACTTACCTAAAGTGTCGAATAACACCGTGGTTCATCACTTTCCATCCCGCCGATCGTACCGTAGTACGTTCTTAGAAGGTTAGGAGGAACCTAGGTAAGTTACCAACGTTTTTATTGCTTTGTCGTCATACTATTAGGGTTTAGTCCATTTTGGTTTGTATTGCTAGCTTGGGAACGATGTAACTTGCCTTGAGTCCTAAACCGGTGCTTCTTTCACTGCTTGTTTGAGGGAAGCGGTATTTCTTTTCTTTTGGGTGCAACCTTTTGTGTGTATTTGTCTGTTTGTTTGTTTGTGTGTTTTGTGTCCGGTTGCATCCACAGTTTTGTCGCAAGACCCCACTTGCCTTGCGGATAGCACTTGTCCTCTAAGTGTTATCGCGTGAGTTGAAAGGGCGTAGGGTGCGCTAATACCCACTCGGCTAGTTTAGTAGTTAGTATGTGCTTACTCGAGGGTGAGTAAGGGTTAAGTGTGGGGGAGTTGATAAGTGTAGTTTGTAGTGCCTATTTCGTAGTGTTTTGGTCCCATTTTCCTTGTGGAATCGCTCCTTGGGAGCGATTTATGGGCTACTTATGCTTCCTCTAGTTCGTTTCAGGTTCCCGAGACCATTCGTGAAGAGTTGGAGCGATTCCGACTCAATACATACACTTTTCGGAGCCAACGAAGTGAAGGAACGATCACTCGATGCCTTGGATTCGACCCCGAGACCTTGGGACCCAATCCCGAGCCTCCGAGACCTGATCCCGAGTCCCGAGAATCGATGAGAAGCCCATGTGAAGCAAGGAGGAACCTTAAAGATCATATTGGAGGCCTACAAGACTCATCCCCGACGGGTATGACCTCAACCCGTCCGGGATGAGGTGCACTAAAAGCGATGCTCCTGTTTTGGGTCCATCCCGACCGGGATGAGCTCATCCCGACCAGGACCACGTCATCCCGACCGGGACCAACTCATCCCGACCGGGATGACCCAGTTACAGGCCCGCGTCACTTTGTTTCTCCTCCTTTCCATTGTAACCCTATAAATACCCCTCCTCTTGTAATCTTATGTTATGTTCTTCACTTCCCACAAAACCCTAGACTATTTTAGGTTAGATTAGATTAGATTAGTTTAGATTAGTCCTTAGTTTATCGTTAATCTTAGTAATTAGTCTTGTATTAAGGGAATTCTTCAAGATTCAACAAAGATTGACAACCTTGGGAGATTGTTTTGGGTTTTTCTTATTAATACAAGTTTCAATCTTTCATCCTCTTCTAGTATGGTATAATCTCTCTTTTTTCCTTCTCTTAATCTTGTTTTATCATTCAAGTTTCAATCTTTAGTTCTTGTTTATTGTTTTGTTCATCATCTTTGTTAGTTTCACATATGCTCGTTTTGTTGTTTGAGTTGGTTTATCTTGTTAGTGTTAGTTTTCCTTTAGATATGTTTGTGTAGACTCTTGATAGGGTTAGTAGGGTGTTAATTGGATGATTAAGGGTTTGTTGGAGATGTTGGTGGAAGATTTGGGTTTCCTCTTGGTTTGATGCATATTACATGTTTGTTGAAATGCTTGAATGACTTGTATCCATATGCTTGTTTTTCTTGCCTTTCTCTTGTGGGTAATAGTTTGCTCGTGGGTTTGGTTCCCTCACTAAGTTGTGAGATCCCGGTGAGGACGACCCCTAGGTCGGTCTAAGTTGCGAGAGCCCGGATGCGACCTAGGCCCCGATGTCACGCTAGTAACCCCGTTTGTCGTTTGTGTCGCCAAGGTGGGTTTTAGGTGGAACCTCTAGGTGAGTCTAAGTTGCGAGAGCCCGGACTATACCTAGATTACTCTACTACCTCCTTCACTCTAGCTCTTCCTCGACCATTCCGTTACCCCTTTGACCCCGACCTAATCCTAGCCCGTTTTCCTTAGTTGTTCTCTCTGTTACCGTAGTCATAGCCTTAGCCTTAACCGGTGTCTTTACACCGCTTTGTTGAGGGAATCGGTATTTGTTTTGTCTTGGATGCAACCGTTTGGTATTTTTTTGTTTGTGTGTTTGTTTGTTTACGTGTTTTCGTGTCCGGTTGCATCCAAAGTTTTGTCGCAAGACCTCACTTGCCTTGCGGAGTGCACTTTTCCTCTAAGTGTACTCGCGTGAGTTGAAAGGGCGTAGGGTGCGCTAATACCCGCTCGGTTAGTTGTCTAGTTTCTTTTAGTTTTTAGTTAGTAGGTGCTTACTCGAGGGCGAGTAAGGGTTAAGTGTGGGGGAGTTGATAAGTGTAGTTTATAGTGCCTATTTGTTGTGTTTGGTCCCGGTTTCTCTTGTGAAATCGCTCTTTGGAGCGGTTTCTGGGCTACTTATGCTTCTTCTAGTTTGTTTTAGGTTCCCAAGACCATTCATGGATTGGAGCGATTCCGACTCGTTTCCTACACATATGGAGCCAACGAAGAGAAGGAACGATCACTCGGTGCCTTAGATTCGATCCCGAGACTTTGGGACCCATTCCCGAGCCCCTTAGACTCGATCCCGAGACCGGAGAATCGATGAGAAGCCTATGAAGAGCAAATGGGGACCTTTATGATCATATTGGAGGCCTACAAGATCCTTCCCGGGTGGGAAGAGTGGCCTTCCCGGGTGGGAAGAGTGGCCTTCCCGGTCTGGAAGGAGTGCGAGATAAGAGTGGCTTCTGGAGTGTCATCCCGACCGGGACCAAGTTCATCCCGGTCGGGACCACCACCATCCCGACCGGGATGGAGCAGCGACTACTTTAGGTTAGATTAGCTTAGATTAGTTTAATCTCTCCTTAATTAGTCCTTAATCTTAGTTTAATCCTAGTTTCATCTTTGTAATATTGAACACTTTTTGGGTTGATCTACTCTATTGACAACATTGGAGATCTTCCTTTGGGTTTATTTATGCAAAGATTCTACCTTTTCCTTTCTTCTAGTGTTGGTATAATCCTTCTTCTCTCTAATCTCTTCTATTTAGTTTTCATTTGTGTTTATGTTTAGTAATCTTCAATAATCCATTATGAATGTTCATGTTTATGTTTGTTTCATTATGGTTGTTGGATTTACTATCTTGAACATGAGTGAGTAGTGATCTTGCGAGGGTTAGTAGGGGAATTGGGTGACTTACACTACTAGAAAATATGCCAAAGAAATCATGTAAAAAGACCCTAAGACACCATCATGGAGATGATCTCCAGGTCAAAGGTGTCTTAGGGTAAGAAACCATGTGAATAAAATGGTTTCTTTGCTTATGCTTTAGAAACCAATTTTAAGGGATTAATGGGTTCTTTGGTCAATGAGAAAAACACCATTTGTGAGAGATAAATGGTGTCTTATCTAAACTTAATAAACCATGTAATGTACTTAAATGGTTTCTTTGATTTCCCTTAATAAACCATGTGCCACACTTAAATGGTTTCTTTGTCTACTAACTTAATAAACCATTTAATACTCTTGAATGACTTCTTTGCTTCCATTACAATTAATATATGAAATTAGTCTCTTTGATTAATTATTTAATTATTTTAATATTTAGAAATATAACTCAACTATTACAATACAATGTGTTCCGGTCACGGAAATAATTCACCCGGCCTTGGATCCGGGCTGTATGATCGGACTAATGGTGAACAGTTGATCGTTTGATTTCCTTCAGCCTCCCCTTCCTCTCACTCCCTTGGTCGGACCTTCCCGGCGGAGTTGGCCTGCTCCCTGCACAATGAACGCACAAGGCCTCGGAGGTTGTCCGAGGAAACCCTCTCCGATGCCTAAGTCAGTCCGTGAAGTGCCTTGACGAACCTAGCTCGTGAGGAACTAGGTGGCGTTTTTTAGGAGTAAGAGTCTAGAGAGAGAAAATCCAACCCCTCCTCATGTGGGAAATGGGAAAGTATTTATACCTTCCCACAAGAGAGAGGAAAAGAGAAAGAAGAAGAGGGAAATGAGTGGATGCTTGTGCGCCACGTGGACTTACCTGGTCCACTCATTTCCCCTTACCTTAGGCAAAATGACGGATGGGTCCTCGGTCCTCCTCTAGTCCTGCTTGGACGGGGGCGTCCTGGAAGCAGGCAGTAGACCTGGTTCGCCCTGCTTGGCAGGCGGCCAAGCTGGGTCAGGCGGTCAAGGGCTTAAGGCCACTCACTTGGGGGTTTCAATGATGTTGATGGAAAGTCTGCTGGGCAGGCCTTTCCTCTTTCTGGGATTGGTCGCCCCGGGGCCTGGCTGGCAGGCGGCCAGTGGTAGGCAACCGACCCCCATCAATTGGCCCTCGCCTGCTGAGTGGGAGTGGGGCTCCTGCTCGGCAGGCGACGTCTTGTTTTGGGACGGTGGGAGGTTGACTCCTTGGACACTCTTGCATTAAATGTGCCGCGTATTCCCGAGGGAACATGCTTTAATTTCTCTGGGTATGCAGGGAGTTCAAACGTCTTCTGTTATGATTATTCTTCCTTGCACAGCGGATTTTCGAGCAGTGTGCCAGTTTGATGATTGGCTCTTTTCTTTGCAGAAGTGGTTGGGGCGCCATTAATGCCCTGCTTCTGCTTTTGTATAAATTGTGTCCTCCTTCACTACTTTCACGATCCATTTCCAACCTTCCTTTCTTTATCTTTAGTCATGGTTTGGATCAGAAAATCCGTTACTCGCCGTGGAGTTCAATATGTTACTTTTGTTTTTAGAGGGTTCTGGAGGCTTCCGTATGCTCGAGCTGCTTATCGAGCTGTTCGCCGTAGTCGCCGTTCAAGGCTTCGTTCTCGCCGAAAGGGTAAGAAGGTTCCTACCAGGGCGAACAAGCGTCTCAAAAGGTCCTCACCCCCTGCTGCGCCTAGATTCAGGCGTTGCCCCCAGGGGGGAGGCTGCTTTGACAGGGGATGCCACGAGTGCTTTCCGTGGCTGCACCCTGAACAATTTGATCCCAACCTCTCTGATACTGACTCCTCTTTGGCGTCGGGCCCCTCCTCGCCTGTGAAGAAGACAGGTTGTCGCACCTGCGACGAATCCCAGGTCGTTCCCTTTGGCAGGGACTGGGAGGATAGCAGCCAAGATTCCGACGATAGTGGAGGTCTTGGTTGTTTAAGTGACAGGGATGAGGATGGGATCCCCGATGACCCTTTCCAAGACTCCCCAGACTGGGACTGGGGTTCAGATTTTGAGGGTCCAGGCAGCCCTGGGGACCCTTCTCCTGACTTGGATGATGATTAGGCCTGCTTGGCAGGGCGTTTGCTTGTTGGGCCGGAATTCCTGGGCCCTTGTATATTTTCTTTCTTTGTTGGGCACTGAATGTAACTTTTCCCTTTCAAGGTTTAATGAAATGAAATTCAGGCGATGTGTTTGTGTATTGTATTTTTAATATGTGTTTATTACTTTTTTGTTTGAAGTGGAGAGGGGGCGTCATAGGATGATTAATCCCCTGACACCTTTTGGTCCTTTCGAGGTTATTCTTGGGAAGCCGCACAGGGTTGGCTTCTTAGGAAGTGACGCGTGGGCAGTGGTCTTTGGGTGGCCTCCTGAGATTTTGGCGACTCTTCACATGCCCTTCTTCCTATAAAAGCAATCAGTTGCACACTCTTCCTCTTTTCCCTTCTTCGATCTTTCTTTTCTTGAAATCTTCCTGTCCTTTCTTTCTGCAAAACCCTTGGGTGTTTGAAGAATCGTTCCCCACTTTGTAACCCCCTTTCTCTGGGAGACTCCTTCTTTGAGCTTTCACCGCACTGACAGGCGATCTTAGGTCAGACCTTTGCCTTCCATTTCTTGCTTTTTCCTTTTTGATTTCCTGTTTTCCACTTAAGCTAGAGTAAAATGTCTAGAACACGTGAGCGGATTCTACCCTTTAGTGACCCCTCAAAGAGGGGGGAAGGGACGAATTTTGCTTCCTCCTCTAGGGAGGTGGATTTTGAGGAAGAGCACTCGGCGGACAGCGGGGGTGGTAACTCTCCTGACCCCCCCCCCCCTCGTTTGACGCCATCGACTCAGACGACGAGGCGTTAGAAGTTGACCCTTCTAGAACCTCTGGTCCTCTTGTTCGGCGGGAAAGGGGTAGGGTGTACTATTTAGATAGAGTTAAATACCGCATCCCTTTGAGTACCTTCCCTGACCCGAAAAATCGGGGACTAATCCTTGCAAAGAATGCCACTGGTGTGATTGAGCGGCTTTACAACTTCGGGGAGGGATACACAGTCGTTATCCCCGGCGAAAGGGATACCGTATGCAACCCTCCCGACGGGTGCATAGCGGTCTTCCATAAATGTTTGGAGTTCGGCCTTCGCTTTCCCCTCCATCATTCCTTGGAAGAGATCTTCAGGCGCATGAACGTCGCCATCGCCCAGCTGACAGCCACGGCTGTCAGGGCGTTGATTTCGTATGTCTGGACTTGTCTGTTCCACCACTCTGAGCCTTCCATTGACGCCCTGCGGTTTATGGTGGGTTTGCAAATGGTGTCTTCTGGGAGTGCGGGCTCCCCTGGTTATTGGTCCCTTTTGAGGCAGAAGGGACATTGTTTGGTGTGGCCTGGCATGGACAGTTTGAGAGATTGGAAGAACAACTTCCTCTATGTACACAGCACCCATGAGTGGAAGATTCTCCGTCATTTCAGGAATCATGTCTACACCAGGCTTGAGACCCCTGAGGAGTATCACCCTGGCGTGGGTGGAAATGCCTTGGAGGTGAAGCTGGGCGAGAAAGACAAGGAGTTGACGGCCTTTTTTGCTGGCCACACTGATAAGTATGGGGTGTACGGCCCTACATTCTGGCTCCCCCATGCGGAGCTTATTGCGTCTGATAAATACTTGACCCGGTTGGGCATGAACCCGGGTCTAGACAAAGGTAGTTCAGGAGTGTTGATGGTTTCCTCTTACTCCTTTCCTTTTAAAGTGCCCTGACAACTTGTATGCTTGCCTTGCAGATCTTGCTACCCTTATTTGGAAGAAAGGGGAGGTGAGACGCCTGGGCTTGGACGAGAATCTTGTTGTTGTCCAACGTCGCCCTTCTCTTCCCCCTGATTTTAAGAGAGGTGAGAAAAATCTGATGAAGCATTTGAAGGGTCTTTCGTTCAGTAGGCCAAGGCTCCCCCCCCCCCCCCCCCTCCTAGAGCAACGCCTGCAAAGACGGCGGTTTCTGAGGCCACCCCCTCTCCAGTTGCGAAGGCGATCGCTTTCGAGGCTACCCCTTCGCCTGTTGGCAGGCAAGAGGGCCTTTCAGCAGGGGTCCAGATTCCCCCGGGGCCGCGGGCTGCAGGTTCTGAAGAGACTGGGGAGAGCACTCCCCGGGCGTTGCTTAGAAAGAGGAGCAGGGAGGCTCCGAATGCTGACCAGGTGGTGGACCTGGAGACTTCCACGCCTGAGCCTAAGCGTTTTGCTCAGGGGATTCCTGCCACCCTCTTCTCTGAGGAGAACGCTGAATTCCACTATACCGCCGGAGACAGCCAAGAAGTTTCCGCCCTACTTTCCGACTCAGGGGCGGTTCTAGCGGATCATCTCCTCAAAACTGTCAAATCTGCCACGAACCAAGTGACCCAGTACATCCAGCGCACTGCCCGGATCATGCAAGCTTCTGCAGAGCTGGCGGCCCTTAACCGCCTGAGTGATGAGGAACTGTCCAACTCTGACCGCCTTTCTGCAGTCGAGAGGGACGTTGCTCTCATTGCCAGCCTGAAGGATCAGTTGGCAAAAAGGGAGACCGAGCTGGAAGAGGCCAAAGGTCAGGCGATCCACTGGAAGTCTGAAAATGTGAAAGCTATCAGGGAGGTGTCCCGCCTGGGGGAGGAGTCAAAGAGAGCTCAGCAGGCCTTTGCGGAATTGGAGCAGGCCAAGAAAGCTTTGGCTGAGCTGGATCACGCCAAGAAGAGCGTCATCGACCTTGGGGAGCGCCTTTCCAAGGTGAATTCTGATCTGCAGGCGGCTCTTGGCGATCTGGCGGCGAAGACCAAGGATTGGGAGAAGGAGAGGGACGAAATACTCCAGGAGGTGGACACGGCTGTGTCGGCGGGCTTCGTTAATGGTGCTAACTCTTGCCTTGGGGTTGTCATGGAAACTGTCAGGGAGATGTTCCCTGGTTTTGATGAAGATGCTTTCCGAGCCCTCTACACTGCTAAGGACGAAGCTTTAATGCGCAGACTGTCTGAAGGAGCTGCTACTTCCGGCCCAGATGATCCCCCTGCTTAACATGGAGGGCAGTCTTCCTCAGAGGGCTCTTGCTCGTCTCCTGCTGCGCCTGTGCCAACGTTTTAATCTTCCTTACTTCTTTGCGCGCCGAGCCCTTTGATGGCCGGCTGCCGTGTTTGATTGTAATCATTTGTCTTAAGAACTTACTTACCCTGTGTTCCTTTGACACTATTTCTTTTTATGTAGATTTTCTGTTTTGCTTTTGTCTGTTTCGGTTTTTCATGGGTTTGATGCGCAGCTTGTCCCTGCCCTCCTGTAAGCAGGGGGGTGCCTTATCGTTTTTTATACAAGGTTGGGGGGCCTGCCCCCAGTCCTTGTTGGTCCGGCCTGTCCCTGGCTTTTGTTCAAAGTCCAGGGGGCCTGCCCTCTGCCTGCCCAGAGGTAAGCAGGGTGGCTTTTGTGTTTTTTATACAAGGTTGGGAGGCCTGCCCCCAGTCCTTGTTGATCCGGCCTGTCCCTGGCTTTTGTTCAAAGTCCAGGGGGCCTGCCCCCTGCCTGCCCAGAGGTAAGCAGGGTGGCTTTTGCGTTTTTTATACAAGGTTGGGAGGCCTGCCCCCAGTCCTTGTTGATCCGGCCTGTCCCTGGCTTTTGTTCAAAGTCCAGGGGGCCTGCCCCCTGCCTGCCCAGATGTAAGCAGGGTGGCTTTTGCGTTCTTTATACAAGGTTGGGGGGCCTGCCCCCAGTCCTTGTTGATCCGGCCTGTCCCTGGCTTTTGTTCAAAGTCCAGGGGGCCTGCCCCCTACCTGCCCAGAGGTAAGCAGGAGGTTTTTGCGTTTTTTTATACAAGGTTGGGGGGCCTGCCCTCAGTCCTTGTTAGTCTGGCCTGTCCCCTGCCTGCCCAGAGGTAAGCAGGGTGGCGCTCGGATTTTTTGCTGGGGGAGTCATTTTCCCCGATTTTGGCAACAGGGGGGCCTCCCCCTATTGCCCCCTGCTCGTTTGTGTGTGAAGAACGCGAGTGTGAACAGGCAACGAGTATAAATCTGAATATTCTTCATTTCTTTGTAAAACTGTAACATTTTCGGGTGGCCGGAGCCGTCGACATTCTTTTGACCGTCCTCCGCCATTTGTTTTTAGCAAAAATAAAAATCTATCCTCGAATTTTGTTTAGACGTAATATTTCTTCAAAGTGTCTGCATTCCAGTGAGCATGCAGCTCTTGCACTTCAAGGTTGGCGATTTTCTATGTGCCTGGTCCCAGGACTCGAGTCACTTGGTATGGACCCTCTCAGTTGGCACTCAGCTTTCCATGTTCTTTTGACTTTCCAACCGCCTGCGTCTTTCTCAGAACTAGCTCTCCCATCTGAAAGTTTCTCTGTCGGACTTTGGTGTTAAAGGCTTTCCTCATTCGTTGCTGGTAGGCAACGATGTTGGTGCTAGCTTCTTCCCTTAACTCATTTACCAGGTCCAAGGCTTCGGTCATTGCAGCTTCGTTTTCAGCCCGGTCGTACTGCAGGGAGCGCAGAGAAGGGATTCTTGCCTCGATTGGTAATAATGCCTCTGCTCCGTATACCAGACCAAACGGGGTCTGGCCTGTTGACTCTTTCCTGGTGGTTCGAATTGACCAGAGTATACTGGGAAGCTCGTCAGCCCACCTACCCTTGCAGTCATCCACCATTTTTTTCAGGCCATTTAAGATTTGTTTGTTGGCCGCTTCTGCCTGTCCGTTGGTTTGTGGGTGACAGACGGCTGAATAGGCGACTGCAATGTTGTGCCTTTCCAGCCAGATTCTCAGAGGATCATTATCAAATTGTCTGCCATGGTCAAATACCAACATCTTTGGCAGACCGAACCTGGTGATAATATTTCGCCAGACCACTTTCCTGACCGCCGGCTCAGTAATGTTGGGCACTGCTTCGGCTTCCACCCATTTGGTGAAGTAGTCTATGGCGACAATCAAGAATTTCCTGCTCCCTGTGGCCACTGTGAAGGGTCCTAGAATGTCCATCCCCCATTGAGCGAAAGGGATGGGGGATAGGATTGGTCTGAGTTCCTGGGCCGGGGCATGGATTGATGGGGCAAAGAGTTGGCATTTCCTGCATTTCTGGGTCAGGCTCTTGGCGTCCGCCAGCATGGTGGGCCAGTAGTAGCCTGCCCTTAGGGCTTTGTGGGCCAGGGATCTCCCCCCGATGTGATGCCCACAAATCCCTGAGTGGATGTCTTCCAACACTTCAGCAGCTTGATCCGCCCGTAGGCATTTGAGCAGGGGATAAGTGAAAGACTTCTTATAAAGTTCCCCCTCGATGAGTATGAACCAGGCTGCTTTAGCCTGTACTTTCCTTTTTTGTGCTGCGTCTGATGGTAGGACACCGTGTCTCTTGAATTGGATGAAGGGAGTCATCCAGTTTTCCGGACCTTCTTCCATGGTGCTAATTGCCTGACAGGGGCTGGTCGACTTTTCATGCAGTACATCAACCCACACTGACCTTCGTATGTCCTGTAGACTGGAGCTTGCCAATTTTGACCGGGCATCTGCTCGACTATTCTGGGAGCGGGGGATTTGCTTGATCTCATATGATTTCAGGCCTGATAACTCTCCTTTCACCATTTCCAGGTATGTGGCCATTGCTTGGTCCCTTGCTTCATATTCACCATTGATCTGGTTGGCGATGAGTTGGGAGTCTGTCGCCAGAACAATCCGCTCTGCCCCTGCGGCTTTAGCTAGCCTGACGCCTGCGAGTACTGCTTCGTACTCTGCTTCGTTGTTCGACGCTGGGAAGACAAACCTGAGGGCATGCTCAAAGTCAGTCCCCCCCAGGCTGGTCAGTACGACGCCCGCGCCTGCGCCATTGGCAGTCGAGGACCCATCAGTATGCACGACCCATTCCTCGGCAGGGGTCTCTTCTTCCCCTGAATGGGAGCACTCAGCCAAAAAATCTGCTAAGGCTTGGGCCTTGATGGCTGTCCTTGTTTGGTAAGATATACCTAGCCCACTCAGCTCGATCGCCCACTTCAATAGTCTCCCTGATTTTTCAAATTTTTCCAACACCTTCTCCAGTGGTTGGTCGGTGAGGACTATGACTGGATGCGCGTCAAAGTAAGGCCTGAGCTTCCTGGCGGCAATTATGACCGCGTAGGCGGCCTTTTCGACCATCGGGTAATTTTTCTCGACTGCCCCCAGCGCATGACTTACGAAGTATATAGGTTGCTGGGTGCCTGCCTCCTCCCGTAGGATAACCGCGCTGACAGTTATATTGGTTACTGCAATGTAGAGGAAAAGTTTTTCCCCTGCTCTCTGTCTTCTCTGCTTTTTACGATGGCGTCGTCAACGTAAGCCTCGATGTTTCTGCCTTTTTGTTTTTCAAACACTTTATCAACCAACCGCTGGTATGTAGCCCCTGCATTTTTAAGCCCGAATGGCATCATCTTGTACATGTAGGTGCCTGAACTGGTGATGAACGCGCACTTCACCCTGTCCGGCTGCCACAAGTATACTTGATGATACCCTGAAAAGGCATCTAGGAAGCTCAGCATGGAATAACCACTGGTGGAGTCTACCAGTTGGTCGATTCTGGGGAGCGGGTAGCAGTCTTTCGGGCAGACTTTGTTGAGGTTTGTAAAGTCCACGCACATCCTCCATGCGCCTGACGATTTTTTAACCATGACTACGTTTGCCGGCCATTCTGGATAGTCACAGACCTCAATAAAATCTGCTTTCAAGAGTTTGTCAATTTCTTCCTTGATTGCAGCGTCCTTTTCCGCGGACATGTTTCGCTTTTTCTGCTTTACAGGGCGAGCGTCCATGCTTACGTTCAGCTTGTGAACGATGCATGATGGATCAACGCCGGGCATCTCGTCTGCCGAGTAGGCGAATACGTCTTTGTTTTCTTTCAGCAACTTGACCAGTTCAGCCTGGTAGGACTCCTCCAGGTCAGCTCCTATTAGGACCTGCCTCCCTGGTTCCAAGTCTACTAGCATGCTTTCACCCCCTGGCTCCAGGTGGTCGGACGCCGGGTGCTCGGCTGGTATTTCACCTTCCCTGCTGGGGGAACTGTCAGCCTTTCTTTTTCCTTTTCTTTCTTTTTCGTGTTCTTGCAGGGCCACAGAGTAGCATTGTCTGGCTGACTCTTGGTCCCCGCGCACTTTTCCTTCTAGTCCGAAATCGGTGACATACGCTATGGTGAGGGCCCTGATGGAGATGGCTGCCTCGATTTCGTCCAGGGTGGCTCTGCCAATTAGGGCGTTGTAAGCAGATCTTGCATCCACAACAACAAAGGTTGCCCTGACGTTTCTGGCAGTAGAGCCTTCCCCAAAGGTTACAGGCAGGTCTATGACTCCCATAGGCAGCACGCCTGCCCCACTGAATCCGTACAGTGATCCGGGAGCAGGTCGTAAGTGCCTTTTTTCCAGGCCCATTTTTTCGAAGGCGTCCTTGTACAATAGATTTGTGTACGCGCCAGTGTCTACCATACACCTCCGCACAATGTGGTTGCTGATCTCAAGGGACAACACCAAAGGATCACTGTGCGGGTATACTACGCACCCTGCATCATCAGGGGTGATGCTCAAGGTCACCCCCCTTGGACTCCCTGCTTTTTCAGCATAACAGATCTGGTTTCTTAGTTCACGCATTTGTCTTTTTTGGCCTCTTCGACTGAGCTGGCCCTCAGTGCCCCCTGAAATTACATGGATCACCATGCGGTTCTGCACTGACCCCTCGGGTTTTTCAGATATTTCTTTCTGAGACTTATTCTTGGCTGCGTAGTTGGCTAACCACCCGTTCCTGATTAACTTCTCGATTTCGTCCTTCAGATGACGGCATTCCTCGGTGGTATGACCTATGCAGTCGTGGAAAGTGCAGAATTTCTTGGGGTCTCCTTTCGGGCTGCGAGGCTTGTTCGGGCGATTCCATTTAGCAGTTTCTTTTTCCAGTTCGAAGATCTCCGCCCTGGATTTGTTCAGGGCAGTGTAACTGTCGAACCTGGGCTGGTAGACCGAGCGCTCGTTCTTGGGAGTGTCTCCCTCTTCCCTTTGCTTGCCTGGCTCACTTCTGCCCCGTCCACCCTGCGGTCCCCCTTGAGGCCTTGTTTGGCCTGCAGGGGTATCCGTCAGGCCGTGAAACTCCTCCTGCAGAATGAACCCTTCCGCGATTTTCCTGGCCATGGCTAAGGTTTCTGGCTGGGCCCTGATCATCTGGTTTTTCATTTCCCCTGGAAGCAGGGAGATTGTCAGGGCATAGGCGGCAGTGGAATCATCGATCTCCCTGACCTGCTGGTAGGATAGATCAAACCTTCTCAGATATTCCCTCACACTTTCGCCCTTTTTCTGCTTCAGGGTCATAAGATCGAAACGAGTGAGGCGTCTTCTCTTATTCCCAGCATATTGTTCGAGGAAGATCTCGGCCAACTCTATGAAGAATCTAACTGACCCCTGGCGGAGGTCCCTGAACCATCCTTGTGCGAGTCCTACCAGGGTGGTTGGGAAAACTTTGCACCAGATGGCATCATCTACGTCATACATGCCCATGTGGCTCTCGAATGCTGCCAGGTGGTCTTCAGGGTCTGTTGTCCCATCAAACTTAATGGTGGGCATTTTAATTTTTGGAATGGGGTACTCTTGCACCTCAGGATGAAGTGGGGTTTTTGTGGGCCTGCCCACCAATCGTGACCTGCTTTCCCCAGACTGGTTACCATGAGTATCCCATTGTTTATGGGCTGGTTTCCTCGTGCTGGGGGAGCGGTGCCTTGGGGGCGGCCTGCTCGCCGCTTCATCTTCTGTCTCAGGGGAGACTTGTCTGGGTCTCTTCCTTTGAGAGTGACAGAAGCTCTCACCCTGGTGGTACTTTGACTCGAGCGGTTGCCCTCGATTGAGCCTTGATTGCAGGCTTTGGGATAAACCGGGGGCTGACTGCTCTCTGGCTGCCGGTGTTAGACTGGAGAAAACCCCGCCTGGTTTCTCTCCCAAGCGTTTTGACACGGGCTCCCTGGGCCTCATTCGCTCCTGTAATCCTCGGGATAAGCCTCCCTGCCCTCGAGACGCTGATTCTGTTGTGTGAATGGAGAACGCCTGCTGGACAGGTGGCTCTGGATTGCCAGTAGTAATGCGCCTTTGCACATGCGCATACGCTTGAGCCGTCCTTCTCGCTTTCCTCTGAGCATTTCTGGCGGCGGTCCGCCTCGTGCCCCCAGCTTCATCCCTGCTGATTGGGGATGGTTGCCTGGGAGCCGATGCGACCCTGCCTACCAAGTCCTCAGGAGTGAACTCCTGGTTCAGCATTGCAGAGAAGAACGCGGATGTCTGCGCCATCTGAGCTGGGGTCAGATTAAGAGCGTGTCCTGGGTGTGTCCCCAACTCAGGTGTCACAGCAGTGTTAGATCCGCCGAGGAGACTGGTTCCCCCTACCCCTAAGATCGTGGTAGGAGGAACCCTCTCCGACTGCGGCATACCATACAGGGGGCCACCGGTGGGACCGTCGGACCCGTTCCTGCACTGGCATCAATGATTTCTGGCATGATTGTTTTAGTTTTGTGATTATGAGTGGTTGATTTTAGTGGGTAACTCGTGAGCACAACCGTAAGTTCCCCACAGACGGCGCCAAATTGTTCCGGTCACGGAAACAATTCACCCGGCCTTGGATCCGGGCTGTATGATCGGACTAATGGTGAACAGTTGATCGTTTGATTTCCTTCAGCCTCCCCTTCCTCTCACTCCCTTGGTCGGACCTTCCCGGCGGAGTTGGCCTGCTCCCTGCACAATGAACGCACAGGGCCTCGGAGGTTGTCCGAGGAAACCCTCTCCGATGCCTAAGTCAGTCCGTGAAGTGCCTTGACGAACCTAGCTCGTGAGGAACTAGGTGGCGTTTTTTAGGAGTAAGAGTCTAGAGAGAGAAAATCCAACCCCCCTCATGTGGGAAATGGGAAAGTATTTATACCTTCCCACAAGAGAGAGGAAAAGAGAAAGAAGAAGAGGGAAATGAGTGGATGCTTGTGCGCCACGTGGACTTACCTGGTCCACTCATTTCCCCTTACCTTAGTCAAAATGACGGATGGGTCCTCGGTCCTCCTCTAGTCCTGCTTGGACGGGGGCGTCCTGGAAGCAGGCAGTAGACCTGGTTCGCCCTGCTTGGCAGGCGGCCAAGCTGGGTCAGGCGGTCAAGGGCTTAAGGCCACTCACTTGGGGGTTTCAATGATGTTGATGGAAAGTATGTTGGGCAGGCCTTTCCTCTTTCTGGGATTGGTCGCCCCGGGGCCTGGCTGGCAGGCGGCCAGTGGTAGGCAACCGACCCCCATCACAATGTACTCCTTTTCAAGTATCAACCAAAAAAGAGACGGATTTCCATAAAATACCCCATATATATAGATATATATCTTGAAATAAGTCGTAATTACATTAGAAGCACAAACTATCCCAAAAAAACTAGTACTGAGTATTCACTTTGTAAATGTAAATAGACCCAAAAATATGGCAAGAAGTGTCAAAAAATAATGTGCGCGCGCGTGCCCCCAAGATGTGTAACCATTTCATATATGCCAAGACGTATATGCTTCAAAAAAAATGAATATTCACTTTTTAATCAATCATCCTCATCTTCTACTTCTTTGTGCTTGAGAACAAACGTTATCCACATCTCTCGTAGCTCATCAATCATTTCTTGTGTATAAGATTTCGGTACATCTTTAAAATACTACAACACATAAGAATCCACATTAGGCTTATACACTTGGAAAGTATTATATGGAGTATTAATAATTTGTCAACCTGTATATGATAAAACAAGAGAACGGAAACAAATCAATCACAATTTACTCCGGAGCATTTGAATGAGTGATACACTGATACATACATAAGTATATTGTTTGGTCTCGCCTTACTACTTGCGCATCACTGCCATACTCAGATTCATGAAACACGTAAAGTGTTACAAGTCATATGAAATTACATGCAAATGCAAATATCTAACATAGAAGTTTTAGTCGATGAGTCAATTGACACAACACACACACATACACACACACACACACACACACACACACACACACACACATATATATATATATATGTCATATGAGTCAGCCTTAGCTTACATACCAATATAACGAAATGTAGAATATCGATCTTAGCTTACAATCTTAGATGTAGGATTTAGTATAACAATGCCAATAGATCACATTCATAAACCACATACAACCTCTTCGAATCACAAAAGACATTATCAGAGACTACGATCAAAGACGATAAATCCGTATCACGGGCAAATTCCAGTCAACAAAACAACTACTACTAGTAATCAAAAGCCAAATGTGATGAATCATAACACATGCATCAAGGATGATACTAAATCACAAAATAAAATTCCAAAACCTCAACATCAAGAGATACGAAGTAATCAAGATTATTGAAGATCAAGATGAATAGTACCTGAAAATGAACAGCATATTGTACTTTGATCCTCGTCAAATTCAGCTCCGACGACACTGAAACGACAACAAACACTTATCATCGAATTCATGATAATCGCAAAAAAAAACACTTACAAATTCAACCTAACTACATTCTCGTCGAAATTCGCCAAAAAATCAACAAAATTCAACAAATTTTGAATAATTCGTCGAATAATCAAGCAAATTAACATCTACTTTCCATAAAAACACAAAATAATTATGAACAATCTAGCAGATTTGTTATTCCGTAAGATCTAGGACGATATAGAGCAAGAATTACCTGAATCTAGCGATCTAGAGCTTGGATTAAAGAGTTGATAGGTTGGATTTTATAGGCGCGCGATAAGGTTTGATTTCGTTTGAACAAAAAAAATAGATACTTGGTTGATTAGTAAATACCAATCGAGAATCATCTATGTTGCTCAAGATAGCAACTCATGATGTTAGTAACAAATTATCATATCCAACCTTCTTACATGTCCAAAAAAACATATCTGAATCAATTAACAAGAACCGATCTATTCAGCATGAAAGTTAACGAACAACCAAAACATTATTGGCTCCAAACCTCAAAATTCCCAAAATTCAAAGTTATTGATTGCCAGAGTATAAAATAAATGAAAGTAAGGTCAACAACACAACAATTATATAGCATAAGTTAAAGGAATAAACAATTCAATAAAAAAAGGAGAAAAAGAATAAACCTCCACGAAGTTCCTGTAGACTGAAGTGAACAGCTGGAACACATCCGGGTGTGCTAATTCCAGCTTCAACTCCATGGCAATTATCTCCATTCCAAATGCTGCACAGAACAACTCCAATAACAAATTATAAGATCACTCGTAACAAACAAGCAGCATTACACGACACCTTATGGGATGTCTCCCAAGACGGAAGTATTCACAAAAACGTACAGAATAGTAAAGTGAGAGGGAGTAAAATAGAGCAACTGACATCCTTACCCTAGCCTTTCAGCCTCAGGAAAAATCACAGTAGTTGTGAATTGAATAGGATCACCAACCTAAAGAGAAAGAACATTTAGTTCTACACCTAACACCTATATATCCCAGGATATCGGCTTCACAGTTTACACTACACTTAACACAGATCTCCAAGAGGAGGGAACATTACATGGGAGAACAAAATAGAAAGGCCAGTAAATGTATACCAAAAACACATGCTTGCATCTAGCTGTGAGGGGGATAACAGTAGCAGGTTCAACCTATTGACATGAAAAGGATATTATGTACGTCGGAATTATGAATGATATAGACAAGAAGCATGACAAGAAGCAAGTATTACTCTCTATCACTGTGTTTGAATTATCCTCGGCATCTTTGATGGAAGATATAAGCTCTCTCTCATTTTATGAGTTTCCACATCACATTAGGAGTAAGGACTTGTTGTAGTGGAGCAATCAAGGGACACATCACAAACATACATTTACGATGCATAAATAAATAAATAAATACAAGCATGGCTCGATGTAGAAAGCACAAATGTAAAACTGACGACCAGAAATGTAAAGCTGATCCACCGGCCTTTCCTCTCTTAAAATTTCCTCAAAAACACGCCGAGACAGCGATGCAACTAGATTCATATACATACAGCCACAAAAAGAAACATCTCATAAAAGAGGTTCTAGCTCTATTATCCTCATTAAAACTAATAATGACCTTACCACTAGTCAATGCTGAAACAAATTGGTAATGCCAGGTTTAAAAGGCTGATTTCTCCATGTCATATTGAACCTGATAAGACAAAATATACCATAGAAAGACGATGAAATGCTTATGTTTAAGTGAGTCAGTCAAGAGTAAAAAGAAAACGACAACCTAAAAATAAGAGTAAATTGTAGTCGTAAGAAATTACAGAGAGGAGTTCCGAGTTGTTGCGTTCAACTTGATGACTTGTATCAATGTGTTCATAATCATCCTCCTACATCACGTAACCCTAGCAATACAACTAAACCATCAAACATACAATAATCCACCTAAAACTCACAATTACTAACAAATTATATTCAAAATCACCTAAATTCGAAAAACTAATACCTAATTTTCTAATAGCATTCAAAATCTTGAATTCAATACAAACAATGCTTTAAATTGCAAATTGCACTACTGAAACGATATTATTCGATACATAACAACAATAAATTACTAAATAAAAAGAAAAAAAACAGATTGAAATAAGTAATTAAATGCGAAAAAAGAGAGGAGGAAGAAGAAGAACCTGATACAAATGTTTCAAGACTATGAGAGGATGAACGACGGCTATAGTTGAGGATGGACGGCGGCGACGGTAAGACGGCGGCAACGGTTGAGGATGGACGACATGAATGAATAAAAAAGGGGGATTCAGAGGGAGTAAATTGTGTGATGTAAGTGAGTTGGGTAAAAAAAGAAGTACTCCGTAACTTAATTTGGGAAATAGGAAAAGAAATAAAAATAAAGATGCAGTAATATGTGGTTAGAAATCACTGGATTGAAAAATGGTGTCTTAATATTGAATTTGGTTATAAATCATTTTTTTTGGAAAAATGGTGCCTTTGTATTAAATTGATTTGGGTTAAAAATCATTTTTTTTAAAATGGTGTCTTCGTTAATAGATAAGAGATTACTTATTTGGGATAATTGATTTCTTTGATCAAAGACACCATTCACTCAACTTAAACGATTTCTTATTAATGGTTCCTTATAAGGTTATTCTAGTAGTGTTAATGGGTGATTAAGGGTTTGTATAGATTGTTGGTGGAAGTTTTGGTTGCTTCTTGGTTATATGCATAGAACATGTTTGATGAATTGCTTGAATGACTTGTAGTTGCAAATGCATGTTTTCTTGTATTCCTCTTGCGGTCTAGTATGTTGCTAGGATGGGTTCTTGCGCGAGAACGAGGAGCCTCTAGGTCGGTTTAAGTAGCAAGAGCCCGGACTACACCTAGTGATAAGTGTAGTTTGTAGTGCCTATTTCGTAGTGTTTTGGTCCCATTTTCCTTGTGGAATCGCTCCTTGGGAGCGATTTATGGGCTACTTATGCTTCCTCTAGTTCGTTTCAGGTTCCCGAGACCATTCATGAAGAGTTGGAGCGATTCCGACTCAATATATATACTTTTCGGAGCCAACGAAGTAAAGGAACGATCACTCGATGCCTTGGATTCGACCCCGAGACCTTGGGACCCAATTCCGAGCCTCCGAGACCCGATCCTGAGTCCCGAGAATCGATGAGAAGTCCATGTGAAGCAAGGAGGAACCAAAAGGATCATATTGGAGGCCTACAAGACCCATCCCCGACGGGAAGGAACTCATCCCGTCCGGGATGAGGTGTACAAAAGCAAGGGTTTCTGTTTTGGGTCCGTCCCGGTCGGGACCAGGCCGTCCCGGTCGGGATGATCCTGTCCCGGTCGGGATGATCCCGTCCCGGTCGGGACCGGTCCGTCCCGGTCGGGACCGTGCTGCCGCTGCTCCGCGCTTCATCTTCTTTTCTCCTTTCCACTTGTAACCCTATATATACTCTTCCCTTGTTTTTGTAAGGTTATGTTAGACATTACCCATAAACCCTAGACTACTTTAGCATAGATTAGCATAGATTAGTGTAGATTAGTCTTTAGTTAATCGTTAATCTTAGATTAATCCTTGTAATTTGGGAATTCTTCAAGATCTCCACCAAGCTTGACAAACTTGGATGTTTGTTTTGGGTCTTTCTCATTTATGCAAGTTTCCTTCTTCCTTTCATCTTGTTAGTAGGTATAATCTTCTTTTCCTTTCTCTTATCCTTGTTCTTTCATTAAAGTTTGATTCTTTGTTGAATGTATTGTTCATAGTTCATAGTTCTTGTTAGTTTCTTCATGTTTGTTTTGATTGTTATGTTGATTCCTCTTGTTCTTGTTAGTTTTAGTATAGATATGTTAGAGTAGTATCTTGCTAGGGTTAGTAAGGTGATTAGGGTGTTAATTGGATGATTAAGGGATTGTTGGAGATGTTGGTGGAAGATTTGGGTTTCCTCTTGGTTTCATGCATATCACATGTTTGTTGAAATGCTTGAATGACTAGTATGCATATGCTTGTTTTTCTTGACTTTCTCTTATGGGTGATAGTTTGTTTGTGGGTTTGGTTCCCTCACTAAGTTGCGAGAGCCCGGTGAGGACGACCCCTAGGTCGGTCTAAGTTGCGAGAGCCCGGATGCGACCTAGGCCCCGAAATCACGCTAGTAGCCCCGTTTGTCATGTGTGTCGCCAAGGTGGGTTTTAGGTGGAACCTCTAGGTGAGTCTATGTTGCGAGAGCCCGGACTATACCTAGATTACCCTACTACCTCCTTCACTCTAGCTCTTCCTAGACCATTCCGTTACCCCTTTGACCCCGACCTAATCCTAGCCCGTTTCCTTTGATTGTTTTCTCGTTTTAGACCTAGTTTAGTCTTTAGCCTCCCCCTTAGAATAGCCCGTCTCGAACATAGTCCTTGACCGTAGCATACCTCAGTCCGACACCCCGTCCCTGTGGATTCGACCCGACTTACCCTAGCTACCCTAGTTAGGTTAGTTGGTTTTTATTTGTTGGCGGGGATCCACGACAAATGCCATCAAATTGGCGCCATCGCCGGGGACGGCGTAGTTTAGACTTTTGTTTGCTTAGTATTGGACCTTGTTCTTGATTTTTGTGTTCTCTTCTCCTTGTGTATCTCCGTTTTTCTTCTTGTGTGTTTCTCCCCCTTCCTAGTGCCTCAAAAGCACTAGGATACTAACGTTTGCTCAAGTGCTTCTAGCTCATCCTAGATACCAAAGCAACGTTATGGACATGGCGCGTCCAAGCTACCATCAATCATCACGGGACAACTATGGGGCGAATTACCAAAACCCACAACTTTACCAACCATATCAACCTAATCAACAATCTTATGAACCCTCTTCTTATGGTTACCAAGAAAGTTGTCAAGGATCGTTCCCACATCCTAACAACTACCAAACACCCTCACATAACCCACAACCACAAAATCCCTACTTTGAGACATGTCAAATGTTGGCCCAAACGCAAAAGAGTCATCATGAGACAATAATGTTATTGCAAAAGGGTCAACAATTGATGTTGACTCAAATACAAGAGGTTAGGGAGGAGTTCAAGGCCCAAATAGAGGTGCAAGATGCTCGCATCAATGCACTCACGGCTCATATCACGATGTTGGCCACTCGAGCTCCACTACATGTTGAGGAAGGTTCATTTTGGCAAGAAGCTCGGGTGCCTCCACAAGAAAGTCAACCCAACCTTGAAGCTACAAATGAAGAAGAGAGGGTCGATCAAGAGACCATTGTTGAGTGTTGCTTGGGTGGTGAAGATAGGGGAAGAATAGAGGAAGTTGAAGCTTCAAGGGCCGACAATGAGGAGGAGAGTGAACATGATTCTCGAGATAACTCTTGGCGAGCCGATGTATTGGCGATGAAATTGGATTTGTTCGATTTTCTTCGTGATGAACCACTAGACAATCCAAAGCCAAGTGAAGACATACCTCCTCTAGGCCATATAGACAAGGTGAGTGAAAAGGAGCGCAATACTTGGGAGAAAGAAGTAGATGCCTTGGAACTTGCCTTGTATGAGAAATTGGAGGATCCTAAAGCCTTCAATGAAGAAAACTTGATGCCTTCTCCTCCTCTACCGCACTCGATGCCTAGTCCCTTGTCTTGTGAGACGGTTGGTGAAGAGGATCCTTGTCGGGCGGTGGAAAAGAGTTCCACTCTCGACCCCGTAGAAGAAGCGACACCCCTAGGGTGTGATCTCCCACATCATGATACCGAGCTTGACTCTAGACCACTATACCTACCGGATGGTCATAAGAGTCGTAGCTATGTTGGTTCCGAAGACCCGGAAGATCACGAGAACCCCGAGCTTAATGAAGATGATCGATTCTCACCTCCGACTTGGAAACTTTTGAAAGTGGCTAGGCTTGGCCATGTGAGCTTCAATGAAGATGTTGCTAGAGCATTTGACTTACTACTCCGAGCTCTTGATGGCTATGGAGGCGTTGTTGGTGAGAGTAGTTAGTGTAAATACCTTTTCCCTTTTCTTTTGTGCTTGTATTTATGTTTATGTTTGTTTGTATAGTTTGGTTTCTAGGATTTGTTAGCCTTTGTGGAATTCTTGTTTATTTGTATTGTTGATGAGCGATGTGAGGGAGGGAATTTGATGTTGTATTCGAGCTTATTGTCACAGGTGTGAAGTGAAGATGATTCTTAGAGAAGAATGGTTAATGATAGAGCTTGGGTCGTGAGTATGGAAGTCGGCTTTTGAAGCTTCGGTGAAGCTTTTGGGGTTTTGGAGGTCAAGAAGACCCATCCCGGGCGGGAAGGGAGCTTCCCGACCGGGAAGGAGCCGTCCCGATCGGGATGGAGGTGCAAAAATTGGAGCTTGCTGGAGTGTCGTCCCGACCGGGAAGGTGTCTTCCCGATCGGGACCAGTGTGTCTTCCCGACCGGGACCATCCATCCCGACCGGGATGGTCCCCTTTCTCCTCTTTTGGCCTCTTCTTCGACATTTGGGCCCACCCAACCATTGTATACCCCCACCCAACCTCCCTACCCATCCTTGTTCATGTCATATGACCATTACACTTCATTTACATACCCTCACCTCATTTCTCTTCCCTTTACACCGAGTTTCACATCGAATCCCACACCCCTCACACCATTACTACCTCTACCATGCGGTTCTATCAAGCTTGAAGCGGGATAGCAATGATGAAGACAAGCAAGTGCCTATATTGATCTATGAGACGATGGAGCGAGTGAGTTGCTAACCTATTGGTACGACAACTATCCTTTCTTTCCCGTCTTTTATAGCTTGTTTTCTTTTGTGTTTATCCCCTTCCCCTTGTACACTTTTGTGTCTTGATGTCATGGTGGCCTTCGAGGCCTTGGTTTTGGTTGCTCCCGACTCTCGATGATGTAACTACATCGAGAGTCATTTCAAAATCCAAAATTTACAAGTTTTTCACCCCTTTTGTTGGATTTAGTCGGATTTAGGCGGAATCCGGGCTAGGTGACTTGATTACACCTAGCCCTCCCCTCCCATTTCCTTTTATTTCCTTCTTTTTATTTTTCTTCCCCCTTCCATATCTTTTCTTGTCTCGGCCCATGGTGACTTGACTACACCCCGGCCGGACACTTTCTACCCTTTTCTTCACTTTATTTTTGATTTTTAGCTTTATTTTCGTAGTTTCTTTTCTTTTTCTTTTGTGCTCCCATGCACTACGATCGAGCATGAGGACATTGCTCGGCTCAAGTGTGGGGGAGCGATATTCTATCGTAGTTAGTTTTATTTTAGTAGTTTTTCTAAAAATCTTTAAAAACCCTAAAAATTTGAAAATTTTCACACAAAAAATCAAAAATATTTTCTTTTGTGTGTTTTACTTTTGTCTCGTTGTATCGTGTATTTGTTGTGTTGTGCGTGTTTTGCCTCCCTTTTTCCTTATAGGTCGCTTAATCACCGCTAGCTTTGGAGAGCTTTCAAGACACCCGGTAACATCTTTTCACCCCTTTTTCCTCTTTGTTTCTTATGGAGTTTGGAGAAGGTTTGTGATGTGGTGTGCTCGGGTGGAGCTTTGTAATGCTTGTGGTTGATTTGGTAGCTTGTTTGGAAACTCGGGGTGGTGTTTGTGTTGTTTATGTGTTTGTTTTTTTTTTTTTTTGTGGCCTTTTATCTCTTTTTCTTTCGTTTTCGTCGTTTCTTCGTTTTGTGTTGTGTTAGTGTGTCTTGTGTGTAAAAAGGTTTTCGAAAACCCGGTTTAGAGGCTAGTGTGCAAGTGTTTACTTTTCCTTCTTAGTAGTATAAATCGAGTCTTGGACTTTAGTCTAGTAGAATGACCCTAAATCAATGATTTCGTTGGTCCTTTACCTTGAGTCCACCTAGCTTACTAGGGATTTACTACGGGATTTGCAATTTGACCATTTTGACCACCCACGGTGTGAAAAGGCCTTGGTTGCCGAGTCCCGTCCCCTAGGTGACCATGTTCGGATTTGTTTGATTAGTCCAAGTTCTCCACCTTTTTGTGTTGAAGGGAAGGGCCCGTCCCGACTTACCTATTCACCTACCTCCTACACATATCCACACAATAAAATTGCAAATTGTTGAAGTCATCTTTCTTGTTGCAATAAGAAATGCCAAAAAGCCAAATCAAGCCAAAAGGGCAAAGAAAAGAAAATGAAAGAAAATGAAAGAAAGAAAAGAATGAAGAAAAAGAAAAGGCACAAAAGCCAAAAAGAAAATAGAAAATAGAAAAGAAGAAAAAGAAATGGAATGGCAAAACAAAGCAAAAATGCAAATGAAAAGAGAAAATGCCAAAAGAAAACCGGATTCACAAAAATAACCCCTACCTCTCAAAATAAGCCTTTTTCCGACTTTTTTTCCGTGAAGAACCTACCAAAGGACCGAGTCCCTAGGAAGGATGATAGCGACATTAGTCGGTCTTCCCTCATTTTGCATATTTCCACCTTTTTACTTGGACTAGTTAGGCGGTTTCGGACATGGGACGACCCTCTCGGCTCTTTGCTAAAGGGGGGCGTCTTACTTACCTACAGTGTCGACTAACACCGTGGTTCATCCTTTTCCATCCCGCCGATCGTCCCGTAGTACGTCCTTAGAAGGTTAGGAGGACCCGAGGTAAGTTACCAACGTTTTTGTTGCTTTGTCGTCATACTATTAGGGTTTTGTCCATTTTGGTTTGTATTGCTAGCTTGGGAACGTTGTCACTTGCCTTGAGTCCTAAACCGGTGCTTCTTTCACCGCTTGTTTGAGGGAAGCGGTATTTCTTTTCTTTTGGGTGCAACCTTTTGTGTGTATTTGTGTGTTCGTTTGTTTAAGTGTTTTGTGTCCGGTTGCATCCATAGGTTTGTCGCAAGACCCCACTTACCTTGCGGAGTGCACTTATCCTCTAAGTGCACTCGCGTGAGTTAAAAGGGCGTAGGGTGCGCTAATACCCACTCGGCTAATTTAGTAGTTAGTATGTGCTTACTCGAGGGCGAGTAAGGGTTAAGTGTGGGGGAGTTGATAAGTGTAGTTTGTAGTGCCTATTTCGTAGTGTTTTGGTCCCATTTTCCTTGTGGAATCTCTCCTTGGGAGCGATTTATGGGCTACTTATGCTTCCTCTAGTTTGTTTCAGGTTCCCGAGACCATTCATGAAGAGTTGGAGCGATTCCGACTCAATATATACACTTTTCGGAGCCAACAAAGTAAAGGAACGATCACTCGATGCCTTGGATTCGACCCCGAGACCTTGGGACCCAATCCCGAGCCTTCGAGACCCGATCCCGAGTCCCGAGAATCGATGAGAAGTCCATGTGAAGCAAGGAGGAACCAAAAGGATCATATTGGAGGCCTACAAGACCCATCCCCGACGGGAAGGAACTCATCCCGTCCGGGATGAGGTGTACAAAAGCAAGGGTTTTTGTTTTGGGTCCGTCCCGGTCGGGATGATCCCGTCCCGATCGGGACCGGTCCGTCCCGGTCGGGACCGTGCTGCCGCTGCTCCGCGCTTCATCTTCTTTTCTCCTTTCCACTTGTAACCCTATATATACTCTTCCCTTGTTTTTGTAAGGTTATGTTAGACATTACCCATAAACCCTAGACTACTTTAGCATAGATTAGCATAGATTAGGGTAGATTAGTCTTTAGTTAATCGTTAATCTTAGATTAATCCTTGTAATTTGGGAATTCTTCAAGATCTCCACCAAGCTTGACAAACTTGGATGTTTGTTTTGGGTCTTTCTCATTTATGCAAGTTTCCTTCTTCCTTTCATCTTGTTAGTAGGTATAATCTTCTTTTCCTTTCTCTTATCCTTGTTCTTTCATTAAAGTTTGATTCTTTGTTGAATGTATTGTTCATAGTTCATAGTTCTTGTTAGTTTCTTCATGTTTGTTTTGATTGTTATGTTGATTCCTCTTGTTCTTGTTAGTTTTAGTATAGATATGTTAGAGTAGTATCTTGCTAGGGTTAGTAAGGTGATTAGGGTGTTAATTGGATGATTAAGGGATTGTTGGAGATGTTGGTGGAAGATTTGGGTTTCCTCTTGGTTTGATGCATGGTACATGTTTGTTGAAATGCTTGAATGACTTGTATGCATATGCTTGTTTTTCTTGACTTTCTCTTGTGGGTGATAGTTTGCTCGTGGGTTCGGTTCCCTCACTAAGTTGCGGGAGCCCGGTGAGGACGACCCCTAGGTCGGTCTAAGTTGCGAGAGCCCAGATGCGACCTAGGCCCCGAAATCACGCTAGTAACCCCGTTTGTCATTTGTGTCGCCAAGGTGGGTTTTAGGTGGAACCTCTAGGTGAGTCTAAGTTGCGAGAGCCCGGACCACACCTAGATTACCCTACTACCTCCTTCACTCTAGCTCTTCTTCGACCATTCTGTTACCCATTTGACCCCGACCTAATCCTAGCCCGTTTCCTTTGATTGTTTTCTTGGTTTAGACCTAGCTTAGTCCTAGTCTCCCCCTCCTTAGATTAGCTCGTCTTGAACCTAGTCCTAGACCGTAGCACACTTTAGTCCGACACCTCGTCCCTGTGGATTCAACCCGACTTGCCCTAGCTACCCACTAGGATCGGTTGGTTTTTATTTGTTGGCGGGGATCCACGACAAATACTCCCATTACCTAGATAACCCGACTACCCCTTCACCTTTGCTCTTCCATGATCATTCCATCACCCATGAACCCGCCTAATCCTAGTTCTTTTCTTCTTCTTTTTTGGGAAAATGTAAGTATTATATAAATGAATAAATCAAATATACATTAGTTGCCCAACAATCTAGCGATGTAACTGTCATCTCTAGTACTAAGTTTACCTTTCTGAACATTATTGAAATAACACTTAAGCTCTTTAACCATATTCCTACTCACTACATGGGGCTGAATCAGCACGTCATCCACTCTGCTCTAGTTCCTCTGTTCCCATATGTTATATATGGGTGCATTAATCACACTATTGACCACTGCTCGTTGCATTTTGCTTCCTTTCATCCTGGCCCGCCATTCAACTGTAATCCTTCCGCTAAGGTCTTTCTCAATCCAATTCGCTATGCTCATCAGAATTCTCCTGCTATACTCACATTCCCAAAAGAGATGCTTGATACTCACTTCTTGTGTACCACAGATGCTGCATAAATCATCAGGTACCACATTCAGTTTATATAGCTTGGCCTTCGTGTTCATTGCGCTATGTTGGTACCTCCACGCAATCATTCTGTGTTTCGGTAAAGTCCATTTGTTCCATACCTGTCTCTGCCAACCCACTTCTTCTTCCTTATTTCTGATCTAGTGATATCCTTTAGCTGTAGTATACTGGTTAGTGTCATTCTATTCCCCATTCTCAATTCCATTTTTGAACCTGTCTTTCACCTTGCAAATCTGTCTCCATCCCCATCCCACATCCGTAGGAGGACAATACTGGAGCCAAGGTTGTCCTTTCAGATATACCGAATTGACCCAAGAAACCCAGAGTTTGGTCGGGTGTTTTGTCACCCACCAAACCATTTTTCCAATTGCCGCTTTATTCCAATTTGAGCATTGTTTCAAATTAAGTCCACCTTCATTATAAGGGACACAAACCTTTTTCCACGAAACAAGAGGAGGTCTCGTATAGGTTGTCCCCCCTTCCCAAAGATAGGTTCTGCAAATACCTTCAATTTGTTTAATAATCCCATTTGGAAGAACAAAAATGCTTGCCTAGTAATTATGGAGGGTTGAAAGAACAGATTTGATCAAGACTAACCGACCTGCGTAGGACAGCTTTCTCGCTCCCAAACGTCTAATTCTTTCAGTAATCTTGTGAACCAAGGGCTGACAATCGAGAATTGATAGGCGACCAGATTTAATCAGAACCCCTGAGTATTTGAACGGCAGTACTTCGGCCTTGCATCCTGACACAGCTAAGATGTCTTGCTGATTTTCTTTGCTAACTCCATTAAATTAAATGTTTGATTTACCTTTACTGAGTTGGAGTCTCGAAGCCTTGGAGAAAGTAGCAAAGGTTCGTAATAGGACCATCATCGACGGGATATCCCCTTTACTGAATAAAAGTAAATCATCAGCGAACATTAAATTCACTAACTTCAGCTGTTTGTATTGGGGATGATACCTGAAATCCTCCATTTTTGTACTGTATTTGAGTAGCCGGGTGAGATATTCCATGCAAATTGTGAACAATAGCGGAGATAATGGGTCTCCTTGTCTCAATCCTCGCTTCCCCTGAAAGAATCCAAAAGATTCCCCATTAAGATTAAGGAAAAAAGAGGTCGTGGTAATGCACTGTATTAGCATCTTCCGAAATGAGACCGGTATGCTCAACTGCTGTAGCATTTGATCCAGAAAATCCCATTCTACAGTATCATACGCTTTTTGCATATCCATCTTTATCATACATCTCGGCGATACGGCTTTCCTCGAATATAATGTTACTTAGTCTTGGCATATTAGGATGTTTTCCACAATGCTCCTCCCCCGAATAAATCCCCCCTGGACTGGTGAAATGATATCGGGCAAGACTTGTGCTAGTCTCTTGCAGAGGATCTTCGAGATGCATTTGTACATCGTATTGCAGCATGCTATAGGTCGGAATTGCAGAACCGAAGAAGGTCTTTTGACTTTAGGAATAAGCGTTATAGCAGTAGCATTTAGCTGCTTCAAAAGCCTGCCAGATTTGAAGAAATCTAAAATAGCATTACACGCATCATCTCTGACAATGTCCCACGCATCTTTGAAAAAATTACTTGAGTACCAATCGGGTCCCGGGGCCTTATCATTGGCTATGCTAAATATAGTATCCTGAATCTCTTCCCTAGTGACCGGCATGTTAAGTATATCACAATGACCTGCATTACATACAGGACCAAGCCGCATAACGTGTCCCACAACTTTGATAGTGTCTTTTCTTTAAATAAAAGCCTCCTGAATTGCATCTGAACTGGTATGTATCCTCCCATTTTTATCGTCAATTTGATTCACAGTATTTTTAATCCTCCGGGCTTTCAGTGATCCATGGAACACAACTGTGTTTGCGTCGCCCTCCTTGAGCCAATGAAGCTTAGCTTTTTGTTTTAAATAACTCAATCTCGTCGTGTTCAGTCGCCTGAAATCCTCCATAGCCTCTATCTCCTCACGAATCAGAATGTGATTTCCCACATTGCTGACTTAGGCCTTTTGTATATCCTGCAGCCTGACCTGAGCAATATCAGTTTGGAGTTCAATGTCGTGAAACGTCTCCTTGTCCAGGTGCTTCAGAGGTCTCTTGAGTCTTTTTAGTTTTTGGACGAGTCTGAACATTTTTGTCCCTTCCAACTCCTGAATCCAGGAGGTCCTCACAGCAGGCTCAAAACCTGGAGCCTGACTCCACATATTATAGTACTTAAAAGGTCTATTATACTTCGTCAGTCCATCTATTCTCCTGATCACACACGAATTGTGGTCATACAAGCCTTCAGGGAGGAAGTGAGCCCTGTAATTCTCAAAAATCCTGATCCATTCTTGATTGACCAAAGCTCAGTCCAGTCTACTATACACCCTTTCTTCCGGAGGTTGCTTATTGTTCCATGTATAGTAGGCTCCCATGGCAGGACAGTCCACCAAAGCAAACTAATTGAGACAGTTCTGAAAAGGTAGCGCCTCATTGATATTAAAACTTCCACCCAGACGTTCTTCCTGAGTTAGTACGCAGTTGAATTCACCAACTAACCACGCTCCTTGAATGCTATTGTTAATTTGGATCAAATCACTCCATAGTTTTTCTCTTTCAGCTATTTGATTGAAGGCATACACAAATATGACATTGAAAGTCACATTCTCATCTATGTCCTGAACTGTACAATGGACAAGTTGGGATGTGTACTTATGAAACTGTATATGATACTTCCTAGGATCCCAAAGAACCCATATTCGACCTCTAGGATGCATATGACTATCTGTGGAGATGCTCCACTTATTAAAACTATGGCTCATCACCTTATTCAGATTGTGAGTCTTGATCTTTGTTTCTAATAGTCCAAAAAGACCAATATTATTCAATTCTAAAAACTTATTTATATCACATTGCTTCTCCATCTTATTCATACCTCTCACTTTCCAAAACCAACATTCATGAGGAAATTTGAGGTGAGAAAGTAATCGTTCTTCCCCCTTCAGGTGATTGCTTTCTTGTGAGGATTTGCTTGAAGGTAATACTGATTTCCGCCTCAATACTAGTATCCACAGATAACATACTCGTATTTTGACCTGATTCCTTCTCACCTGATCCGCTTTCTTTCCGACCTGGAACCTTGATGCTTAACTCTGTTTTCTCATTCTCTACACCTTTTTTCGGTAGCTCAGTATAGTTAATGATAACAGCAGGCGGTTCAATTGTCATGTCCAGCACCTGCACCTTATCTTTCTGCTTATCCACTATCTTCCATATCTTCTGCTTCCTCTCTACCGGTTTGTGACTTTGAGTACGACAAAATCTCTTTTCATTCCCCATTCTCTTGCACCCATCACAAATTATAGGTTTCCAATCGTACTCTACCTGAATCTTCATTAAGGCTCCAGTCTCATCCTTAAACTGCACAAAATCAGGAAAGTTTTGTCCCAATTTAACCTCGACTAGGACTCTAGCAAATCCTAGCCTTGTCTTTTGAGCAGTGGCATCATTTCTTTTGATCATAGGTCCGATAATACCAGCTATCTTGCTTAAGCTATTGCCCCAGAATTTCAGAGGTAATTTCTGAAGACGGATCCAGGTTGGCAGAACTTTCACCTCCTCCTTTTCCAAATCAATATCAGGCTTCCATTCCTTGATGATCACAGGCTTATTAACAAAGAGGTGATAACCAGCCTCAAGCACAATATTCTTAATAGCTTTAGTAGGAAATCGCACCAGAAAGACCCCATTAGGCATAAAGGAAATCTTCTCAATGTTATGAAGTTTCCATATCCTCTTTAGGAATCCTACCATGACTTGCCATGGTGGGTTCACTCCAACAACAAACCCATAGATAGCTATTTTCCAATAAACAATCTCTTGTTGGACATCCTCGAATCCCAGTTGTAAAACATCATCGTTGGGTTCTTGAACTGTTTTGTTCCCCTGTCTAGAGAACCAAGGCCCTCCATCCTCTTCAACAATTTCATTTGCTTTAGTATTGTTATTCTCTAGAACATTCTCATTAGAATTCTCAACGCTAAAATCATCCTCATCCTGGATGTCATAAGACGGAATACCCAAGATATCCTGCATGGATTTCTCCCGTAAGGGTGCATCCATGGCAGGATTCGAACCAACAGTGCTTCCTTTTGCTTCTCACTTTCATCTGATCGTTTCCTCTGCCTTCGCTTAGTGATGTTGTAAAGTGACGACTCCAGCGAGGGTGACCGGACCATCGTGCCGCAGTCAAACCTACCAAATCGCCTCCTCGACGTCGCTTGCTAGGGCAAAAAAATCCTAACCTATACTAACCTATCGGGTCACTACCTAGTTCTTTTCTTATTTGACTTTCTTCTTCTTCTTAGTTATTACTCCTTTAGTTAGTTGTATCCTTTAGCCTTAGTTGTTATACCTAGTTCGTTCCTAGTCATATTTTATTCCCTTATTATCGTTCTAGTTTAGTTTAGCCTCGAGACCTAGTCAAGTCTTTAGGTGTAACTTGGTCTAAACCTTCTTTACCGTCCCCGTGGACTCGACCCGACTTACCCTATCTACCCAGTTACGATTAGTTGGTTTTACTTGTTGGTAGGGATCCTAGCCTAGTTAGTTTTATTTTCGTAGTTTTTCCTGAAAAATCTTAAAAAACCCTTAAAATTTGAAAATTTTCATAAAAATCAAAAAGATTTTCTTTTGTGTCATTTCCTTTTGTGTTGTTATGTCGTATATTTGTTGTTTTGTATGTGTTTGGCCTCCCTTTTCCTTGTAGGTAGCTTAATCACCGCTAACTTTGGAGGGCTTTCAAGACATCCGGTAACATCTTTTTATTCCTTTTCCCTCTTTGTCTCTTGCGGAGCTTGGAGGAGATTGTGTGATGACGTGTGCTCGGGTGGAGCTTTGTAGAGTTGTGGTTGATTTGGTTGCTTATGTGGATGTTTTGGGGTGGTGTTTGTTTTCCTTGTGTGTTTTCCTTCCTTTCTTTCATTTTATTCTGTTTCGTCTCATTTCGTTTCATTTTCTTTTGTCTTTGTTCTGTGTTGTGTATTTTGTGTCTAGTATAGGAAAAAGGTTTTCGAAAACCCGAGTTGAGGCTAGTGAGCAAGTGTTTACTTTCCCTTTCTATTGATATGAGTCGAGTCTTGGACTTTAGTCTAGTAGAATGACTTTAAATCAATGATTTCGTTGGTTTCTTACCTTGAGTCCACCTAGTCTACTAGGGATTTACTACGGGATTTGCATTTTGACCATTTTGACCACCCACAGAGTGAAAAGGCCTTGGTTGCCGAGTCCCGTCCCTTAGGTGACCATATTCGGAATTGTGTGATTAGTCCAAGTTCTCAACTTTTTTATGAGTTTGAAGGGAAAGCGCGCCCAACTCACCCATTTCCCCTACCTCCTACACATGTCCACTAATAAGTTGCAATTTCATAAGTTGTTACTTGGTTGTAAGAAATGCCTACAAAATCAAGCTTAAAGGGCAAACCAAGAACATGAAAGAAAAATGAAAAGAGAAAAAGAAAGAAAAGAAAATAATGAAGAAAAAGAAAAGGCACAACAAAAGAAAAATACAAAATACAAAAGAAGAAAAAGAAGTGGCGTAGCAACTCAAAAGCCAAATGCAAAAGAAAAGAATGCCAAAGAAAATCCCCTCACAAAAAGAATACTCATCCCTCAAAAATAAGCCTTTTTCCGGCTATTACTGTGAAGAGCCTACCAAAGGACCGAGTCCCTAGGAAGGATGATAGCTGTAAATAGTCGGACTTCCCTCATTTTGCAACCTTAACCACCTTTTTACTTGGACTAGTTGGGTGATTTTGGACATGGGACGACCCTCTTGGCTTGTCGCTAAAGGGGGCGGGGCTTCACTTACCTACAGTGTCGACTAACTCCGTGGTTCATCATTTTTCCATCCCACCTATCGTCCCGTGGTACGTTCTTAGAAGGTTAGGAGGAATCTAGGTAAGTTACCAACGTTTTTACTACTTTGTCATCATACTATTAGGGTTTTGTCCATTTCGGTTTGTATTGCTAGCTTGGGAACATTGTCACTTGCCTTGAGTCCTTAACCGGTGTCTTTACACCGCTTTGTCGAGGGAAGCGGTATTTGTTTTGTCTTGGATGCAACCGTTTGGTATTTGTTTGTTTGTGTGTTTGTTTGTTTACGTGTTTTCGTGGCCGGTTGCATCCAATGTTTTGTCGCAAGACCTCACTTGCCTTGTGGAGTGCACTTTTCCTCTAAGTGTACTCGCGTGATTTGAAAGGGCGTAGGGTGCGCTAATACCCGCTCGGTTAGTAGTCTAGTTTCTTTTAGTTTTTAGTTAGTAGGTGCTTACTCGAGGGCGAGTAAGGGTTAAGTGTGGGGGAGTTGATAAGTGTAGTTTGTAGTGCCTATTTGTTGTGTTTGGTCCCGGTTTCTCTTGTGAAATCGCTCTTTGGAGCGGTTTCTGGGCTACTTATGCTTCTTCTAGTTTGTTTTAGGTTCCCAAGACCATTCATGGAGAATTGGAACGATTCTGACTCGTTTCCTACACATATGGAGCCAACGAAGAGAAGGAACGATCACTCGGTGCCTTAGATTCAATCCCGAGACTTTGGGACCCATTCCCGAGCCCCTTAGACTCGATTCCGAGACCCGAGAATCGATGAGAAGCCTATGAAGAGCAAATGGGGACCTTTATGATCATATTGGAGGCCTACAAGATCCTTCCCCGGCGGGAAGAGTGGCCTTCTCGGTCGGGAAGGAGTGCGAGATAAGAGCGGCTTCTGGAGTGTCATCCCGACCAGGACCAAGTTCATCCCGGTCGGGACCATCTCGTCCTGGTCAGGACCACCACCATCCCGACCGGGATGGAGCAGCTGTAACCCGCGCTTCCTTTTTTCTTCTCCTTTGCTCTTGTAACCCTATAAATACCCCCCCCCCCCCCCCCTCTTGTAATCTTAGGGGGTGTGAGACATTACCCACTAAACCCTAGACTACTTTAGGTTAGATTAGCTTAGATTAGTTTAATCTCTCCTTAATTAGTCCTTAATCTTAGTTTAATCCTAGTTTCATCTTTGTAATATTAAAGACTTTTTGGGTTGATCTACTCTATTGACAACATTGGAGATCTTCCTTTGGGTTTATTTATGCAAAGATTCTACCTATTCCTTTCTTCAAGTGTTGGTATAATCCTTCTTCTCTCTTATCTCTTCTATTTTGTTTTCATTTGTGTTTATGTTTAGTAATCTTCAATAATCCATTATGAATGTTCATGTTTATGTTTGTTTCATTATGGGTGTTGGGTTTACTATCTTGAACATGAGTGAGTAGTGATCTTGCTAGGGTTAGTAGGGGAATTGGGTGACTTAATGGGTGATTAAGGGTTTGTATAGATTGTTGGTGGATGTTTTGGTTGCTTCTTGGTTATATGGATAGAACATGTTTGATGAATTGCTTGAATGGCTTGTTGTTGCAAATGCATGTTTTCTTGTATTCCTCTTGCGGTCTTGTATGTTGCTAGGATGGGTTCTTGCGCGAGAGCGAGGAGCCTCTAGGTCGGTTTAAGTAGCGAGAACCCGGACTATACCTAGATAACCTGACTACCCCTTCACCTTTGCTCTTCCATGATCATTCCATCACCCTTGAACCCGACCTAATCCTAGTTCTTTTCTTATTTGACTTTCTTCTTCTTCTTCTTCTTAGTTATTACTCCTTTAGTTAGTTGTATCCTTTAGCCTTAGTTGTTATACCTAGTTCGTTCCTAGTCATAGTTTGTTCCCTTCTTATCATTCTAGTTTAGTTTAGCCTCGAGACCTAGTCAAGTCTTTAGGTGGAACTTGGTCTAAACCTTCTTTACCGTCTCTGTGGACTCGACCTGACTTACCCTATCTACCCAGTTAGGATTAGTTGGTTTTACTTGTTGGTAGGGATCCTAGCCTAGTTAGTTTTATTTTCGTAGTTTTTTCTGAAAAATCTTAAAAACCCCTAAAAATTTGAAAATTTTCATAAAAATCAAAAAGATTTTCTTTTGTGTCTTTTTCTTTTGTGTCGTTATGTCGTATATTTGTTGTGTTGTATGTGTTTGGCCTCCCTTTTCCTTTTAGGTAGCTTAATCACCGCTAACTTTGGAGGGCTTTCAAGACATCCGGTAACATCTTTTTATTCCATTTCCCTCTTTGTCTCTTGTGGAGCTTGGAGGAGATTGTGTGATGACGTGTGCTCGGGTGGAGCTTTGTAGAGTTGTGGTTGATTTGGTTGCTTATGTGGATGTTTCGGGGTGGTGTTTGTTTTCCTTGTGTGTTTTCCTTCCTTTCTTTCATTTTATTCTGCTTCGTCTCGTTTCGTTTCATTTTCTTTTGTCTTTGTTCTGTGTTGTGTGTTTTGTGTCTAGTATAGGAAAACGGTTTTCGAAAACCCGAGTTCAGGCTAGTGAGCAAGTGTTTACTTTCCCTTTCTATTGATATGAGTCGAGTCTTGGACTTTAGTCTAGTAGAATGACTTTAAATCAATGATTTCGTTGGTTTCTTACCTTGAGTCCACCTAGTCTACTAGGAATTTACTACGGGATTTGCATTTTGACCATTATGACCACCCACGGAGTGAAAAGGCCTTGGTTGTCGAGTCCCGTCCCTTAGGTGACCATATTCGGAATTGTGTGATTAGTCCAAGTTTTCCACTTTTTTATGAGTTTGAAGGGAAAGCGCGCCCAACTCACCCATTTTTCCTACCTCCTACACATGTCCACAAATAAGTTGCAAATTTCATAAGTTGTTACTTGGTTGTAAGAAATGCCTACAAAATCAAGCCTAAAGGGCAAACCAAGAAAATGAAAGAAAAATGAAAAGATAAAAAGAAAGAAAAGAAAATAAAGAAGAAAAAGAAAAGGCACAACAAAAGAAAAATACAAAATACAAAAAAAGAAAAAGAAGTGGCATAGCAACTCAAAAGCCAAATGCAAAAGAAAAGAATGCCAAAGAAAATCCCCTCACAAAAAGAATACTCATCCCCCAAAAATAAGCCTTTTTCCGGCTATTACCGTGAAGAGCCTACCAAAGGAACGAGTCCCTAAGAAGGATGATAGCGGTAAATAGTCGGACTTCCCTCATTTTGCAACCTTAACCACCTTTTTACTTGGACTAGTTGGGCGATTTTGGACATGGGACGACCCTCTTGGCTTGTCACTAAAGGGGGCGGGTCTTCACTTACCTACAGTGTCGACTAACTCCGTGGTTCACCCTTTTTCCATCCCGCCTATCGTCTCGTGGTACGTTCTTAGAAGGTTAGGAGGAATCTAGGTAAGTTACCAACGTTTTTACTGCTTTGGCATCATACTATTAGGGTTTTGTCCATTTCGGTTTGTATTGCTAGCTTGGGAACGTTGTCACTTTCCTTGAGTCCTTAACCGGTGTCTTTACACCGCTTTGTTGAGGGAAGCGGTATTTGTTTTGTCTTGGATGCAACCGTTTGGTATTTGTTTGTTTGTGTGTTTGTTTGTTTACGTGTTTTCGTGTCCGGCTGCATCCAAAGTTTTGTCACAAGACCTCACTTGCCTTGCGGAGTGCACTTTTCCTCTAAGTGTACTCGCGTGAGTTGAAAGGGCATAGGGTGCGCTAATACCCGCTTGGTTAGTAGTCTAGTTTCTTTTAGTTTTTAGTTAGTAGGTGCTTACTCGAGGGCGAGTAAGGGTTAAGTGTGGGGGAGTTGATAAGTGTAGTTTGTAGTGCCTATTTGTTGTGTTTGGTCCCGGTTTCTCTTGTGAAATCGCTCTTTGGAGCGGTTTCTGGGCTACTTATGCTTCTTCTAGTTTGTTTTAGGTTCCCAAGACCATTCATGGAGAATTGGAACGATTCTGACTCGTTTCCTACACATATGGAGCCAACGAAGAGAAGGAACGATCACTCGGTGCCTTAGATTCAATCCCGAGACTTTGGGACCCATTCCCGAGCCCCTTAGACTCGATTCCGAGACCCGAGAATCGATGAGAAGCCTATGAAGAGCAAATGGGGACCTTTATGATCATATTAGAGGCCTACAAGATCCTTCCCCGGCGGGAAGAGTGGCCTTCCCGGTCGGGAAGGAGTGCGAGATAAGAGCGGCTTCTGGAGTGTCATCCCGACCAGGACCAAGTTCATCCCGGTCGGGACCACCACTATCCCGACCGGGATGGAGCAGCGACTACTTTAGGTTAGATTAGCTTAGATTAGTTTAATCTCTCCTTAATTAGTCCTTAATCTTAGTTTAATCCTAGTTTCATCTTTGTAATATTGAAGACTTTTTGGGTTGATCTACTATATTGACAACATTGGAGATCTTCCTTTGGGTTTATTTATGCAAAGATTCTACCTATTCCTTTCTTCAAGTGTTGGTATAATCCTTCTTCTCTCTTATCTCTTCTATTTTGTTTTCATTTGTGTTTATGTTTAGTAATCTTCAATAATCCATTATGAATGTTCATGTTTATGTTTGTTTCATTATGGGTGTTGGGTTTACTATCTTGAACATGAGTGAGTAGTGATCTTGCTAGGGTTAGTAGGGGAATTGGGTGACTTAATGGGTGATTAAGGGTTTGTATAGATTGTTGGTGGAAGTTTTGGTTGCTTCTTGGTTATACGCATAGAACATGTTTGATGAATTGCTTGAATGGCTTGTTGTTGCAAATGCATGTTTTCTTGTATTCCTCTTGCAGTCTTGTATGTTGCTCGGATGGGTTCTTGCGCGAGAGCGAGGAGCCTCTAGGTTGGTTTAAGTAGCGAGAGCCCGGACTATACCTAGATAACCTGACCACCCCTTCACCTTTGCTCTTCCATGATCATTCCATCACCCTTGAACCCGACCTAATCCTAGTTCTTTTCTTATTTGACTTTCTTCTTCTTCTTAGTTATTACTCTTTTAGTTAGTTGTATCCTTTAGCCTTAGTTGTTATACCTAGTTCGTTCCTAGTCATAGTTTATTCCCTTCTTATCGTTCTAGTTTAGTTTAGCCTCGAGACCTAGTCAAGTCTTTAGGTGGAACTTGGTCTAAACCTTCTTTACCGTCTCTGTGGACTCGACCCGACTTACCTTTTCAACCCAGTTAGGATTAGTTGGTTTTACTTGTTGGTAGGTATCCACGGCAAATCCCGTCCGTCAAATTGGCGCTGTTGCCGGGGACGGTGCTAAGTTAGATATTTGTCTTAGTTTAGTTTAGGAGTTAGTCTTTTTATTTTTTTTAGTTTTTGTATATATAAGTCGATAGCTTGTTTTGTATATATATTTGTGTGTTTTTTTTTGTTCTCTTTTCACTAGGGATGTCAACGGGTCGGTTTCGGGTCGGGTGGAGCCTCACCCGAATTCATCACCCGAATCCGCATACTCCACCCGATCCATCCGTCACCCGATTAACCCACCACCCGGATCCAATCCATCCGTCATCCGCGGGTGATTCGGGTGGATCGGGTGCTTAGCGGATGAAAAATATTTTTTTGAAATACAATAACAAATATACAAATTATAAGATGCGTAAAGCTTTTTGAGATTTTTTGGTGGTCGGAAATTAAGACGGGAAAGAAAATCTAAAATGGTGGCCGCCAAAGTAATTAAGGAAAATATTTTTTTAGGGTTTTAAGAAAAAAAAAGGATAATGAGTATAAAAATAGAGTGAAATTAATTTTTTTTATATATATTCATATAATTTTTTTAAAAATCTATAAACGGGTGAACGGATCGGGTGACGGGTGAAAAATCTCCACCCGAATCCGACCCGATCCATCACCCGATTCATCCGTCATCCGCTTAAAATCCATTTAGTTCGGGTTTTCGTCCATTAATTTTATTCGGGTGGATGGATTTTGAACGGGTTCGGGTGAAATTGACATCCCTACTTTTCACTTGTGTCTTATTTTGTCATTCTTCTTTAATCTCTTCTTCTCTTCTTATCTATAATGTCTTGTCTTGCCGATCATAGTAGACCAGATCCTGACTTATTTGCCTCACCCATTAATATTGGGGCTTTTGAGGGTCCTTGCTTCGATATTGAGCCTTATTATATTGATTTGGTGAAGCGGGATGCGTTTCATGGGCTTTAGAGTGAGGATGTATATGGTCTTCTGGAGAATTTTGTGGACTTGTGTTGTGTGTTTAAAAGGGATGGGGTACCCCTTGATACCATTAAGCTTATATTGTTTCCATTTTTTCTTAAGGATGGAGCTAAGAGATGGTTTCACTAACACCCTCCTAACACCTTCACCTCTTCGAACCTACTAGCCCTTGCATTTCTTAGGAAATTTTTTCCTCCCTCGAAGGTTGCCAAGTTTAGAGATGAGATTCTTAACTTTGAACAAGGCGAGTTTGAGAGTTTGAGTGAGTCTTGGGTTTATTGAGAGCTTGTCCAGTTCATGGAATCCCACTTTGGCTAACCACTTCGACCTTCCTACAAGGTTTGCTTCCTCACCATAGAAACTTGATCATTTTTTCATCCGAGAGAAAGTTCAATGATTTGAAGGATGATGAAGTTTCTGATTTAATTGAAAGAGTGGCTAGTGTCAATGACCAATGGGGATTTAGGAGAGTCTGACCTCAAATTGGAGAACCTAGAGACAACCCGCCTATGCTTTCTTAGCAACATGAGTTGAGTGCTAGAGTAGACTCTTATTCTCTTGATATTGTGCATTATTCTCCTATTTGTCAAGCTTCTTCTCCCCTTGTGACCGTGAATGCTATGCATGATATTTCATCTACTTATGCTTCTTGTGGTGATTTGGGAATTACTCTTAATGTTCTTCCTTCTTGTGCTTTCCCACCTCTTATTGATAATGAGGAGGATGATGATGATTTGGATGTTGTTCCATATGTTCCCCAAACCCCTTTGAATGCTAACATGGTGAATGATGTTAATGATGATTTGCATGCTATTGACTCTTGTGAACCGATTTGCCTTCCTTCAACACAAATTCCACATCCCCTTGTCCAACTTACACCTTTTGTTGTGAGTGTTAATGATTGTGAGTTGGAATGTGTGCTTTTTGAGGAAAATGTGTGCTTGGATAAGTTTTATGATCTTTGTAGAGAGGAAAACCACAAAGGTCTTAGCTTGTGTGAGTTGGAGGGCATATCTTTTGAGGTTGATTATGAGAGCTTGGAAAGGGAGTTGAGCAAACTAGAGACTCTTGAGGTTGAGAGGAAGGAGCAAAGAGAGGATGATGAGATATTTGATGATGCTTTAAGTTATGAGAGTGTTGAGATCGATGATACTTGAGATTTTGAGGTTGATTTCTTTGAGGAACCAATTTTTGAGAAATTTGAGTCATTCCCTTGTATGGATTATGAGTCTCTTTCACCCATTGATGCTTTGGATCTTATTTCTCTTACTCCTTTACTTGAGCCCATGCTTATAGGTGAGGATTTTGGAGCTCCTTTAGAGGAGTTTGTGTTAGCTTTTGATTTGTCACTTGATGATATTTTGATTGAGAAACTTGAGGATGGAGAGTTGATTGAGACCCCCAATATGAGTGAAAATGGGGTGAATGATTGTGTGAGTGCCTCTCCTCTTGTGAGCTTGAAATTAAGTGATAAATGTTGGAATTTTGAGATCCCAAGTACCCATCCTTTCCACAAACCCTTCACTACCACTCTTATACATTGGTTTTGTGGATTCTCTTGCTTGCCTCACTATGACCATTTTGGTGAGGATTGTTCTAAAGCATTTGACAAGTTAAAGAGATCATTGGTAGGGTATTTAGAGGACTCACTTGTTTCATTTGTGTTTAGTGTATATATTTCTATTTTGTGTGTGTTTTTGTGTTGTTTTCTTGTGTGTAGATTCAACTTATGATCTTGAAGAAGTAACAAGAAGATGGTGGATAAAAGGAAAAAGATCAAGAATCACTCACCAAGTGATGAAAGATAAAGCTTGAAATGGCAAATTCTTCACCCACTCTCTCTTTTCTCCCTCCCTAGTCTTAAACATTGAGGACAATGTTTGGTTTAAGTGTGGGGGAGAGTTTTTTGCTTATTGGATCATACTTGGATTGATTTTGGTGGAGATTGTGGATTTGGTGGTGTGATTTTGTTGTAAATATGGATTTGTGTTTTGTTGGATGTTGGTAGTAGCTTGTTTATGTTAGCACTTGTGAATAAGTGTTGTGGATTTTTTTTATTTCCCTTTTGTGACTGTGTGTTTTGTTTCTTGTTTTGTTAAAAAAGTTTCAAAAACTCATAAAAATTTGAAAATTTGAAAAATCCAAAAAGAAGTTTTGCATTTTCCTAAGAGTTTAGTCGATTTTCTAGTTTTCAACTTTGATGAAAAGAATGATTTGAAAATACTTAGTGTTGCATATTAGTATTGTGAATAGACTAATCTTTTCTTTAATTAGTGATTTAGGGTGTATACCATCATTATTGACCACATATTCATCTCATGGTGTGATATTTTCGTATGCTCATTTTGTTCTATGGTGACCGGATTCCGACTTGGTGGCACTATCCCTTACAAAAACACAAAAAACCACAAAAACGAGAAAATTGCAAGAAAACACAAAAATGAAGTGTTTAATAATTGCTCACATTTCAATTAAAAGTGACAAAAATAAAAAAATTCAAAAGAAGAAAAAAGTCACTTATCAATAATTTTCGAAGTGTTTCGAAAAGAAAAACAATGATGAAAAAAATTGAAAAAAATGAAAAATGAAAAAAAAAAAATCAAAAGAAAAAAAAGTTTGTTCAAATAAGTGAGCTTATGCATATTTATTATTTCCTTATCCATCTCACAAATAAATTTTTGCCTCCTTTTTAGTCACCAAGTTGGTACCGGGACGATCCGAACTTTTCACTATGTGAGAGGAGGGACTTTGTTTATCATTTTCGGTTATAACGCCATGTTAGTTCACTCCATCTCCGCCGTACACCCTATTTTGGTTATCGAAGTTATAGATTAGTAGATGTACAATGAAAATATGCAACTTGTGAAGTATTTCTTTGTCATCCTTTATGTCTTAGTTGGATTTTAGAATTTTGATTATCGAATTGGAATTTGCTTGATTGCGTTGTTGAGGGAGGTGACTTGTTTTGACTTGAGATGACCATATTATTACCGAGTTTTGTGCTTTATTGTTGGTCGTCTCGCAATTTTGGCAAGACCCCACTTGCCTTGCAAGGGGATACTCTCCTCATAGTATCTCGTTGTGAGTTGAAGGGATGAAGCGAGCCCGTCTATTGTCTCGTATCGACTATTATGTTTTATTTACTTATTTAGTGAATAAATTACTTTTGTCGTAGACTATTTGAGCTTACTCGAGGACGAGTAAGGTTTAAGTGTGGGGGAGTTGATAAACGTCATTTTAGTGATTATTTTAGCCACATTTATTTACTTATTCGGGTCGATTTTGTGTGCTTAATTGATATTATAGCTCAATATAGGTCTTTATACGATATTAAGTGTTAATTAGTTGTTTTAGTTATAATTATCGCAATAATTGTTAATTTCCGAGAATTTGGTACTGCCTTGTCTCGTGTGTATTTTTTTAGGTACCGTGTGAAGAAATGACCGAGTGAAGACGAGAAAGAATCGGGTCAAAGAACAAAGCGGGTCAAGCAAATTAAAGTCAAAGGCCTACTTGATCGGACTGTCTTGAGTTGACGATATCTCACTCATACGACGTCGGAATTAAGTGATTGAAGATGCGTTGGATAGATAAGTTCGAGACCTACAAGTTTGTAGAAGAGAGCGAGAGTCAATTCTATTAATTAATGGGTCGAAATTGAGCTACAAAGAAGCAGCTAATGAAATCAAAGTGAAAATCGGGCCCAAAACACCAAATAAAGGAGATAGATGGCCCATTATGGAGAAAGAAATGAATTGGGCTGTTAGTTAGTGGACTGAAAAAAAAAGGAGGGGAGTTGGAGAGATTAAAAAAGAGTAGTTAGGAGGGAGTTGGAAGGAAGAAAATACAGGGCACGTAGGGTAGTAGTAGTGAGGCAGCAGTGAGGAGAGTAGGAAGATAGCAGCAGCACACCGCGGTGCAGCAGTAGAATTAGAGTAGACAGTAGGTTTAGTCACTTGTTTTTCCTCTATTCATTTTCGTTGATTTCAATAGTTTGTAGCTAATTTTTATGAAGTTTAAGTACTAATTAGTTTGGGTCATTCTTGCTACATTCTATCCTTCTCCATTTATGCAATTCTCTATTTTAAGTTGGTATATTTCTTCTCTCTTTTCATTATTGTTTATCTTTATTGTTTGTTAGTTTAATTTAATTTGATTGTTTAATTAGTTTAAAGTTTGCATCTTTATGAGTTATTCATGTTTATTATTATGATTAGAGTAGTGGGTAGTTTAATTAGTTTAATTATAATCACTAGTATAGACCCCGTGCAATGCACGGTATTTATAATATATTTATCTTATAGAATATTTCATTTAAGATTTAAAATAAACAATTTATTATTTTATCTTTACTATTTATCGACTGTATAATTTAGAAATAGATTTTTTTTTTAAATCGCAAAATTAATTAAAATATTTGAGTAATGTCTTGAAATGTACGGAGTATTAAATAACGTATAATTAATGAAAATATTGTTTATATTTTTTATATACTCGGTTTATATCATCTCACATCTTGAGATACTCACTTCTCTTTTTAACATACCATAAAATACATAAATATTCATCAAAAATTGTGTAATTATGAACTTTTTTTAATGGGTAGCACGTCGTGATACGTTCTCTTTGTGTAAAAAAGCTATTCAGTTTTTCATTAGAAAATTAAAAAATAAATTAAAAATGGACTGTCTTAGGTGTAAGGCTTATATTATGTAATTTGTGAAACTTTTTTATATGGATTTTTAATAGTATATTCCGTATTTTGTAGTCTCCCGTACCAAAATATTCATTCTATATGATAATTATAATCCTCACATTTGAATAAATTAGAAGATCTTAGTGATATCGAATGAGTATATACTCCTCCATCTCGATCAATTGTTTGCCTTTGCTTTTGGCACAAAGGGGAAAAGGTCCAATGATGAAGTGAGATGTGAAGCCAAATTCATGAGGAGGTCAAATTACACATATATAAAAAAAACATTCCTAAAATAGAAAGACAAAAAATTCATTGAGACGCCCCAATATGAAATAGACAAAGAATTTATTGGGACAGGGAGAGTATATCTTTGTAAAAGTTAAAGTAAATAGCTCATTTTAAAAATAAATTTTTTAGATAACTGATTTTTTCTCAAGGTTAATGACATCATATCTTAAAATTTATCTAATTATTTTCATAAAAAGAAGTTTTTTTTTCAATTTCTTTAACATTAATGAAAATGAATAGTTTGCGAATTTATTAGTGAAATGTTCTTTTACTTCTCAATTTAAATTAGTGTATTTTTGAGGAAAATGTTAGTAACTGTTATTGTCTTAGAGTAGTATATAGAGAATTTTCGGTGAGTTTTTACTATGTATCAGGCTTTGTAAGAGCAATCGGAATATATATTCCATTTTATATAGTTACTCAATTTTATATCGATGTTAATAATATGATTTTTGAATTTGATCAGAAAGATATACGATAATAATCATACTATTTTATATTATATGTAAAATATTGTACGGGATAGTGCAATCTCTTATTAACAAAAATAATGCAACTATTTGGTTAAAACGAAATACAATATGTTTATAATTTTTAAAAAAAATTGATCATACATTCCATATTAAATATTGTATGTGATATCTTCCATGTAAAACATGTGATTTTCGTAATCAATGTAATCAATCAAATTTCCTTAATTACATACTTTCTGTGGTGTATAACTTTATATGTGATGTAGTGATATTTGAATCAGTAAGATGTTAGAGTGTAGTTGGAGAGGAGAATGGTCATACACATGAGGTCAAGGGTTCGATTCACACCTAGCTCATTTGGTCTATTTTTTTAATTTTTGTTGTGAATAAGGGAGATGTTTGAGTAGTTAATTTATAGGGTTGAGTAAGACTTGGTTTGTCTCTTTTGTGGGTTTGTTGTGTGTTTAAGGACTTTGTCGACTTATTGTTGGTATTCTTCATTGATCGCGATTTTTGTATGATTTACTTATCTTGGCTGCGATGGGTGAATTATATTGTGTCGAGCTTTCTTTGGGGTGGGTCGACCTAGTAATAAGTGCGAGAGCCCGTTATTATGACCGTCCCCGGTAGATAGAGACTCGAGAGAGACCCTTTATCTCCCCAATTACCGACCGTAATCGATTCGTTTGTGGACTCCGATAACTCCCTTGAGACTACCTCGTTGACCTCGACCCTAGCCCGCTTTATCGTATTTATTTCATTTGTTTGTTTGACTCGTTTAGTTCATTATTTTTGTTTCATTCGCTTAGTTGAGCAGTTAGCCCTCTTTAAACCAAAACCTTTTCTTTTCTCGACTAAAACCTTAGCTAGACCGAGACCCTTATTTTGACTAGACCGTCCCTGTGGATTCGACCCGACTTACCCTCGACTACCCAGTTTAGGATTAGTTGGTTTTTACTTTGATCGACCGAGATTCGCGACAAATCCCCGTCCGTCACTTACTCTATTTTCACATGACACTTCTATGAATCCATAATCCATACTTTACTGTATTCTATTCACATGATACTCATATGATTTATGTATTACTTTATTCTATATATAACCTACATGTTTGATATATTTAAATTGATTCGCATGTTAACTGAAATCACTTCATGTGTATCTCACATTGTATACATGTCGATTTGTAATGTGAAATGCATGCTTATCTGTTAATTAGATAACCTAAACGTTATACTACATTAATTATTCGGGACCGTGTTAGAAGAACGGTTAGGTTACTCCCACTAAGTGGGACATGTATATTTAAATATGCATTCAGGTTGACGAACCTTCAAGACTGGACATGGGGGCAGCATGAGTGCAAGAGATACAGTGTACGTAGCAGATGAGAGTGTCAAACTATAAATCTTGTAACACAAATTCTGTCAGACTATTGTATTTAGAAATTTGTAATTCGATTTTCAGTTGTTGTATTTTAACAAACGGTTCATTTATCGGTAAAAGACTCACTTGAGTCGACGGTTTTTAATTTTTACCTCTTTTTACGACTTGATTATTTTCCGCTTTGTTAATTAATGTCATTGGAAGAACTGGGTTGTTACAACTATGATATTTCACTTAGCTGCCGTATCCTGTATCCGATATGTTTGTTGGATAGAATACGACACGACACTTAGATACTTCATTTTACACCAAAATATTGAAATTACACACAAAATAGCCATATCCGATACTTCGATGCGTATCCTCTTTGATACTTGGAAACGTGTCAGGATAACATATGAATTAGTTTCTACTATGACATTTTTGATGGACATTTCTCATCTGATGCATGCATCAAATGTTTTGATTTGGCAGGTTCACAAATAATGTCCCTTATTACTGCACAACAAGTATGGCTACGCAAGTTAGGTGGTGCAAAGCCTGCCATTGGTGAGAATGCAGGTGGTATTATTAGTGCTAGAAAAGCAAAGCGGCCTCCACCTCAATCCAGTGACAGGTTAGGGTAATGGTTGATGCTAACGTTGTGTTTCATCTGACAAAATTCTAATTTATTTTTGCAAAATTTTTAAATAGGATTAGACAACTCGAAAAGCTAACAAGGAATCAAGTGAATAAAGTGTTGTCGGATGATGACATTAAAGCTCTGGATTATGACAAAACTGGGCTTAGATGTTTACGAGGTTCGTGAATTATGGGCGGATTATTTTTTTAATAATTAGTCGTACATGCTGCATCGGATTATCTTATGTGGACATGGTGTTAGTTGGATCATGGTTTTAAGTACTTTTGGACTTTGGATAATGATTTTATGTGTACCTTTTGGATTTTAGATGTTGAATAATGATTTTGTGTACCTTTTAGATTTTGGATGTTGGATATTATAAAAATGTAACTTCTTTTGTCAAATTATTTAGTATGGTATTCATTTTTTATGTTTTGTTAATATGTATTTCAGAATTATTAAAAAACATAAAATATGTATACGTATATAAGCACATATCTATATACCTCATAAAGGACATCAGTCACAAAAAAACAGTTGTTTATAAGAGTGATAGACAACTATTATTTCATAAAACAGTTGTCTATATACCTAATAGACAACAGTTGTTTATTAATCAATAGACAACTGTTGTAAAACAGATGTCTATGCTCAGAGTAATATACAACTCCAAACTACTCAACTGTTGTAAGTCAGTTATCTATTGCAAAAAACAGTTGTCTATTTGATGTTTTGTAGTAGTGTTCATTCTTGCAGATCCGCTTACTAAGATATTACCACCCACAGTCTTTCATGAACATATTGCTCCAATGGGTGTTTCGGCTATAAAGATATTCAGGTTAAGTGAGAGTTTGTCACATTAGACACATTATGATATACAGTTATTCAGTTATGCAGAAATAAGGTTTACGGGTTTTCAGTTTCACTCTGTCTTATTTGATTGATCTCACTAAGGTGGACCCGTTGGAAATATGCATATTTGGGTCACATTCAGTTTTGTGTACATGCTACACTCTACTAGATTCATGTCATTAGTCATGTTGGCGTATGTGTGGGTCCTGTTACGACAAATGTAGCAAAGGCCGCTTTGGTTATATGTACATTTGATTGATGGAGCAATTGCATAAGACGGTTAGAACGTTTGATAACACTATTGAGCTCATAAGGTTATAATGAATACAATTTCTGGTGTCACACATATGTTTGTATTTTACCCAAGTGGGAGATTGTAAGATATATGGATCTAAATACAATATATATGGACAATATAATTTGGACATACTGTATTTATTTGCTATCATTAAAGTTAGTCCAAATACGTGATCCGTCATAATAATAATAATAATAATACGGGCTTATTTACGTCTTATAAAATATGGGTCAGACATTATAACAATGTAGAGACCCATTAGGGCTTTATGTGATACATGATGTGCGTATCTACTAATTAAAGGCGACTGATAAAGGTCATTAGAGTTTAACCACCCTCTCTATATATAGTCAGAGTTATGGTCCCTGATAGCACACTTTAACCTAATCTCACACATACATACCATTGGTAGAGAGAATCTAAAAGGTGAGTGTGTATCTTAGAATGCTATAATTTGGTGATTCTCGTTCCACCTCCCTTCTCCAATGGAGTCTGATACACTTCCGCTATTCGGTATACCAATTAAATTAGTATGAAGTTTCAGTCTTTAATCGAATTAAATCTAACATAATATAGATATGAATCAGAACAAAAGTAGATCGAGAAATATATATACCCTCATAGCGTAAATTTCTCGATATATAAGACAGAGAGATAGAGCCTCACGTGTTGCTCCTCTGCTCGGTCCACCAACCCAATCATAATCTCACGCCTGCTAGGACGAGAGAGATAGAACAATTACCTCTCTTACTTTTAAGTGTGTTTGAGACAATAAACTGAACTAGCTTAAATTAAAGTTTTTTCTCCGGTTGATTTTTCCATCACCTTATGACTCATATACCATATATCCCTAGTAGTAGAGTTTAGGTTAAACAAAGAGACAAACCGGATCTCATAAGTAGTCTCAGTCTAATACCTCACAAGTCCATATTGGGCTTGTTTCTGATTGAATTTGACTGTGTGACCTTATAAGATTATATATCATAGTTATCAGCTAAATCGAATTGGACTGATTATCATAATATTTTTTAGCAAGTTATGAATTAATATAATACATACTCCCTCCGTTCACTAATTTTTGCCCCGTTTCATTAAAATACTCCTCACAAATAAGGATGGAATATGGCAAAAGATTATGAAAGGAGGAAGTAACAATTATCTCCATAATAATACTCTCTCCGAGTTCCTACTATTATTGTCTCATTTGCTTTTGGAATGAAATTAAGAGAGAAGAAATGAGTGGTTCAAAAAAGGAGGAAAACAGAGAGTTGGGAGATTAAATGTGAACCACACATTGATGACTTAAAAAAGGAAAGTGAGACAAATCTCAAACTCAGCTAAAAAAGGAAAGTTGGACAAAAATGGAGTATCATAGAGTATTAGATTTAATAATTGCTGAAAATATTTTAGAACATATTCCAGATTTCCAGGTCACATACAAGTTTAACAACTTTGGATGATTGTACAACCGGTGGTATAATATTAATTTCCTAGTGAATGATGGACTCTTTCAAAGGAGCAGAAAGTTAGAAACACAGACACACAGTGACTGTCCTACAACTATCACCATACGGGTAATCCGAAAAGCAAGGACTAAGAAAAGTATAAGTCTTTTCAGTACTTATTTTTTCTAAGATGGCGCCTGAGAAACATGTAGGCTTGATTATCAGAACTTTGAACTAATCAGTGGATCAGATGCACTGTGAAGAAGATAACATGGTCCCTTTAACGTTGTCTTTTGACATCTTAGGTCGGAGTCAACGGGCGATGTGTCCCACAATCTGAGAGTTACATGCAGTATGCTTGCTACTTATACCATACAACCTTATAAATCATCTGACATATCTGGTGAAGAAAACGCTTTCTTGTTATAATTGTAATTATTATTATTATTATTATTATTATTATTGATTCTTGAAACAATTATCTGAATGTTTTCCTGCAACTTCTCCATTCAATTCCTTTCCATCACCATTTTCGTAATATGTCTTTTATTGCATTCATCAACTGGTGTTGATGACAGGTATAAGACATGCTCTACTGAATTTTTTACTTGTGGAAGTAACTTTTCCAATATTGGGTACCCATTTTGGGGAGAAGGAAGGCCGCAGTACTGCGGCCATCCATCCTTGCAGCTCCAATGCCTTCACAACGAAACAACAGACCACGTTAATCTGATAATAGGAAAGGAAGAAGCGCCTTACAATGTTGTCAACATGACATTTTCTCACCTTAGTATCATTGTTGAGCTTCAAGCGCCTCAAAACATATCTTGCATGTCCTTCATGAAGCAATATAGTGATGTTTTCAAGCTCAGCTCAACTGTTGAGAACACCATGTTTGTTTACAATTGTCCTAAAGACTTGGCGCCACATAATGTCCGTGATTCAGTTTCATGCTTTGCAGCTCCAACCACATATCGGGCTGATTTTATGTACAACATGACAGATCGGAGCAGATTCACATCTTGTGACTCATTTGAGGTCCCTGTGTTTACAAAGCAGTTGGATCGTTACGAAACAGGACTTGAACAAATTTCCGATGTTATTCACCAAGGGTTTGAGATGAATTATGAGTATTCCTCAGAATGCATCAAATGCAATAATTCAGGTGGTACATGTGGGTCATCATCTGAATCAAATTTTTTGTGCTTGTGTGTGGGTGGAGCATTTGCTAATCTGTGTCAAAAGTCGGCAGGTATGTTCGTCTTATCTATTTTACTCTTGTTCAGATGCCTCTGATGCAATATTCCAGTTATTATCTAGCACTAACAATTTTATGAAAGCATTTCATGTTACTGGATTTAAATGTAAGTGTCTGAAATCAGAGTATTATATATTGTTGGAAGGCCAGACTGTCGGGCATGTGGGCAAAATGAAGTGCATAATGTTATTCCGTAGGATTTTTTCGTGCAGAGAAATTTGAAATTTTGCAGGTTAGACTAAAATTTACTCATTGATAAATCATTGGAACAGAGAAACTGAACCTATTTTGGAACAGCAAACCGAAACTGAGTTCTATTTCTATGCTACAGCCCAATTATCCTTTTCTAATGACACTTCTGGTTTTCCCCTCATATCTGATATGGTAATGGCTTTTGCTTGCTTGCACTATTACTTGTAGTATATATTTATATTCTCATTTTTCATCCTTTTCAGCGCCACGCAAACCAAGGAGATTCGTCATTTTTTTTGTATCAGGTAAGCTAGAATATACAATTCATCGACTGGTACCCTGGTGAATTTAGTTGGCAATTATAACACGGTTTCATTTAGTGCAGCCGCTTTAGCTGTGGGGCTATGCATGTTAATTTTCATGCTCTGGTGCTTCAGAAAAAGGAGATCAACTATTAAATTTGCTGTTTTCTGGAAATCAAAGGCAGCAGAATGCCCAAATGTTGACGCCTTCTTACAGATTTATGATTCCTTTGCTTTAACAAGGCACACCCACGCGCACATAAAGAAAATGACGAACGGCTTCAAAGACAAACTTGGTGAAGGTGGGTATGCCATTGTGTACAAAGGCAAGTTATTGAGTGGGCGCCTTGTTGCGGTGAAGGTGTTGAAACTATCCAAGGGAGACGGGGAAGATTTCCTCAATGAAGTAGCAAGCATTAGTAGAACTAACCATGTCAACATAGTCGCTCTTTTAGGTTTTTGCTTTGAGGGTAACAGAAGAGCCTTGGTATATGAATATTTGTCAAACGGGTCTCTTGAAAAGTATACATTTCACGCTGCTAGCCTTCCTAGCAAGCAGTCTTTACCATGGGAAACCCTTTCGAATATCGCCATAGGTATTGCAAGAGGACTAGACTACTTACACCGAGGTTGTAATGCTCGGATTTTGCACTTCGACATCAAGCCTCACAATATTCTACTGGATGAAGATTTCTGCCCAAAGATTTCGGACTTTGGGTTAGCCAGGTTGTGTCCTTTACAAGTGAGTACCATATCAATGATGGAAGCGAGAGGGACTATAGGTTATATAGCTCCAGAAGTATTTTGCAGAACTATAGGTGGAGTTTCTCATAAGTCTGATGTTTATAGCTTTGGGATGATGGTTTTAGATATGGTCTGTGGTCGGAATAACTTGACAGCTGATCGGCAAAGAAGCAGTGAACTGTATTTCCCACAGTGGATATACAGTCGTCTTGAACTGGAGACGGAAGCTCCATTTGAAGGAAGTGGAAGTCGTGAAGAAATGGGAGTTCAGAGAAAGATGATCCTAGTAAGCTTGTGGTGCATCCAGACTTATCCATCAAATCGACCACCGATGAGTCTGGTAGTAGAGATGCTACAAGGGGGACTTGAGGCGATCGAGATGCCACCCAATCCAAATATGTCTTGTCCTCCAAGATTGGCCTTTGATTCTTCAGCAACACTCACAACCAGTTGATATAGTGCAGGAGTTCTCCTTCAACAATGGCGTCAAGGAACTCGAGTTCTATACAGGTTCAGCAGACGAGAAATAGAGAAAGAAAGAATGTAGAAAGGAAGAAGAAGAAGTTTTTTTTTTTTTTGGTAAAATGTGAATTGTATTACTAATCAAATGTACAGATTACAAGTGGATAGAACAAAATTTTAGCCCGAGCGTCCCACTACAGGCCACCGACATCATGTTATTAATACATTTTATAAAACTCCCCATTTCCGAAGCCACTCCCTTTCGACTCTATTAGTGCTGTTAGTGACTTTACTAACGATTCTCCTCTTGGCTTGCCTTATTATCGCATCAACGACCCGGCACGGATTCTTCAACTGAGCTTGTATTCTAGCCGAGTTCCGTTGGGCCCAGATTTCATAGTGACACGCAGTCCATAGAACAACAACCGTATTATAAATAATGTTATTCCTTTCCGAGTTGCCCTCCACAACCCTTCGAAAGTTGAGTCCGCACCATTTTTCCACTCCAGTAATGATTCTTTTGCTATACGGACATTCGAAAAACAAGTGGTTCGCTGTTTCAGTGTCATATTCACAAACGCAGCATCTGTCACTAGAACAGCAACCGATCTCGAACAGCCTGCTACGCATGTTCAGGCTGTTGTGCTGATTAAGCCATGTAATCACAACATGTCTTGGGACGTTCCAATCATTCCAGACTGAATCATACCAGTTAACAGTTGGGTGATTACCTCGAATCCAATCGTAGCCCTTTTTAATAGTGTAGCTATGTTCCTCGCCCTGCCATTTATTCTCTATGTAGGCGTACTTTAGTTTCTCTTTGATTTTGCACACATTTTTCCAAGCCCATGGGGTTGACGGTGGAGGAGTATATTCATTCCAATCACTACCTTTGAGGTAGATATGATTAATCCATCTAACCCAGAGCCTGTCAGCCTCCCCATAAATCCAATTCACAAGCTTACTGATTGCAGCAATATTCATAGTATCCGCCCTCTTAATGCTCAGCCCTCTTTCGCTTTTTTGCAAAGTTACTGTCTCCCAGTTCACTAAAGGGACACGGTTGTACTCAGTTCCTCCGTCCCAAAGGTAATTCTTGCAAATGGCTTCAACTCGTCTTATGACCCCTTTAGGAAGTACGAAAATACTTGCCCAATAGGAGTGGAGTGTGTTCAGGACAAAGTTAATGACAACTAGTCTCCCGGCATATGAGAGTTTCCTAGCGCCGATGCTTCGTACTCTGGTTACCGTCCTCTCAATAAGGATATTACAATCAGTCTTCGTCAATCTACCAGCTTGGATAGGCACACCAAGGTAAGTGAACGGGATAGTTCCCTCCTTAAATCCAGTTGTTGCTAACACGTCCTCTTTCAGACTGCTGTTAACTCCATTAAAATACGCTTCGGTTTTAAATGTATTCATCGTCAATCCAGACGCTTCGGAAAGAAGAAGAAGAAGTTATATTCACAATGCAATTCTGTTACACAACAACTGTATTTATACTAGTGTAATGTAACTACTTTTGTAACAACCAGCCAATCTCAGCCACTTATTTACATTCTAGTCTCAGCCACACATTTACTTATATGACATGTACTATATCATTCCTTCCCTCTTAAAGAAAACAACTTGCCCTCAAGTTGCCATTACTGTAATGTAGAAGTATAGAACTCAGGATACTTCTGTTCAATGGTATCCGCAAACTCCCAAGTCACTTCAGATTCCGCAAACCCTTCCCACTGGATCAGAAATTGTACAGCTGCAGAATTTTGTCTTTTTACTATCCCGCGATCCACCACGGCTTGAGGAACTAGTGTAGTAGCATCAGACCTACCTTGCATCCATACCGGAATATGCACCTCGCTGGGCAAAGCCCCCCTGAAACGCTTCAACTGAGATATATGGAACACGTTATGTGTCTTAGCTGTAGGAGGCAATGCTATCTTGTAGGCTACCTTCCCAACCACAGCCACTACTTGAAATGGTTCATAAAACTTAGGAGAGAGCTTCTGGTTGCTGCGACTCTGAATACTTTCCTGTCTATAAGGCTGCAACTTGAGCCACACACTCCCCAATCTCAAAGGACCTCTCAGACTTATGTTTATTAGCCTGCACCTTCATCCTCTGCCGAGCCTTAGTCAGCAGCTGCTTTAGCAGTACAATCATTGCTTCCCGTCTTTGCATTGTTTTGTCGACACCTTCCATCGCAGTTTCCCCTGGCAATTATGGTAAATGCAAGGGGGGAGGTTTATTGTAGACCGCTTCGTAAGGAGTTAGTTGAATGGAGGTGTGGAAAGAGGTATTGTACCACCATTCAGCAAGCGAAAGCCACATAGACCATTCCTTGGGTTTGATACTACTCATGCACATCAAATAAGCTTCAATGCACCTATTAACCACCTCAGTTTGGCCATCAGACTGCAGATGATAAGCTGACGACAGGTGCAACTCAGTACCCTGAATCGTGAAGAGAGCTTGCCAAAATTGACTGACAAATATGACATCTCTATCACTCACTATACTCCTTGCCCACCCATACAACTTGAAGACATTATCTAGGTAAACTTAGGCGACCTCCACTGCAGTAAATGGATGAAATAATGCCACGAAATGGCCATACTTAGCATGTCAACCACCACAAGAATAACATCTTTGCATGAGACTTTGGAAGACCAGTAGTGAAGTCCATTGAGATATCAAACCATACTTCTTCCGGAATATCCAAAGGTTGCAGTTTACCAGGGTATGGCGCATTATCATACTTGTTAGCTTGGCACACAGAACAATGTCTAACAAATTGACTAATGTGCTTAGTCATGCCCTTCCAAGTAAAAAAGGTTTTCACCCTTCTAGTGGTTGCATCCCTACCTGAATGACCACTGGTACCTTCTGTTGAACTGTGCATCCACTGCATTATTTGATCCCTCAATGCTGAATTAGCGCCCACTAGAATCTTCCCTTTCTTCTTAATCAATCCTTGATGCAAGCTTTAATGTCTCACCTGCCCCAGTTGGCACAACAGTAATAACAGATTTGCCACAGGTGGATCACTTTGATAACTAGCTTTTATTTCCTCTATCAAGTTGGACTGAATTTCAAATAATGTCAGACTCAACAACTCACTCCCTTCTACTCTAGACAATGCATCAGCAGCAGAATTTTCTTTACCTGCCCTATATTGAATTTCATAATCGAATCCCATGAGTTTAATTGGATAACCAAAATTGCTGAAATGGTGTAGAAATCTTCTACTGCAGCAACCACTTAAGACTTTTATGATCAGTTTTAACTAGAAAAGGCTGACCACTCAGATATTGTTCCCATTTCTGAACAACAAACACAATGGCCAGTAGCTCCTTCTCATACACAGAGAGTTTTTTCCATTTTGGCCCTAGAGTCTTGCTACTAAAAGACAAGGGATGGCCATCCTGGACTAAGATGGCTCCAATCCCTTCATTGGAAGCATCACTCTCCACTACAAACTGTTTAGAGAAATCCCTTCTTCAATAGTTGGGTCAATGAATGACTAATGACCGCATAGTTCTTCACAAATTTCTTGTAGTGCCCTGCAAGCCCAAGAAAGCTTCACAACTCCTTTATATTGGTAGGAATAGGCCAACCAGAAACAGCAGAAATTTTGCTCGGGTCAGTTTCTAATCCCTTCCCTGATATGAAATGCCACAAGTATTCAACCTTATCAATAGCAAAAGCACATTTGCTAGCCGTAGCATACAACAAATGTTGCTTCATTAACAAGATAACCTCTGTAAGATGTCCTAGGTGGGATTCCAATGAGGGACTATACACTAGGATATCGTCAACGAAAACCAGAACACATCTCCTCGACAATGGTCTGAAGATCTCATTCATCCAATTTTGGAATGATGCAGGCGCATTCGTGAGGCCAAAAAGCAACACAAGATAAACTCGTAATGACCACTATGAGTCTTAAAAGCAGCTTTGAACACATCCTTGTCAAACACTCTGAGCTGATGATAACCAGCTCTTAGGTCGAGCTTTGACAACACTTTTGCCCCGACCAACTTATCAATAAGTTCATCCATGACCGGAATAGGAAATTTATCTTTAATGGTGCATTTATTGAGGCCTCTGTAATCAACACATAACCTCCATGATCCGTCCTTCTTACCCACCAATACAACTGGCGAAGCAAATGGACTAGAACTAGGCTGAATGATTCCTCTTTCCAACATCTCAGCCACCAATTGTTTAATGATGTCTCTTCTCTTAAGGGGGTACCTATACAGCCTGATGTTAATGAGTTGAGTACCTTCCCTTAATGGTATCTTGTGGTCAAATACACCCCTGGTAGGAGGTAACTCCGTTGGCTCTTCAAATAGAGAGCTAAACTGATTTAGGATAACCTGTACACTAGGTGCGTGACCTGCAAGACTGCCCAACTCCAACTTACTACACATGCTCCCAGGGCCAACACCCATAGCCATTGATAGTTGTAAACAAAACAGATGGGAAGCATTGGATAGTAGCTTCAGGGATGGACCTTCCACTGTATGTAACCTCTGAGATTTCATTCCCCGCAGCACCAACTTCCTTCCACCCACTTGGAACTCCATTTTAAGTTGCTTAAAATCCCATTTAATGGTGCCCAACTTGCTAAGCCACTGTATCCCAAGTACCATGTCATACCCTCTAAGGGAATGATTAACAATCAGTAGCAAATTGGTTGTTCAGTAAATGCCATTCAAACCCCCATGCTACCAACTGGCAAGGGAAATGGTTACTATCAGCCACCGTGATAGCCTGAGAAGGAATTTCATCCAAACTACATCCCAATTTAACAGCCATATTCTGATCTAAAAAATTGTGAGTACTACCCAAGTCTATCAGTATATGAAGAGGGTTCTTCCCAAAATATCTCGTCAGTCTCATAGCCTGGAACCCTTGGCTGCTAGACAACGCATTTACTGAGATGTGAGGTTCATCCAAGTTGGTGCTCTCTGACCCCAGGTCCAAAGACTCATCCTCCCTCGTATCAACTGCATCCTTCTCCATATCATCCTCACATCCTAGAATCTCTACTGAAAATAATTGGGTTTGTTTGAATCTACACCTGTGGTTTCTATCATATGGCTCATTACAAAAATAGCATTCCCCTATTTTTTGTTTCTCAGCCCTCTCAGCAGCGCTCAGAAACTTAGTAGGTCTGGGTTGAACGCTTTATGTACTGCCATTGAGCTCTGGGGTGGGTAATAACCCTTTCGCTATAGGTTTAACAGGATTACTCAAAAATCTGGTATTATTAACCACTTGCTATGGCGTAAATCTAGTAGCAGCGACAGTCTCTTTCTGCAACCTAGCATACTCAACTGCGATAGCTAGAGTTTGGGGCTTAAATGCCCGCACAAATGTCTTCAAAACAGGCTTTAAACCACCGATAAAACTATCCAAGAAGTATTGATCAGGTAGCAAGACATTACGTAGAATCATTAACGCTCTGAGATTTTCAAAAGCGTCTAAGTAATCCTCAATTGAACCTACTTGTGTTAATTTGTTAAACTCTTCTACGACATTCCCCCCAATATCCTCTTTGAATCTAGCACACAATTCTAGGATAAATTCATCCCAAGTTACTACGGTTCTAACAGCGATATAACTATTAAACCAAGATTCTGCTGGACCAACTAAGTACATACATGCCAAATCGACTCTTTGATTTGCGTTAATTTAGCACAAATTAAAGTACTTAACGCATTTCTTCATCCATAACCGCGGATTTCTACCATCAAAATTTGGAAATTCAACCTTAGGATTGAAAGAAACCGAATGTCTGTTACCTGGAATCGGAGGTTCAGGAGGAGGTTCTGGAGGATCACTTTCCCTGTCCTTGAGCATCTAATTATCTCCCCCAGCATCATCGAATTCTTCGTAATCGTAGCAGATTGCTGCTCTAACCTCTGTTCTAAAGTCGCGATTCTCTTTTCCATGATTGTCTGTAATTGCTTCACGCTGAGGTGTTTAGATGGCGCCAGAATTGAGTGCTTTAAAACCAATGATATAGTGCAGGACTTCTCCTTCAACAATGGCGTCAAGGAACTCGAGTTCTATACAGGTTCAGCAAACGAGAAATAGAGAAAAAGAGAATGTAGAAAGGAAGAAGAAGTTATATTCATAATGCAATTTTCTTACACAGCAACTGTATTTAAACTAGTGTAATGTAACTACTTTTGTAACAACCAACTCAACCAGCCAATCTCAGCCACTTATTTACATTCTAATCTCAGCCACACATTTACTTATATGACGTGTATTGTATCACCAGAGAGTAACTTTAAAGTCCATGTCTCTTACTGTACTCACGTAATTACATGCAATCTGTGCAAATTATGGGATACAAGAATGTCAACTGCCCCATTTAATTTATGAAATTGTAAATCTTAAGCTTCTTACCCGAATAATCGTAGTTATGCACTTGTGCCCAAACAAGGGTAATGTTATATATACATGTCCTATCCGCTTATGAGGAAATTGATTCCATTATACTAAACCTAACCCAATCGATCTGACATGTCCGAGATTGGACCCGTCTGACAATCGACAATATTGAAATAACTTATTGGTTCAAAGCGACATGTTCGATTTGACACAATTCAATACTGTCATCGTCATTGCCAGGTGATTTTCATTTATGATTTTTTTTGCAATTGAATTAGGGAAATCGATTTTCATCCACTCAGAAAATGTCAATATGTGTTTCAAAGAAATTTAATAAGCATTCGCCTTTTCAAATCTATTGTTTGTTTTGGGTTTTGAATACTAGATTTTTTTTATTCCATGGTCGTCTTCTTATTCCCCTTAAGATTTCTGAGATTAGAGTTAAGGTTTGATTTTTATTGTACTTTTTAATTTGTTCTTTTCCATGTATTTGTTGATTGATTGCATTTAGATAATGGCTGACTCTTTATAAGAGCAATTATTATGATTAGGTTATGGAGAATTATTGTTCAAAATCTTTTTTTCTTGGTTTATTTGAACTTTTAAATCTGTAATAATCTAACATTAGCTGCTATATTTAGATGATGCAAGGCTGTTGTTCTCCTTAATTTAATAGCATGAATAGAGGCCATGGTTTCGAGATAGATATAGGCTTGTTTACTCTTTGTATCAGGGCTGAAAATCTGTAGAGATTAAAATCTTGCTCTTGAAGGCTATCTACTTAATTACCTACCAAGAGCAGATAAAATGTCTCAGAGAAGTGGATCGTGTGATTTTGCTGGAGAGGTTGAGTCTTTTGGAGGCGAATTGTGGCAGGATTTGAGATGTAATGCTGAGCTGCAACGTGACCAGATAAATCACAATTTCCTCAGACACAAGGACTTATTTAATCGGCAAAAGACGGGTGTGATCCTCTTGTAGAAATATACTTTCATCAAAGGTAAATTATTCTTATTTATTTTCAACATTTATATATGTAAACTTGATATATCATCATATTAAAAAAAACCTGTCACTTAGTTATACCATCAAAATTGTGAGGAGAATCTAGGAAAGTGATCGTCAAAGTCAAATAGTGAAACTAATATTGTTGATATTCTTTTGATGTACGACATAATTATGAAATTAATGTATAGACAAGAGTATTATAAAACGTAACCTATAGTGATGTTGTTTACATGGTATTGGACATGTGTTGTAGGAACCCTAGTGAAAAATAGAGACATTTTTTCATCAAAGAGGCTAAAATAACAGCGGTTTTATCAACATAAATATTTAAGGAATTTGTTATGGGTTCCGGCATTCAATCTTATGATACAATATTCCATCATATTGCTAAAACACTTAAAGAAATATCAGTGTTGAATTTTTTTTATGGCACATACACTATGATATATGACCTTTATTACGTTAAGGTGCTATGTGCATTTATGACTTTTGAACCTCACAATGTAATACATACCCCCATTCTATATATATGTTTGTTGGTGTCTAGTTACATTAATAGATAAGGTTTTATGTTTGTGGTCTTTCTCTTCTGGACTCTTTATTCACTAATACACAAATAGTAATTGTGCCATCTAGACTTCAATTACATAATACGTACACACTTCAATTAAATAAAGAGGAAACCTTTTTTTCCTAATATGGTTATATGTACTCTTTTCATACGATTGTTTAATTACCTTCCATGCATAAAAAACCGATAAACATAAGATCTGATGGGGTTAGAGAGTAGTTTAGCGATATGGAAACAGCAAGGTACAAGTACCAATGTTTATACCTTCTGATGGCCACTTGTAACTGAAAAATTCTAAATCTTTTTGTTCATTTAGAGCTCGCTTGGGATGGGGTAATAATTCCGGGGGTAATAGTTAAAAAATGAACTAGAAATGGATGAGCTTGTTGCTTGGTTGTAACATTTTATTGTATAAAAGAGATATGAGGGGGGAATAATTATCCCCATTGGGGGTAATGCATTACTTGGGAGGAGAGGGGAGTAATAATTCCCCCCAAATAAGCTATATTTCTTTAATTTTCTCCATTTCCGCTTAGCATCATCACTACTTTCCGCCATTTTCTACTTCATTTTTGCTCTATTACCCCCGGAATAATTACCCCCATCCCAAGCGAGCCCTTAATGTTGAAACTTTTCTTGAATTTATTCTCAATCTAATTGGTGGAATTAAAAATGATTATGTAATGTCTTACTCCTAAGTTTTATTGGAATTAAATTGCTAACACATCACTACACATTACTCCTAAGACATTGACACCATGTCATAAAGCTTACCATTCACGGATTCCCAAAAATAAATTAGTTAAGTTGGTGTTGTTCTATTATGGTCAACTGTTCCAATTGTCATTGTTGTCTAGTGAATATGAGAGTGCATTTCAATTCACTTGGACAAGCTGGTATTCAAAGGTTTGAAAGATCTTAAATGCCTGCTGTTAGCTCTACTGTCTTGAGCACATCCGGTACCGTATGTAGATCTATCCAATTGATTTTCGTGACTGTACGATCTCATCACTCACCCATTTTCTGTTGAACTTGTAACACACCACCATTCGAGGAGGGGATCTCACATCATTTAAGCATTGTAAATAATTTAGCTATCTTATTTGTTGGTGTTTTTTTCTTCTATTCAGTTCACATTATATATGATGCAATCTCCGTTAAATACTCTGGCATAGTCGAGCGTAGGAGGTCCTCTTGTGCATTACAAGCTCTCGATGCAACCTGTTCACTAACAGGTCCTTTTCGTGTTTTGGATGGAGTTCATGTTGTACTACCAGACATTCAAGGACACATTTCATGCTGCTTTATTGAGCTCCTTTTCAGACATCAGGCCGATGCATTAAGGCAAATGAGATCTGCATATCCGTACGCATACATACCAGACATTAATCAAACCTCTCGCTCGTGTCTATTCAAGGTTGTATCATGCCTGAAATCATGTTCTACCTCATGTATAAGTGGTGTTGCTTTCATTTTGTTGGAGAGCTACTATTTGCTACATACTATTAGTGCTTTTAATTACTATTATTGATCGATGTTTTAATAAACACTCTTTGTACATCCCAAAAAATATTCTACATTACTAATTTTGTTTACAATTTTTTTTTTTGATTTGGAATGGCTTCGGTTCTTAACTAACAACCGCAACCTTTAATCGACTTGTGGCTTCGGTTCAACATAAACAGCGGAAGCCACTTCCTCACTTTTGGCTTCGGTTGTCACTGATAATGCCATTACTCGCTTTTGTCTACGGTTCAGCTTAACCACCGAAGCCTTTACCTTGTTTTTGGCTTCGGTTCCTATAAATAACCGTTGCCATAAGCCTTTTTTGTTTCGCCTCATAACCGAAGCCACGACTCATTGACTTAATGCTACGCCTTGATTTACTACGCCCATATAACCGAAACCATATGTTCTTTTTAACCGAAGCCACAAGTGCTTTTTGTACTAGTGCCGGGATTGTCGTCTGAAAAGCAGAGCACAACTTAAAGTTCAAAGCCATCCAATCATACGACGAAGAATGAGATAAGAAAAAGAGGCCAAAAAATGACCGGCTGAAATTTCACCCGATGAGAAACCACCGGGCGAAATTTCGCCCGACGGTAAATTTACCTCCCCGAAGATTTTCACCGAGCACCTCCATCGGGCGAAATGACAAGGCGAAACTTCGCCCACCGGGTGAAATTTCGCCTGACGGTGAAGGCGTCAAAAAATTGCAAAACCGGAAGAAAACCACCAGGTGAAATTTCATCCAGCGGTATTGATCCGTGTACGACGGGGCGAAGTTCCACCTCATGAAGATTAAAGTGTAATTGTCTCACTAATGGAGCAAAAAGTTAGATTTGGACTTTAGGTTAAGAGATCCATTAAGGGTTTACTATATATATGTATACCCTAGTTTGTTGCCTAAGCTATCACATTACAATTCCATTATTCCATTAGGCCTCCATTAGTTCCATTCTCTCACTACTTACCCCTCCATTTATTAGATTATTCTAGTAATTTAGTAATTCTCTATAATTCTAGTAGTTTACATAGTAATTTAGTAGTAGATCTTCATAGTTTCCATCAATTTCCTTTCTTTAGATCTTATTTCCAAGTTTGTAGAAGATTATTTCAAGTTTTATTTGAAGATTTGTGAAGATTATTATGGGATTAGTGACAAATCCTCTATTTTCTTCATCAAAGCCTCATCCTTTATTTATGCAATCTTCTTATTTATTTTTGATCTTCATAGTTGGTATATTTCTCTTCCACTCTCAAATCTCTAGCTAGATTTATTATTGTTCTTTCAATATTGTTCATTTTATTGTCCTTTCATTATTATTTTGTTTTGATCATCTTTATTTATGTTGTTTTAGAGTGATTCATGTTTATTGTGTTGATTGCATTTTTATTCGTTGTTTGTTGTTAGTTTCTCTAGATCTAATTTATCTTGTTCTAGATTATTTCCTAGTTTATTTTCTGGATTGCAATTTCTTTCATAGTTTTGTGGTTAATTTGGTAGATCGTAATTTCCTTATCATTTTGTTGTTATTTTTCCAAGATTTAGTTATTATGCATGTTGTAGTTATTTTCTCTTTTGTTACTCCCTCCGTTCCAATGAATTGTTTGCCTATTCCATATTGGGGCGTCTCAATGAACTGTTTGCCTTTCTATTTTAGGAATGCTTTTTATGTGTAATTTGACTCTTGGCTCCACATGTCACATTCTAATTGGATTTCTTGCCCTTGGTGCCAAAAGCAAAGGCAAACAATTCATTGGAACGGAGGGAGTAATGTTTTGTTGTTTTCCATTATGAGTAGTGAGTAGATTTCTTGTTGGGGGATTTAGTGATGAGGACTTTGGATTATTTGAATTGAGGGATGTTTGTGGGTTGTTTGCTTGTTGGTTTATCTTGTTTATGGTTGTTGTGTCATTGTTGTTTTAGTCCGGCCAACTAGATCGACCTTGACTCATTTCTATCAATAAGGGGAAACTCTGGGTAGAAATTACCTCAACTTGAGAATTACCCTTCTCTGCCGTGAAAGCGGGCTTTTAGGTGGGTTGGGTGAAGAAACCGAAAGATGTCATTCTCCCTTTATCAATGTTGTGACCAACCCGATTCCGAGAATCTTAGACCCCAATTTCCGATTCCCTACTTCCCCCTAACACCTTTTCCTAATTTGATCATCTCTAGCTAAATCTATTGTTATTTCTCTTGTCATTTAATTTCCGTCTTTTACCGCATTTCTAGCATAGAGTCGACCCTTAAAACCCCCTCTAGATCCCAAACACGTTGCTCTTAACTCAATATTGTTCTGTTCCCTGTGGACCGACCTCGACTTACCACAAATACTCTAGTAGTTTTTGTGTTTATGCGAGTCTATAAATATTGTAATCCCCTAGAAATTCTAACGCAATACAGTGGCGGAAACACTGTAGAAGTGGGATTATAACACACTGTAGCTATGTCTTGATTAAATAAAAATGGTAAGTTAATACATAAGCCATAAAATAAAAATGGCTACAAAATAAATAAATAAATAAATAAAATCCATAAAAAAGGTTTTAACAATCCATAATACAGTGATCTGATTAAAACAAGCAGGATCCATAACTGCTCGCTAGCCCACCCGAAGGAAAAAAACACATATACCTGCCATGTTAAAAACATAACAGCCACAATCAGTGGGGAGCAACGTCAACGTTCTCCCAGCCGTATAACAAGATTTTAAAACTGTAATTACTATTATAGAAAAATAGTAAAAATGGAAAACAGTAAAACACATTATAATAAAAATAAACTTTCAGTGAAATACTTCACGTATCAAAACAATATAATAAAAATGAGTTTTCCGAAGAAAACATAAAACATTTGCCAACCTGCAAACCAAATTATATCGATAATAATAAAAATATTCAAAATGGCGTTATGGATAGGAGTAGTGTAGACGGCTAGACTTTCACTAGGAGAATACAAAAACTAGCTTCGAAAACTTAGTTCAAACAAATTAAACTTCGGTCTCTCTAACTAGGCTACTCAATCATAATAGAGCGGCGACTTATAAATGCGTGGACCTAGTTTAAGATAATGCACACCCCTCCTGGGATTACCTGTCACCCAGTTCAACTTATGACGACGACTTAATGCGAGGCCTAAGCTTAAGGTCAAAATGTACAAAACTCCCGGGATACCTGTCACCCGGTTCAACAACCAATGTACCGATTCCTGATACACTAGCCTTATAGTTGATGTCAAAACCGTAAACCCTAGAATATATTACTCTAACCTCACACGTGTCCTTATTCCATAACTCCAAAACAAAGCCATTATCGATATTCAAAAGATATAATCATTACAAACAATATGGAGATAAAAGGAGTAATCATAATATTCTAAAAGAGGAAACTTTCTATTTTAGAAAACTTCTATTTTTAGAAACTTTACTAAAAATAGCGTCATATCGAAATAGCGAAAATATTAGTTTATACTAACACAACATTTTAGCAAACGATATAGATTTATAAAACTAATACTTTCGGCCTTAACGATATTAATTGTTAAAGTAAGAACATTTGAGTTTATGAAGTTATTGAAATATCGTACAAGTGTATAAAATGATTAAAAATGTCTTAAAATTTTTAATAATACTAATCAGGGTGTTTTCGAAATTTACAAAGCTAAATTTCCCTAATTATTATTAGTTACGACAATACGATTACAAATAGGATTTTACGGCAATTGTCAAATCAAATCTTTTAACGTCTTTTATTTAATTAAACCATTGAATATATTTAGAATATGTTAACGAATGATTTAACTCTTAAAGTTTCAGATTTAAATATTTTCAAAATAGCTGGAAAAATAAATCTTTTCGGTAAGACGAAGCATTTTAACGATAAATCGTAATTTGTCCAAAAATCAATACTTATTAATTAAAGACTTTAATAAATAGTACAAAAACTACGTAAAATAGTTAAAATATATTTATGGACATTCTGTCCAGAAAAGAAAATTTTCCAGAATCCTAAAACTCGGTTTTTAAATCGTTTTCTCGTTAATCGTCTAATCTCGACAATAACGATTAATAAAAATAGTAATTACGAAATGATTTAAGTATTAATATCCAAAAATTATTATTAAACTTAAAAATCATGATTTTCTAGAAAATACTATTTTTCCAGATTTCCAAAAAATTCCAGCTTTAATAAATCCCATCAAAACCGTCTTTAAAACCCGTTTTCACAATTAACGATTCCATTAATAAAACTTATCGTCCCAAACATTTTATTAAAGCACTAAAAATCATAAAAATACATTTTATTAAGAAACTATCAGAATCATAATTTTTTCCAGATTAAATCAAAAGACCAAAAATCAAGAATTTAAACGACAAACGCGGTTTTAACGATAAACGATGATTTAAAGTGATTAATTAATTCATCCCCTTAGAAATTCCAAAAAATTACGAAAACATTCAGAAAATTCTATTTCATCATAAAGTTTCACCACGTCAAAAGTCAGATTAAAATAAAATGTTTAAATACTAGAACTAAAAATCGGCTTTTAATCGTTTTTGTCCGTAAACGGAAATAATTCAATAATCGATAACTAAAATATCAGAAAAATACTAAATTATTAAAAATCATCAAAAACATCATTTTTACAGAATATAAATATATATTACATGTTTAGGCCGAATATTACGATTTTACAAATTAATATGACGATTTAATTGTTAATCTCGTAAAAGCGATAAAAATATCGAAACATGCAAATTTTCAACTTTTTAAAAATTTTCCAGATTATATGACATACATATATTGTCAAAAATGAAATATAAAAATTATACATGCAAATACACAATTAAAATCATGAAATACCGAGTAACATCGACGTTACCTCTAACCCAAATTCGAATCGATTATAAATTCGTCGGCTTCGGGATCATTCAAAAATCTTTCAACACAAGAAAAGCATGGTGGAAAAATACCATGAGAAAACTAAGAAAATCAAGGAAAATAACGATCGAAAACAACATCGATTATTACCTTAACGATGGGATCGGAATGACGATTATTTAGGAGATGAAAACGAGACGATCAAGACTCTATTTGAGACAAATTTTGGCTAGAAAAGCTGCTGGAAAATCTCAGCCAAGAGAGAAAAAGGGAGGAAATGTTGTTTATTTTTTTGTAAAATGAATGATAAGAAAGTGGATGGTTTTCTAAAGCATAAATGATAAGTAAATTTTGATGAAAACTATGTCATAATACATGCACAAATCAGCCAAAATAAGAGAGGAAGGGAGTGTGAAGAATTTGTATTTAAGGCCAAAAATAAATGGGTGAGAAAAAGAAAATATCTAAGGCTTAAACATCATAAAATGAAATGTATACAAAGTTGTAGTGTAAAAATGTGACATGGGTGTGTCACGGTCCAAAACATGGGGAAAATGTCCCAAATAATTTCTAAGTTGATAAAAAGGTGAATCGTAAAATTGTTAAAGGTATTTCAAATCAGTTCGAGTAAACCGTGCGTTGGAAAATAATTATTTACGAAACTTCGTAATAAAATCATTAAAGGTCAAATATTCTTAAATAAAAATATTTCTTAGTTGGAAATATCATATAAACGTGTTTTGATATTTAGGAAAAATAAATAACTGAATTCCAAGGTTAAAACGTTAGTTCGTAGAAAAATAGAACTTCACGCGCAAAAATAAATAGTTTACAATGAAAATCAAATAAATAAGTTTACAAGAATTAAAATCTTTTAAAATAAAAATAAATATTATTTAACTCAAAAAATAATAATAAGAATTCAGAAAGATGAAGGAAATAGAAGACGAAATTGACATAGAGTCATGACGGAGTCACAACAGAATAATTAACGGCACTAGGAAAATAGTGGGTGTTACAATCCTCCCCACTAAAACAAAGTTTCGTCCTCGAAACTAAGAATAAGCAGAAAGGAAACAAGATTACCCCACTCGAAAAGATAAGGATATAAATTTCGCATAAAAATTTTGCTGTAAAAGAAAATATTACAACTTTTAAAGTGATATGAAATCAAATGCAATTATTTATTCCAAGAGAAATTGGGCTAAGCTACCCGGAATTTGAAATCCTTTAATTAGTGAAATCCTAAAGTAAAGTTATTTGATAACATAACGACGCTAAATAGCATTTGTAACGAGCTTGAAAGAAATAGGGTAATTAAAACATTTGCAAAACAAAAGTAAAACAATTTGATTAAGAAATTTAATAATATTTCTTTTTTTGATGAAACAAAATTTAGTTTGGAGAAATCAAATTTTGTAGTTAGTAAAAATCGCACAAGCCGTCAAACATTTTCAATAACAGATTCAAAAGTCCACCAACAATAAAATGAAAATCAATTTTCAAAACGTTAAAATTTCGAAAATGTTATCAAAGTAATTATGAAAGTTTTCAAAAACGTTATCAAACTTGAACATACAAAATAATCTCGACAATGTTAAAACGTTTTACATAACAATCATATACAAATTGAAGTACTTGGAAATATAAAAGTCTTCATAAAATTTTGATCGCTTGAAAATCAAAAATTAAAAATAATTTCGAAATAATTTAAAATAAATTATTAAGGCATTTTGAAATAGATCTAAATATAAATATCAACCAAAGATAAAACAAAGTGAAGTATATAGTTCTTAAATTATAAATAAAAAAAAGGTTAAATTTCACGATAACCCAAAATGTTAAATTGCTCAAAGGTTTTACAAAATGGGGAGTTTTAAAATTTGAAATTATGCTTCAAAATGTTAAAATTTCATGAAAATAAAATTTTTTAGATCAGTCAAGTTTTTTACATAACGGGCAAATTCACAATTAAAAATTATAACTCAAAATGTTAAAATTTTACGTTAATCCATTTTTTTTAAAAGTAGTCAAACTTTTTATAAAATAGGGAGTTCGAAAAATAGTTAACGGGTAAATAGAACTAGGATAAATAAATTAAAAATAAGAGCTTTCAAAATCGATAAAGGTTGAAGAGATTGACAGAAGTTACCGTAACAAAATTCAAGAGAAGCAGAAAGGAAGATGGAGTTGAGAATCAAAAAGAGCTCACAAGGATTATGGAAGAAATTAATTATCTCGATATTCCTAGCACGACTCTCATAAACACGGGTTCCTAATTGACCCATCATGGCCATCAACTAACGCTAAGTCCAATATCGGTACAGGGTGGTCCTACTCAATATACAACCTCCAAAATTAAGTCTTACATGCTTATATAATCTTTCAATTAGTATGGTAAGAATCCACAAATGATTTAGACTAATCCATTAATTAAGATTCCAACGGTTATCAAAACATACCCTAACTCGTAATCACTAAGGTTCATAAATTTAAAGCTCATAAGGTCTGAAATCGAGGTATACTTCAAATTTCTCGAGTGAGGAAGACTAAATAAAACCCACCAATTAACAAAGTTCGGACACAAAATCCTAAAAAATGATCACCAACATATTTATAATACCACAAGTACAGAAGTTGGGGAAGTACAATAAATCCTCAAACACGCTCAAACCTATAGGTAATGGCGCAAACACTCACATCTTCAAACACGTCATTCGATTAATGTTTCTGAGAAGTCCATCAAATTTCTAATCGTAATGGTGCAACCACAAAATATTTAATAACTCAACAAAGCCACAATCTCGTTGGTCTAAGGTTCTGAACTATAAATCCATTAAGATGATTGACATCAAAATGTTCATCAAAACGACGCGATAAATCCAACCTCTAATGGCAATATGTTTCTCCTTTTCAAGGTTAACAACAATTTATCCAATTTAGATCACTCAACTCCAAAGTTCATAGGTTACAACCTTAACCAACGATTAACGATCTAATCCTTAAGAAACATGGGTAATCTATGTTAACCAAAATTTCTAACGGTATTAATGAAAAACTTCGATGGTACCACAACACTCAGGTTAACAGTTTAAACAGTACTCTATGATCTCAAATATTCCCGATGCATCCATCAAATAACATTTAGGTAGGAATCCCAAAATTCTATTATTAGCTACACTTGGTTCGGTTCTAGGTTAAATTAGGTACTAGGTATCCATCAAATACGATATACTCTTACTACCCCAAAATGTATTCAACTCTAAGCCCTCCAAATAATCAAGTAACCTATAACCCAAAGTTCAGTGTCTAAAGTACCAACCTAATTCCATTAATTGACAATTTATCATTCAAATCGATCCTCAAAAGCTTACTAAGATAGATAACAGGGTATAACTCACAATCCTCAAGCTATAGGTAACAAGGGTTTACTAAACCTTAAACATCTATATCCTTTCACGGGGTTCACTGAGACGGAAATTGGTCTAGCCAAAGAATCTCAAGAGAAAGATGGTAGAGTAGAAGAATATAACAAGGATTCACCAAGCGGTTGAAGAAGAGAATATAAAAGAGAAGAATTAGAAGAAGTAGAGGAAGGAAGAAAAGAGTCGATGATACTATATTACTAATTTCTTGAACCAGAGGAGAATCTTCGGGCCTCCAGAGTTCACGCGGGATCCAAATGGCTTACTTCATCTTCTTGTAGAGGAACGAGCACGTAAGTCTTCGGTCGCTCCATCTCGATCTACTGCGACATCATGGAACAGGAATCTACTCTTGATCATCTGGCCTGTAGCTTAAGTAAACTGAACCGGAGCTAAAAGTCACCATCGGCATCTTTCTTGGAGCACCGTGTCCACTCGAGTCAGCAGACGTTGAGAGTTCTAAGCAGGTCTTGTCCCGATCTGGAGCAACATCCTATCAATATCTTGTTCATTCGTCTTCATCCCACAAAAGCAACAAATATTCAATGCTAATCATTGAGTTCAGAAACAGATAATCTTAACATTTAAGTCCTTATTTGTTTCTACCCATCTCTAATAATATTTTTATTTACTGTTTAAATAATTTACTGGTATTTTTCCTAATTTCAGGTGTAAGCGTTGGGAGCAGTGATGCTCTGATACCAACTGTAATTCCCTAAAAATTCTAACGCGATACAGTGGCGGAAACACTGTAGAGTCGGGATTATAACACGCTGTAACTATGTTTTGATAAAAATTTAAATGGTAAAGTCAAACATTAGGCCCTAAATAAAATGGCCAAAATTAAATAAATCCACAAAGGGGTTTAACAATCCACAAAACAAAATTATTAAAATTAATCGAGCAAGGATCATGTCTGCCCGCTAGCCCACACCCGGAAACATGCATACCTGTCATGTTAAAACATAACAGCCACAATCAGTGGGGAGCAACATCAACGTTCTCCCAGCCGTATAACAGGATTTTAAAACTGTAATTACTATTATAGAAAAATAGTAAGAAAACGGAAAACAGTAAAACATTATAATGAAAATAAGTTTTCAGTGAAAAACTTCACGTATGAAACAATATAACAAAAATGAGTTTTCCGGAGAAAACATAAAACATTTGCCAACCTGCAAACCAAATTATATCGATAATAATAAAAATATTCAAAATGACGTTATGGATAGGAGTAGTGTAGACGTCTAGACTTTCACTAGGAGAATACTAAAAACTAGATTCGAGAACTTAGTTCAAACAAATTAAACTTCGGTCTCTAACTAGGCTACTCAACCATAATAGAGCGGCGACTTATAAATGCGTGACCCTAGTTTAAGATAATGCACACCCCTCCTGGGATTACCTGTCACCCAGTTCAACTTATGACGGCGACTTAATGCGAGGCCTAAGCTTAAGGTCAAAATGTACAAAACTCCCGGGATACCTGTCACCCGGTTCAACAACCAATGTACCGATTCCTGATACACTAGCCTTATAGTTGATGTCAAAACCGTAAACCCTAGAATATATTACTCTAACCTCACACGTGTCCTTATTCCATAACTCCAAAACAAAGCCATTATCGATATTCAAAAGATATAATCATTACAAACAATATGGAGATAAAAGGAGTAATCATAATATTCTAAAAGAGGAAACTTTCTATTTTAGAAAACTTCTATTTTTAGAAACTTTACTAAAAATAGCGTCATATCGAAATAGCGAAAATATTAGTTTATACTAACACAACATTTTAGCAAACGATATAGATTTATAAAACTAATACTTTCGGCCTTAACGATATTAATTGTTAAAGTAAGAACATTTGAGTTTATGAAGTTATTGAAATATCGTACAAGTGTATAAAATGATTAAAAATGTCTTAAATGTTTTAATAATACTAATCAGGGTGTTTTCAAAATTTACAAAGCTAAATTTCCCTAATTATTATTAGTTACGACAATACGATTACAAATAGGATTTTACGGCAATTGTCAAATCAAATCTTTTAACGTCTTTTATTTAATTAAACCATTGAATATATTTAGAATATGTTAACGGATGATTTAACTCTTAAAGTTTCAGATTTAAATATTTTCAAAATAGCTGGAAAAATAAATCTTTTTGGTAAGACGAAGCATTTTAACGATAAATCGTAATTTGTTCAAAAATCAATACTTATTAATTAAAGACTTTAATAAATAGTACAAAAACTACGTAAAAATAGTTAAAATATATTTATGGACTTTCTGTCCAGAAAATAAAATTTTCCAGAATCCTAAAACTCGGTTTTTAAAGCGTTTTCTCGTTAATCGTCTAATCTCGACAATAACGATTAATAAAAATAGTAATTACAAAACGATTTAAGTATTAATATCCAAAAATTATTATTAAACTTAAAAATCATGATTTTCCAGAAAATACTATTTTTTCAGATTTCCAAAAATTCCAGCTTTAATAAATCCCATCAAAACCGTCTTTAAAACCCGTTTTCATAATTAACGATTCCATTAATAAAACTTATCGTTCCTTACATTTTATTAAGGCACTAAAAATCATAAAAATACACTTTATTAAGAAACCATTAGAATCATAATTTTTTCCAGATTAAATCGAAAGACCAAAAATCAAGAATTTAAATGACAAACGCGGTTTTAACGATAAACGATGATTTAAAGTGATTAATTAATTCATCCACTTGAAAATTCCAAAAAATTACGAAAAAATTCAGAAAATTTTATTTCATCATTAAGTTTCACCACGTCAAAAATCTGATTAAAATAAAATGTTTAAATACTAGAACTAAAAATCGGCTTTTAATCATTTTTGTTCGTAAACGGAAATAATTCAATAATCGATAACTAAAATATCAGAAAAATGCTAAATTATTAAAAATCATCAAAAACATCATTTTTACAAAATATAAATGTATATTACATGTTTAGGCAGAATATTACGATTTTACAAATTAATATGACGATTTAATCATTAATCTCGTAAAAGCGATAAAAATATCGAAACATGCAAATTTTCAACTTTTTTAAAATTTTTCCAGATTATATGACATACATATATTGTCAAAAATGAAATATAAAAAATATACATGCAAATACACAATTAAAATCATGAAATACCGAGTAACATCGACGTTACCTCTAACCCAAATTCGAATCGATTATAAATTTGTCGGCTTCGGGATCATTCAAAAATCCTTCAACACCAGAAAAGCATGGTGGAAAAATACCATGAGAAAACAAAGAAAATTAAGGAAAATAACGATCGAAAACAACATCGATTATTACCTTAACGAAGGGATCGGAATGACGATTATTTAGGAGATGAAAACAAGACGATCAAGACTCGATTTGAGACAAAATTTGGCTAGAAAAGCTGCTGGAAAATCTCAGCCAAGAGAGAAAAAGGGAGGAAATGTTGTTTAATTTTTTGTAAAATGAATGATAAGAAAGTGGATGGTTTTCCAAAGCATAAATGATAAGTAAATTTTGATGAAAACTATGTCATAATACATGCACAAATCAGCCAAAATGAGAGAGGAAGGGAGTGTGAAGAGTTTGTGTTTAAGGCCAAAAATAAATTGGTGAGAAAAAGAAAATATCTAAGGCTTAAACATCATAAAATGAAATGTATACAAAGTTGTAGTGTAAAAATGTGACATGGATGTGTCACGGTCCAAAACATGGGGAAAATGTCCCAAATAATTTCTAAGTTGATAAAAAGATGAATCGTAAAATTGTTAAAGGTATTTCAAATCAGTTCGAGTAAACCGTGCGTTGGAAAATAATTATTTACGAAACTTCGTAATAAAATCATTAAAGGTCAAATATTCTTAAATAAAAATATTTCTTAGTTGGAAATATCATAATAACGTGTTTTGATATTTAGGAAAAATAAATAACTGAATTCCAAGCTTAAAACGTTAGTTCGTAGAAAAATAGAACTTCACGCGCAAAAATAAATAGTTTACAATGAAAATCAAATAAATAGGTTTACAAGAATTAAAATCTTTTAAAATAAAAATAAATATTATTTGACTCAAAAAAATAATAATAAGAATTCAGAAAGATGAAGGAAATAGAAGACGAAATTGACATAGAGTCATGACGGAGTCACAACAGAATAATTAACGGCACTAGGAAAATAGTGGGTGTTACAAATATTGTTTGATCCCCCATCCTTCGCTAAACGACCGATCCGATTGGGACGCGCATCAAAATGGCGCCGTTGCCGGGGAACGGTGAGTAATTGTGTTTTTAGTTATTATGTTTGGTTATTTGCTTTAGTTTAGTTTATTTTTATCCCTCCTCCCTAGTACCGTTAGGTGCTAGGAGACTCACCGTTTAATTGAGTTTATGCCCAGGAATACATCATCGCCCTTGTGGTTCGATCCGGAGACGGAAAGGACATTTATAACTTTGCGTTTTGGGGGTAATAACTCAACCACCATTATTCGACATCCTTCATTATCCCCTCCTAAACTTAATCCCATCCTACCACCTACATCATATGCACCTTCTACATCATCTACTTCACAAAATTCACCACCAACCCCACCATCACCAAGAACACCACCACCAAATCAAAATCTAACTCCTCCAAATCATCCAAATCCAAATCTATCACCACCACCAATCCAACAAATGGCGACCTTAGCCTCCCATTCTCAACTTACACATGAAGAAACACCTTCACCGGTTGATTTCGGGGAGATACCCGAAAATTATGAATTGAAAGCTTCTCTGACAAATGCGATTCAACAAGATACTTTTCACGGTTTTTCCTAAGAAGATGCCCAAGAGCATAAGAAAAATTAGTAGGGGCCCGTCTTAATGGGTTAACTTCATGCCAATTGCACCGATTATTATTTCCAAAGACCTTGAGAGATGGAGCTCGTAGATGGCTTCAAGGCCATCCCACTAATACATTCACAACATGGGCTCAATTATCTAATGCCTTCTTGGAGAAATATTTTTCACCGTCAAAGACTAACCAATATCGCATGGAAATACAAACATTCAAGCAAGATGAATTTGAAAGCCTAAGTGAGGTTTGGGAAAGATTTAGAGACTTATTACGCAAGTGCCCTCACCATGGAATACCTAATTAGATAACAACCCAAACATTTTATAACACCCTTTCATCAAGAACCAAAGAAAACCTCAATTCGGCCGCCGGAGGAGACTTCTCTTCCCTTACCGATGAGGCATCTAAGAATCTTATTGAAAAGATGGCAAGGAGTGATTCTATAATGGGTCAATCAAGGGATTCTAGGAAGAGAGTTGAAGTGAACTCATCTAAGAGTTCTAATGAATTCAAGCACAAGTTGAAGAGCTAACAAAGAGAATGGATGCCATGAGTTCTAAGCCTACTCCTAGAGGTATGTACCAAATTCAAGGGAGTGTTCCAACAAGGCAACCATCACCTCCTAAACAAATAACATGGGTAGTTCATCGTGATCATTGTGGCAATTATGGCCATGATTCTAGCTCTTGCATTCCTAATGAAGAAACTTATTTTGAAGAGCCAAATGAAGTCCAAGCTATACAAGTGTATGGGCAAAGACCTCAATTTGCTCCCTTTCTAATATCTACAATGCCGGCACAAGGTTTCATCCAAATTTTTCTTATGGAAATCAAAATGTTCGAAATCCTATGCTACGTGCCCAAGGGAGTCAACCGAGGCCATTTAATCAAAGTTAACAAAGGCCCTTTAATCAAGATCCTCCAAAGATGCCCCCATATTTGCCTCCTCACCAAAGGAGCAACTTCAATCAACAAGGTAGCAACTTCTATGTTCCAAACAATTACAACAATTAGCATAATCTACATGGTAACAATTTCAATCATGGATATAATCAAGGGTTCCAAGGCAATTTTCAAGGAAATCAAAGTTACAACCAACAACCATTTAATCAACCCTCTCAATCTTATGGTCAATCAAGTAATTTTCAATATGGTCAAGGAGGAGTTCCATGGGATAATATTAGTGACTTGCAAAGAGCCGCTGGGCAATTATGGTCTGAGCATCAAGATACCAAAGCAAGGCTAAAGGTTTGGGAATCACAAGAAGCAACAAAAGCCTTAGCCGCCCCAATTCATCCACCCCATGGTTTGTCCGGGCAACCCAAAAACCCAAGAGACCCTCCACACCAAGCAAATGCCGTCATTTTGAAAGGTGGCAAAGAACTTGAGGACCCGTACAAGAACTTGAACTTGAATACCAAAAGCACCATAACCCATGTCAATCAACCAAGTGCACCACAAGCAACATCGCCCACTTCCCCTAAACAAAATCAGGGAATACAAGCGGAGTTTGATATTCTCCAAAATGCGGAGATTGAACAAAGAGAACTTAAAAGGAAGAAGAAGGAGCGAATGGAAGCGGAAAAAGCAAAAAGAAAAGAGGCGGAGCGATTAGCCGAAAAATAAGAAGAATCAAATGTTCCACCGCCTCCCGCTTTTGTCCCACCATTGCCTTTTCCCGAACGAGCTAAGCCACACAAGAAGGATGCCCAATTTAGCCATTTTGTGGATATGTTGAAGAAAGTGGAGGTAGCTTTATCCTTAACCGAGGTAATTTCTCAAATGTCTCTTTATTCTAAGTTTTTGAAACAGGTCTTGATCAAAAAGAGAACAATTGAGGACAAAGAATGTGTCCCTTTCGCACAATGTAGTGTCATTCTTATGAATCAAATGCCAAAGAAACTAGAGGATCCCGGTAGCTTTTCTATCCCTTGTCGGGTTGAAAATGTTGTTGTTAATCAAGCTTTATGTGACCTAGGGGCTAGTGTTAGTTTGTTACCTTATTCAATTGCTAAGAGACTTAGTGTGGGGGAGATGAGACCCACTAGTATGTCAATTCAACTTGCGGATAGGTCCGTCAAGTACCCACTTGGGATACTTGAGGATGTACCCGTGCAAGTTGGTAAGTTTTTCATCCCCTCTGACTTTGTTGTCATGGATATGCCCGAAGACACTATTACCCCCATTATTCTAGGTCGCCCTTTTATGGCTACCGGTGGTACTATATATAGTTGATGTTAAGAATGGAAAATTGTCTTTTAACATAGGGAACAAGTCGGTAGAGTTTTCCCTTTCTGAATCTCTTAAACAACCAATGATTGAACAAACATATTTCATTGAAGTTATTGATAGTTTGGTTGAGGATAGCTTGATAGATGATGAGAAAGAAGAGGAACCACTTGATTTCCCACCTCTTGAAGAAGAATGCTTACATGAAGAAAAGGTAGAACCACTACCGGTGGGTAAGAGTATGATATCTTCTCCTCCTAATCTCGAACTTAAACCAGTCCCCTCTTCCCTCAAATATGCTTTTCTTGAAGGAACTCATTATCCCGTTATCGTCAATGTCACACTTGATGGACCTCAATTGGAAAAACTTTTGATTGTTTTAAGAAAACACAAAAAGGCCATCGGGTATAGCATTGCCGACCTCCAAGGCATAAGCTCGAATGTTTGTATGCATAAGATCATCCTTGATGATGACCACCGTCCTTCGGTTGAAGGTCAACGTAGGTTGAACCCCACTATGAAAGAGGTTGTCATGAAGGAAGTCCTCAAATTGTACGAGGCTAACATTATATACCCAATAACCGGAAGTAAATGGGTTAGCCCCGTACAAGTTGTGCCGAAAAAAGGAGGAATGACGGTTGTGAAAGGAGAAAAGGGTGAGTTGATTTCTACTAGGACTACTACCGGTTGGCGCATGTGTATAGATTTTCAAAAATTAAACACGGCCACCGTCAAAGACCATTTCCCCCTTCCCTTCATTGATCAAATGCTTGAACGATTAGTGCATCATTCTTATTTTTGTTTCCTCGATGGTCATTCGGGATTTCTTCAAATTCCTATTCACCCCGATGACCAAGAGAAGACCACTTTCACATGTTCATATGCCACCTATGCCTATCGAAGGATGCCATTTGGATTGTGTAATGCGCCGGGAACGTTTCAAAGATGTATGATGGCTATTTTCTCCGATTTTATTGAAAAATCTATGGAAGTTTTTATGGATGACTTTAGTGTCCATTGTACATCTTTTGATTCTTGTCTTGAAAATCTTGATCAAGTATTAGCTCGATGTGAAGAGTATAAACTCTTTTTAAATTGGGAAAAATGTCATTTCATGGTTGAACAAGGCGTTGTCTTAGGCCATATTGTTTCTAATAGAGGAGTTGAAGTTGATAAGGCTAAAGTCTTTGTGATTGAGAACTTGCCACCACCCACTAATGTCAACGGGGTGAGGAGTTTTCTAGGTCAAGCCGGCTTTTATAGACGATTTATTAAAGACTTTTCTAAGATTGCCAAGCCTTTAACTTCTTTATTTATGAAAGATGCACATTTTGTTTTTGATGACTCGTGTCTTGAGGCCTTTTATAGGATAAAGACTGCTCTCACCACCGCTCCAATTATCAAAGCACCCGATTGGAGTCTTCCATTTGAAGTCATGTGCGATGCCTCCGATTTTGCCATTGGTGCCGTTCTAGGTCAACGGATCAACAAGAAGCTACATGTGATTTATTATGCAAGTAAGACCTTAGATGAATGAAAGAAGGGACTGTAACACCCCCATTTACGTAGGAGCCTTACTAGACATTCCCAAGTAAATAAGGGCGTTACCATCTCGGTTTCCCGAGGTAGTAGCTCATTACAATACAACATGGAATGCCAAACCGTCCATCTAATTTAAACATTACAACTCATTATCTGTTACAACTCTGGTTACACAGCAGAAGCTATACAATCTATAAAAACGGGAATGTCTATGCATTCACCCGTACTACGTCTGGACTCATAAGTCGCGCTCACCCCAATCCCGTACATGTATCCCAGCATCCAAACACATCATAATATATATAACCTGCATTATAGACTGCTCCCCAATTGATCAAAAATATCAATCGGATCATCACAGATACGTCAGACATACACACAAGTTCAGTTTACGATAACATTAAATAACATTAGTACAACCAACATCATAAACATCAGTATCAGTATCAGTATCATAGTCATCATCATTTCTATTATCTATCGCGACCGCAGTCACGCCCCGTCAGGGAAGGAAACATCCCTCCTAGGCTCTCCTAAGAGGAAACATCAGGGAAGGTCCCGAGATCAACCGGGCCTAGCTAGTCCTAGCTAGCTTCTCTCAATAGGCACACAACCGCAATTTCAATTGGCACACAGCCATAATCTCAATAGGCACACAGCCGCAATCTCAATATCACAATTATACCATTACATATCATACAACATTCATACATTCAACGTAAACTGAGTAAGGATAACCTTACCTAGTTAGCAGGTCAGCACTGCGTCCGCAATACAAATCAGCACGGAAATTCAAGGAAGTCTGATCCTAATAAAATATTATATAATTAAATTAATATCGCTCCTAACGTATTTACTCATGAACTGAAACTCGACACCGACTTTGACATAATATATTACTATGTACTATATACTCGACACCAATTTAGTCCTAACTTATTATTAAATATTATTATTATTATTATTATACTAGTACCATACTAAACCAATCTAATAAACCTCCTCCCACAATCTCATTATACGACAAACACTAGATCAACCTCCTCCTACTATTATTATCATTATTATATTATTATTATGCCATCTTCAACATACATAGGCAATCAATCAGCAACTACGATGACATAAACACGGCCAACACGAATTGCCCACCATCGATACCAGTAGCCCACCAACACACTGCACTCCCAGTTGACAACCCCGACCACAACAACAACAATAAATATAGCCCGACGCAATGATAACAACAACCCGACACAATAATAACAACGAGCAACGACATAGATACCTCACGTCCGTTCTAGATACAACAACCATTATGACTATAGAGAAACGTGGTGGTTGCCGGCACGACACGAAAGCCTAGAGAACAGAGATGCAGGACCGTTTACGAACCAACACAAACAGAGGAGTGGCGGTTCAAGACTTCTCCGATGACGACATCCCACGACAACCCGACCCTTCGTCGAAACCACTATGACAACCTGATTGATATATCAAGTATCTTTGATGATGCTATGTTTGATGATGATGATAGAATTGATGACGATGATGATAGAATTAATGATGACGAATGATAGAATACAAAAGAGGAGGGTGTGCGTGAAGATGGAGATTGGTGATGGCGGTTAACGCGGTAGGGTTGAATGAAAAAGAAACTTGTGGGCTTCTACATACGTACTACTCCACCTCCTTGGTATTATATTATTATAATTATTATAATTATATTGTTGAACATCATTATTATGTTATTCTTATTTGACTATTACATAAAACGGTACATAACACTCGGTTTACTTGACTTGACTCGGGTTTGGCTCGACTTAACTTGGTTTTGACTTCCATACAAATTACGGGTATTACAATCTACCCTCCTTATAAGGAACTTCGTCCCGAAGTTCATCTACCACAAATAACGATAGTTCTCGACTAACTGACACCTCCCACTATACACCCTTAATCGAATACATCACATGACTCATCACATAACTAACTGTTTCATTGTATCACGTACTACCATACTACCATACTAACTATTCACGCACTGATGACTATAAATGATTCACGCATTTATGACTAACAAAGCCATTAGAACTTAATACGCGGCGACTGACTTGATCATTAAGTACATATGTAGCTTCAGAAACAATAGGGTATGACATCCTACCCTCCTTATAACGAACTTCGCCCCGAAGTTCACCAATTCTAAACTCACTATACCCAACACATCTTGTAAATGCTGACACTATCTTGACACTAACAAGATCAATCTTATCCCGACCCTAGTATATAACACATTAAATTATCATAAGACACCATTGAAACTTTTCAAATAAATGTAGTTGTAAGCCCTGACCAGGAGTGATGATTAATAAGTCGGTAATATCTATAATCGACTAGCTCATGCGAATCATCATAAGAGTTTTCAACATATTTCTCATATACGTAGCATCACTTGGTCATATCACGACCTCCAATTCTCTTGGCATCATGCCAACACAGAAGTTCGTTCATGTTTCATCAAGATTTTTCCAGCTTACGTACCCCTCAACTGGTCGTTAGGGGTTCTATCCCCGCATTCATTCACATTTCACAACACAAATTCTCTTTTTACCGACCACTACATGCATCATTACTTAGACAGTTCTCATGATTCAACATAAGTACTAACAGATCACTTGCATACTCACTCTTATATATATATATATATATCATACTTCACAAAATTTAAGAAAACAAATCACTTATTAGCACCATTGTTTTTATCCTCATTATTCATGTCATGACTCAATTCGCATGCTGGCATGCCATATCTAATGCACTTGTAACTTTACATAATTGCGTGGACTCTCACACTGAGACACTCTTAAATATTTGGACACCGCGACTATTACACAAATAAGACAATTAGTTCACACACAAAGACGGTTTTCCCACATTCAGGACATGATACTCAGTGAAATTCTATTTTGCTTCATAGACTTGTGGTCGTGATGTTACTATCTTGTACTATAACGATCTGTTGACATCGAAACATAGGTTATAACACAACGAATTCACGTATACACTTTGGACCACTTACTATATATTATTCCAGACCCTCATACATCATTGTACCTATTATCCTCCTTCAATGGATTTAATATCATGACTCTTTTTTTTCACTCTCTTGATATTATTACACTTATTTATACTGTCAGATTTGTTGACCACCATCATTGCGAAATTCTTATAAGTAATTTAAACGACACCATCTTATAATGCTACTTCTTAATTATATCTCACAACTTTTTTTTTGTAAGACACGTGTTCCCACTCTATATCATGATATATATCTTGTCGACAGAGTTGTATCTCTAACAAGTTCAGACTCACATGCATGCATAGATATGTACAAAAACGCATAAGGAGGCAATATAATCATCACAACAGGGAAACAACACAAGAACACAACTGAACACTCCTAGACGATCGCGTTAACAACTTTAGACCTTGATATAGTTAGCATGTGGTATTTATTCCTCGTAATTGTAACAACTGACCAGATAGTTTACCATGATATATGTTTTAAGTTTTGAATTTAGACACTAGCGTGTGACTCGAGACCAACAATCAACACGTAGACATTATAAACATTCATTCATCGAGGCAAACATTACTCATCGACCAACAAGTATAGATGGAAAACTGATCAGGGACGTACATGATTAAACCATCATTTGATTTGTTCACCAAGCATGTCCAAATTCTTTACATTATTATGATTGAAATAGGAAAATTGATGTCAAGTTTAATGGCACATAAGTTGAGTACGCAGTTCGTTGTTTGATGCCCCGACCTTTCTTGACTTCTCATCGGAACGACTCCACTTATTGAATATGTGCGCCGATGTTCTTTATCACATAAGCGACTCATGACCACGATAGTAACACATTTTATCTATAAGATCCACGTTAAGGCAATTATGCAACATGAACCAGTATGACCTCTCGTGACCCAAATTTACTCTAAATTCATCATTAACATATAAGTCTAATTCTATTGCATCATACAATAAGGTAGACACTTTCAAATTACTGCATTCACTTGAACAAGGCAAAACAATGATCATTCAGTGGATTTAGACACGTTTTGAAACATTGCAGTCATGATAGAAAATCATAATTAAATAATCGTGCTCAAAATGGTGTAAAACCAGTGGGGTTAGATTTGGAAGACAACCCTCTAAAACTTTCTAGTTAAAACTATTTTCAAATTTTGGACGTAACGGTGATTTCCAAAGTCATTTTCATGAAGTGACAGATTTGACTTTGAAAAAGTTCCAATTGAGAAAACGAATTTCAAATCATATTTTCTAGCAAATCAAGTTCCAACATTATCCAAACTCTTCAAAGTGATTTCAATAGAAGTTCCAAATGATTATTCAAACCTCTAAGTAAGGTTTAAAATGAAAAGCTTGAGTATCGACAAATCTGCGGACAAATTTTGACCCCTGTTCACAATTAGTTTATTCAGACTGAAAGACTTGAAATTAAATCACTAAGTTTTACAGTGAAATTAGTATCTTTTCAAACTTTTGTGAAATAGACACTGTAAACAAATAAAATGATTTAGTACCACATTGTTCAGGTTAACGAAGGTATTGTAAGTTGTGCTGACATTATCTCGACGCAGTTAGTATTTAGCAAGCATGTTTGTTTAGGCCATCAAAATAGAACTCAGTAAACACATTATTCAAGTTAGACGAAGTCCTGTAAATGTGTGCTGTCAATAACTCAACACATATTTTATAAATACTCATTTAAACACCCAAGAATAGAAATCAACAACAAGGTACGACTCGGAACTAATCAAATTGATAGGGAAATGGAGAAGCATATAAACTCGAAACGAAACACAAATGTTCAAGTGTCTTTGACAAATATTCACATTACTGAATACGACACCATTAAACAACTAGATATCGGTCCTAGTTAATATGAAGGCGGCTGGTACGTTACATTGACAAGGAAGCATATAATTCTTGAAACGAAACAAAAGAACCCCGGTACTTTGGATGAATATTCAGATTAACCCATGCTTTAACTACGTAAGTGGTTAACCCTGACCTTTAGTATATTACGATGTTCATGCCACCACTAGTCCTGAACTTTCTCCAAGTAACATGAAAAATGAACTAGTCCACTACATCAAATAAACCGACACAAATTACCACCAAAATTGACTAATTAAAACTCATTTATCGCGCAAGACACTATTACGTACAACACCTAGACAGTGTACTCGACGTTACTACCAACCTTGGCTATGACCACTTCAAACTCAAGGATGATCGGCACCTACCTTGACCTAATGTACTGTAACATATAGGTAATATGGCCTCGTACTAATTATTATACCCTGCTAAGAACGTAAATTACGTAGTAGTCACACATCAGCTTATGTTGCTCAGAACATCATACGCATCAAACCGAGCAATCAATTATACCAGGCAATCATCACAAAACATTCATTGTATCACAACGTATCCCTTCCTATTTTACCCCATCTCATTTCTCACACGCGGTTACCGCGTCAGAACCAAGAGGGTCGAGGGTTGGTATAAGGACGTCTCCTCAACCGAATTTTAGAGGGGCTCCTGATGGTCCATCACCGGGGTTCATTTTATTTTCCTAAGTTCATTCATTTAAGGCTCCAAGATCGTTCGCTCTGATACCACTTTCTAACACCCCAATTTACGTAGGAGCCTTACTAGACATTCCCAAGTAAATAAGGGCGTTACCATCTCGGTTTCCCGAGGTAGTAGCTCATTATAATACAACATGGAATGCCAAACCGTCCATCTAATTTAAACATTACAACTCATTATCTGTTACAACTCTGGTTACACAGCGGAAACTATACAATCTATAAAAACGGGAATGTCTATGCATTCACCCGTACTACGTCTTGACTCATAAGTCGCGCTCACCCCAATTCCGTACATGTATCCCAGCATCCAAACACATCATAATATATATAACCTGCATTATAGACTGCTCCCCAATTGATCGAAAATATCAATCGGATCATCACAGATACGTCAGACATACACACAAGTTCAGTTTACGATAACATTAAATAACATTAGTACAACCAACATCACAAACATCAGTATCAGTATCATCGTCATCATCATTTCTATTATCTACCGCGACCGCAGTCACGCCCTGTCAGTCCGAGTGTGCACACCCCTTCTAGGCTCTCCTAAGAGGAAACATCAGGGAAGGTCCCGAGATCAACCGGGCCTAGCTAGTCCTAACTAGCTTCTCTCATTAGGCACACAGCCGCAATTTCAATTGGCACACAGCCATAATCTCGATAGGCACACAGCCGCAATCTCAATATCACAATTATACCATTACATATCATACAACATGCATACATTCAACGTAAATTGAGTAAGGATAAACTTACCTAGTTAGCAGGTCACCACTGCGTCCGCAATAGAAATCAGCACGGAAATTCAAGGAAGTCTGATCCTAATAAAATATTATATAATTAAATTAATATCGCTCCTAACGTATTTACTCATGAACTGAAACTCGACACCGACTTTGACATAGTATACTACTATGTACTATATACTCGACACCAATTTAGTCCTAACTTATTATTAAATATTATTATTATTATACTAGTACCATACTAAACAAATCTAATAAACCTCCTCCCACAATCTCATTATACAACAAACACTAGATCAACCTCCTCCTACTATTATTATCATTATTATATTATTATTATGCCATCTTCAACATACATAGGCAATCAGCAACTACGACGACATAAACAAGGCCAACACGAATTGCCTACCATCGATACCAGTAGCCCACCAACACATTGCACTCCCAGTTGACAACCCCGACCCCAACAACAATAATAAATATAGCCCGACTGTAATCCCCTAGAAATTCTAACGCAATACAGTGGCGGAAACACTGTAGAAGTGGGATTATAACACACTGTAGCTATGTTTGATTAAATAAAAATGGTAAGTCAATACATAAGCCATAAAATAAAAATTGCTACAAAATAAATAAATAAATAAATAAAATCCATAAAAAGGGTTTTAACAATCCATAATACAGTGATCTGATTAAAACAAGCAGGATCCATAACTGCTCGCTAGCCCACCCGATGGAAAACACATACACCTGCCATGTTAAAAACATAACAGCCACAATCAGTGGGGAGCAACGTCAACGTTCTCCCAGCCGTATAACAGGATTTTAAAACTGTAATTACTATTATAGAAAAATGGTAAAAATGGAAAACAGTAAAACACATTATAATAAAAATAAACTTTCAGTAAAAAACTTCACGTATCAAAACAATATAATAAAAATGAGTTTTCCGAAGAAAACATAAAACATTTGCCAACCTGCAACCAAATTATATCGATAATAATAAAAATATTCAAAATGGCGTTATGGATAAGTAGTGTAGACGGCTAGACTTTCACTAGGAGAATACTAAAAACTAGCTTCGAGAACTTAGTTCAAACAAATTAAACTTCGTTCTCTAACTAGGCTACTCAACCATAATAGAACGACGATTTATAAATGCGTGGCTCTAGTTTAAGATAATGCACACCCCTTCTGGGATTACCTGACACCCAGTTCAACTTATGACGACGACTTACTGCGAGGCCTAAGCTTAAGGTCAAAATGTACACAACTCCAGGGATACCTGTCACCCGGTTCAACAACCAATGTACCGATTCCTGATACACTAGCCTTATAGTTGATGGCAAAACCGTAAACCCTAGAATATATTACTCTAACCTCACACTTGTCCTTATTCCATAACTCCAAAACAAATCTATTATCGATATTCAAAAGATATAATCAATATAATTAATATGAGGATAAAAGAAGTAACATTTATATTCTAAAAGAGGGAACTTTCTATTTTAGGAAACTTCTATTTTTAGAAACTTTACTAAAAATAGCATTATATTAAAATAGTGAAAATATTAGTTCATACTAATACCTCATTTTTAGTAAATGATATAGATTTATAAAACTAATACTTTCGGCCTTAACGATATTAATTATTAAAGTAAGAACATTTGAGTTTATGAAGTTATTGAAATATCGTACAAGTGTATAAAATGATTAAAAATGTCTTAAAATTTTTAATAATACTAATCAGGGTGTTTTCAAAATTTACAAAGCTAAAATTCCCTAATTATTATTAGTTACGACAATACAATTACAAATAAGATTTTACGGCAAATGTCAAATTAAATCTTTTAACGTCTTTTATTTAATTAAACCATTGAATATATTTAGAATGTGTTAAGGGATGATTTAAATCTTAATGTTTCAGATTTAAATATTTTCAAAATAGCTGGAAAAATAAATCTTTTCGGTAAGACGAAGCATTTTAACGATAAATCGTAATTTGTCCAAAAATCAGTACTTATTAATTAAAGACTTTAATAAATAGTACAAAAATTACGTAAAATAGTTAAAATATATTTATGGAAATTCTGTCCAGAAAAGAAAATTTTCCAGAATCCTAAAACTCGGTTTTTAAAGCGTTTTCTCTTTAATCGTCTAATCTCGACAATAACGATTAATAAAAATAGTAATTACAAAACGATTTAAGTATTAATATCCAAAAATTATTAAACCTAAAAATCATGATTTTCCAGAATCTAGCATTTTTCCAGATTTCCAAAAATTCCGGATTTAATAAATCCCGTCAAAACCGTCTTTAAAACCCGTTTTCACAATTAACGATTCCATTAATAAAACATATCATCCCAAACATTTTATTAAAGCACTAAAAATTATAAAATTACATTTTATTATGAAATCATCAGAATCATATTTTTTTCCAGATTTAATCATAGGACCAAAAATCGAGAATTTAAACGACAAACGCGGTTTTAACGATAAACGATCATTTAAAGTGATTAATTAATTCATCCACTTAACAATTCCGAAAAATTATGAACAAATTCAGAAAATTCTATTTCATCGGAAAGTTTCACCACGTCAAAAGTCAGATTAAAACAAAATGTTTAGGTACTAGAACTAAAAATCGGCTTTTAATCGTTTTTGTCCGATAACGGTAATAATTCAATAATCGATATCAAAAATATCAGAAAAATACTAAATTATTAAAAATCATCAAAAAAATAATTTTTACAGAATATAAATATATATTACATGTTTAGGCCGAATATTACGATTTTACAAATTAATATGACGATTTAATCGTTAATCTCGTAAAAGCGATAAAAATATCGAAACATGCAAATTTTCAACTTTTAAAAATTTTCCAGATTATATAACATACATATATTGTCAAAAATGAAATATAAAAATTATACATGCAAATACACAATTAAAATCATGAAATACCGAGTAACATCGACGTTACCTCTAACCCAAATTCGAGTCGATTATAAATTCGTCGGCTTCGGGATCATTCAAAAATCCTTCAACACAAGAAAAGCATGGTGGAAAAATACCATGGGAAAACTAAGAAAATCAAGGAAAATAACGATCGAAAACAACATCGATTATTACCTTAACGAAGGGATCGGAATGACGATTATTTAGGAGACGAAAATAGGACGATCAAAGCTTGATTATGGACGGAAATGGCTGCTGAAAATGGGCAGGAACACCAGCCAAAAAGAGGGAGAAAGAAAAGGTTTTTGCTAAAATAAAATGGAAGAATGAATAAAGAGAAAAATGTGAAGAGATATGGAATGAATGGTGACTTAAAAGTTGATGAAAACTAGGTACATTCACCTCAAAAATTTCAGCCAAGAGTGAATGTGAGAGGAGTGTGAAGAGTTTGTATTAATCCACCAAAATGAAAGAATAAAGAAATAAATATCTAATGTTTAACATAATAAAATGAAGTGTATAAAAAAACGTAGTAGGAGTGAGCCAAGGGGGGTCACGGTCCAAAATGTCGGAAAATGTCCCAAAATAATTTATAAGTTGATAAAAAGAAAATCGTAAAATTGTTAAAGGTATTTCAAATCAGTTCGAGTAAACCGCGCGTTGGAAAATAATTATTTATGAAACTTCGTAATAAAATCATTAAAGGTCAAATATTCTTAAATAAAAATATTTCATAGTTGGAAATATCATATAAACGTGTATTCATATTTAGGAAAAATAAATAACTGAATTCCAAGCTTAAAACGTTAGTTCGTAGAAAAATAGAACTTCACGCGCAAAAATAAATAGTTTACAATGAAAATCAAATAAATAGGTTTACAAGAATTAAAATCTTTTAAAATAAAAATAAATATTATTTGACTCAAAAAAAATAATAAGAATTCAGAAACATGAAGGAAATAGAAGACGAAATTGACATAGAGTCATGACGGAGTCACAACAGAATAATTAACGGCACTAGGAAATTAGTGGGTGTTACACCGACGCAATGATAATAACAACCCGACACAATAATAACAATGAGCAACGACATACATACCTCACGTCCGTTCTAGAGACAACAACCATTATGACTATAGAGAAACGTGGTGGTCGCCGGCACGACACGAAAGCCTAGAGAACAGAGATGCAGGACCGTTTATGAACCAACACAAACAGAGGAGTGGCGGTTCAAGACTTCTCCGATGACGACGTCCCACGACAACCTAACCCTTCGTCGAAACCACTATAACAACCTGATTGATATATCAAATATCTTTGATGATGCTAGGTTTGATGATGATGATAGAATTGATGACGATGATGATAGAATTAATGATGATGATGATAGAATACAAAAGAGGAGGGTGTGCATGAAGATGGAGATTGGTGATGGCGGTTAACGCGGTAGGGTTGAATGAAAAAGAAACTTGTGGGCTTCTACATACGTACTACTCCACCTCCTTGGTATTATATTATTATAATTATTATTTTTATATTGTTGAACATCATTATTGTATTATTCTTATTGACAATTACATAAAACGGTACATAACACTCGGTTTACTTGACTTAACTCGGGTTTGGCTCGACTTAACTTGGTTTTGACTTCCATACAAATCACGGGTATTATAGGGACTAATAAGAAGCAAGACCTACACAAGTAGCCAAATACATAAAGGAGAGTGTGAAATCCAGAATTAAAAGTATCCTCCAACGCCCACACATCACGATGGATGAAAGAAGGGAGTTGAGCAAACTAATTGGGACCTAATCGGTTCTTCCATTAGGCCCGGTTTTGTTTTTAGTTGTATATGAGATAACGGTCTACTTGTAAATCTTATTAGTCCTTATTAATAAAGCTCACATTTTCACCCAAAAAAAGACTTTAGATGAAGCCCAATCAAGGTATACCACAACCGAAAAAGAGATTCTTGTCGTTGTCTATGCCATGGAAAAATTTCGAACATATGTTAGCGGTTCCAAAGTCATTATTCATACTGATCATGCGGCCATTCGATATATTATGTCCAAAAAGGAGACCAAGTTCTGACTCTTTCGGTGGGTCCTCCTTTTACAAGAGTTTGACATCGAAATTAAAGACAAGGCCGGATCGGAGAACTTGGTGGCGGATCACCTTAGTAAACTAACTGTTAGTAAAAAAAGCAATGAAGATGATGGTATACTCATCAATGAAGCAATGAGAGATGAGGCCTTGTTGGCCGTTGAAACTATTACACCTTGGTATGCCGATATCGTCAATTTCTTAGTGTCTCATTTTATTCCGGACGATTATTCCAAACAAGAGAGAAAGAAACTACGTTATGAAGACCGACGTTATTATTGGGATGAGCCATATTTGTTCCACCGTTGTATGGATGGAATCTATCTACGATGTGTGACGACCAACAGAGGATTTGATATTGTGAAGCACCTTCACTCAACACCTTATGGTGAACACTTGACCAACCAAAAGACAATTGCCAAGGTTCTCCAAAGCGGGTTTTGGTGGCCTTCTATGTTCAAGGATATTAGAGCTTTCATTCTCACATTCGATGCTTGTCAAAGAAGTGGCAATATTACAAGAAGAAATGAGATGCCCCTTCAACCTATCTTGGAAATTGAATTGTTCGATGTTTGGGGCATTGATTTCATGGGTCCCGTTCACATCCTCTTTTGGCAACAAATACATCCTAGTCGCGGTTGATTATATCTCATAATGGATCGATGTCGTAGCTTCTCCCACCAATGACTCGAAGGTTGTAATCAAGCTTTTTAAGAATGTCATTTTCCCGAGATCGGTATGCCTAGAGCCGTAATTAGCGATGAAGGATCTCATTTTAGGAAAGATACCTTTGAACACCTTCTTAGGAAATATGGTATCACTCAGAAGATGTCTCTAGCCTACCATCCTCAATCAAATGGGCAAGTTGAGATCTCCAACCGTCAAATCAAAGGAATCTTGGAAAAAGTTGTGAATACACACCAAAAGAATTGGTCATTGAAGTTGAATGACGCACTTTGGGCATTAAGAACGGCTTACAAAGCGTTGATTGGTACCACTCCTTATCGTCTTGTGTATATTTACCGGTAGAATTAGAATACAAAGCCAAATGGGCTATCAAAGAAATAAACTTTGACGAGAATGTTGTTGAAAATAACCGCATTCTCCAACTACAAGAATTGAAAGAACTAAAACTCGAAGCCTACGAAAATTCGAGGATTTACAAGGAGCAAACACGCAAATGGCATGATTCTCGAATACTTCCTAAGGACTTCTCCGTTGGTGATGAGGTATTACTCTTCAACTCTCGTTTTAAGCTTTTCCCCGGTAAGTTGAAAGCAAAATGGTCGGGTCCATTCAAAGTGACCAAGGTGCTACCATATGTATCAATAGAGATATCAAGCCCGGAAACCAGGAAATTTATGGTCAATGGGCAACGTTTGAAGATTTATCACCCCGGTCAAGTTCGTGAGACCTTTGTTACCGTAAAACTTGGTGAGCTCCCATTGGGGGGCATTGTTTGACCCCTTCTCAAATTGAAGTAGGTTTGGTGGTATCCTCAACAACCACCTTGTATATATGTATCATATTCTTTGAGTTGTTAGTTTTGTTAGTTGAGAAGAGTGGATAAACTTGGATTTCGCCATGGAGCATTTATTTGGATGAAGATCAAGCTTTTGGAGAAGTTATGGAGCTTAAATTGAAGACCACAAGCATGTTTGTGGGAGAAATTGATTATGTAATGTGAGATGTGTAATTATTTGAATCTCTAGGCGATTATTGAAGAGCCATGGAATAGCAACGCGGAAAAACGAAGTAAACAAGACCGCCGGACGAAACTTCACCCGGTGAGACTATTGACCGGACGAAACTTCACCTTACGAAAAGTGCCCAGAATTGCCAAATTTGTCAAGATTGACGAAGATACCATCGAGCGAAATTTCGCCCGGTGAGATTTTAACCGGGTGAAACTCTTGACCCGGTGGAAAAAGTTGGCAAAAAACGATTTTCACGACGAAAATCCGTCGGGTGAAATTTCACCCGATGGTACTTCACCGGGTGAAACTTCACCCGACGACATAGCCGGATCACCTATACCCTATTTACTCACTATAATATCAATCCCCTCCTTCACAAATACCCCATATAACTTTCCCTCCAAAATATTTACACCAAATTTTTAACAATCTACTTTAAAATTTTTATTTCCCTCCTCAACTACCCCTATTTATATCACCTTTTACCTCACTCTTTATTCGACCTTTTTCCCCCTCATAAAATCATCAAACCACCACCTTCCATACCCCAACCACATTTAAACCTCCATTCATAATTTCATCTCCATCCTGGGTGATTATTTTTGGGTTCTTGAAGAAGGTGAAGCAAAGTTTTCGGGATTATTCTTGCAAGGATATTATTATGGAGACAAGAGCAAGGCAAGCCACTCGAAAGCAAGGTATGGCTTCGACTTCTACATCTTATAAATCTTCTAAGCCTAAATTTCTACCTTGTCCTACTAACCTTTTAGCTCGAACCTTCTCTGAAAAGACCTTTCAGAGTACTAGATGGCCTTGTCTCCTCACAATGGAAAATTTAGAAATAGTTGACGATATTAAAGAGTTATCGTCAAGGACCAAAACTAGTGGACTCCTTAGCCTCGTGGCTTCTACATACAAAGACCTTACTTGTGAGTTCTTAGGAACTTTTACCATTGACAATCCGACCACACCAAGAGCGCTTAAATTTAGACTATTCGGCAAACCCCATTGTTTGACTATTTCCAAATTTGGCTTAGTTTTAGGCTTACCCTCATCGGGTACCGCACTTAGTAAACCCCCGAATTTAGACTGCTTGTTACCCTCGACTGATAATATTCTTAATCTTGATGTGTGTGTCTTGCAATTAATTTGTGACTCCTTGCTCGGTAACCCTAACCCTTTAGACCTACCACTTGTCGTGGCGTTGCACTTTCACCGTATTATTTTCGCCCAACACCCCTTTGTAGATTGTGGAAATCTTGTGACTATAATTGCGACCAACTTGGGTTATGTGACCAACCACCTTATCCCACTAGACAATTCTGTTTGACTTGACGAGGCCTATTTTCCGACTTGGATCTTTCATGTACCCGATCAACCGTAATCTCCTAGAGATTCTAACGCAATACAGTGGCGGAAACACTGTAGAGTTGGGATTACACTCTGACAAACTATATCTTATTAAAAGAATTGTAAGTCAATACAGAGGCCTCTTTTTACAAAAGGGCTAATAAGGAAATTTTCCAAACGGGTTATACAAATCCATAAATTACATTAATAAAGAAAGAATAGGATCCACGCTACTCGCTAGCTCACACCCAAAACCTAGCAGCCAATACCTGTCATGTTGTAAACATAATAGCCACGTCAGTGGGGAGTAACACAGACGTTCTCCCAACCATATTATACCATATGGAAAAATAATAGTATTATTATATCAAAATAATTAAAATGGAAAACATTAAATGATATAATAAAAATAAGCTTTCGGAGAAAACTTAAAATATTGGAACAATAAAATCAGAACAAGTTTTCAGAAGAAAACCTCAAATATTTGCCAACCTGTAAACCAAAATGTATCGACAATTATAAAAATATTCAGAATAGCGTTATGGATAGGATTAGTGTAGAGTCTAGACTTTCACTAGGCGAACACTAAAACTAGCTTTGAGAACTTAGTTCAAGCAAATCAAACTTCAATCTCTAACTAGGCTACTCAACCATAATAGGCGGCGACTTATAAATGCGTGACCCTAGTTTAAGACTATGCACACCCCTCCTGGGATTACCTGTCACCCAGTTCAACTTATGACGGCGACTTACTGCGAGGCCTAAACTTAAGGTCAAAAAGTACACAACTCCCGGGATACCTGTCACCCGGTTCAACAACTAATGTACCGATTCCTGATACACTAGCCTTATAGTTGATGGCAAAACCGTAAACCCTAGAATATATTACTCTAACCTCACACTTGTCCTTATTCCATAACTCCAAAACAAATCCATTATCGATATTCAAAAGATATAATCAATATAATTAATATGAGGATAAAAGAAGTAAACATTTATATTCTAAAAGAGGGAACTTTCTATTTTAGGAAACTTCTATTTTTAGAAACATTACTAAAAATAGCACATATCAAAATAGCGAAAATATTAGTTTATACTAATTCAACATTTTAGTAAACGATATAGATTTATAAAACTAGTACTTTCGGCCTTAACGATATTAATTATCAAAGTGAGCATTTAGGTTTATGAAATTATAAAAAAAACCTTACAAGTGTTTATAATATGATAAAAAATGTCTTAAACATTTTAATACTACTAATCAGGGTGTTTTAAAAATTTACGAAACTAAAATTCCCTAATTATTATTAGTTCCGACAATACGATTATAAATAGGATTTTACGGCAAATGTCCATTTAAATATTTTAACGTCTTCTATTTAATTAAACCATTGAATATATTTAGAGTATGTTAAGGTATGATTTAACTCTTAAAGTTTCAGATTTAAATACCTTCAAAATTGCTGGAAAAATAATTCTTTTAGGTAAGACGGAGCATTTTAACGATAAATCATAATTTGTCCAAAAATCAATACTATTAATTAAAGACCTTAATAAATAGTACAAAAATTACATAAAATAGCTAAAACATATTTATGGACACTCTGTCCAGAAAAGAAAATTTTCCAGAATACTTAGACTCGGTTTTCAAAGGGTTTTCTCGTTAATCGTCTAATCTCGACAATAACGATTAATAAGAATAGTAATTACAAAAACGATATATGTATTACTATTCAAAAATTATTATTAAAATTAAAAATCATAATTTTATAGACTCTACCATTTTTTCAGATTTTCAAAAATTCCAGATTTAATAAATCCCGTTAAAACCGTCTTTAAAACCCGTTTTCACAAATAACGATTCCATTAATAAAACTTATCGTTCCTAACATGTTATTAAAGCACTAAAAATCATAAAACTACATTTTATTATGAAATTATCAGAAATCAAATTTTTTCCAGACTTAATCAAAAGGCCAGAAATCGAGAATTTAAATCTAATGATTTTATTACGAAGCTTCGCGAATAATTATTTTCTTACGCGAGGTTTACTCGAGCTACTTCGAAATGCCTTTAACTATTTTACGATTCTTCTTTTTATCAACGTATAAATCATTTGAGACCTTTTCCCCATATTTTGGACCAACAAAGCTTCTTGTCACAATTTTACTACGTTTTATTTTATCACGTTAAACCGTAAACATAAGATCATTTTCTTTTCATTGAATTGTTGCATTATTATTCAAACTTTTCACTCTCCCTCACTTATGTTGGCCGGCCATATTGGATGAAGGGAGCATAGATTTCATCAATTTATTTAATTCCTTTTAATATTAAGAAACCATCCATTTCTTTTACATTCATTTTTCAAAAAAATTATTCAAACACCTTCTTTTCCTTCCCCTTTGGCCGAGTATTCCTCCTTCCTTGGCTGATTCTTGCTTATATTGAGCCCCAATCGTCTCATTTTTATCGTCGTTTTAATCCTCTTTCCGATCCTAGTGTTAAGGTAATAATCGATGTTGTTTTCAATCATTATTTACCTTGATTTTATTAGTTTTTCTCATGGTATTTTTCTGCCATGTTTTCGTGTATGGTAGGATTTGTGGACAATCCCGAGGCCGACGAGTATATTGTTGATTCCGATTTGGATTAGAGGTAACGTCGATGTTACTCGGTATTTCATGGTTTTAATTGTGTATTTGCATGTATATTTTTATAACTTCATTTTTGACAATATATGTATGTCATATAATCTGGAAAATTTTTAAAAGTTGAAAATTTACTTGTTTAAGTATTTTTATCGCTTTTACGAGATTAACGATTAGATTGTTATATTAATTTGTAAAATTGTAATATTCGACCTAAACTTGTAAATATGATTATATTCTGTAAAAAATTAGGTTTTTGATGATTTTTAATAATTTGGTATTTTTCTGATATTTTTGATATCGATTATTGAATTATTACCGTTTACGGACAAAAACGATTAAAAGCCGAATTTTAGTTCTAATACTTAAACAATTCATTTTAATCTGAAATTTGGCATGGATGATGTTTCTGGTGAAAAAGAATTTTCTGATGTTTTTCAAAAAATTTCGGAATTGTTAAGTGGGTGAATTAATTAATCACTTTAAATCATCGTTTATCGTTAAAAACTGTGTCTGTCGATTTAAATTCTCGATTTCTGGCCTTTTGATGAAGTCTGGAAAAAAATTGATTTCTGATGATTTCATAATAAAATGTAATTTTGTGATTTTTAGTGCTTTAATAAAATATTAGAAACGATAAGTTTTATTAATAGAATCGTTAATTGTGAAAACGGGTTTTAAAGACGGTTTTAACGGGATTTATTAAATCTGGAATTTTTGAAAATTTGGGAAAATGTTAGATTCTGGAAAATTATGATTTCTAAGTTTAATAATAATTTTTGAATAGTAATACGTAAATCGTTTTTGTAATTACTATTTTTATTAATCGTTATTGTCGAGATTAGATGATTAACGAGAAAACCCTTTAAAAACCGAGTTTAAGTATTCTGAAAAATTTTCTTTTCTGGGCAGAGTGTCCATAAATATATTTTAGCTATTTTACGTAATTCTTTTACTATTTATTAAGGTCTTTAATTAATAGTATTGATTTTTGGACAAATTACGATTTATCGTTAAAATGCTCCGTCTTACCTAAAAGAATTATTTTTCCAGCAATTTTGAAGATATTTAAATCTGAAACTTTAAGAGTTAAATCATCCCTTAACATGCGCGTATGCGTGGATTTTTGGGATGTTAACAAGGCGAGCCCGAAATACGACTTTCCGTTACCACACATCGACATACTAGTGGATAACACAGCCGATCATGCCCTTCTATCATTTATGGACGGGTATGCCGGGTATAATCAGATCAAAATGGCGGAAGAAGATATGAGTAAGACCACCTTCACTACACCTTGGGGTACTTACTGCTATACTGTCATGCCGTTCGGTCTCATTAATGCCAGAGCCACGTACCAACGGACCGCTACAACCTTGTTACACAACATGATGCATAAGGAAGTAGAAGTTTACGTGGACGACGTGATCGTCAAATCCAAAAACCGGGACGGTCACATCACCGCCCTAAGGAAATTCTTTACCCGATTACACAAATACAAACTGAGGCTACACCCTCAAAAATGCAGTTTCGGGGTAACATCTGGCAAATTATTGGGTCATATCGTTAGCCAACGTGGTATCGAGGTCGATCCAGCTAAAATCAAAGCCATCACCGAGATAAATCCTCCTAAAACCGAAAAAGAAATAAGGGGATTCCTCGCGAAAGTTCAATATATCAGGTGGTTCATTTCCAAATTGACCATGGTTTATGAACCAATTTTCAAAAAACTGAAAGTGGGGGAAAGGATATTGTGGGATGATAAATGTCAAGCAGCCTTCGACAAGATCAAGGAAATCATGTCTGCTCCGCCGGTTTTAATGCCACCTCAACCCAGTTTGCCTTTGTCGTTATACCTAACAACGACCGAGACAGCCATAGGGGCTATGCTAGCTCAGACAGTCGACTCCAAAGAACGAGCTATTTATTATAACAACAAAAAGTTCTTAGAATATGAATGCAAATACACCATGCTCGAGAAAACGTGTTTAATTCTAGTCTGGGCCACTAAGAAGCTCCGACATTATATGGTCAGCTATGAAGTGCACGTATTATCCAAAATGGACCCCATCAAATACCTCTTCGAAAAGCCCATCCTCAATGGCAGAATTTCTAGATGGACTCTAATGTTGGCAGAGTTCGACTTGAAGTTCGTACCGTTAAAAGCTATTAAGGGCCGAGTAGTAACCGAATTTCTCACCGATAGTCCCGTAGCCGAAGAAGGACACACCGACACTTGGTCCTTCTCTGTCCTTCTCAGATGAAGATATATTACATACCGATACCAAAACATGGGATTTATATTTCAACGGGGCATCTAATTTCCGAGGGTTCGGAGTCGGAATTCTTTTAATCTCGCAAAAAAGGGAACATACACCCGTGTCCATCGAATTGGACTTCGACGTTACTAATAATGTTGCCGATTATGAAGCATGCATCCATGGGCTACAAGCCGCCGCCGATTTGGGGGTTACAAATCTCCGGGTACACGGTGACTCATCCTTGGTCATTAATCAAGCACTCCAGAAGTGGAAAACTCGAAACACCAATCTCGTGGCCTACCAGACACGAGTAAGGGTTCTCGAGAAACAATTTCAAAAACTAGAATATATATACCTGCCTCAGGAAGAAAATTAGTTTGCAGATGCAGTCTCAAAATTGGCATCTTTACTGAATATTCCTGATCACCTGACCAGTATGCTGATTTGTGTCGAAAGACGGTCCGGGCCGGCATATATCCACACCATCAAAGACATTGAGATAGCTGATCCCGAGCCATGGTATCAGGCTGTCTTAACATACCTGACAACCGGGGAATATCCTCCCGGAACCAATAGTCGAGCCAAGAAAGCCTTACGAAGGCTAGCCACCCAGTTTATCTGTACCGACGACGGGCAACCGTACAAAAAGACGGCAAAGGGGGCTCTTCTCCTATGTGTCGATAAAATTAAAGCTGAAAAGGTTATGGCTGAAGTGCATGACGGCAAATGCGGTCCACATATGAATGCCCAGATATTATTCCGAAAAATCAGGAGGCTCGAGTACTACTGGAATAATATGAAAACCGACTGCCAGTTATATATCAAACACTGTCATAACTGTCAATTTTTCGCTAACGTGCAACATATGCCGTCATCCTTGCTATATACCATGACATCACCTTTTACGTTCTCGACATGGGGTATCGACATAATCGGGAAAATAAATCCCTCCGGTACAGGCGGACATTGCTTCATTTTGGTAGCTACTATTTCACCAAATGGGTCGAAGCTGAATATTACCGTATTCTCAATGCCAAGCATGTTGCCAAGTTATCCAAAACTAAATACTATGCCGATATGGGATCTCGCATGAGTTCATCAGCGATCACGGGACCCACTTTCAAGCCGAAACAGCGGTCCTGCTGACCAAATATAAAATTCAAAGGCATACATCCTCGCCCTACCGTCCTTAAACATATGGAGCGGTAGAGGCGGCCAATAAAACGATTCTCACCATACTTAAAAAAGATGGATGATAATTACCGAGATTAGCCCGATAAAATACCTTTTGCTCTATGGGGATAACGGACGTCGATTCGCACCGCAACCAGTGCCATGCCCTATTACCTGACATATGGGATGGAAGCAGTCCAGCCGATCGAGTTGGAAGTACTGTCCCTCAGGATCCTACTAGAGAGTCAAGTACCTGAAGCTGATTGGGTCCAAGAACGGTATGACTCTAGTTCTATTAGACGAACGGCGATCTCATGCACTCATCAATATTCAAATTTACCAGAAGAGGATCCAACGGGCCTTTAATAAAAGATTAAGGCCCAGAAACATTAAGGAAAGGGATTTGGTTCTCACGTCCGTTCGAGCTTTATTACCAGTAGACCCAAGGGGAGAATTCAAATCCAATTGGGTCGGGCCATACATGGTAAAAAAGGTTCTATTAGGCGGAGTTGTGAAGCTGACGGATCTGGACGGGAATGAATTCGTCAACCCGACCAACATGGACCAGTTGAAGCGTTACTACCCCTAACCTTTTTTTCTCAATGTCATTAGCAAAATTTATCAAAATCTTTTTTTTACATAAACTTTCGAAAAACAAGTCAATAAGCTAGAATCATTTATTCTACTGTTGTAAACATCTTGAACTAATAGTCTTGGTGTATTTCGAGATTGCAAATTTACAAAAGCATGAACTATGTTTGGTTTGATTCCGCTAATTATGGATACGTAGGCAGCCCCTCAAAAGGGCACAACCATTGCAATCGATAAAAAGACAGGAATGGTTTAAATAATAAATTTCCTTTATTTATTACTAAAAAACGCGATAAACTCGGGAAATTACAAATTGCAAAAATTCAAAAAAAATCGAAAAAGAAAAACATACGACACTATAAATAAATATTAGCAATACTTAAATAATAAAAACTAAGGACTCGGTATTCAGGGCATCTTGCCCTTTCCCTTGTCCTTGGCCTCTTTGGTCCTCCACTGGCGACGACGCGGAGGTGAGCGCTCTTGAATCACCACAGGAACCTCCTTGGCCCGGACTCATTTCTTCGAACTCGAGTCGTCGATCACTTCAATTGGCCGAAGACGGGCCCCCACAGGTTTCAGCAACCGATCACACGGGCCAAATCTCTCTCTTGCTGCCAGTCTTGGCCCGAGCCTTTTCTCCAAGTCGGTCTGGGGGCTCAGCCGCCCCTGCATGCCGCTAGCACCGGCATCCCTAGTCCGAGCCTTAGTTTGTGACTTAAGATCAGACTCCAATCGGACCAGAGTACCTGGAGTCTCTTCTTCGTCGTAGAAACCCCTATTGTCTTTTGCCGTCTCCCGACGAATCAATTAGAAGGCCTCATCGACCTTCAAGGCCTTTCGAGCCTCCTCCGACTCCTCAGAAGTCCACTTTCGATATGACTCAGAAACCCAAGCGGAATGGCAAGGGTTGTGTATGGTCCACATGGCACGGGTGAACCACCTTTGTAACCATGTATCACAGATAGCGTCCGTCAATTGGAGCGAAACGCTAATGATTGCCTCAGTCTCGGGGATTCACTGAGACGAAATGAACTACCTCAGAATGCGGTTCGGGTAAATATGAACGATCCAGTCAAGTGATAGGACCACGATGTAGCAGGCCTAATCCCTTTTAGCCAGCCCAATCAATTTCAAGAGGAACCACCAAGCGACGGTCCACCTGATAAAAGGAACTCCATGGAAAATAAGCTCCTCGTCCCAATAAGTTCGGTTTATATCATGACTCGAACTTATACGTTGCCTCCTCGAGCTAACTTGGCTGCTACGGTAGCTGCGCACATTCATGGGAGACTCTATAATTGACAACCGTTCGTAAAGCCAAATCTGAAGAGGCAAGAATACAAATTTCCGTGAGTGAATGTGGAGTTCACTGGCAGGCACTCGATCGAGTATCATGGCTGACTCGATCGAGTAGCCTCTCTGAAAACAGACAGACGGTCTTTACTGAGTTCACTCGATCGAGTGACCCCTATACGTCATGATTTCCGCGTTTAAAAAAAATACGTGAGACGTATACCTACAAAAGACTAATACCCCCGTCCGGGTCAAGTCTCATAGCATCGAGAGCCATAATGATCTCTCCTGTTACTAGCCAGGCCGGGCTGTGACCAGTCTCCATCTAGTCAACCACACCATTTAGCCTAATCTGACCCAAGCACAAGTCAGCCTCCATCCTCCCCTCGAAGGCGTATCGGTGCAGCATGCAAAAGGCAAAAGCCATACACCTGTGAGAAGCACTAATTCTCACGTCCCTAGTATTCATGAACTTATCGGCCAGGTCAAACAGGGAAACGGAATTCCCCGGCCCATACGATCCAAATCAGCATGAGACAAACCAAGAAAATCCCTTAACCTCCTCTTTGGATCAGGGTAGAACGGAGGAATGGCAGGACGAGCATTAGGACACCAACCGCCCACAGCTGCAATTTCTTCAGGAAGAGGGTATACCTGTACTCGGGGGAATGCGAAAACATGATGGGTAGTGTCCCAAAACGTCAGGCAGGCGTCTAGGAAGTGTGAGTCTATCCTAAGACGCTGAAGCGGGAATAGAGCAGAAATTCCCATCTGGGTCAGCTGGACATTTTCCTCTTCTCGAAAGTACTAGGACCATGTCAGAAGCATCGCAGTCAATTGTTCGATACCCATAGCAGATGCTCGAATGTTTTTCTTGAAAGTCTAAAGAGTTTTTGAGGAGAGAATAGAGAATTTGAGCTGAGATGCAAAAGTTGAAGCAGGAGGTCACGTATTTATAATAGGAAACCCTGACAGTATCTACAACTGTCATGCCTCGTTAGCCCACGTGGGCTTGCGCGTGCAGGCCCGATCCCAGGCTTCAAAGCCCTTTTAGAGCCTGATCCAGGAATCGAGTCATCCCGAGCATTCCTAAATTTCCCAAAAATCCAAAATTTTCAAAATTTTCGAAAAATCAAATTTTTATTTCCCCAGCGTGAGTCGATGTTTCACCTAAATGTTACATGCAAATTGTTATGTGTCAGCATACAGGTACACCCAATACTTCAGAAGCAAGTCCCCGCGCAACTCCTTTACTCCCCACGGAGCTATCATCATAAGGACAGGTTTGACCCTCTGTTTATGGCTGGCGAGCCCTTCAGGCAAGTCTAATGGACTATAAATTAAACGACCCGACCGGAAGGCTGCTAGGTCGTAATCCTCGATTGGCTTGGTGGCTACTCTGATTTTCGCCTTGTCCAAGCCTCAGTCAGAGTAAGGGCTCTGTAGACACCAACATTTTGACTGCTAGTGTCTATAGCAGTTTCCGACAAAACACCCGATGATGATCGGACGTAAACGTGACTTAATGGCTTAATGCGCTCGAATACGGGCTCGAAATCAATAGTATCCGACGTGGGCACCTTACGGAGTACAAATATCATAAAACCGACCTCAAATTCAGGCCTAGTGGGTCGTTTCCAATAAAATAAGACTAATTTGAGCCTAAATCGACACCGGATATAAAACCATCTTTTTACGACCCAAAACCCGGTCCAAGTCGAAACCGACCATGCAAAAGCTTCTAGAAACAGCCCAAAACAACCATCAAATTCAAAGTCAAGGTCAAAGCATGAAAATCTCAACCTTCCTATATACACTCCACCCGCCTGACCCACTTAATTGAGTTCCCTGACCCAACTCGATCGAGTGCGTCTATCAAAGCCCAAACAGACGCCTTTCTTTAGTCACTCGATCGAGTGCATCTAGGGCCACTCGATCGAGTAACCCCAAACCGTGGAGAGTTCTATAAATACTCCCTCACATTCACAACTTTTTCAATTCAGATTTTTACCCCCTTTCAATCATTTTGCAACCCTACACAATACACTACACATTACTCTTCATCCCAAGAGAACCCTACACACATCTCGAGACTAAAACCTCCCAAAAACCGAGAATCGTCTCTACAACCATTCACACACACACACCATAAACACCCCAACATCCTCGATACTCTCGCCCACACGCCGCTACTAGACGAGTCCATTTCCGAGGCCAATTAAGAATGTAGGTTGAGGGTGTCATCAAACCCCATCTTCTCCCTTCTCCCTTTCTCTTTCTCGTTTACACACACAAACACACACATCTACACACACATACATATTATATACTACTTATTAATAGTACTACTAATCGCTAACACAAACATTTTTATTTTCGTTCTTTTTATTCCGGCGCAATATTAATACCGCGTATATATATATATATAGAGAGAGAGGGGGGGGGGGGGTGGTAGGTAGGTTCAAATAAGGTAAACAATTTTTTTAAGTCTATATTAAATTTGCAGATGACATACAATAAAGTTGCATTTGTTAAAAATTGATATGTAACTATAACATTCAGCACCTTTATCACTCATCTCGTGTAACTTTAAGCGCTTTTTGTGTAACTTTAACACTGGAACTTATGAACTTAAAAAAGTTGTTAACCTTATTTGAACCTACCTATACTTTAACACTAGAACTTGTGACCTTAAAATAACTGTTGACCTTATTTGAACCTACCTCTATATATAGAGTAGAGATCAAATAAGGTCACCATGTGTCAGTAAGTCTATATTAAAGTTACAGATGACATACGATAAAGTTGCATTTGTTTAAAATTGATATGTAACTATAACATTCAGCTCTTTTATCACTTCAAGTGATAAAGTGCAACTTTATCACTCATCTCGTGTAACTTTAAGCACTTTTTGTGTAACTTTAACACTAGAACTTATGACCTTAAAATAATTGTTGACCTTATTTCAACCTCTCTCTCTCTCTCTCTCTCTCTCTATATATATATATATATATATATATATATATATATATATATATATATATATAGAGAGAGAGAGAGAGAGAGAGAGAGAGAGAGAGAGAGTGAAGATCAAGTGAGTCCCTTTTTCTTTTTTGAGTCCATGAGTCCTATTTAGAGCCATTGATTTAAAGAGGATGAATGGTTGAGATTGAGTGTTGTAATTAAGGTAGTAAGTGTCATATTTTGGTAAAAAAATAAGAAAATCCTCTCTCCTCCCTACATTACCGCCTAACTGCTATATTCTTTTCTCTCATCTCATTCATTTTTTTCATTCAAACACCACCCGCCTAACAATAACCCTTCACCTTCATCATCTCTCATCTCATTCAATCTTTTCGCTCAACTCAAGCACACCCGAGCACTCAATCGCTCAACTTAACTCAAGCGCTCACCTTCAACTCGAGCAAGGTTACATTGAAGCAACTTTCTAACTTTAGCAAACTTAATCATCAAGGTAACTCGCTAATACTCGATTGTTTTACGGAAGAACTAGGTTTAGTTTACATCTTTGTTTGATTTCATTAATTATTTCGCTAATTATTGTTTGATTAACTTTGATGTCCTTGTGCCCTATAATTAATTGTTTTCACTAAAGACTTTTGTGGTATCTGGGTTTTCATATATTTCGTGTAATTGAATTCAACTGCAGACGAACATATTTTCTAATGTTACTTTGATGCCCATACGCCGCTACTGTAATGCACTTGATGTGTTACTGTAAGAGGTCGCTTCGTTACTGTGTCACATGTATGGTGTTATTTCAAAGACGACCATGTGTTATTGTAATGCAGAAGACGTGTTACTCTAGCTCTCATATTCGTGATACTTTGAATCATTGTAAACTGGTACACTCTAACTGAAGAACTGTTACTCTAGTTCGTTTCTTATGTTACTATAACAGTTTATTTGTGTTACTTTAATGCTTACCAGCTGTGTTGCATCTTATGATGTTAATGTAACACTTATGGTGTTACTTTGAAGAATGAATTGTGTTACTGTAATCCAGAAGACGTGTTACTTTGATTTGTTACTCTCTGTTTTATATTTATATCACTTTAACGCGTATCAGCTGTACGTTTACTTTACTTACAAGGTTATTGTGCATACCAGCCTCTTAATTATTGTACTTTTCATATGGCAAAAGGAGGAGACAAATCCGGAAAAACTCGTCCGAGAGATGGCAAACGGAGGAGACAAATTGACGGAGGGATTTATCGTGAATCCCACCACCAAATAATTAACCGGCAAAACCTAACTAGGGTAGCTAGGGTAAGTCGGGTCGAATCCACGGGGACGGTAGGAGGCGTCTAGACTAAGGTCGCCCAAATACGAGACTAAGTCAAGGAGCTAAGCTAGAGAATGATAAGAGGGAGAGAGCTAGACTAAGACTAAGGAGAACAACTAAGGAAAACGGGCTAGGATTAGGTCGGGATCAAAGGGGTAACGGAATGGTCAAGGAAGAGCTAGAGCGGAGGAGGTAGTAGGGTGATCTAGGTTGGTCCGGGCTCTCGCAAATTAGACTCACCTAGAGGTTCCTCATGGAACCCATCTCGGCGACACACATGACAAACGGGGTTCTAGCGCGCTATGGTGGCCTAGGTCGAATCCGGGCTCTCGCAACTTAGACCGACCTAGGGGTCGTCCTCACCGGGCTCTCGCAACTTAGTGAGGGAACCAAACCCACAACAAACTAACACCCACAAAAGAAAGACAAGAAAAACAAGCATTCTAACCTACTTAGTCATTCAAGCATTCCAACAAACATGTGATATGCATCAACCAAGAGGAAACCCAAATCTTCCACCAACATCTCCAACAAACCCTTAATCACCCAATTAACACCCTAATCACCCTACTAATCCTAGCAAGAACACTACTCTAACATTATCAAACTACAACTAACATAAACAAGAGAAAACAACACAAACATCAAAACATACATAATGAAACTACCAAGTATGATGAACAAAACAATAAACAATAACTAAAGATTGAAACTTGAATTAAACAAACAAGATAAAGAGTAAAAGGAAGAAAGGATTATACCATACTAGTGAAGGAGAAAGATTGAAACTTGCATTAATGAAGAAAACCCAAAACCAACCACCAAGGTTGTCAATCTTGGATGGATCTTGAAGAATTCCCTTAATACAAGTACTAAACTAGGATTAAGAACTAATTACCGACTAATCTACTCTAATCTAATCTAATCTAACCTAAAGTAGTCTAGGGTTTAGTGAGAAGTGAAGAACCTCAGCTTTACAAAACAAGTGAAGAGTATATATAGGGTTATAAATGGAAGGGAGAAGAAAGAAAGGAAATGCGGGCAGCAGCAGCACGGTCCCGATCGGGACGGGTTATCTGCACCCACAACCCGACCGGGACGGTCCTGTCATCCCGAACGGGACGGGTTGGTCCCGACCGGGACGGCCTGGCAGTGACACCCTCAAAAGCGCACTTCATCCCCGACGGGTTGAGGTGCATACCCGTCGGGGATGAGTCTTGTAGGCCTCCAATATGACCCTTTTGGTTCCTTCTTGCCTCACATGGACTTCTCATCGATTCTCGGGACTAGGGATCGAATCTCGGAGGCTCGGGATTGGGTCCCAAGGTCTCGGGGTCGATTCCAAAGCATCGAGTAATCGTTTCTTTATCTCGTTGGCTCCAAAATGTGTATGAATCGAGTCGGAAACGCTCCAACTCTTCCAAATCGGTCTCGGGAACCTGAAACGAACTAAAGGAAGCATAAGAAGCCCCTAAACCGCTCCCAAGGAGCGATTCTACAAGGAAAATGGGACCAAAACACTAAAAAATAGGCACTACAAACCACACTTATCAACTCCCCCACACTCAACCCTTACTCGCCTCGAGTAAGCACAAACTAACTACTATACTAGCCGAATGGGTATTAGCGCACCCTACGCCCTTTCAACTCACGCGAGTGCACTTAGAGGAAAAGTGCACTCCGCAAGGCAAGTCGGGTCTTGCGACAAAACTGTGGATGCAGCCGGACACAAAACACATAAACAAACAAACACACAAACAAACACACAAAAGGTTGCACCCAAAAGAAAAGAAATACCGCTTCCCTCAAACAAGCGGTGAGAGAAGCCCCGGTTTAGGACTCAAGGCAAGTGACGACGTTCCCAAGCTAGCAATACAAACCAAGATGGACTAAACCCTAATAGTATGACGACAAAGCAATAAAAACGGTTGTAACTTACCTCGGTTCCTCCTAACCTTCTAAGAACGTACTATGGGACGATCGGCGGAGTGGGAAGTGATGATCCACGGTGTTAGTCGACACTATAGGTAAGTGAGACCCCGCCCCCTTTAGCGTGAGCCAAGAGGGTCGTCCCGTGTCCAAGAGAAGTGAAGAACCTCATCTTTACAAAACAAGGGAAGAGTATATATAGGGTTACAAATGGAAGGGAGAAGAAAGAAAGGAAATGCGGGCAGCAGCAGCACGGTCCCGATCGGGACGGGTTATCTGCACCCACAACCCGACCAGGATGGTTCTGTCATCCCGACCGGGACGGCCTGGCAGTGACACCCTCAAAATCGCACTTCATCCCCGACGGGATGAGGTGCATACCCGTCGGGGATGAGTCTTGTAGGCCTCCAATATGACCCTTTTGGTTCCTTCTTGCCTCACATGGACTTCTCATCGATTCTCGGAACTCGGGATCGGGTCTCGGAGGCTCGGGATTGGGTCCCAAGGTCTCGGGGTCGATTCCAAAGCATCGAGTCATCGTTCCTTTATCTCGTTGGCTCCAAAATGTGTATGAATCGAGTCGGAAACGCTCCAACTCTTCCAAATCGGTCTCGGGAACCTGAAACGAACTAAAGGAAGCATAAGAAGCCCCTAAACCGCTCCCAAGGAGCGATTGTACAAGGAAAATGGGACCAAAACACTACAAAATAGGCACTACAAACCACACTTATCACAAAGCAAGGGGCAGGTCAGTTGCAGGCCTGTGAGCCCTAGCATTGTTGTTGTTTATCTCTTACCTGGTGCATACTTAGCTCTAATAACAGTTGAACGTACTAATTATTCTCATACTTTTCCCTTTTCAGAAGGATGAAGAAGGGGAACAAGAAGCAGTCATTGTTGATAAGAAGATCCACTTCCGGTGTAGACCTCAGAGCCACGTTGAGTTAATGACCAAATTTAATGATAGGCAGCGGGAGGCTGTCATCAGCATCGGTTTTGGTGGCCTACTACAAATGCGACCCAAAAGTTTCCCCGGTAAGTTGGCACCTGATTTCATGAAGCTTTTTGCAGATGACACTTTGATTTTCAGACTGCCAAGGAAAAGCGATCAATTCTTGGTAACGAAGCACGATGTCTACGACTGCTTCTTCCTAACATACGATCCGAACCTCGTTGACCTGCTCCCAATGGGTCGGTCGAAGGAAGCACTGGCGGAGGATGTCGTCTGTCTGAAACAAGCATGGAAGGACCGGTTCCATGTTTCTACTGAAAGCGACACGATCTCTCTGTCTCTGTTGTTGGAAGAACTGCAGAAGGACGTTGAAGGTGGGGACGACTTTTGCAGGCTGTTTGTTCTGTACAGCATGTCTATTTTTCTTAATCCAACGTCGAATTATTCTGTTGACCTGAGTCTGCTGAGGTGCGTGGAGAACGTAGAGCAGATCCGAAATTATGATTGGTGCACGCTTGTATTGGATGGGCTTGCTGCAGCCTGTCAAGAGTCTGTTCTTCGGAAACCGACATACCTGCTCGGTTGTGTGCCATTTTTGATGATCACATACTTTCAGCGTTTCCAATATCGTGATCACCGTTGTCCGCACGATCTACCGCTGATCAAGCACTGGGACCGCGAGCGGATGCTAGGGAGGTTATTGGGTGAATTTGTTGGGGGTGGGCTTGGTCGGCTTACCAAGTCAAAAGTGAAATACCCCCGTTGTGTACTTGAGGAGGTGGCGGACTAGGAGTTGGTGGATGACGTGGTGTCGCTGAGGATAACGAATTTCCGGCAGACCGATGCCCCAAAATCAGCCGCGCACAAAGCTGCGAAGTCCATAACCACTGAGCTAGCAGATGGCGTCGAGGATGACGCTGATCTAAAAGCTAAGGCGGTTGACGTAAGTAATAATAATCTTTATCAATAAATTGCCTGTTATATGTCTGTGTTCATTGATTTTGTTGTTACTGTAGTTACTGTAGTTGCCTAATTATGTTACTTTAACTTTCAACTCCTATTACTCTAATGCGTATCATGTGTTACTTTAAGGTATCCAGTTACTTTTTTAAGCTTGAAGATGTGCTAATCTGAGCATGAAACGTGTTACTTTAATGTTGACCACATGTTACTCTAATGACACAGATGTGTTTCTTTAACTCGAACCATAAGTTACAGCCTCCTCTCCAGATTAACACTTTTTTGTGTACTCTTGATGCAGGAAGTACATGAATTGTACCTCATGATGGCAAAGAATTGATCCGAATCAAGGAGCTACCAAAGAGTTCATTAAAGTCACCTTAGCTCCTCATAGTCTTAGTTCAGCCACACTAACACCTCTTGCCAGATTAGTAGTATGCCTACTACAATTGACCCGAATCAAGAAGCTACTAATCCTAGTAAGGAAGTACTAAAGAGCTCAACGAAGTAATACCAGCTCCTACTTAACTATAGTCCAGCTACATTAGCACTAATAAAGAGTCGTCTTCAATTATGGAGCTAGCTCGAGTTTGAGCGGAATAAAGGAGCAAATAGTCAAGGACATATGAAGGCATTAACTTAGGTTCACACCCATTCAAGCATGGGAATTTCGGATGCGAGTTCATTTTGCAGCATTGTTTTGATCAGTCCATATCTCGAGTTATACTTGGATTTTCGTAGTCATTCAAAATGGAGGAGATAGATTTCGAGCTTATCTTTCCAATGACTATTCATGAAGGCTCATTGAACAAGTATTGACAAAGTTATGGTCCGAACAAGTCAGCTGTGCATGGGAAAGCACCGGGGTTAAAGAGGACGTTTGAAGCTGGTTGTGTTCACTTGGTGTGCACGTCCAAATGAAGCTTTGTTATTAGCTCCATGTTCACACCAGCCACACCTTAATGCTCTCTTAGCTTTGTTATTAGCTCCATGTTTACATTACTTTGTTATTAGCTCCTAGCCTTGTTCTTAGCTCCTAGTTCACATTAGGCTTAAGCTTTGTTTTTGTCACCATTGTACTTTGTTATTGTCACCCTTGACCAGCCGGTTTTAAGGGTCTTGTAGGCTATATATAGCCACCCATTTGAATGAATAAATCATCCAATTTGCAAATTAAAAACCTGAGTAAAAGTTAAGCTTTGTGCTTCCTTTTGTCGTCTTTGTAGTTTACAAGACAAAGTCTAGAGTGAGTCGCGTTACAAGCTCTAAACTCGCTATTTTAATCGAGTGTTTGATCTAGCAACCGCTTTGTTGAAGTTTAGGTCTACTTCACCTAGCATACTATCCTTTGGTTACGGTTTATTCATCCTCAAACTATCTTTACCTTCTGTTTTGGTTACTTGTTTCACGTCCATTTCAGTTTACTAATCATATCTCTCATTCTTGTTTCAAAGTTCATATCAACTCACATCATCAGTGGTATCAGAGCTTTGGTCATCTATTTAGACGCAAGCATGGCAGGAGTTGTGAGCTTTGAAGACGTTAGTTCCTTGGAAGGCCTAAAGAGAGAATCAGTGTGCAAGATGAACAAACTTTCTAAGTCCATTGGCGCATCTGGTCCTGAAGTCTGCTTGAGAGAAAAGGAGGAAGAAGGAATAGACTATGAGCTCCCAACGTATGGTAATGTTATAGTACTACGTACACTTCATGCTAACCCCATTCCACACAACACCGAGCAAAGAAACCAACTTTTTCACACTAAGTGTCTAGTTAACAACAAATGGTGTAGCTTAATCATTGATGGAGGTAGTTGTACAAATGTTGCATCCACTGAAATGGTAACTAAGTTAGGCCTAACCACCACTAATCACCCTAGACCGTATGCATTACATTGGCTGGATGATGGAAACAAAATTAGGGTCACAGAACAGGTGAGAGTAGGGTTAACTATGGGGTCTTATGTCGATGAAGTTTTATGTGATGTCATTCCTATGGATGCTTGTCATATACTTTTGGGACGTCCTTGGCAGTTTGATAGGGATGTAGTACACCATGGGAGAAAAAACGAATACGAGTTAAGGGATAAGGGAAAGAAAATCATTCTAAAACCTATGACTCCCCAAGCTGTTAGAGCTATGACAACCAACAAAACGAAGAAGCCTAACCTTTCCATATTGGCTAGTGAGAGTGAGGTAGAACAGACTTTACAAGGGGGGGAACGTGTCTTTGACAAGAGTGCTATAGAGGAGCCATTTAGGATGGATAATGGGTTTGGAAGGGAACAATTCGAGGAGTTGCCAAAGGAACTGGGTTTGGTCATTCCTAATGAATTACCAGCTAGTTTGACACCTAGGGAAGATCATGAAGTCTTAAGGCATGAAGGTGTTAAGAACAAAGTCGTGGCTAATGCTCTATCTTGTCACTACACACAATCATCCACTTTAGATGCAAGCACGCTTGGATTTGAGACCTTGAAGGACTCCATGGATGCTGATGTACTCACCGAGTGCAAGGATGGTGTTCTTGGTACTTTTGTTGAGTTTGTTTTGCAGGTAGATCTTCCTTTTACAAGAAACCATCGTTGTGTCCCAAGGCATCCTATTTCAGAGTGTATAACTAGAGAAACTCATGGAGAAAGACCAGCTGAAACTTTTGACATGACCAAGACCTTAGAGGTGATAAAAGAACACTTCTTTTTGCTAAAGATACAAGGGATTAATCAGAACATTGGGAGCAAATGCTTAACAAAGCCGTTCTCAAGGAGTCCTTTCAGAACAAGGGAGTACTTACCATTTTTCGAAATGACTCATTTTGGTGTTTGTTACCCAACAGATGAAGCTAGCAAAGGGGCTGACTTGTACGTTAGAGAAGTGATTCGGGAAAGGATCAAAGAAGCCTACAAAAGAAGGTCCAACAAAAACAGAAAACCGAGACTTTTCCAAGAGGATGACTTGGTTTTGGTTCACTTGAGAAAGGAGAGGTTTTCAAGCAAAAGGAAGACCAAGTGGAAGCCACAAACAGAAGTTCCATACAAGGTATACAACAATACTTGCAAGATGAAGTTGCCGGATAGTTATGAAGTTCATACCACGTCCAAAGTGGGAAATTTTGCTCTTTATCTTAATGAAGATGGCTGTTGAGAATTGAGGACAATTCCTTCTAAAGGGGGAGGAGATGATCCGAATCAAGGAGCTACCAAAGAGTTCATTAAAGTCACCTTAGCTCCTCATAGTCTTAGTTCAGCCACACTAACACCTCTTGCCAGATTAGTAGTATGCCTACTACAATTGACCCGAATCAAGAAGCTACTAATCCTAGTAAGGAAGTACTAAAGAGCTCAACGAAGTAATACCAGCTCCTACTTAACTATAGTCCAGCTACATTAGCACTAATAAAGAGTCGTCTTCAATTATGGAGCTAGCTCGAGTTTGAGCGGAATAAAGGAGCAAATAGTCAAGGACATATGAAGGCATTAACTTAGGTTCACACCCATTCAAGCATGGGAATTTCGGATGCGAGTTCATTTTGCAGCATTGTTTTGATCAGTCCATATCTCGAGTTATACTTGGATTTTCGTAGTCATTCAAAATGGAGGAGATAGATTTCGAGCTTATCTTTCCAATGACTATTCATGAAGGCTCATTGAACAAGTATTGACAAAGTTATGGTCCGAACAAGTCAGCTGTGCATGGGAAAGCACCGGGGTTAAAGAGGACGTTTGAAGCTGGTTGTGTTCACTTGGTGTGCACGTCCAAATGAAGCTTTGTTATTAGCTCCATGTTCACACCAGCCACACCTTAATGCTCTCTTAGCTTTGTTATTAGCTCCATGTTTACATTACTTTGTTATTAGCTCCTAGCCTTGTTCTTAGCTCCTAGTTCACATTAGGCTTAAGCTTTGTTTTTGTCACCATTGTACTTTGTTATTGTCACCCTTGACCAGCCGGTTTTAAGGGTCTTGTAGGCTATATATAGCCACCCATTTGAATGAATAAATCATCCAATTTGCAAATTAAAAACCTGAGTAAAAGTTAAGCTTTGTGCTTCCTTTTGTCGTCTTTGTAGTTTACAAGACAAAGTCTAGAGTGAGTCGCGTTACAAGCTCTAAACTCGCTATTTCAATCGAGTGTTTGATCTAGCAACCGCTTTGTTGAAGTATAGGTCTACTTCACCTAGCATACTATCCTTTGGTTACGGTTTATTCATCCTTAAACTATCTTTACCTTCTGTTTTGGTTACTTGTTTCACGTCCATTTCAGTTTACTAATCATATCTCTCATTCTTGTTTCAAAGTTCATATCAACTCACATCAAGAATGCAGTTGCATTCCATGATTGGTGGATCTCAGCCGCTTCCAAACTGAGAAGAATAACATCCGGCAAACTACTGACCGATGATCCCGTTCCGTCACAGGCCTCGCAAGCCTTCTGGAGTGCAGAAGAGCTCCACCGGACGGTGGATGAAGTGTGCGAGGCGTACGCACGTGCAAAGAACGCGACAACCAAAGGCCCAACATTCACAGGCCAGCCCACACAACCGGCAGGTGCGAGAATGTGTACAAATGTGACGAGGGCTGAGGATGTTGTGACTGGGGATGAGAATCGAGGCGGTCCTGACTTCGAACTTTACACGACAGCGGAGATGGTTGAGGCTGTTAATGGTTGTTCGGAGGACAGGGACCACCCACTTGATGAAGCGAATGTTATTGAGCATTTGTGGGTGGAAGTTGATGGACGAAAGGTTTTCCATCCTCACTTTCTCCACTCTGAAAAACCTTTGGAATGCATGCAAGTTATTGATGAGAAACTTGGATGCTCGTATGAATGTGGGACCCCTGAACCAGACCAGCTAATTGTATCGGAATTTCTGGTCAGAAGCAGTAGGGTGTTCAGGTCCGTCTTGAGTGTTCGGAAAGACGTAATGGATTACGTCTTTTATAACAATGAAAAGTACAGTGCAGAGTAAGTTTTCTACAGTGGTCAACGTCCTTTACCTTATTCTTTTTCTCTACGTTATTTGTCATCTATTGTCACATAATTCATTCGTATATCTATCAGTGAGATGCTGGTAAGGGTCGATGATTTCTTCAACGTACCTCGTGACGAGTTGTCGACACTACAGCCGGGGCAGCAGCTGTCAAACGCTGTCATCGATAGCTGGTGCATATTGCTTAACCAACTAGACTCTAATCAGACTGCACTGCGTCCAACATCGCTGCTTCTTTGGCATTAGCCACAACGTAAGCTTGTCTCTATTATTTTGATCATAATAATACAACCTACAACTAATGTTGCTAACATATCTCTAAAGAACATTCTTAATAATTGTCCTTTTTCATAATTGTCCTTCATTACTGTCAATGTTATTTCAATACACACACGAGTGTTACTGTAAGGGGTGTATACTGTTTCTTTAATAAGTCATGATATCCATAACTAGTGTTACTCTAAGACATTAATATTGTTACTCTAACCCAAAAATAAGTGTTACTGTAAGGCTTTCATACTGTTATTTTAATTAAGTAACATGGTACTCTGTCTTATTGTCACGATTATGAATTGTTACTTCAACATGTGTCATGCAGAAGACAGTAATTAAACTGTGGAAGGCCTTTTTTCATAATTGTCCTTCATTACTGTCAATGTTACTTCATTACACAAACGAGTGTTACTGTAAGGGGTGTATACTGTTACTTTAATAAGTTATGATATCCATAACTAGTGTTACTCTTAGACATTAATACTGTTACTCTAACACAAAACAAGTGTTACTGTAAGGCTTTTATACTGTTACTTTAATTAAGTAACGTGTTACTCTGTGTTATTGTCACGACCATGAATTGTTACTTCAACATGAGTCATGCAGAAGACAGTAATGAAACTGTGGAAGGCCATAAAGAGTGGTGCAAAAGTCGACATCGATGATGACTTGTTCAACTTTTGGGATATTTGGAACGAAGTAAATAAAGACATCTTACAGCTAGACTCTGACTTGGTACGTCTATATGAAACACTCACACGGGTGACCCTTTACTACAGCTCTTTAACAATAATCGCTAATCACTTTATTACCAAATAACAGGTCTCCATCCCGGTGCTTCTTAACGACAATAACCACCACAGTTGTGCGTGTATCAACTTCCTGTCAAAGCAGATTGAGTACCTCGACAATAGGAGTTACGAAGGGCAGGATTTCGAAATCCTACCATACGTCGGTATGGCGAAAATCGCAGTAAGTGTACTTATGTTAAATATATTCGGACATCATTCTATACACCAGGACGCGGATTGTCAGTTGTCAGTTGTCAGTCTTATATGTCTTTTTTGTATAATCAAGCCTGTGGAATTGGGAAAGTACATGGTCAAAAAAGGTATCGCAAAGGGTTCGGCTGTCGCGGAGTTTCCTGTTGTCAACGTCCCATTCGCATGGCAAGTTGGAGGTTTCTCGGCGAACGACTGCGGTGTCTATCTCATGATACACATGATGCTGTATCGGGGGGAAGTGTTCGACTGTTGCCTAGGCACAATGGAGGCGAACAACCTGTTCAGAGCGGAGATTGCAGCGACTTTGGTCCTGTGCGATATCAATAAGGGCAGAGATGAGGTTATAGCGAGGATGAGGGAGTTCTTAAACGATAAAGCGAACATCGCCATCGAGAGAACAATATCTGGTGTTGCGGGGTCTACCGGGGAGACCGTCAAGAGGGAAGGTGAGGCAGAGTATGAGGAACGACCACCGAAGAAGAGGCAACTGTCGACCCTGACCCTACAACCCCGGTCGTAGAAACGATGCCTGAATCTGAGTTGTCAACGCGGACAAGATCTGTCCTGAAGAGCCGGAACCGTGGTGAGGGTGACGAAATTGGATTCTCAATTGACTGCGGGGACGATGATGCGAACTCCCCTATGTTGTCACCGTTTTTAGTGAATAACAGGACGTTGTTAAGCAAGATCGCCATCCGTCGCAAAAACGTCGTGGACTACTGCCTTGTGGAGCTTGGAACTATAGAAAATTGGTATGCAGTTACTGTAACATTAATAATGGGTGAATATTAAAACAGATTTTTTGATTGGGTATTTTTTTTTTCATTCAGCGAGGAAGTTGCAAACTATTCAATCCTGGCTTCAATTGAGCGGAGTGACATACGTTCAATGTTACCGGGTCAGAAAATGGCGTCGTGCATCATAGAATGTTGGTCGATACTGTTGAACAGGCTTTCATCTCCCGTCACTAATTCGGTCGAGACACCCACGACGACATACTTTGGTATACGACAGAAGGTACGCATTACTGTTGCATCTGCTTGCATATATAATTATCACCATTGTTCTAGGAGAATACATGTTCCTCACATAAAGTGTTTCTAGAGAGCCAAGTTCATAATGTATCAACACATGTATGGTGTTATTTTAAAGATGAAAGTGCGTTACTGTAATGCATAAGACGTGTTACTTTAATTTCCATCTTCGTCTTGCTTGAACCCCAGTAATCTGGTACGTTCAATTGATTATATGTGTTAGTCTAATTCGCACTTTCTGTTACTCTAGTACTTTCTTTGTGGTACATTAATTCTTTGCTGTTACATAAATATTGTGTTACTTTAAAGCATTTTTTGGTGTTACTGTAATACAGAAAACGTGTTACTTTAATCTGCATCCTTTTTTGTATATTTATTCTAGTAGTCTGATACGTAGTGAATGTGTTACTTCAACATGCTCTGATTGGAAGACTTCTATACAGTTGAATATAATCTGAGACATATTGAATATGTTTGTAGGACTGCCTTTATGGGAAGATTGATGATTATGAAGACGGCCCATCCACGCAGGCAGTGGACATCTTGATGTCCCATCTCGATCTTTTTAGAAGAAAGTGTGGTCGTTCTCTTAACTTGGAAGCTGATCTTACCTTTGTTCCGATCAACATCAATGAGTACTACTCATGCGTGTGCATTAACCGCAAGGATAGGACAATAGATCTCCTTGACCACCAACGTTACACGAACGTCCAAGAAACAAAATTTTACAAGGCCGCAAAGTTAATGGTTAGTGCTCTTCTTCCGATCAGTATATGTATGCTAGAAGTTATTATTGCACACGGCCATCAGTTTTTCTCATAATAACGTCGCTGTGATACACACAGGTGTCAACAATTAGCGATTACCTCGATAAGCTCAAAGTCCCTGATGCATCTGATATCGTTACGTACGAGTTTAAAGAGGTCAAGTTTAAGTGGCAGAAACCAGACGCAACTTGGAACGAGTCGGGAATCTTCCTTATTATGCACATGTTAATGTACGAGGGCTGTACATTCCACCATATAGACCTCGAGAGGAAGGTCAACAGACGATATTTGGTGGTCCAACTTGCAGCCACACTTCTATTGGCAGACAGGAACAAGGTGCGGTCGCGATTGTTGGAAAACGTAGACAAGTATACGAATGCAAGACAAAAGATCATTGACGGTCTCAAGAGCAAGCCAACAAAGAGCCAAAAAAAATAATGTTTTTACTGAATCATGCCACCTCTTTTCTAACTACGAATTAGTGGTTTTGTATTCTTTTGATACTTCTCTAATTGCATTGGTATTTGGACTATCAGCAATGGAAATAAGCTATTAAACTCTGCTGGTATTACTATGGGGATTACTTTAGTTAAACTCCTATGGTATTACTCTGCTGTAAATGTTACTCTAATGAACAAATTATGTTACTCTAAGAGATCAACGGTGTTATTATAATGATACTACAGTCAATTCCGGAAGACGCATTATATATTGTTTTTTAAGGTACAAATGTTGGTACTTTTGTAATGAATGGAACTGTTCCGGTCACGGAAACAATTCACCCGGCCTAGGATCCGGGCTGTATAATCGGGTTAATTGCGAACAAATGATCGTTTGATTTCCCTTGATCTCCCCTTTCTCTCACTCCTTAGATCGGACCTTCCCGGCGGAAATGGCCTGCTCCCTGCACAAGGAACGCACAGGGCCTCGGAGGTTGTCCGAGGGAACCCTCTCCGATGCCTAAGTCAGTCCGTGAAATGCCTTGACGAACCTAGCTCGTGAGGAACTAGGCGGCGTTTTTAGGAGTAAGAGTCTAGAGAGAGAAAATCCAACCCCCCTCATGTGGGAAATGAGGAGGTATTTATACCTTCCCACAAGAGAGAGAAGAGAAAGAGGAATGGTTGGATGGGAGAGTGACAAGTGGTGGCCTCCCATCCCTCCATTCCCAATTACCTTAGGCAAAATGACGGATGGGTCCTTGGCTCCCTTTTGGCTTTATTCAGGCGGGGATGCCCTGGACGCAGGCGGCAGGCCTGGTCTACTCCGTTTGGCGGACGGCCCAAGGAATTGGGGCCACACTTGGAGATTCCAGTAACTGATGGGAAAAGCAGCCGGACAGATCCTTCCCCCTTCTTGGCGCTCGGTCGCCTTGGGGCCCGATTGGCGGGCGGCCAATGACAGGCAACCAACCCTCATCAATTGGCCCTCGCTGGCTGAGGAGGAACGGGGTTCCAGCTCGGCAGGCGATGTATTTCCCTAGGACAGCGGGAGGTTGCCTCTTTGGGTATTTGCATTTAATGCGTCGCATATTCCCGAGGGAACATGCCTTAACTTCTCTGGGCACACAGGGAGTTCAAGCGTCCTTTGTTATGATTACCTTCCTCTGCATAGAGAATTTTTGGGCAGCGTGCCGCTTCGCTGATTGGCTTTCTCCTTCGCAGAGGTGGTTGGGATGTCATTAATGCGATATTTTCCTTAGTATAAAACCTTTAGCTTCCCTGATTATTTTGTGCTTCATTCCACCCTTAATCTTTACATTTTCTTCATCTTAAACATGGCTTGGATTAAGAAAAGTATTGTCCGCCGCGGAGTCAAACACGTTTCCTTTATCTTCAGAGGATTTTGGCGGCTTAGATATGCACGAGCTGCTTATTTAACTGTCCGCCGGAGCCGTTGCTCCCGACTTCGCCTTCGCCGGAGGAGAGGGAAGGCCTCTGTCAGGATGGGCAAGCGCCCTAGGAGGTCCTCTCCTCCTGCCGTGCCTAGGTTTAGGCGTTGCCCCCAGGGAGGGGGCTGCTATGACAGGGGGTGCCATGAGTGTTTTCCATGGCTGCACCCTGAACAATTTGGCCCTAACTCCGATACCGACTCTTCCCTGGAGTCGGGCCCTTCTTCGCCTGTAAAGAAAACAGGCTGTCGTACTTGCGACGATTCTCGAGCCGTCCCTTTTGGAAGGGATTGGGAAGACAGCAGCCGTGATTCCGACGACAGTGAAGGCCTCGGCTGCCTGAGTGATAGGGACGAGGATGGGGCTGCAACTGACCCCTTTCTGGATTCCCCAAGTTGGGATTGGGGTTCGGCTCTCGGGAGCCCAGGCAGTCCTGGAGATTACTCTCCAGATTTGGGGGACGACTAGGCCTGCGTGGTAGGGCCTTTAATTTCTGTCAGGCTGGAATTTTTCCACGCCTTATGTAATTTTTCTTTTATGTATGCCTTGTGATGTATCTTCCGCTTGCGGTGTTTTCAATGAAATGGATATTTTGTGTATTTGAATTTTTAATATGGGTTTATTAATATTTATTTATTTGTTATCATTCTCTTTCTGGGGAAGCTGCCTAGGGCAACCCTTCCCAGAGGTGACACGTGGACCGCAGCCTTTGGGCGAATTTCAAAGGGCTGAGTGACTCTTGCCATGCCTTCCTCTATAAAAGTGATCCACTATCCATCACTCTCCTCTTTTCCAATCTTTCTTCTCTTTTGACATCTCTCATTCTTTCTTTCTTGTCAAAAACCTTGGAGTATTGACGAATCGTATCTTTTCTTGCATCTTCATTTCCCTGAGACTTCTCTCTTCGGGCTTGCGGCGCGTTGTCAGGCGATCTTAGGTCAGATTTTCATCCTCCACTCTCTTTTTCTCTTAGGCGATCTTAAGTGCCAATTGGGAGGGCCCATACCAAGTAACTCAGGTTTTGGGTCCAGGCACGTACAGGATATCCAATCTAGAGGGACAGGAGCTGAACGCTCATTGGAATGCAGATACACTAAAGAAATATTACGTCTAAGCAAGAGTGTAGGCAATTTTTACTTTTACTAGAGTAAAAAGGCGGAGGACGATCAGAAATGTCGACGGCTCCGACCACCCCTATGTCAAGAAGAAAAATTTAAGAGAAATGAGAAAATGCAGGTTTATACTCGTTGCCTGTTCACACTCGCGTCTTTCACACACAAACGAGCAGGGGGCAATAGGGGGAGGCCCCCCTGTTGCCAAAATGGGGAAAAGAGAACCCCCCAACGCAAACCAAAGAAAGCTACCCTGCTTACCTCTGGGCAGGCAGGGGGCAGGCCCCCTGGACTTTGAACGAAAAGCCAGGGACAGGCCAGGCTAACAAGGACTGGGGGCAGGCCCCCCAACCTTGTATAAAAAACGCAAAGGCCACCCTGCTTACCTCTGGGCAGGCAGGGGGCAAGCCGCCTGGACTTTGAACGAAAAGCCAGGGACAGGCCAGGCTAACAAGGACTGGGGGCAGGCCCCCCAACCTTGTATAAAAAACGCAAAGGCCACCCCGCTTACCTCTGGGCAGGCAGGGGGCAGGCCCCCTGGACTTTGAACGAAAAGCCAGGGACAGGCCACACCAACAAGGACTGAGGGCAGGCCCCTCAACCTTGTATAAAAAACGCAAAGGCCACCCTGCTTACCTCTGGGCAGGCAGGGGGCAGGCCCCCTGGACTTTGAACGAAAAGCCAGGGACAGGCCACACCAACAAGGACTGGGGGCAGGCCCCTCAACCTTGTATAAAAAACGCAAAGGCCACCCTGCTTACCTCTGGGCAGGCAGGGGGCAGGCCCCCTGGACTTTGAACGAAAAGCCAGGGACAGGCCACACCAACAAGGACTGGGGGCAGGCCCCCCAACCTTGTATAAAAAACGCAAAAGCCACCCTGCTTACCTCTGGGCAGGCAGGGGGCAGGCCCCCTGGACTTTGAACGAAAAGCCAGAGACAGGCCAGGCTAACAAGGACTGGGGGCAGGCCCCTCAACCTTGTATAAAAAACGCTGAGAAACCTCCCTTCCTACCCCCAGGCAGGGGGCAGGCTCCCTGGATTTCAAACAAAAACCAGGGACAGGCCAAGCAGATAAAAACCCTCCTACCTACAGGCGGATGGGTTGCAAGTCAAACTCATGAAGAATCAAAATGCACAAAAGCAAACAGAATTCACATACAGAAGAAAAAGCAGCGTCAAGGAAACACAAGACAAAGTTTTCAAAGTTTTCAAGACAAACAGTTACAACCAAGAGTACGGCAGCCGGCCACCAAAGGGCTCGGCGCGCAAAGAAGTAAGGAAATTAAAGCGTTGGCACAGGCGCAGCAGGGGACGAGCAAGAGCCCTCTGAGGAAGACTGCCCTCCATGTTAAGCAGGGGGAGCGTCTGGGCCAGAAGCCTCTCCCTCAGACAGCCTACGCATTTGAGCTTCATCCTTAGCTGCGTAAAGGGTCCGGAAAGCATCTTCGTCAAAACCCGGGAACATCTCCCTGACAGCCTCCATCACAACCTTCAAGCAGGAATTGGCACCATTAACGAAGCCCGCCGACACCGCCATTTCCACCTCCTGGAGAATCTCACTCCTCTCTTTCTCCCAGTCCTTGGTCTTCGTCGCCAGATCCTCGGTCTTCGCCGCCAAATCGCCAAGGGCCGTCTGCAGATCAGAGTTTGCCTTAGAAAGGCGATCACCAAGGTCAACAACGCTCTTCTTAGCATGGTCCAGTTCAGCCAAAGCTTTTCTGGCCCGCTCCAGTTCAGCAAAGGCCTGCTGTGCTCTCTTGGACTCCTCTCCCAGGCGAGACACCTCCCGTGTAGCTTTCTCGCTCTCAAGCTTCCAATGGATAGCCCGACCCCCGGCCTCTTCTAGCTCAATCTCCTTTTTCGCCAACTGATCCTTCAGGCTGGCAATGAGAGCAACGTCTCTCTCAACTGCAGAAAGGCGGTCTGGGTTGGCTAGTTCCTCATCACTCAGGCGACCAAGGGCAGCCAGCTCCGCGGAAGCCTGCATAATTCGGGAGGTGCGCTTAATATACTGGGTCACTTGACTGGCAGCGGACCTAACGGTCTTGAGAAGATGGTCAGTCAAAACCGCCCCTGAGTCGGAGAGCAGGGCAGAAATATCCTGGCTGTCGCCCGCATTATAGTGGAACTCAACGTTCTCCTCAGATAAAAGGGTGGCGGGAATCTCCGGAGCAAAACGCTTGGGTTCAGGCGTGGTAGTCTCCAAATCCACCACCTGGTCAGCATTAGGGGCCTCCCGACTCCTCTTTCTGGTCAGTGCTCGGGGGGTACTCTCCCCGGTCTCCTCGGAACCTGCGGCCCGCGACTGCGGGGGGATCTGAATCCCTGCTGAAAGGCCCTCTTGCCTGCCAACAGGCGATGGAGTAGCCTCGAAAGCGATCGCCCTCGCCGCTGGCGAAGGAGTAGCCTCAGAAACCGCCGTCTTGGCAGGCGTAACACGAGGAGGAGGGGGAAGCCTTGGCCTACTGAATGACAGGCCCTTCAAATGCTTCATCAGATTCTTCTCGCCTCTCTTAAAACCAGGGGGAAGAGAAGGGCGACTTTGGATGACAGTGAGGTTCTCGTCCAGGCCCAGGCGTCTCACCTCCCCCTTTTTCCAGATAAAAGTGGCAAGAGCTGCAAAACAAACAAACAGGCCGTCAAGGCATTTCCGAAATACACAAAAGAGTAAGAAGGAATCACCAGCACTCCTGAACTACCTTTATCCAGACCCGGATTCATGCCCAGCCGAGTCAGATAATTGTCAGTCGCTAAAAGCTCCGCATGAGGGAGCCATAAGGTGGGGCCGTACACCCCATACTTGTTAGTATGGCCTGCAAAGTAGGCCGTCAACTCCTTCTCCTTCTCACTTAACTTAACCTCCAAGGCCTTCCCACCCACGCCAGGGTGGTACTCCTCAGGAGTCTCCATCCTGGTATGGACGTGATTTCTGAAGTGACGAGGAATCCTCCACCCATGGGTGCTGTGTATATAAATGAAGTTGTTCTTCCAATCCCTCAAGCTGTCCATACCCGGCCACACCAAACAATGTCCCTTCTGCCTCAAGAGGGACCAATAACCACGGGAGCCCGAGCTCCCAGAAGAAACCATCTGTAATCCCACCATAAACCGCAGGGCGTCGATAGAAGGCTCCATGCGGTGAAAAAGGCAGGTCCATACATATGAAATCAGCGCCCTGACAGCTATGGCTGTCAGCTGCGCAACGGCGACGTTCATGCGCCTGAAGATCTCCTCTAAAGCAGGGTGTAGGGGGAAACGAAGGCCGAATTCCAAACATTTGTGGTAAACAGCTATGCACCCATCCGGTGGGTTGCATACCGTATCTTTTTCGTCGGGGATAACAACAGTATACCCTTCCCCTAAATTATAGAGCCGCTCAATCACAACGGCAGCGTTCTTAGCAAGGATCACCTCCCGATTTTTCGGGTCGGGAAAAGTACTCAGAGGGATGCGGTATTTAACCTTATCTAGGTAATAAACCCTACCCCTTTCCCGACGAACGAGGGGGCCGGAAGTTCTGGAAGGGTCAACTTCCAGCGCCTCGTCGTCTGAATCAACGGCATCATACGAAGGGGGGTCAGGAGAATTGCCGCCCCCACTTCCCGACGAATGCTCATCCTCAAGGCCAACCTCCCTAGAGGAGGAGGCGAAGTCCATCCCTTCTCCCCTCTTTGATGGGTCAGTGAAGGGCAAAATCCTTTCTCGGGTTCCAGACATGATTACTCTAAAAAGATGCGGAAAAAAGGAAATCGAAGAGAAAAAGAGAGTGGAGGATGAAAATCTGACCTAAGATCGCCTGACAACGCGCCGCAAGCCCGAAGAGAGAAGTCTCAGGGAAATGAAGATGCAAGAAAAGATACGATTCGTCAATACTCCAAGGTTTTTGACAAGAAAGAAAGAATGAGAGATGTCAAAAGAGAAGAAAGATTGGAAAAGAGGAGAGTGATGGATAGTGGATCACTTTTGTAAGCGCGCAGAGAACTGAAGGTTTCTTGCAAGTCTGTCAGGTGTTCCTTGTCTTCCCTACTTTTTACGATGGCATCGTCAACATAAGCCTCGATGTTTCTACCTTTCTGCTTCTCAAACACTTTATCAACCAGACGCTGGTACGTAGCTCCCGCATTTTTGAGCCCGAAGGGCATCATCTTGTACATGTACGTGCCCGAACTGGTGATGAACGCGCACTTCACCCTGTCTGGCTGCCATAAGTACACTTGATGGTAGCCTGAAAAGGCGTCCAAGAAGCTTAGCATGGTGTAGCCACTAGTGGCGTCTACCAATTGATCGATCCGAGGGAGCGGGTAGCAGTCCTTCGGGCAGGCTTTGTTCAGGTTCATAAAATCGACGCACATTCTCCATGCTCCAGACGACTTTTTGACCATAACAACATTTGCCAGCCATTCTGGGTAGTCGCAGACTTCAATGAAGTCTGCTTTCAGGAGCTTACTGATTTCTTCCTTGATTGCTGCGTCTTTTTCTGCGGACATATTTCGTTTCTTCTGTTTTACAGGGCGATCACTTTTCTTCTTGACATAGGGGTGGTCGGAGCCGTCGACATTTCTGATCGTCCTCCGCCTTTTTACTCTAGTAAAAGTAAAAATTGCCTACACTCTTGCTTAGACGTAATATTTCTTTAGTGTATCTGCATTCCAATGAGCGTTCAGCTCCTGTCCCTCTAGATTGGATATCCTGTACGTGCCTGGACCCAAAACCTGAGTTACTTGGTATGGGCCCTCCCAATTGGCACTTAGTTTCCCATGCTCTCTCGATTTTCCAGTTGCCTGTGTTTTTCTTAGGACTAGCTCGCCCACCTGAAAGCTCCTCTGCCGGACTTTGCTATTGAAGGCCTTCCTCATTCGCTGCTGGTAGGCAGCGATATTTGTACCGGCTTCCTCTCTTAGCTCACTGACCAGGTCCAGGGCCTCGACCATTACGGCTTCATTCTCAGCCTGGTTGTATAGTTGGGAACGCAGAGAGGGAATCCTTGTCTCAATCGGCAATAAAGCCTCTGCTCCGTACACCAGGCCAAATGGGGTCTGGCCCGTAGACTCCTTCCTGGTAGTTCGGATGGACCAGAGTATGCTGGGGAGTTCATCAGCCCACCTACCCTTGCAGTCATCCACCATTTTCTTCAGGCCATTCAGAATCTGTTTGTTGGCTGCTTCTGCCTGCCCATTGGTTTGAGGGTGACAGACTGCTGAGTAGGCGACTGAGATGTTATGGCTTTCTAGCCAGATCCTTAGTGGGTCATTATCGAACTGCCTGCCGTGGTCGAACACTAGCATCTTCGGTACACCGAACCGGGTAATGACATTCCGCCAGATTACCTTTCGGACAGCCGGCTCAGTGATGTTGGGTACTGCTTCAGCCTCCACCCATTTGGTGAAGTAGTCTATGGCGACTATCAAAAATTTTCTGCCCCCTGTGGCCACTGTGAAGGGCCCTATAATGTCCATCCCCCATTGAGCAAAGGGAATGGGAGATAGGATTGGCCTGAGCTCCTGGGCCGGGGCATGGATCGACGGGGCGAAGAGTTGACATTTTCTGCATTTCTGGGCCAGGCTCCTGGCATCTGCCAGCATGGTAGGCCAGTAGTAGCCTGCCCTGAGGGCCTTGTGGGCCAGCGACCTCCCGCCGATGTGATGTCCACAAATTCCTGAATGGATATCATCCAACACTTCAGCGGCCTGATCCGCCCGTAGGCATTTAAGCAGGGGATAAGTAAAGGATTTTTTGTAGAGTTCTCCATTAACGAATATGAACCAGGTTGCTTTAGCCTGTACCTTCCTTCTTTGCAATGGGTCTGGTGGTAGGGCACCGTGCCTCTTATACTGGACGAAAGGGGTCATCCAGCTTTCTGGCTCTTCTTCCATGGTATTAATCTCTTGACCAGGATCAGTAGACCTTTCGTGTAAAACGTCCACCCATACCGACCTCCGGATGTCCTGCAGACTGGAGCTTGCCAGTTTTGACAGGGCGTCTGCTCTGTTGTTCTGGGATCGGGGAATTTGTTTGATCTCGTATGATTTCAGGCTGGATAGTTCTCTTTTTACCATTTCTAGGTATGAGGCCATTGTTTGGTCTCTGGCTTCGTATTCCCCATTAATCTGGTTGGCGATGAGTTGGGAATCTGTCGCCAAGATAATTCGTTCCGCCCCTGCAGCCTTAGCTAACCTGACGCCTGCGAGTACTGCTTCGTACTCTGCCTCATTGTTTGATGCTGGGAAGACGAACCTGAGAGCATGTTCAAAGTCCGCTCCCTCTGGGCTGGTTAATACTACGCCTGCGCCTGCGCCGCTGGCCGTGGAGGACCCATCAGTGTGCACGACCCACTCCTGGGCAGGGGCTTCCTCTTCCCCTGAATGGGAGCACTCAGCCAAAAAGTCTGCCAGGGCTTGGGCCTTGATGGCTGTTCTTGGCTGGTAAGATATACCCAGCCCACTCAGCTCAATTGCCCATTTTAACAACCTTCCCGATTTTTCGAACTTTTCCAACACCTTTTCCAGGGGTTGATCGGTGAGGACAATGACTGGATGCGCGTCAAAATAAGGTCTGAGCTTCCGGGCTGCAATTATGACCGCGTAGGCAGCCTTTTCAACCATGGGATAATTCTTCTCAGCTGCCCCCAGCGCATGACTCACAAAGTATATAGGCTGCTGGGTGCTTGCTTCTTCCCGCAGGATGACTGCGCTTACGGTTATGTTAGTTACTGCGATGTAGAGAAAAAGTTTCTCTCCTGCTACTGGTCTTGCCAGGGTAGGGAGACTCTTAAGATGGTCTTTCAGTTGCTCGAAGGCTTCTCTCTGCTCGCTTTCCCATTTGAACTGTTTGTTTCCTTTCAGAATTTTGAAAAAAGGAGTGGCTCTGTCTGCTGATCGGGCAATAAATCGTGTCAAGGCGGCCATTCGTCCCGTCAGGCGTTGGATGTCCCTGATGGTCTTGGGTTCAGGGAGGTCTAAGACCGCCTGAACTTTTTCAGGGTTGGCATCAATACCCCGAGAACTGACCAGAAAACCTAGAAATTTTCCGGAGCGGACTCCAAACGTGCACTTTTTCGGATTCAGTTTCATTTTGTAAGCGCGCAGAGAACTGAAGGTTTCTTGCAAGTCTGTCAGGTGTTCCTTGTCTTCCCTACTTTTTACGATGGCATCGTCAACATAAGCCTCGATGTTTCTACCTTTCTGCTTCTCAAACACTTTATCAACCAGACGCTGGTACGTAGCTCCCGCATTTTTGAGCCCGAAGGGCATCATCTTGTACATGTACGTGCCCGAACTGGTGATGAACGCGCACTTCACCCTGTCTGGCTGCCATAAGTACACTTGATGGTAGCCTGAAAAGGCGTCCAAGAAGCTTAGCATGGTGTAGCCACTAGTGGCGTCTACCAATTGATCGATCCGAGGGAGCGGGTAGCAGTCCTTCGGGCAGGCTTTGTTCAGGTTCGTAAAATCGACGCACATTCTCCATGCTCCAGACGACTTTTTGACCATAACAACATTTGCCAGCCATTCTGGGTAGTCGCAGACTTCAATGAAGTCTGCTTTCAGGAGCTTACTGATTTCTTCCTTGATTGCTGCGTCTTTTTCTGCGGACATATTTCGTTTCTTCTGTTTTACAGGGCGAGCCTCCGTGCTTACGTTCAGCTTGTGAACGATGCATGAGGGATCAACGCCGGGCATCTCGTCTGCGGAGTAGGCAAACACGTCTTTGTTTTCTCTCAGAAGTTTGATCAGTTCGGCCTGGTAGGATTCCTCCAAGCCTGTTCCTACCAAGACCTGCCTTCCTGGTTCTAAGTCCACCAGCATACTGTCACCTCCTGGCTCCAGGCGGTCGGGCATCGGGTGCTCAATTGGGACTTCACCTTCCCTGCAGGGGGAACTGTCAGCTTTTCTTTTTCCTTTCCTGTCCTTCTCATGTTCTTGTAGGGCCACGGAGTAGCATTGTCTAGCTGACTCTTGGTCCCCACGTATCTTTCCTTCCAGCCCGAAGTCTGTGACATATGCAATGGTGAGAGCTCTGATGGAGATTGCTGCCTCGATTTCATCCAGGGTGGCCCTGCCAATCAGGGCATTATAGGCAGACCTTGCGTCCACAACGACAAAAGTTGCCCTGACATTTCTGGCTGCGGAACCCTCCCCGAAGGTTACGGGTAAGTCGATGACGCCCATGGGCAGCACGCCAGCCCCACTGAATCCATACAGGGATCCGGGAGCAGGCCGTAGATGCCTTTTTTCCAGGCCCATTTTTTCGAAAGCATCCTTGTACAGAAGGTTTGTATATGCGCCTGTGTCTACCATACATCTTCGCACAATATGGTTGCTGATTTCTAGGGACAGCACCAGAGGATCACTGTGCGGATATATCACCCGCCCTGCATCATCAGGGGTGATGCTTAGTGTCACTCCTTTTGGGCTCCCCTCTTTCTCAGCGTAGCAGATTTGGTTTCTCAGCTCTCGCATTTGCCTTTTTTGACTTCTTCGGCTGAGTTGGCCCTCAGTGCCCCCTGAAATTACGTGGATTATCATCCGGTTCTGCGCAGACCCCTCTGGTTTCTCAGGCATTTCCTTCTGAGTCTTGTTTTTAGCTGCATAGTTGGCCAACCATCCGTTTCTGATTAATTTCTCAATTTCATCTTTCAGGTGACGGCACTCTTCGGTGGTGTGGCCAATACAGTCGTGGAAAGTGCAGAATTTCTTTGGGTCGCCTTTTGGGCTGCGAGGTTTGCTTGGACGGTTCCATTTGGCAGTTTCTTTTTCCAGTTCGAAGATTTCCGCCCTGGATTTGTTCAGAGCGGTGTAACTATCGAATCTGGGTTGGTAGACTGGGCGCTCTTTCTTGGGAGTGTCCCCTTCCTCTTTCTGCTTTCCTGGTTCACCTCTGCCCCTTCCACCCTGCGGTCCCCCTTGAGGCTTTGTTTGGCCTGCAGGGGTGTCCGTCAGGCCGTGGAACTCCTCCTGCAGAATGAACCCCTCAGCAATCTTCCTGGCCATGGCCAAGGTTTCGGGCTGGGCCCTGATCATCTGGTTTTTCATTTCCCCCGGAAGTAGGGAGATCGTCAGGGCGTAGGCGGCGGTGGAATCGTCGATCTCCCTAACCTGCTGGTAGGATAGATCGAATCTTCTCATGTATTCTCTTACACTCTCACCCTTCTTTTGTTTCAGGGTCATGAGATCGAAACGGGTAAGTCGTCTTCTCTTATTTCCAGCATACTGCTCAAGGAAGATCTCAGCTAACTCTAGGAAGAACCTGATTGACCCCTGGCGGAGATCTCTGAACCACCCCTGCGCAAGTCCTACCAGGGTGGTAGGGAAAACTTTGCACCAGATGGCATCATCTACATCATACATTCCCATGTGGCTCTCAAAGGCTGCCAGGTGGTCTTCAGGGTCCGTCGTCCCGTCAAATTTGATGGTGGGCATTTTGATTTTTGGAATGGGGTACTCTTGTACCTCAGGGTGCAACGGGGTTTTCGTGGGCCTGCCTACCAATCGTGACCTGCTTTCCCCAGACTGGTTACCATGAGATTCCCATTGTCTATGGGTTGGTTTCCTCGTACTGGGGGAGCGGTGCCTTGGTGGCGGTCTGCTAGCTGCCTCGTCCTCTGTTCCCGAGAGGGTCTGCCTGGGCCTCTTCCTCTGGGAGTGACAGAGATTTTCACCTTGATGGTACCTGGATTCAAGCGGTTGTCCTCGGTTGAGTCTGGATTGCAAGCTTTGCGATAAGCCGGGGGCTGACTGTTCCTTGGCCGCAGGTGTTAACCTGGAGAAAACTCCGCCTGGCCTCTCTCCTAGGCGTTTTGACACAGGCTCCCTGGGCCTCATGCGCTCCTGTAGTCCTTGAGATAAGCCTCCCTGCCTTCCAGACGCCGATTCTGTCGTGTGAATAGAGACCGCCTGCTGGGCAGGTGATCCTGGTTTGTCAGTGGTAATGCGCCTCTGCACATGCGTATACACTTGGGCTGTCCTTCTCGCCTATCTCTGGGCGTTTCTGGCGGCGGTCCGCCTCGTGCCCCCGGCCTCGTCCCTGCTGCCTGGGGACGGCTGCCTAGGAGCCGACGCGACCCTGCCCACCAGGTCTTCAGGTGTGAACTCCTGATCCAGCATCGCAGAGAAGAACGCGGCTGCCTGTGCCATCTGAGCTGGGGTTAGATTAAGAGCACGTCCAGGGCGTGCCCCCAGCTCGGGTGTCACAGTAGTGTTGGGTCCACCGAAGGGATTGGTTCCCTCAACCCCAAGGATTGTGGCAGGAGGGACCCTCTCCAATAGCGGCATTCCGTACAGGGGGGTCACCGGAGGGACCGTCGGACCCGCTCCTGCACTGTCATCAACGATTTCTGGCATGACTGTGTTTAATTTTGTGGTTATGAGTGGTTGATTTTAGTGGGTAACTCGTGAGCACAACCGTAAGTTCCCCACAGACGGCGCCAAATTGTTCCGGTCACGGAAACAATTCACCCGGCCTAGGATCCGGGCTGTATAATCGGGTTAATTGCGAACAAATGATCGTTTGATTTCCCTTGATCTCCCCTTTCTCTCACTCCTTAGATCGGACCTTCCCGGCGGAAATGGCCTGCTCCCTGCACAAGGAACGCACAGGGCCTCGGAGGTTGTCCGAGGGAACCCTCTCCGATGCCTAAGTCAGTCCGTGAAATGCCTTGACGAACCTAGCTCGTGAGGAACTAGGCGGCGTTTTTAGGAGTAAGAGTCTAGAGAGAGAAAATCCAACCCCCCTCATGTGGGAAATGAGGAGGTATTTATACCTTCCCACAAGAGAGAGAAGAGAAAGAGGAATGGTTGGATGGGAGAGTGACAAGTGGTGGCCTCCCATCCCTCCATTCCCAATTACCTTAGGCAAAATGACGGATGGGTCCTTGGCTCCCTTTTGGCTTTATTCAGGCGGGGATGCCCTGGACGCAGGCGGCAGGCCTGGTCTACTCCGTTTGGCGGACGACCCAAGGAATTGGGGCCACACTTGGAGATTCCAGTAACTGATGGGAAAAGCAGCCGGACAGATCCTTCCCCCTTCTTGGGGCTCGGTCGCCTTGGGGCCCGATTGGCGGGCGGCCAATGACAGGCAACCAACCCTCATCAGGAACTAATCCCTTCAATGTATTATACTTCAATGTATTGTTTCTAAACGACGCTGCTGTATTTTAAACAACGTTGTTGTCCTCTGTTACTTCAATGTATTGTTTCTGTTACTGTAGCAAACGAGTAGTGTTACTCCGACACACATGAGATGTTACTCTTCCAAAAAAACACATGTATTAAATAAAATATATTGTTAATTGCAACGTAGCACAACACTATGTGTCAAAAAATCCGTACGGCATTAGTTTTTCGTGTAAACCAGGAAAAAAGTAAAAATTCTTAGAATGACAAAAAAATCGAGTATTCTCAAAACACTTGTTCCTCCTCTTCGTCCTCCTCAGTGTCTTCTTCAAATTCCTCTCCTTCGATGTCTTCATCTACTTCGTCCTCCTCATCCTCATCATTGTGTGGTTTAGTCGGCTGTTTAGGGGGTCGTGCTGCATACGGATTTGGACAGTTTCGTTTGTCATGGTACGCCATCTGTTTGCAGTTATTGCACATGCGTTTCGGCTTTCTTGAAAGTGCGACCTTCTTTTCCTTGCTTGATAACATCCGCTATCCGCTGCCCTTTGTCTTAGAAATCTTTGGAGTGAGTATCGTGATATTGTCAGAGGTCGTACATCCAAGCATATTTTCAATTTCCTGTGTCTTGCCAACACTCCCCCCCACCAAAAACTGGCTGCCTCAGCAACCTGAACTCCCGAATTAATCCGCACAAGCTTTCCACATCTGCCTTGTCTTCTGCCTTTAGAAGTCCCATTGTCTGATGGATTTCCGACCACAATTTTGACATCTCTATCTGTTTTCCGTCGATGATGTCAATGTCTTCGCCGTCTAATCCTTCATCACTGATACAAGCAGTGCGAACAGCCTCCTTTGTCCACCTTTTGGTTACCATATTTTCGGGTATAGTGGTCAACCCTTTTGATGAATATATCCAGATTACGTGTCTACACAGTATCCCTCATAAATTAAACAACTGACATGTGCAGCTTGATTCAGACGTACCTGGAAATATGACTGCATATTAATGTGACATTGCACCCGCAAAACAATGCGTCAATAACAATATATTATCCATTTTTTCAATCAGCAGAGACAACAATTATAATGGAGGTAATGGCGTGCAAAATGTAATGGAGGGCAGAATGAGTTACTTTTTAAGAATATGAGGTGTTACTTTAATGCATGTTCGGTGTTACTTTAAGCATTCACAACGCTGATATTCAAATGCTATCCTCCGTTACTCTAACGCAATATATATGTTACTGTAAGGACTGACTGGTGTTACTTTTATAACAACTCTGCTATCACATGAACCAAATGTCAGCGCATGAGTGAGTTTAAGCAGTACCTGATATATACTGGACCGTAAACTCTTTATCTCGTGTAGCATCCCTCACCAATGTCTCCTCTATCCCGTCCTTCTCAAGGAAGCCCCTCACGCTGCAAGTGCCCACAGAAAATTTCACCTCCTCCTGGAATTCTTCAAATGCAGCGTGGGTGTAAATTTTAGCTGTGTGAAGTTCAATTGGCAGGTGGGTTGTTGTTTTTGGAGAGGCTTGAACATTGTCGTTGTCGAGTTTTTTTTTGTGTATACAGTTGCTGGTCCATGGCGCTCTCGAATTGCATCCAGAATTCGACCAACGTCCCCGATTTTTGTTCGAATCTTTTGAAGAAACTGTTCTCACTCTCCGACCTTTGCGTTGTTCGCATTAAGCTGCCCATCTTTAAATCCCTGCAATGTGCCATCACCCACTGCTCCCTAATGGAGAATGTAGTTGAAAACCACTCGACATCACTCCCATGGTACTCCTCCATTATGTCACGCCATTCCGCGTCGAACTCATCTCCATCAATAACCACATCCCATACTATAGCATTCAATCTCTTAAAAAAATCCTGGTAGTCACTCCGCGCTGCACCGTGTTTTGTAGGAACCTTGTTCAAGATATGCCACATACAGAAACGGTGTAGCGTCGTCTTAAACATTTCCCTCACGGCTGGTATAATACCCGGATCTTGGTCGGTAATAATATACACCGGCTCCTTACCTCCCATTGCAGTCAGAAATCTCTCAAACACCCAGACGAACGATTCATAATCCTCGTGCGCTATCAGAGCCCCAGCAAAAGTTACCGATCGTTTGTGATGATCAATGCCGGTGAACGGCGTGAATATCATCTTATATTTGTTCGTCCCGTATGTCGGGTCAAACGAAACTGCATCCCCGAATAACTGGTAGTTTCGCCGCGCCTCACCGTCAGCCCAGAAAACCTTGCTCACATTCCCATCTTCATCCAGGTCGTAGTCGAAATAGAAACCCCTCCTATTCTTAGCCATGTCTTTGAAACGATCGATGAATAGCTGACCGTCCCTCTCATGTAGGAAGCACTTTATATGTCTTCCCCAGTTTTTGAAGTCAACCGAGCTCGCACCCACGTTTGCGAACCCCTCTACCTGCTCCGTGCACATGTTGTACGTCCGTATTGCTCCGATATTCAGTTGAAAATAAGAATCAAGCGTTGTGACAATTTAACATTAATACACCAGTTGTGTTACTCTTATTCTTACGTACTGTTACTCTATAGGATCACTGCTGTTACTCTAGCAAAAGTAATTAGATTATGCACACACTGGAATAATCCAGCTGTGTTACTCTAACAAAAAAACGATGATACACCTATCTTACTCAAATGTTATTCTATAAAAAAAAATTTGTTACTCCATACCCGTGAATTGTTCAAGATCAGTTGCTTGTGGTACTTTGTCAGGTTCCTCGACAGCTTTTGGAATTCTTTGTCTTTTGGTGAGATCAGTTCGTGGTTGTGGCCGATGTGAAACCTATCAATCCTGAGAATGCCTCCTTTATTGAACAACCTAATCCTTGCCTTGCACCCGCAACGACGGACTTTCGTCTTCTTTTTAGGCGCGTCCACAACAACTCCTCCCCCAGCTGCATCGTTAACAACTTTCACAGCCGCAGGTGTATTGTTAACAGCTTTAACAGATTTCGTGAAACCCTGTCTGTTGCAGACTATGAGCTTCGACTTTATCTCACCACCGTGCCATCGCTTTGTTGTATACCTTCTCACATCAAATCCGCAAGCCAGTGCGTAGATTTTGTAAAATTCCACTGCCTCTTCAATTGTTTTGAATACTTGCTTCATGTACGGAGTGAAAGCCTCACCCACATCTCTGCACCATTTCTGTGCATTCGGTTTTTGGCAAATGTTACATGCACAAAATTAAACAACGTTACACACATGGGACATATGTGTTACTTTAATTTATAAGTTGTGTTACTTTAACTAATACAGTACGTTACTTTAACATCATCATCAAAACCCTTTTTCTTAATGTCCTGTGTGTTACTGTAATTGCAATTAAGTGTTACTGTAACTCAGAAGGTGTGTTACTTCAATGACGTTTCTGCGTTAATACAAAGCAAAACGGTAGTATCAATGAAGCATACGTTAAATCTGGAATCTATATTAAAACAAGAGCGATGAACCACTGTTATTAAAATGACGGTTGCAAAAATTCAGGGCTGTTACAGTGGGTATCAGAGCAATAGGCTTTCCAAAATGTTTTTCAAGATTTGAAATGGTTTTAAAAAAATTGTTTATTTTTGTCTTTCACAAAAAAAGAAAAAAAAAGAGTGTTGGGTGGTTTTGGTGCATTGTATACGCATGATTTATATATTCATATTTGTATATATATATAAGATAATATCTTGTGCTATTACCCTTACCTGAACTGTGAATGCTACTTATGTTAATATTTGTGATATTATTTGTGATCGAACGATTTTATGCCAATATTTAATAGAACCTTGTTTATATCTATAGTAATTATGCCTCCACGAAGGGAAAATGAAAACAACAATAATGATATGACTGCTATGATGACGCAACTTATAGCTCAAAACGCAGCTCTTGTCGAAGTTGTGCAACAAATGACCACGGTTACGCAATACATGAATGAGAGGGTTGAGAAAGAAAACGATCCTACACCTACTGTTGCTGGAACGTCCGAAGCGGTACAGAAGAAGATGCCGTCGTCTTATACTAGGAAAGAGGATCCTACTGAGCTAGATAACTGGATTAGGGAGATAGAGAAAATTTTCTTGGTTGTTGGGTGCCCACATGAATTTCAGGCTAGGATCCTCGTCTTCTATCAGAAAGAAGAGGCAGATATATGGTGGCAGACTGTGAAAGATGATTTTATGAAACCTAAGAGGGTAAGAAATACTAATGGTACAAACATACTTCATGATAAAGATTGGGATGACCTTAAAGACTTACTTGAGGAAGAAATTTTCCCTGATCATGTGAAGAACCAAAAATTGGCTGAATTTGGGGATCTAAAACATACAGATGAGATGAGTGTGAAGGATTTTTATAACAAATTCATTGAACTTAGTAGATTCGCTATGGAGTTGGTGCCAACTGAGCGAATTAAAGCGGCAAGGTTTGAGGATAAGTTAAATTGGAAGATTAAGGGTAGGTTTGCTGGGGAGACCTTCATTTCATTGAGGGATATTTATGTTAGAGCTGTTACATTGAGAGGAGTAACCAGAAAATGGAGGCTGAAATGGGAAGTAGTGGAACTAAAACAAGGGAGTATCAGGGGAGTCAATCTGACACCGCAGCTAAGAGAGGAAATTTTCATAATAATAACAACCCTCGAAATAAGTCCCGATTTTTTGGCGGGAATGTGATAGAAGAATGGAATAACTGCAATGGTAAGAGTCAGGGAACATGCCAAGTTTTTACCAGACACTATTACTGCAAGTTATCCAAGGGAGATCACGCGGGAGTTGACTGTCAGGGAAATAGGGTGACATGCCACTGGTGTGGAAAATTAGGACACCGTGAGTTTGAATGTACTAATAAGAAGGCTGGAAAACCCCGTGTTACACAATCTGCTACTGTAAGTGTAAATCAGGGTAACCGATTTCAGGGTTAGGGAAGAACACAGAGTTATGGTGGGTCTGCATCTAATAACACTTATAAGAACCCAGCTCCGACTCAGGGCAACACTACAACAGCTAGTAAGCCCGCATGACAAGTGAATGGGGCACAGAGTACTAAGAAGCCCACTGGGAAGCTCTATGTTATGAATAGAGAAGAAGCAGAAAATACAGACATCGTTTCGGGTAACTTTCTTGTGAACTCTATTTAAGCTCATGTTCTGTTTGATTTTGGTGCATCTCACTCTTTTATTTCAATTAAGTTTGTGGATAAAATTAATGTTGAGCCTAGTGAAATTGTGGATTATGATTTTGCCATGCCATCTGGGGATTTAGTGAACTGTAAAAGAGTTTTTAAGGATGTGTCTCTGTTTATTGGTGATCATGATTTTAAGGCAAACCTGATAGAATTTCCATTACCTTACTTTGATGTGATTTTGGGGATGGATTGACTCGGTTCTCATCGAACTAATATTGATTGTGCACAAAGTAAAGTTTTCTTGAGAGGGCCTAAAAATATGAGAGTATCTTATAGGGGTCATGTAAAGGGTCCTAGAGTGAAACTTATTTCTGCTATGAAAGTGAAAAAGCATTTATCTAGGGGAGTGACAGGGTTAGTCGTATCCCTAATCAAAGATACCCTAAGGTCACTAACTAATGTAGATAGCGAAGTCAGGGGTCGAACCACAAGGAGATGGGAATTCAATTATTTATCCTAAGAATTAGATTCTAGATTATAGGTCACAGTTTTGGTTGGTTTGGTAAACTAATAACTAATTACTGATAAATAAATCAATAAGGAAAAAAAGTCTAGGGTCTCAGGTTCACAATGAATATTACTCGGGTCAGGAAGTCAACTAACAGGTCAATAATCGAACTACCTAAGGTGTAGGTCCGGTCGGTACACTACAACCTTTAGATCTAAACTTAACCTGCGGTCGCTAGCATTAAGTCAGTCTACCCAAACTATCGTGGCCTAATTAGTTCTTAACCCGGTCGGCGAAAAGTCCTAATTTGCGATACTAATTAATTGAATTATGCATCAAACAATTAATCAGAGTTTAAACGATATTCAGGCAATAGTTCATACGATTAGAAATAGGTCAATTGACTATCACCCTAATAATACGCATCGATCCCCTTAAACCCTAGATGAAATCTAGCTACGCATATTAATTATAATCGGACTAACAAAAGACGAATTGCAATTAAACATGACAAAAATGATACGAATTAATCTACGGAAGCAATAATAAATCTACACTATAAAACAATACAAAGAATAAATTAAGACGGAAATTAAAGTAGAAACTGAAATTGAAATTAAAATTAAGAATAATAATACCGGAGAATTCAATATCTGAGACGGAGAACTAGGTTCAATGTATCTCGCAAAGTAAACTAGACTAAGAAAACTAAGATAATAAAAAGTGTGTAGAAGAAGGTAAAAGAAAAGATAAAAGATGTCCCAAACAAGAGTCAAACAACTGATATATAAAGAGTATCAGTTGGACTCAAAAGCAGGCCCAAATTCTAAGTCGAAATAAGAATGACGCATGGCCCGGATTGGGTGCACTCGATCGAGTGCCTGACGGCACTCTATCGAGTGACACACCCAAATATGGGCAGGAGCTTCACGAAGTAGCACTCGATCGAGTGCAGTAGGGGCACTCGATCGAGTAGCGCTGTAGGTCACAACATCGCGCGCTCGACTTCAAACGGCTTTCATTTCTTCGTTACTTGTTCAAATTGGACGTGTAATATACCGTTGGAAAGATAAGAGAAAGAGCTTTCCAACGCCACCAAAAACACTTTGATTGGAGTTGTAGAACTCAAGATATGAACGTTTGAAGTTGACCCTTGTGTAGGCGATCATTCTCTCATCTCGTTTTGTGTCTTTTCCTTCTTGGGTCTTTGTTTCTTCGTATATTCCGCATCTTCTTCCTTCGATTCCACGCTTAGATGTGAATTATTCAATTATCGATTCCGTAATGCTCATATTAGCTCCAAATGCATCCAAATCTACAAAATACACACAAATACGGAAGTATCGACATTCAAAGCATATTGCATCATTATTAACGAGTTAAGCACGAAAACCGAGATAAAACTAACAATTAAGAGGATCCAAATATGTATATAAATAACGCTTATCAAACTCCCCCAAACCAAACCTTTGCTTGTCCTCAAGCAAACCAAACATATAATATAAGAGAGGACAAGTGATGCGAAGCACGACTAAGAGCAAGCTTACAATCATTCTACTAAAAATCGGCTCAAGTCGGTTAGAAAACACACAATGTCAAAAATATAACTAAATCAATAATCATGCCTTAAATGAACAATTGTTTGCCAACCTTTCAATCTTGCAAGACCATCAATGTCGGACTTCCTCGCGGTTATCGCTCAACACTCATAAGAACGGGTGAGTATATAAATGTGAAGATAAGAAAGAATAAGAACACTCACTCGACTTATGAAACATGCATGCAATCGAACATGAAATCAATCTCCTCAATCAAATACGTGTTCCACCAATCAGGACCATAGTACATGCCAAGGACTTACAAAGGGTGGCTAAATGAGTAAGGGAAGAAAATGGATTGTGCCTAAGCACGTATGGGAATGTGGAGCAAAAATCGGGCCCAATCGCAGCTACACAATAAAAACTATCCATAAAAACCCCCAGCAAATAACGTCGAACCACCAACTAGAGGTATAAATTCAAGATTAGGTGTAAGAGGGAATTTTGTCCATCCTCTCAATTAATCTCTAGTTTCAATCTTTTCGACCATTCCCCGAAATATTACAAGAAGCATATTTTTCATATTTCATTTTTTTTTTCATTTTCAATTTCTTTCCTTTTCTTTTCTTCACTTTTTTCTTTCATGCTTCTATCTTTTTTTTCAATTTGGATAGGGGGAAGGCGAGTACAAAGTCGCACCAACGATATTACACACTAAAGTCCAAAAGATGTAAAAATCTCGAAATATGACCGATTAGTGAAGTAATTCCCAACTAAGTTCACTGCGACTGTCCCGACAGGGTAGGCTATTCTGGGTTGTAGTTAAATAATATAGGAAATAAAAACAGGCTTACAACGGCTGAAATGGGCTAAACAAAGGAAAACGACCTAAATCTACAAGGTAGTAAAAATGGGTCATTTTTTGCTATGTGGAGCTCATCAAAAACAAAATTGCCTTTCCTCATGTACCTCCTCCTCAAACCAAACATGTATTCAATATCAAGAGACAGATGTCATATTTATGCAAATTGATGTTACACATTCCACAAGGAGAAAATCACTCAATTCCTAAATAATAATGAGACCAGTTATGGATGTTACTGGCCTAGGAAGCTCTAAAATCCTCAAAATTTTGTGGCTTGCCGACAAGTGGTCAAATTTACTCATTTGACAATTAAAAGTTCAAATAGGCATATCATATCAATTTAATCAAATCTCAAGACAAAACACGTTTTCAGGCACGAAGTAAGCTGAAAATTAGGAGAAATCATGTTAAGAGCATTATCATCATCGCCGTTTTGCATGCTTCTACATCAGACACACCACATAAAAAATAAAATATTTTTAGAATTTTATGATTTTTTCAATTTTTTTTGGATTTTTATATTTTTTTAAAGCAGTAAAACACACGACGGAAAATGAAACACACAAAAGCACACAAACTCTCCCCCAAACCTAAATGTCACAGTGTCCTCAATGTGACTCTAAAGCAGATAAGACAGAAAATCCACAGCCAATCCTAAGGACAACTTGACCTAAGGGGAAGGAAAAACCTAAGAAAACATGAAAAACAAAAATGAAAAGGAAAGAAATTACCGTATGCAAGGGCAGCTCCCCCAAACCAGCTGCAAAGTGGGGGTTCGTCTTATAGATCAGTTGTCCACAGATGACTGTGATCAAAACAGCTTAAGGCTCTCAAGAGTCGATCAAACATCTGCGCATGTGCTACACAAAAGCATAAGTAGCACCAGGATATATAGAAGACAAACAGAGACAAAGTCAATGATCGTCTTAGCCTATCAGACGAGCTAGACCAATCCTCAGCATGGTGGTCATAGTGCATAAGAAGAGTAAGAATGTTAATAGGCGGCTCGTAAGACAAGACATACACATCAAATATCTCAGATTCACCCCAAGGCTTATCATCGGGTATGGATTGCATAAAAGAAGAGTTAGAACTCCTAAGACTACTCAAAGGATCAATCTTACCGATCTCCGTGAAAGAATTATCACAATCCTCCCCACTAATCATAAGCTCAAACAATGGGTAAAGAGAAATATAATCAAGACAATTAATAGGTGGAAGTGGGTCGTCCTCAATATAAGGGAAAAACTCAAATGTCTCTAAAATTGGTGTTTCAAAGAAATCATTCTCGCTATCCCATGTAGCCACACCTCTTCCACTCAAGGAATCGTCAAAAAGTGTATTCTTCTCTTCTTTTTCATTTTTCCTTTCAAGCTTAAGATCCTCTCTTTTGTTCAATTCTGTCTCCAAAACCTCATAATTGACATCAAATGACACTCTCTCAAAATCACACAAATCAAAATCCTTAATGTTATCCTCAATTAAAAGAGCATCATTCAGAGCATCCAAACACACGTTTTCCTCAAAAAACACACATTCTAGCTCACAGTCATTCATGGCGGTTTGGTGATCTTGAATAGATTGAATATTATACCCATCATCATCATCATCAATTATGTTAACAAGAGATGGAGATAGAACACTTACCTGGAGGTTCTTCACTACTTCCATAGGTGTACCCGATTGACTTTGTTGCTTTTGGCTTGCTAATTGGGCAATTTGATTGTTCAAGATTTCATAATGATCTAGCAATTGGCCTATTTGAGTATCTTGCTTTTGTTGAGCTTGCACGAATTGCAGCAACAAAGCCTCAATTTCCGCCTTGTCATTTATCCGCCTCAACTCTAATTCAGCACTATTACGGGCTAAATATTTAAGGATTTCCAATCGTTCCTCGTAAGAGATATAATTAAACATCCCTCCGCAATTTTCCTCAATTGTAGCCCGTGACTCATCATCAACACCATTATATATCATATGACACATATCCCGTATATCAACATTAAAGCCATTTTGAATAATGAAAGACTCAAGTCTATCCCAATAATTATGTAGTGACTCATGTTTGAATTGTGGGAAGTAAAAATTGGTCATAATGGTGAATGATAAAAAATATATATACAAAATAAAATAAAAAAATTATATACAAAAAAAATAACCTAGAACCTAAAAAAGATAAACAACTAAATAACACCGTCTCCCCGGCAACGGCGCCAAAATTTGACAGGGTTAGTCGTATCCCTAATCAAAGATACCCTAAGGTCACTAACTAATGTAGATAGCGAAGTCAGGGGTCGAACCACAAGGAGATGGGAATTCAATTATTTATCCTAAGAATTAGATTCTAGATTATAGGTCACAGTTTTGGTTGGTTTGGTAAACTAATAACTAATTACTGATAAATAAATCAATAAGGAAAAAAAGTCTAGGGTCTCAGGTTCACAATGAATATTACTCGGGTCAGGAAGTCAACTAACAGGTCAATAATCGAACTACCTAAGGTGTAGGTCCGGTCGGTACACTACAACCTTTAGATCTAAACTTAACCTGCGGTCGCTAGCATTAAGTCAGTCTACCCAAACTATCGTGGCCTAATTAGTTCTTAACCCGGTCGGCGAAAAGTCCTAATTTGCGATACTAATTAATTGAATTATGCATCAAACAATTAATCAGAGTTTAAACGATATTCAGGCAATAGTTCATACGATTAGAAACAGGTCAATTGACTATCACCCTAATAATACGCATCGATCCCCTTAAACCCTAGATGAAATCTAGCTACGCATATTAATTATAATCGGACTAACAAAAGACGAATTGCAATTAAACATGACGAAAATGATACGAATTAATCTACGGAAGCAATAATAAATCTACACTATAAAACAATACAAAGAATAAATTAAGACGGAAATTAAAGTAGAAACTGAAATTGAAATTAAAATTAAGAATAATAATACCGGAGAATTCAATATCTGAGACGGAGAACTAGGTTCAATGTATCTCGCAAAGTAAACTAGACTAAGAAAACTAAGATAATAAAAAGTGTGTAGAAGAAGGTAAAAGAAAAGATAAAAGATGTCCCAAACAAGAGTCAAACAACTGATATATAAAGAGTATCAGTTGGACTCAAAAGCAGGCCCAAATTCTAAGTCGAAATAAGAATGACGCATGGCCCGGATTGGGTGCACTCGATCGAGTGCCTGACGGCACTCTATCGAGTGACACACCCAAATATGGGCAGGAGCTTCACGAAGTAGCACTCGATCGAGTGCAGTAGGGGCACTCGATCGAGTAGCGCTGTAGGTCACAGCATCGCGCGCTTGACTTCAAACGGCTTTCATTTCTTCGTTACTTGTTCAAATTGGACGTGTAATATACCGTTGGAAAGATAAGAGAAAGAGCTTTCCAACGCCACCAAAAACACTTTGATTGGAGTTGTAGAACTCAAGATATGAACGTTTGAAGTTGACCCTTGTGTAGGCGATCATTCTCTCATCTCGTTTTGTGTCTTTTCCTTCTTGGGTCTTTGTTTCTTCGTATATTCCGCATCTTCTTCCTTCGATTCCACGCTTAGATGTGAATTATTCAATTATCGATTCCGTAATGCTCTTATTAGCTCCAAATGCATCCAAATCTACAAAATACACACAAATACGGAAGTATCGACATTCAAAGCATATTGCATCATTATTAACGAGTTAAGCACGAAAACCGAGATAAAACTAACAATTAAGAGGATCCAAATATGTATATAAATAACGCTTATCAGGGAGCTGAGTTGATTTTGTGTCATGTAAGGGATTTAAGGGTTGAATATCTTGACTTGAGTGAAGTTCAAGTAGTGAGTGAGTTTGTTGATGTGTTTCCTGAGGAAATGCCGGGAATGCCTCTTGCTAGAGAAGTAGAGTTTAAAATCGACTTAGTGCCAGGAACAGGTCCAATTGCTAAATCACCATACCGAATGGCACCGTTAGAAAAGCAAGAACTTAAGAAACAATTAGATGAATTGATGGAGAAATGGTATATTAGGCCTAGTGTGTCGCCTTGGGGTGCCCCTGTTTTTTTTGTGAAAAAGAAAGATGGAACTTTGAGGTTGTGTATTGATTATCGGGAATTGAACCAAGTTATTATCAATAATAGGTACCCTCTACCTAGGATTGATGATTTGTTTGACCAGTTGATGGGAGCTTCTGTTTTCTCGAAAATAGACTTGCGATCTGGGTACCATCAATTGAAAATAGCACCTGAGGATGTACCTAAGACTGCATTTTCCACTAGATATGGCCATTATGAGTTTACTGTGATGCCTTTTGGGTTGACTAATGCACCTGCTGTGTTTATGGACTTGATGAACCGAACCTTTAGGACTTACCTAGATAAATTTACTGTGGTGTTTATTGATGACATATTGATTTATTCGAGGAGTGAAGATGAGCATGAGGAACATTTATGTATTGGCTTAGGTATTCTGAGAGAAAAACAGTTGTATGCCAAATTTTTGAAATGTGAGTTCTGGTTGGATCAAGTAGCTTTTCTGGGGCCATATAATATCTAAGGATGGAGTATCAGTAGATCCTGCTAAGATTAAAGCTTTTAAGGAGTGGCCTAAACCGAAATCTATGACTGAAATTCTTAGCTTTTTGGGTTTAGCTGGTTACTATAAAAGATTTATGAAAGATTTTTCTAGAATAGCTAGACCAATGACCACACTGATGAGGAAAGCCACGAAATTTCATTGGGATGAGAGATGTGAGGAGTCGTTTCAGATTTTGAAGGAGAAATTGACTACTGCTCCGGTGTTAGCCTTACTGGATGGAAATGTGAATTTTATACCGATGCATCCAAGAATGGGTTAGGTTGTGTTCTTATGCAGAATAGGAGAGTGATTGCCTATGCTTCTAGACAGTTGAAACCTTATGAAGAAAATTATCCCACTCATGATTTAGAATTAGCAGCCGTAGTCTTTGCTTTGAAGATTTGGAGACATTATTTGTTTGGTGTACCCCTTAAGGTTTTCTCTGATCACAAAAGCTTAAAATATATATTTACTCAAAAGGAGCTTAACATGAGACAAAGGAGGTGGTTGGAGTTGATTAAGGAGTAGGAAATTGAGATTCAGTATCATGAAGGAAAGGCTAATGTGGTGGCCGATGCCTTAAGTAGAAAATCTCTCTATACAATACGGTTAGTGATGAGCCGTGATAAGCTGAGGGAAGAGTTTGTGAACTTTTCTATCCAAATGGCAAAGCCAGGAACCCCGTGTAATGTGTTATCTGTCGAGAGCGATTTAATAGGGGAGATTGGACAATTGCAGGTTGGTGATAAGTATTTGTAGGATAAGTTAGTGAATGAGCCTACTTTGTTCAGGCGCGACGAGAGTGGATTGATTAAGGTTCATGATAGGGTTTGTGTGCCTAACCACTGGGAAATTAAGGAAAGAATAATGATTGAGGCACGTGCAACACCGTATTATGTTCATCCTGGGGGTGATAAAATGTATGCGGACTTAAAATTAGGATTCTGGTGGTCTGGTATGATGAAACAAATTGCAGATTTCGTGTCTCGAAGCTTGATATGTCAGAAGGTTAAGAGTGAACACATGAGACCTCAAGGGAAGTTGCAACCTTTAGAAGTTCCCAAGTGGAAGTGGAGTTCAATCTCCATGGATTTTGTAGCTGGTTTGCCAAGGTCACAGAAAGGTAATAATATGATTTGGGTGATAATTGATAGGCTGACTAAGTGTGCACATTATATTCTGATGAAAGATACCTGGAAGAAGAAGCAACTTGCTGATGCTTATGTACATCATGTGGTAAGACTTCATGGAGTTCCTAAGGATATTGTGTCAGATAGAGATGACATATTTGTTTCAATATTTTAGGAGAAGCTTCAGACAGCTTTAGGAACCAAACTTAATATGAGCATAACATTTCATCCAGCTACCGATGGTCAGACTGAAAGAACAAATCAAATACTTGAGGACATGTTGCGATCTTGTGTCTTACAATTTCATGGAGGCTGGGAGGACAAGTTAGATCTTATTGAATTCTCTTATAATAACAGTTATCAGGCTACAATTCAGATGGCACCAATTGAGGCGTTGTACAGACGCAAGTGTAGGAGTCCGGTATGTTGGGGTGATATTAGTGAGCATGTGATTCTAGGGCCTGAGATGATCACTGAAATGGTTGAGAATGTTAGGATTATACAGGACAGGATGAAAGCAGCTCAAGACCGTCAGAAGAGCTATGCAGATAAGACTCGTAGGCACGTGGAAGTTGAGGTTGGTGACAAAGTTCTTTTGCGTGTCTCGCCTACTAAAGAAGTAATGCGGTTCGGTAAGAAGGGAAAATTGAGCCCAAATTGTATTGGTCCGTATGAAATTTTGGAGCGTATTGGCGAGGTGGCTTATCGACTTGATTTACCAGCTGATCTAGAACGAGTGCATAATGTATTCCATGTTTCCCAGCTAAGAAGATACATTAGTGATCCGTCACATGTGTTAGACCCGGAGACTATTGAGCTTGATGAGACTATGACTTATGAAGAGACTCCTATTCAGATTTTGGACAGTAAGGTGCGTAAAACCCGTAGAACTGAAACGAAGAATGGTTAAAGTTTTGTGGAATAATAACAATGTGGAGGAAGCTACTTGGGAAGTTGAGTCAGTCATGCGAGACAAATACCCTCATCTTTTCGCCTAAGGTAAATTTTCGTGCTTCGTGGACGAAGCATTATTTTAAGGGGGATAGAAAATATGCACGACTACTTTATTTACTACTTTATTTTTGTGTTGGATTAACCTTGTTCTTGTCTGGTTTCATGCTACTTATTGTTTATTGGTTTCAAATGTGAATCTAATGGTTATTGTTGGCTATTGGTTTTTCGTTAATTCTTGAAATACATGTTTACTTATATTGGTGGTTTATTTTTGCTCAATGCACTTTAAAAAAAAGGTTGAACTTGTGAAATTTCAAAATATTTAATTATTATTTACCCGGCATGCTCTTAGCTTTCTTAGTGACACTTTTACCTTAGAGGATTGTGAGAATTTTGTGGGTTCGAACTCTAGTACTATCTTGTGGAATTAGGTGATGTTACGTTGTGGAATTAGGGGATAGTGAAGTTTTGTTACTTTGGATTTGAAGAACTAGATTCTTTTGGATTTTTGGAGAATTGAGAAATGTGAGTTATCTTAGAGATTGTGTCTGTTTTGGCGGAATTGAGAGATATGGAGTAAACATTTTATTTTGGATATATATGACATATGTGAAACTTTATTTTGAGGAGGATTTTGAACTTCGAGGAAAAAGTTTAGTTTTAAGGAGGAAAATCTGTAACACTCCGTTATTTTCCGAGCCAATTATAAGGCGTTACTTTCTATTTTATTTAATTCGGTTTCCTTTTTAAGTTGGAAAAATCTTTTCGAGATCATTTTAAAAATTAAAGTATTTTGACTTTTTTATTGTAAATTGATTTTGATTTCAAAAACTGGAGTTTTATTTATAAACCGATTTAAGTTTTAAATAACATGGGTCGGAGTTGAGAGATGTTGTGCCAAACAATTTGTTATAGGTGTTGGTATCGGGTTATTCCGATTGTATTATTTTGCTTGTGGATTAGTAATTAGTCAGGCGGGTTAATTGAGTGAGGCGTGGGCTCAGAAAGAGAATAGCAGGTGTGGTTTTTTTGATGATGCAATGATGATGCGGTGATGATGCAGGCGATGTAATTAAATGATGTAGTAGGTAATTCAATGCCATATAATTGAGCGTGTGTCGTTGTTAATTTAGTAGAATTGATTGCCGGTTGATTTCTCTACCACGTGGGTCTAATTTATTTAACGAGGTATTGTAGACACCCGCATTTTGCCTGCTAGTATCTATAGCAGTTCCCGACAAAACACCCGATGATGATCGGACGTAAACGTGACTTAAAAGGCTTGAATACAGACTCGAAATTAATAGTATCCGACGTGGGCATTTAGCGGAGTGCAAATCTCTCAAAACCGACCTCAAATCCTGGCCCAGTGTATCGTTTCCAATAAAATGAGACTAAGTTGGGCCAAAACCGACACCAAAAATAAAACCGTCTTTCCACGACCCAAAAACCCGGTGCGAGTCAGAAACCGACCATGCAAGCTTCTAGAAACAGGCGCCCAATCAACATTTTCAAAATTTCAAAAAAGTCAAAGCTTTCCTAAATTAGCTCACCCGCCTGACCCACTCGATCGAGTGCAGCTACCAAAAACCATCAGACCCTCTTTTTCAGGGCACTCGATCGAGTATGCTAGGGTCACTCGATATGATAGAGTGACCCTAGGTCGAGGGGTATTCCCTATAAATACCCCCCTTATGCTCTTCATTAACCAAGTTTTCAAATCCTTAAACATCCCACATTTTGAACCTAAAGCAACCCTACACTACTCTTCATCCAAAGAAATCACACATTAAAAAACCAAGCCTTTATCTCAAGAAAAACCAATATAAACCATCTCCACACATACACACACCATAACTCCACTTACATCCTCGATACTCCCGCGCTCACGCCGCTATTACGAGTCCATTTTCGAGGCCAATTAAGCATGTAGGTTGAGGGTGTCGCCAACCCATTTTCTTCCTTTTCTCTTCCTCTCTATCTCGTTACATATATATATATATATACATACTATATACTATTATTATCCTTACTATACTAACTCTAACATTTTATTTTTATGTTTTCTAACATTTATTACGTTGTTACTAACTTTTATTTACGCATCCTAACACTAACATTTTCATTTTTGTCACATTTTAATTTCCATTGTCATTTATAACTAATACCGCGTATATATATATATATAGAGTGAAGATCATGTGAGTCTCCTTTTTTTTTTGAGTCCATAAGTCCTATTTAGAGCCATTGATCTAAAAGAGATGGATGGTGGTGATTGAGTGTTGTAATTAAGGTAATAACTACCATATCTTGGAAAAAATATAATAAAATCTTCTCTCCTCCCTTAATTACCTCCAACTAGTAAACGTTCTCTTTCATCCCATTCAATTTATTCATTCAAACACACCCGCCTAACAAAAACCCTTCAACTTCATCTTCAACTCAAGCAAAAATAATCTTCATATTAGTATTGGCAGACAAGAACAGACGGTCCCAGACGCGAGACAGATCATCGACGGTCCCAAGACCAAGCCAACAAAGGGTCGGAAAAATGACGTGTCTAATGAATTATGTCTAATGAATTATGTCACATTCTTCTGGCTATGAAATATTATGAATTATGTCACCTTCTTCTTCTGGTTACGAATTTGTTCATTCTGTTATAGTGATTGACTGTACCTGTTACTCTAAGTAACGACTGATGTTACTATGGGAATGAATGGAGTTTACCCAAGATACAAATGTGGTCTCATAATCAGTGTATTACACTGACGCATTGTAATTGTTACTTTAATGAACAAATGATGTTACTCTAATTGATTAATGATGTTATTCTACGTCTCATGATTAAGTTTCATTGATATTAATGGTGTGGTCTCATAATCACTTTCATTGATATTATCATCAATCACTATGACGCATTATATATGGTTCCTTAAAGAACGAAAGTTGTTAATTTCCTAATGAATGATTCTAATCCAAGTCATCCTCAGTTACTTTGGTAATCATTTGTTTAAACAACGCTGATGTGCTCAGTTACTTTCATGGATTATGTCTGTTACTGTAACTCAAGAAAGGTGTTACTCCAATAGATATGGGATGTTACTCTAACCAAATACACATGTATTAAATAAAATAGAGTTAATTTTGGATTATGTCTGTTACTGTAACTCAAGAAAGGTGTTACTCCAATAGATATGAGATGTTACTTTCATAGATTATGTCTGTTACTGTAACTCAAGAAAGGTGTTACTCCAATAGATATGAGATGTTACTCTAACCAAATACACATGTATTAAATAAAATATAGAGTTAATCGCAACGTAGCACAGCGATATGTGTAAAAAAAATGTGTACAAAATCAGTTATTCTTGTAAACCAAAAAAAAATCCTTAGAATGACCAAAAACACAACTATTCTCAAAACACTTGTTTCTCCTCCTCATCTTCCTCAGTGTCTTCTTCAGTTTCCTCATCTTCATCAACATAAAACAAAACAATAAAATCAGTGTCTTTTTCAGTTTCCTCATCTGCTTCAACATAAAACAAAACAATAATATCACTGAAGAATACGTTAAACCTGGAATCTATACTAAAACGAGAGCAATGAACCATTGTTATTAATCCATGATTAATCAAATGAATAAAATTCCACCTTTTCCAGTGTTGTCCCGTGCGTTCGCATCTTTGCCAATACCACCTGCACAAAATTGAACAGCGTTACACTCATGCAAATAATGTGTTACTTCAATTCCTAAGTTGTGTTAGTCTAACGAGTACAATACGTTACTTTAACATCATCATCAAAACCCTTTTCTCAACGTTCATTTGTGTTACTGTGATTAAAATTAAGTGTTACTTTAACTCAGAAGGTATGTTATTTCAACGACGTTTCTGCGTTAATAGAAATCAAAACAATAGTATCAGTGGATATAATGAAAAATCTAAATAACAAACATAAAACCCTAAAATCTATACAGATCGAGAGAGCAATTAACCATTGAAACGAAACTATGATGAATGAAATGACAATGAAAGCAATATCAACATGAAAATTGACGTAAAAAAAGAACGCAAATTGACGCACGATGTATCCATGGATAAAAATTGAATCAAAACGTGAAATAAATATTGAAACTCACCATTGTTATACTCGATCAATTGATTATCAACAGTTGAAGAAGATGACGTGGTCATTGAATCCATTGTAACGGGATTTCGAGCACAAAATTGATTGATTGAATGAAAGAACGAACGTGATGAAGAAAGAGTTTTTTTTTTCAGGTTTGAATGAACGTGAATGATGAATGAACGTGAATGATGAATGAATGTGATTAAGGGAGTTATTGTTTCCTAAATTCATGGGAGCTATTTTAGGAACGTAAATCTTTTTTTTTAATGCAAATACTAGGATGAATCTTGTCCATCCATCCTCATCCCATCCAATGGATGAGATGAGGACTTAGGGACTCATCTAGAGTAAAGGACTCATAAGAGCCTTACTCTATATATATATATGTATATATATGTATATATATATGTATGTATATGTATATATATATGTATGTATATATATGTGTGTGTGTATATATATATATATATCATTTTCGGATTGAACACGTTTGACTACGACTACCGCTCCAAGTCCGTTTAATCCTTTTAAAAGTCGCGACGGTGGTGGCACCCTTTCGAGGAGCGCCGCCCCAAGCACTTAAGGGCGTAACGCGATCGTGGTTGTACGTAGTTGAACGTGTCCAATGCCATTTCCCAGATTAGTGCGGAACCCGTTGACGCGAAAATCGAACACCACATAATCCGTAAGGATTAATAACGGTGTCGTGACGCGGAGGGAGACAATTTCGTCCTAATCAAATTTTAATCGATCTTAAAACGCTTTTTTCGAAAATCCCGATGTCGGTCTTATAATTGTATAACATACGATTATAGGCACCGTAAACCGAGTTGTTTTTAAATTATGCAATGTTTTTACGTAACTCGGTCGACCATCGATTTTGAATTAATAAAAACGAAACTGCCACCTTGTTTGAAACAAGCTATAACTCGTACAGGGGGCACTCGATCAAGTGCCATGGGCCACTCGATCGAGTAGCACCCCAAAAAATGGGCAGAGAGCCTTTTAGAAGGCCACTCGATCGAGTCTCTGCCATGACTCGATCGAGTGGGCTCCTTTATTCAAAAATGAGAGCTTCCCACATCATCTAAGCCTCGTCAATTTTTGCTACGACTTTGGTCGTCACGTTTAAAGGCCATCACATGTCTTCCTTTTTCTAAAATCATGCATCATTTCATCATTTAATTCATTTACATCATCATTATCCATATTGTTTTTTTATCTTGGCTCGTTGTTTTGTCCGGGTTGTATTTCCGCCCGTGTAAATTGTATTCATCTACGAGTTTCTATTATTTTCGATGTTCACTGTTTTATAAATGAACTTCGCATGCTAAATGATTTCGACTCTAGTTTTGATGCATTAAAATGACGTAGTTCACACATAATTCGCATGCTTAGCCGAAAACATTGTTTGCATAACATTTAATCATTTTACTAACACGCGTACACGAAAACAAACGGTATCTTAGTAGAGGCCGCTAGGAGCGGGCGAGGTTGGGTATCCTTCGTGGGCTTCCCAACACGTACCCTCACCCCTTACTCAGAACCATGGTTTTCGTATGTCCAAAATCGTTGGCATACGAGAGTCATTCGATGCACGATATCCGATAACTCGGCGTCGGTATCGTAATGCAAACGGACGAACTCATAAGCTCTAGCATTAAAAGCGGGCCGTGCTTTGTGCCCGAAACGCCTAAGTGTACAGTGAGTTCGAACGGGTCCGAATTCCCATAAAATTCGGTGGCGACTCCAACTTTGATTTAAATTTCGACCCGAGATCAATCTTACCACGAGATTCATTCGCCTCCCCAAACCCGCGCGTGGCCGCGTCGGGGTGGACCTATGTCATTGAGATTTTTTTGCTATACTGACAGCAGAAAAATAGATGTTGCATTGTTTTCCTGGCTTGGCCATAGATGCAGGAGCAATCCTCAGTTATTATCCCCCATCTCATCAGTTTGCCTCTAGTATTCATGCTCTTGTGTTGGTACATCCACGCAATAAATGCATGTTTAGGCAATCTCCACTTATTCCATGTCTGGTAGAACTAATCCACTGTAGAGCCAGTAGGTATCAGCCATTTATACCCTTTTGCAATGATGTATTCATTGCCAAGAGTTACATTCCATTCCCTCTGCTCATAGGCTTGTTTCATCAAGTCCTTTATCTTATACAGATTTTCTTCCAAACCCAACTAGAGTCTCGTGGGGGGTTGATAGCTATTCCAATCTTTGCCTTTCAGATATGTGTGCTGAAACCATTGCACCTATAGTTTAGTAGGTTGAGAGTAGATCCACCAAACCAACTTCCCTACAGCTGCTTTGTTCCATTCACTAGCGATTTTCAGACCCATCCCTCCTCTTTTCAACCCTGTGCAGGCTTTTTTCCAAGCAATTGGAGGAGACCTTATGAACTCAGTACCTCCATCCCAAAGATAGTTCTTACAAACTGCCTCTATTTTGGAGATGACAGTTTTAGGGATGATGAACATAGTTTTAGGCTATGGGCCTAAATTGGGTCATATTCTCAGGATTAGTCACCTTTGGGATAAGGGTGATATGTGTTGCATTCACTTGTTTCAACAGTTTTCCTGTTCGGAAGAAATCATGTACAGCTTTGAATACCCCTTCTCCAACTATCTCCCAGCTATCCTTGAAAAACTTGCTTGAATATCCGTTTGGTCCAAGTGCTTTATCATTTGGAATACTAAACATAATCTTCTTGATCTCCTCATTAGTCACGGGCATCAACATTGCCTGTACATGTTCCGATTCACATTTATTTCCGTATTAGATGACCCTCGTGCTGGCGTTAGTTGTTGGTCTGCTAGACCCTAGTAACTCCTGGTAGAAATTCAGGAATGCCTCTTGAATGCCACAAGGAGTATTCTTCATATTGCCACTTGTATCGGCAATCTTTAGAACCTGGTTTTGTCGTCTTCTCATTGCCAAGCTACCATGGAAGTATCTAGTATTAGAATCGCCATCCCTTAGCCATTGCATCTTGGCTTTCTGTTGCAAATATTCAATCTGAACCTCATGTAGTATTTGATACTACTTCCTAACCTCACATTCTTATTGAATCAGTCCCTTATTAGTTGGGCATTTTCCGAGTTGAGCTTGAATTGTGGACAGTTGGATATATAACCTTAGTACTATTCTCTATGTCATTGTACTTCTCCTTGTTAAGTCTTTTCAAGACAGGTTTTAGCTCCTTCAAATGAGTGATGACCTGATACATTGTTGTACCAGTAATCTGTCTCCCCCACACCTCATTCACCACTTCATTGAATCCTTCAACTTTACTCCACATATTGAAGTACTTGGAAGGTCTATTATTCTTCCTTCCCCCTTGAAGATTGCTTTGAACCAAATAAGGTGTATGATCAAAGTCCCCTTCAGGTAAGAAATGCGTTGTTTATTCCTTTAAGCTTTCCATCCATTCTTGATTTATCAAAAACCTTTCCAGTCTGCTGTAGATTCCATCTTCTGGACATTATTTATTGTTCCAAGTGTAGAAAGCCCCCATAGAAGGACAGTCCAACACCTCACATTGAGTTACACAATGCGAGAACTGATCTGCAACCCCTTGATTGAAACTCCCCCACTCTCTCATTAGGAGTCATCACACAATTAAAGTCTCCTACTATTTCCCATGGGCCTGATATGTTCCTTGTAATTCTCCCAAGACTCACCCATAGAGGTATCCTCTCTTGATCATAATTGAAAGCATATACCATTGTGAGACTCATCTTACTTTGAGACTGCCTATGCTGAACACTCATATGAATGAATTGGGCATCGTATTCCAAGAACTGAACATTAATCACATTAAAATCCTACAGAATCCAAATTCTCCCACCTAGGTGGCACTGAGAATTAGTGGATATACTCCAGTTATTGAATGGCATCATCACTTTATTTTTGTCTCTAGCAACCCATAAATCTCAACATTATTTTGCATCAGGAACTTATTTACAACCCGTTGTTTATTGAACCTATTCATGCCTTTAACATTCCAAAACCCCATCTTCATTGATCAACTGATAAGTTAGGAGTAACTAGTTGTGACATACCTTGTCCATCTTTCCTTTGGAGAGTCTCTGCATATGTTGGTGTCATATTCCCAGAAGACCCTACTTCCTACAATCCCTCATTCTCCTGTGCCTCCCTTGAAATAAGAGGCACTCTTGCAGTATTGTGCACATTCTGAACAGCACTTGGTTCCTCAGAACTCACCAGTTGTGTGGGTGCTGAAGGGGTAGAAGGTTTCTCTACTCTCTTCCAAACCTTCTTAATCTGGACTGGATGCTTACTAGCTTTACAGTTCTCTTTGTTAGGTCCCAATCACTTGCATCCTGTGCATAAGATAGGTTTCCATTCATATTCAACTTCAATCTCCCAAACCTGTTGTTTCTCATCTAGAAACCTCACTCTAGGCGGAAGATTCTGATAAATCTTCAGTTCAAGGACCACCCTAGCAAATCCCAGCCTTGCTTTAATTTCAGTAGATGCATCACTCTTAATATATGGCCCAATTATATTTGCTATCTTGGGTAAACTCTGACCCCAGTACTGCACTGGTAACTTATGTAATCTTACTCACGATGGTACACGTTTGATCTCTTCCTTTTCTAGTTCCACATCTTCCTTCCATGGTTTAACAACCACTGGCTGCTATAAAACATGTAGTATCCTGCGTACAAGACTTTCTCATGCATCCCCTTAGTCTAAAAACAAACAAGGAATACCCCATTGGGCATGAATGATATCCTGTATATTGTATGTTGTTTCAATATCCTACATAAATATCCTTCCATCACTGCCATAAGAGGATTTGCCCCTATGACAAATCCATAAACAGCTTGTTTCCAATAGTCTAATTCCTCCTGAACATCCTCAATGTCAAGTTGGACCAAATTTTCCGGTTCATCCTCCAAAACTTTTTCTATTTGCTTCATATGATGCTTGAACCATTCCCCTTCTTCATCCTGACATATTTGATCGATCTCTATTTCTTTTTCAACGTCCACAATTTCATCATCCTCAATGGTAAATGGTGCAACTCCAATAATGTTATTCAAACTACCATGTTTTGTTGCTTCTTCATCATTAGGTTTCTGTTGCTTCTTTTGGTTTGATCGATTGCTCTCATTCCCATCTTTCGTCTAAGATCCCTTCCTCCTAGTAATGTTGCGGCTGAATTCCTAGCCATAATGGACGAAATTCAACATCAAACGCCGTCCCCCAGTCACCTAGTAGGGCATTTTCCTAGAGAGGGTTTAGTTGCAAATATGAAAGTTTTTCCATAGTACAATTTTTCTACTGGTGAAAATCAGCTATTTATCCTATAGAAATTTTGAAGTTTCCTACGGAAATCTACGATTATGAAAAACTAAAAGCCAAATTTAAATTCCGACGGAAGAAAGTATTCTCCTACGGAATCTTTGTAGGAAATTTAGACCCTTCCGACGACATTCCGTAGGACCATTATTTTCGTCAACAAATCGGTGTGACAAATTATTCCGACGGAATATTCTGTAGGAAAGTAAATTCCTACAAAATCTACCGTACGAAGCAAATTATTTCCGACGAAATATACAGACGGATTGGTTCCTACAGAATTTCCGTAGGAAAGTTCTTAATTCAACGAAAATGACCATGATTCGTACGGATTGGGTTGGTAGGAATAACACTTGTTTATTGTAGTGACGATAATTCGCAACTTTGCTCAAAAATCGATACTATGATTTTAACGCTTCAATAAATAGTATACAAATTATGTTAAATAATTAAAATACATTTTTTGATATTCTGTCCAGAAAAAAATTAATTTTGCAGAATCTGTAATATCGGTTTTTAAAGAGTTTTCTCGTTAATCGTCTAATCTCGACAATAACGATTAAAAAAAATAGTAATTACAAAGCGGTTTAAGTTTTAATACCCAAAAATTATTATCAATCCTAAAAATTGATATTTTCCAGAAACTTGCAATTTTCCCAAAATGTCAAAATTCTAGAATTCATAAAATTTGGTAAAATAGTCATTTAAAACTCGTTTTCACAATTAACGATCTTTTAATAAAATTGTCGTTCCTAATTTTTTATTATTAAAACATTAAATCATGAAAATATATATTCTTCAAAAAAAAAAAAGATCAGGAACACATTTTTTCCAGATTAAAAACGAAAGTCAAAAATAGGGAATTAAGACGACAAACACGGTTTTAACGATAAACAATGATCTAAAATGATTGCATAATTCACCCACTTAACAATTCTGAAAAATTATGAAAAAAATCATAAAATTCTTTTTCATCAGAATAGTCATCCACGCCTAATTTAATTCAGGTTAAAATAAATTGTCTAAGTATAGGAACTAAAAATCGGTTTTTAATCGTTTTTGTCTGAAATCGGTAATAAATCAAAAATCGACTCTTAAAATATCAGAAAAATATTAAATCATACAGAATTATTCAATTTTTTTTTTACAGAATATAAGTATATTTTACATGTTTAGGCCGAATATTACGATTCTATAAATAATATAACAACATAATCGTTAAACTCGTAAAAGCGATAAAAATATCAAAACATACAAATTTTTACGACTTTAAAATTTTCATATTATATGACACATATATTGTCAAAAAAAATATAATAATATACATGCAATTACACAAATAAAATCAAGCAATTCCGAGTAACATCGACGTTACCTTCACTCAAAATCCGAGTCTACGATAAATTCCTCGGCTTTGGGGCTTCCAAGAATCCTACATCACACGACATACATGGTACAAAAATACCATGATAAAACTAAAAGAATCAAGGTAAATAACGATTGGAAATAACATCGATTTTTACGTTAACGAAGGGAAAAGAAAGACGATAGTTTGGAAGCCGAAAATAGGACAATCAAAGCTTGATTAGGGACGAAAAATGGCAGCTAAAAATGGGCAGGAACACCAGCCAAAAAGAGGGAGAAAGAAGAGATTTTTGCTAAAATAAAATTGATGTAAAAATGAATAAGAAAAATATGAAGAGATGGTGGATGAATGAAGCCTTAAAATTGACAGAAACAATGTGAATATAGTCTTAAAATTTCAGCCAAAATGAATGAGTGTGGAGAGTGAAGAGTTTGATGAGTGAACACAAATAAATAGGAAGAGAAATATACCTTAACCTTAAATCATTTGTTTAGTTGTATAAAGATAAAATGGCATACAAAAAAAAGTGTAGTTGGTGTGTGACAAGGGGGCCATGTTAAAATGGTCGTACAATAGGTTCAAATAACTTATAAGTCGACAAAAAGGAAGTTCGAAGAATTAATAAAGGTGTTTTGAAAAAAACGGGTAAACCTCGCGTTAGAAAATAATTATTTACGAAACTTCGTAATAAAATCATCAAAGGCTAAATTTTCATGAATAAAAATATATCTTAGCTGAAAATATTATATAAATGTGCTTAGACATTTTTAGAAAAAGAAATAACTTAAATCCGAGCTAAAAACATTAATTCGTAGAGAAATAGAATTCCTCGCGGAAAAATAATAGTTTGCGATGAAAATCAAATAAATAAGTTTAAAAGAATTAAAAGCTTTTAAAATAAAAACAAATATTATTTGATTCGAAAATAAAAATAAAGCTTGGAAAAATGATGAAACAGAAGGCCGAAACGTGATAGAGTTATGAGAAGTCATAACGAAAATTATAAAAGCGTTAGGAAAATAGCGGGTGTTACAATCCCCCACTAAAAGAAAGTTTCATCCTCAAAACTAAGAATAAGTAGAAAGGAATAGAAACTACCTTACTTGAAAAGATGAGAATACTTAATTTTCCCTAAAAATTTTGGTTTAAAAGAAAATTTTACAACTTTCAACGTGATACGAAATCGAATGCAATTATTTATTCCAAGAGGAATTGGTCAAAGCTACTCGGAGTTTAAAATCTTCTAAATTACTGAAATCATAAAGTAAAGTTAGTTGATAAAATAACGATGTCAAATAACATTTGTAAACAAACTCGAAGGAAACAGGGTAACCAAACACATTTTCAAAATAAAAGTAAAACAATTTGATTGAGAAAATCGATAATATTTCGTTTTATGACAAAAAAAATTTAGTTTTGAGAAATCAAATTTTGTAGTAAGTAAAAATTGAACCAGTCATCAAACATTTTCGATAACAGATTCAAAAGTCTACCAACAATAAAACGAAAACTAATTTCAAAATGTTATCAAAGTAATTATGAAGGTTTCAAAAATGTTATCAAACCTGAACATACAAAATAATTTTGACAATGTTAAAATGTTTCACATAATTATCCTATAGAAATTGAAGTATTTGGAAATATGAAAGCCTTCATAAAATTTCGATCGCTTGAAAATCAAAAATTGAAATAATTTCGAAATAATTTAAAATAAATTATTAAGGCATTTTGAAACAAAACTAAATATAAATATCAACCAAAGATAAAACAAAAGTGAAATAAAAAATTCTTAAATTATAGAGTAAATTAGAAATTACTCCCTTCAAAGTTGCGGTTTTTAAAATTTACTCCCTTATGAATTTTTTTAAATATTTTACACCCAAAAAGATGGAAAAGTTGAAAATTTACTTGCAATCTAATATTCCGACGAGTTTATGTTTTTATTGACCGATTTGCCCTTCTTTTATCGTACGCCCCTCCCCTACCCCCACCTCTTATTCATTTTTACTTTCCCAAATCTTTCAATATCAATTCTAGGAAACCTAAATTCCCAAATCGAGAAGTAATGGTGGGGATTTTTTTTCCCAAATTTACTTGCAATCTAAATTACTCTTGCAAAAACGTTCGAAGTGACTTGCATATTACCTGAAGATCGAGAAGCCCTTGAATACAATAACCGACTTGCAAACCTTCGAAGTAACTATTTTAGGGACGATTCCAATGGTGGAGATTTTTTTTTGTTCTTTTTTTTTTACAAATGACAGTATAACGAAGATTTTTTTAGAAATGAGACCATAAGGGAAGGGGGGAGAAGAGTAAGATGAAGACAGGGGCAATTTCGGTATTAAAAATAGGAAAAAGGCAAAAGAAAAATCAAACTCGCCGAAAATACTCGTCGGAATATAGAATTGCAAGTAAATTTTGAACTTTTGCATCTTTTTGGGTGTAAAATATTCAAAAAATTCATAAGGGAGTAAATTTTAAAAACCGCAACTTTGAAGGGAGTAAATTTTAAAAACCGCAACTTTGAAGGGAGTAAATTTTAAATTACTCTAAATTATAATTCAAAAATGTTAAATTTGAAGATATTCAAAAAGCTCAAGTTAGTCAAACTTTTTACAAAATGGAGAGTTTCACAATTAGAAATTATAACTCAAAATGTTAAAATTTTACCAAAATTCAAAATTTAAATTAGTCAAGCTTTTCATAAAATAGGGAGTTCGGAAAAAAGGTTAGCGAATAAATAGAACAGGGGTAAACGATAAATCAGAACAAAAGTTTTCAAACTCGATAAAGGTCGAAGGGATTAGCAGCAGTTGTGGTAACAGAATTCAAGTGAAGTAGAAGGGAGGACGAAGTTGAGAGTCAAAAAGAGCCCTCACAGATTATAGAGGAAATTAATCATCTCGAGATTCCTATCACGACTCCCACAAACACGGATTCCTAATTCTCATCAAATAACGATAAGTCCAATATCAACATATTCTTAACGTCACAAGTAGACAAAGGTTATGTAATCCCCTAGAAATTCTAACGCAATGTAGTGGCGGAAACACTGTAGAGTTGGGATTAAAACACACTGACAAACTATATTTTAATTAAAAGAAATAGTTAGTCGATACAAAGGCCACTTTTTACAAAAGCGCTAAAATAAAAATTCTTTAATAGGGTTTATACAAATCCAGAAGTAACATAAATAGATAGAGTAGGATCCACGCTACTCCTTAGCTCACACCCAAAACCCAGCAGCTGATACCTGTCATGTTATAAACATAACAGCCACATCAGTGGGTAGTAACTCGGGCGTTCTCCCAGCCATATTATATCATATGGAAAAATAATAGTATTACTATATTAAAATAAGTAAAATGGAAAACATTAAATGATATAATAAAAATAAGCTTTCGGAGAAAAGTTAAAATATTGGAACAATAAAATCAGAGCCAGTTTTCAGAAGAAAACTTCATATATTTGCCAACCTGCGAACCAAAATGTATCGATAATAATAAAAATATTCAAATGGCGTTATGGATATGATTAGTGTCGACGACTAGACTTTCACCGGGAGAATACTAAAACTAGCTTCGAGAACTTAGTTCAAACAAATCAAACTTCGGTCTCTAACTAGGCTACTCAACCATAATAGGACGACGAATTATAAATGCGTGACCCTAGTTTAAGACAATGCACACCACTCCTAGGATTACCTGTCACCCAGTTCAACTTATGACGCGACTTACTACGAGGCCTATATAAGCTTAAGGTCAAAATGTACAAAACTCCCGGGATACGTGTCACCCGGTTCAACAACTAATGTACCAATTCCTGATACACTTTTTTTTTGGTAAAGTGTAAGTGTATTAAATAACGAATAGACTGTAAAGTCTCAATTACATTGGATGCCTCAAAAGGCTCGTTATGAATTTTCTGTCCTTATCACTAAACTTTTGGTTACATTTACTCTTGCAAAAATCAATAAATTCCTTAATGATTCGTCTAGCCACCTTTTCAGGTCGGATTAGCTGCTCTTCCACTCTAGCCTTGTTTTGTTGGATCCAAATATTGTAATATATCCAGTTAATTAGTCCATTCTTTATAGCTCTTTGCATTTTGGTCCCTTTCATTTTCTTCCTCTTCTCATTCTGTATTTCAATATTTGGTGCTGGTAAAAAATATTGAAATACAGAATGAGAAGAGGAAGAAAACGAAAGGGACCAAAATGCAAAGAGCTATAAAGAATGGACTAATTAACTCGATATGTTACAATATTTGGATCCAACGAAACAAGAATGGACTAATTAATTTCTGATACACTTGCCTTATAGTTGATGACAAAAACGTAAACCCCAGAATATATTACTCTAACCTCACACTTGTTCTTATTCCATAACTCCAAAACTAGCATTTATCGATATAAACAAAAGATATAATCATTATCATAACATGAAGATAGAAGAATAAACATTTCATATGAAAAGGGAAAACGTTCTATAGATAGAAACTTACTAATTTTAGAAAATTACTTAAAATAGAAATAATGTTATAGAAAATATGTAAGTGATTAAAATAAGTGGAACGTATAAAAATAACATTTCTAACAAAATTAACATTTTATTATTATTGTCATTATCGTAACTTTAATATATTTCTAAATTCGTTACCGAAATATAAATCAAATAGAATAAGTCAAAGTATAGTATTTTATAAATAATTAGGAGAATCGAGTCAAAACGATAAATTTTCAGAAAAGAGATGTTTTAATAAAATGATATCGAAATTAATTGAGTCAACGAGTTTTATAAACGAAATGAATTTTACAAAGGTTGCAATTTTTTTTAGCAAATAGATTTTATTAATAAATAATACGAATTTACTAAAAATAGTCAATCGAAAACAAATACTCCGTAAGAAATTATTAGTGAAAATAGTCTCGACTAAAACATATATTTCGAACAAAATGACTATCTTCTAGTTTATTAGTATCAATCGTAAAACGAAAATTTATTTATTAAACAAGTATACAAATCTCGATTATAATATAAAAATACGATTTTGAGTTAAAATTATAAATTAACGAAATATGAAGAAAAAATGAAATCGTTATTATTTAGTTACTAGTGTCACGATAACCAACAAAATATTATAACGATCATAAATAATAAAATTACTAACGATTTATAAAACGATATCGAATACTTGTAAAATATTTATAAAGCACACGATTTAAAAGAATAATTTTAGCAAATAATAAATAGGTAAGATTAGAAAATCGAAGTTAAAATATTTACTACATACTACTACTCAAACATACGATATAACACCGAGTAATGTTCTAAAGTTACCTAGAGTCGATATGAACACGTACTCGTCCTTATTGATCAGTCAAAGCTCTAAATCAATAGCGCAATGTCCTTCAGCTCCAAGTTGTAGAATCGATAGTCTTCTACGCATGCTCCACAATAGATCGAGTTGACAAAACAAAAGAAAGAGATAAGGGTTGGATTTAGGTGCAATCGATAAACCCATAATGTCAAGAAGGAAAGCTAAAACAAATACGAATGGATCAGAACGAAATGATACTCAAACTCAAGATAAGGGAAGAATTGAACAAGGAGACGAGCATTCGACACCAGACGGAAAAGGAATTGATGTATCAAACAGAAACTCGAAGACATAACGTAATCGAGTTGAACACAACGAACCGAGAAGTAGCCAATAACAAACTTTGACGACACAAAAGAGATGAACTACTGCAGGTGAAAACCAAAATAAAGAATGAGGAGGAGAAAATTAAACTGGCAACATAAGAAAACGAGAATAGCATAAGCGACACGGTAACAGGACAAAGCTACGAAAATTGAGCAACTAGGACAACGAACAAAGCAATAATCGATAACGGAACCAAGAACAACCAGCATAGTAGCATCACACAACAATGAAACGACAAAGACAGCAGCAGCAGCGAAGAAGAAGAAGAAGAAGACAGTAGCAGCAGTACGGACAACATCACAGTAGCAGTAGAAGCAACAACTACGTACAACATCAGCATCAACAACGAACGTGACAGCAGCAGCATCAGCAAAACGAATACGAAAAACAGCAGCAGTAACAAGCAGGGAACAGGAAAACAAAGACGAGCAGAACAAGAGTAACAGAAGTAACACCAAACAACAACAGCAACAAGAACGAAAAGAGGAGGAAGAAGAAGAAGTAACGTAAAGAGAAAAGAAGGGACTGATTAAGTACAACGAATAACAGCGTAACAATCATACGACAGCAGCATCGCAAGCACAGAAACAGAGGTCAATGGGAATAAAGGAGGACACGGAATGCAAACAGCGGACAATAGCAACAAAAGGAGGAGAAAAGGAAGAGCGAATCACCTTACTCGAGTTCAGGCGACAAAGTGCGAGAGACGAAACAGAACGAAGTTGCAGGTTGAAGGTGATGGCTGGAGGATCGGAAAGTGAAGAAGAAATAGAGGAGGATGAAAAAAAAAATGGAAGCGCGTCCGATGGTGAAGAAGGGAGAAAGATGGGTAAACGTAAATACAAAGAGGGGAGGTGCGTTGAATGAGCAAGACTGATGGGTATCAGTGGGAAAACAAGAGAATTGAAAGGGGGATGAAGCGGTGGAAAATAAAGAAGGCCAAAGGGGGTGAACCAAAATGGTGAACAAGTGAACTGAATGTGGGGTCAGGAAAAAAAATGGTGTAATAAAATATACTACGTAGTAGTTATTATTAGGACACGGATTTGAAGAAGATACGTATGTAGACCCACGAAACCGAATTAAAACGAGTTAATAAAATTAATAAATAAACGGGCCGACAAAAAAAATGAGTAAATAAAGTATTCGAGACGAAAACGAAGCTTATAGAAATAAATAATTAGACGATGAAATAGTATTTCCCGATAAATAATAAATCTTCGATAAGGTGAATTAAATTGATTTTCGAGGAAAGGTAATAGATGTTTTGACGAAACTTAAAATAAATGAGTTTCGAGCCGAAAAATAGAAATTCGAGCCTAAATATAAATAAATAAAAAGAATTTAGAATTTAAATCGCCGAAAGAGACTTTCGATAAGAATTAAATTAAATGGGTAAATAAATCGAAACAAAAATAAAAATATGTTTTTAAATATAAGAAGAGTTTCCGAGACAATTAGAATTTTAGGAGTTTGAAACGAATAAACGATAAATTAGTTTTATAATAATTTTAAGAACTACGATTTATATCGTAAAAATAAAGGTACGAACATAATTTAATTTTAATTTAATTTATAAAATCAAGGGTGTTACAGGTTAAGGAAAGCACGCCAAACCTTAGGTACATTTAACCTTACATGTAATGACAGATACTCACAATTTCAAACACGTCAATTGACTAGGGTTTCTAGGAACTCCATCAAAGTTCAGGTCACAACGGCGAAACCACTAAATGTTTAATAGCTCAACGAAGCCACAATCTCGTTGGTTTAAGGGTTCTTTACTGTAAATTCCATCAAGATGATTGACATTAAATATTCCTCAAAACAACACGATAAATCGAACCTCTAATTGTGCAGATGTTTCTCTTCTTCATGGTTAATAATGATCTGTTCAAATTTAGATCATTCAACTCCACAGTTCGTAGGTTACAACCTTACATCAACGATCCACGATCTAATCCATAAGAAACAAGGTTTAATCTATGTAAACCAAAATTTACTAAACATTAACGAGGCCCTGAAATGGTACCACAATACTCAGGCTAAAATTTTAAACATTGATCTATGATCCCAAAAGTCCACGACTATCTATTAAGTCAGCATTAGACAGGAAACCCAAAGAAATATTACCGGTTACACTCAGTTCGGTTGTAGGTTAGGTAATATGTATCTCTTAAAAGTGTTATACTCTTACTACCCAAAAATTATTCAACTCTAAGTCCTCTATATGATCGAGTAATGTATAACCCAAGCTCAATACTTAAGGTACAATCCTAATTCCATTAATTAACTAATACCATCCAAATTAGTCCCCAAAAAGCTTACTAGACTAAATAAAATGGTACAACTCACAATCCTAAAACCGTGTAACAAGGAGTTACTAAACCTCAAACATACTTAGAATTCAACCAAGTTCGCTAGGACAAGAATCAGTCTAACCGAAAATCTCAAGAGGAAGATGTTAAATAGAAGAATCGAACAAGGGTTCACCATAGGAATGAAGATGAAAGTATATAAGAGAAGAATTGGACGAAGCAGAGGGTGGAAGATGAAAGAAAAGAATCAATGATCCTATATAATTAAGATCTTAAACCAGAGGAGAATCTTCTGGCCTCCGGTGTGTTCACAAAGGAAAGAATCTCGTTGTATTTCTTCATCTTCTGGTAGAGGAACGAGCACACTAGTATTGGATCGCTCTATCTGGATCCAAAGTGAAATCACAGCTGAGTCTACTGCACCATCATGGAACTGGAATCTACCCTTGATCATCTGGCTGTATCTTGAGCAAACTGTATCTGGGCTGGAAAGTCACCATTGTATCTTCCTTGGAGCACCAAGTTGTCCACACGAGTCAGCATGTGATGAGAGTATCAAGTAAGTCTTGTCTCGATCTGGAGCAGCATCACGTCAACATCTTGTCCACTCATCATCTTCTTGGACATGTAAAAAAATATTCAATGCTAATCATCGAGTTTAAGGACCAGGAAAGCTCAACAAACAAGTCCTTACTTGTTTCTACCCATCTCTAATAATATTTTTATTTAATGTTTAAATAATTTACTGGTATTTTCCCTAATTTCAGGTGTAAGCGTTGGGTCCAGTGATGCTCTGATACCAACTATAATGCCCTAGAAATTCTAACACAATATAGTGGCGGAAACACTGTAGATATGGGATTGTAACACACGGTAACTATGTCTAGATTAAATAAAAACGGTAAGTCAATACATAAGCCATAAAATAAAAATGGCTACAAAATAAAAATAAAATAAAATCCATAAAAAGGGTTATAACAATCCATAGTTTAAATTATTAATCAGTGAAGCAGGATCCGTAACTACTCGCTAACCCACCTGAAGGGAAACACATATACCTGCCATGTTAAAAACATAACAACTACAATCAGTGAGGAGCAACGTCAACGTTCTCCCAGCCATATTACAGGATTTTAAAACTGTATTATTATAATAGAAAAATAGTAGAAACGGGAAACAGTAAAACATTGTAATATAAATAAGCTTTCAGTGAAAAACTTCACACATCGAAAAAATTTTTAGTAAAAATGAGTTTTCCGGAGAAAACATAAAATATTTGCCAACCTGCGCGCAAACCAAAATATATCGATAATAATAAACTATTCAAAATGGTGTTATGGATAGAATTAGTGTAGACGGCTAGACTTTCACCAGGATAATACTTGAAACTAGATTCGAGAACTTTAGCCTTAACACATATCGGACTTCAGTCTCTAACTAGGCAACTCAACCATAACAGGACTACGTGCAGTGAGGTCCTGATTTAAGTAGTGCACACCCCTCCTGGATACAAACCATGTCCAGTTCAACTCGACGCGACTTACACGATGTGATATCTAAGTTTAAGGTGAACATACACTCTTCTTAACACAAACCATGCTCAGTTCAACAATCAATGTGCCTCATAAAGACACACCAGCCTTACAGTTGATGGCAAAACGTACATCCTAAATTGTATTACTCTAACCTCACACTTTTTCTTATTCCATAACTCCAAAACAATCCATTATCGATTTACAAATAAGATAATCATTATAAATGATATGGAGATAAAAGGGAAAATTATTATATATTATAAAAGAGGAAACTTTCTATTTTAGGAAACTTTCTATTTTTAAAAACTTTACTAAAAATAGCATCATATCAAAATATCAAAAATATTGGTTTATACTAATACAACATTTTTTTAGTAAACAATATGCATTTATAAAACTAATACTTTCGGCCTTAACGATACTTGTTTCTAAATTAAGAATAAATGGGTATATGAAATTGTTGAATATCACACATGTGTTTGTTAAATTATTAAAATATCTTAAATACCTTATTACTGCTAATTTGAGTGTTTTCAAAAATTTATAAAACTAAAATTCTCTAATTATTAATAATTTCGACAAAACAAACATAAATATGATTGTACGACAAATGTCCAAAATAAATCATTTAACGTCTTTTATTTCATTAAACAATTAAGCAAATTTAGAATATGGTAAGGGGTGATTTAAGTTATAAAAGTTCAGATTTAAGGAATCTCAAAATAACTGAAAAATAATCTATTAAAGCTGAAACAGAATAGTTTAACGGTAATTAGCAACTTTGCTCAAAAATCGATAGTATTATTTTAAGGCTTCAATAAATAGTATAAAAATTATGTTAAATAGTTAAAATATATTTTTGGATATTCTGTCCAGAAAAATCTTAATTCTTCATAATCTGTAAAATCGCGTTTTAAGGAGTTTTCTCGTTAATCGTCTAATCTCAACAATAACGATTAATAAATATAGTAGTTACAAAGCGGTTTAAGTTTTAATACCCACAAATTATTATCAATCCTAAAAATTGATATTTTCCAGAAACTTAAAATTTTCCCAAAATGTCAATATTCCAGAATTCGTAAAATTTAGTAAACCGTCGTTTAAAGCTCGTTTTCATAATTAACGATCTTTTAATGAAAGTGTCGTTCCTAATTTTTTATTATTAAAACATTAAAATCATGAAAATATATATATTCTTCAAAAAAACATTAGGAACACAATTTTTTCCAGATTCAAAACGAAACACAGAAATCGGGAATTAAAATGACAAACACGGTTTTAATGATAAACGACGATTTAAAATGATTAAATAATTCACCCACTTAACAATTCCAAAAACTCATGAAAAAATTAATAAAATTCTTTTTCACCAGAATAGTCATCCATGCCAAATTTCAGTTTAAAATAAATTGTCTAAGTATAAGAACTAAAAATCGGCCTTTAATCATTTTTGTCCAAAATCGGTATAAATCAATAATCGACTCTTAAAATATCAGAAAAATATAAATCATCCAAAATTATTCAAAATATTACTTTTTTTTTACAGAATATAAGTATATTTTACATGTTTAGGCCGAATATTATGATTTTATAAATTAAATAACAATTTAATCGTTAAACTCGTAAAAGCGATAAAAATATCAAAACGCATACAAATTTTTACGACTTTAAAATTTCCATATAATATGACATGCATATATTGTCAAAAAAATAAAATAATAATATACATTCAATTACACAAATAAAATCAAGCAATACCGAGTAACATCGACGTTATGTTACCTTCACTCCAAATCCGAGTCTACGATAAATTCGTTGGCTTCGGGGTCGTCCAAGAATCCTACATCACACGACATACATGGTACAAAAATACCGTGATAAAACTAAAAGAATCAAGGTAACTAACGATCGGAAATAACATCGTTATTACCTTAACGAAGGGAAAAGGAATACGATAATTTAGAAGGCATAACTAGGACGATCAAAGCTTGATTAAGGACAAAAATGGCTGCTGAAAATGGGCAGGAACACCAGCCAAAAAGAGGGAGAAAGAAGAGATTTTTGCTAAAGTAAAATTGATGTAAAAATGAATAAGAAAAATATGAAGAGATGGTGGATGAATGAAGCCTTAAAATCGAAAAAAAACAATGTGAATGTAGTCTTAAAATTTCAGCCAAAATGAATGAGTGTGGAGAGTGAAGAGTTTGATGAGTGAACACAAATAAATAGGAAGAGATATATCTTAACCTTAAACATTTGTTTAGTTGTATAAAGATAAAATGGCATAGAAAAAAATGTGTAGTTGGAGTGTGACAAGGGCGTCATGTTAAAATGGTCCAACAATAAGTTCAAATAGCTTATAAGCCGATAAAAAGGATGTTCGAAGAATTATTAAAGGTGTTTTGAAGCAAACGGGTAAACCTCGCGTTAGAAAATAATTATTTACAAAACTTTGTAATAAAATCATTAATGTCTAAATTTTCATGAATAAAAATATTTCTTAGCTGAAAATATTATATAAATGTGTTTAGACATTTTTAGGAAATGAAATAACTTAAATCCGAGCTTAAACCGTAAATTCGTAGAGAAATAAATTTCCTCGCGGAAAAATAAATAGTTTACGATGAAAATCAAATAAATTGGTTTAAAAGAATTAAAATCTTTTAAAATAAAAATAAATATTATTCGACTCGAAAATAAAAATAAAGATTGGAAAAATGATGAAACAGAAGGCCGAGACGTGATAGAGTTATGACGAAGTCATAACGGAAAATATAAAAGCGTTAGCAAAAAAGCGGGTGTTACACTCTCACTCTTCAGAGTATCCATGTCGAAAAATGAGCATGTGTATGAAACTCCGTAAATTAAATACAAGTCCAAGTGTTTTTGATTCAAAGATATAAACGTCTGAGATCGAACGTTATGAAGGTACCCATTGGTAGATGCAAATATGAAAGAACTCAGCTACAAGGTTCATTTCTAACCGAAGTAGGTGGGTAATAACTCTGTCATTATTTTTTATTCCCTTGATTTCTCGACTACCATGTTTACAAACTGAAGATCTATTTTTTTTCCAGATTGTGTGTTCATTTCTAGTCCGAGATATGGGGATTGACTGGAGGATGGGAGCGGAATGGTTTGAGTCATGCCCTCTTGGATTACGATCCTTGTTCCAATTATGGCAATTGGAGTTAGGGAGCAGGTATTCTGTTTTCCTTATCGTCTCTAGATAACCAGTAATATCGCAGGTCATATCAATGGTGATAAAATTGCGCCCAAAGATTAAAACTTGAGCTTGAAACCACTGGTTACCACCAATGGTGTCACTCGTGTGCGAAACGACGTCATTGAGGAGAAAAAGGAGAAAATTAATAATACTAATAATGTTGATGATAATTTAGGTGATTCATTGATTGTTTCAGTTTGAAAGTTCGATTTGATTAGGTTTTGACGAAATATTTCGACTGTATGTAGTGGCGATAGCGGTTTTCATGGTGGTTGCTGATAGGGGAAAGTCGTATCCCCATTCAAAGATACCCTAGGGTCACTAAAAAATGCAGATAGTGACGTAGGCGTCGAATCACCTGGAGACGGGACTCAATCGCTTGTTCTACGGTCTAGACTAAAGTCTACAAGTCACTGTTTTCTTGTTGTTTGGTTAACTAAAAACTAATTACTAAAGCGTTTAATCAATAAGAGGGAAGGTCTAGGGTCTGGGGTTCTACGAATTTCAACCGGGTCAGGGAGCTAACTAATTAAGTCATCAGTCAAACTATCTAAGATGTAGGTCCGGTCGGTACTCTACAAACTTTATTTAGAGCTAAACTTAACCTGCGGTCGCTAGAATTAAGCTAGTCTACCCAAAATATCGTGGCCTGATAAGTGTAGTTTGTAGTGCCTATTTTGTTGTGTTTGGTCCCCGTTTCTCTTGTGAAATCGCTCCTTGGGATCGGTTTCTGGGCTACTCATGCTTCTTCTAGTTCGTTTTAGGTCCCTAAGACCATTCATGAAGAATTGGAACGATTCCGACTCGTTTCATACACTTTTGGAACCAACGAAGAGAAGGAACGATCACTCGATGCCTTGGATTCGATCCCGAGACCTTGGGACCCGATCCCGAGCCCCTAGGACTTGATCCTGAGCCCCGAGAATCGATGAGAAACCCATGAGAAGCAAGGAGGGACCTTAAAGATCATATTGGAGGCCTACAAGACCCATCCCCGTCGGGAAGGACCTCATCACGTCTGGGATGAGGTGCACAAATGCGACTGCGCCTGTTTTGGGTCCGTCCTGGTCGGGACCAATCCGTCCCGGTCGGGACCACTCCGTCCCGGACAGGATGGCCCTGCTGCAGCTCGTGTTTGCTTCTTTTCTTCTCCTTATTCATTGTAACCCTATATATACCCCCCCCTATTGTAATCTTATGTTATGTTCTTCATTACCCACTAAACCCTAGACTACTTTAGCATAGATTAGCATAGATTAGAGTAGATTAGTCCTTAATTAGTCCTTAATCTAGTTAGCTAATCTTGTATTAAGGGATCTCTTGAAGAATCCATCCAATCTTGACAACATTGGTGGATGTTTTGGGTGTTCTTTATATACAAGTTCTCATCTTTTCATTCTCTTGTTAGTTGGTATAATCTTCTCATCCTTTTACTCTAAATCGTTGTTTATGTTATTCAAGATTCAATCTTCAGCTCTTGTTTATTGTTTTGTTCATCATCCTTGTTAGTTTTACATATGTATGCTCTTGTTTTTCTGTTAGTTTCTCTTGTTCTTGTTAGCTTTCCTTTAGATATGTTTGAGTAGACTCTTTCTAGGGTTATTAGGGGGATTGGATGTGATTAGGGATGATTAGGGTGAGATGGGTGATACTAGATGTTGTTTTTGTTGTTTCTCATTTACCTTGCACTCCACATGTTTGATGAAATGCTTGTGAGACTAGAGACGATCAATCCTTGTTTTTCTTGCCTCTTCTCTTGTATGTGTGAGTTTGGTTGTAGGTGTGGTTTCCTCATTAGTAGCGAGAGCGTGGTGAGGATGACCCCTAGACCGTTTAAGTAGAGAGAGCCCGAACGTGACCTAGGCTACGAAAGCACGCCAGTAACCCCATTTTTCCCCTTCTTATGCCCTTGACATCCACGAACCCGACCTAGCCCTAGTTTCTTCCTATCGATTTATTAGCTTCCTTTTGTCTTTAGTTATTCGTCTAGCCTTGTTAGTTCGTGTTTTAGACCTTAGCATAGTCATTATTCTATCCCCTAGATTAGCTTGTCTTGAACCTAGTCTTTGACCGTAGCACACCTTAGTCCGACACCCCGTCCCTGTGGATCGACCCAACTTGCCCTATCTACCCAGTTAGGAATAGTTGGTTTTATTTGACCGGTAGGATAGACGACAAACACTACCCATCATGGCCTAATCATTTCCTACCCCAGTCGGTGAAAGGTTCCAATTGCGATACTAATCAATCAATTCTGGCCAGTAATCAATTAATATGAGATAAAACGATACACAAGCGATAATCCGTACGACGAATAACCAATCAGTTAACTATGACCCTAAAAACAGTCACGATCCCCCTGAACTCTAGAATGAAATTATCTACTCATATCAAATTGAACTAAACTAATAATCAATGAATTAGCATTAAACATGGCGAGTAGCGATGCGAATTAATCTACGAAAACAATTTCGAATCTATATTAAAAACGATAAAGCAATTCTATCTACGAAAACGATGACTACTAAATCTATGAAAATACGAATCGAGACGAAAACAAAAAATAAAAACTGAAATTAAGAATAACAATTACCGAAGGATTCGAATGTGCGAAGATCTAAAATCAAAGAGCGTAAAACTAGAGTTTAGGTTTCTGGAGAATTTCTAAGTGAACGTAAAACTAGAATGAATGAAAAGTGTCTTTTAAAAAATTAGAGAACTCATTAGAACTCAATCACTTGGGCTCAAAGCATCTAGCCTAAGTCTTCATCAAAGTAGCAAATTGACGTGCGGTCCAGATCGGGTGCACTCGATCAAGTCCACCTGATGGTGACTCTTTTCTCGATTGTTTTGGGCCCAACGAAGGAATCATCCCAAATCTTCCAAGTAGCCTAGTTGAACCCCTATGAGGGGCACTCGATCGAGTCTACCTTGGGGTGACTCGATCAAGTGACACCTCTGAAACTCGATAGACAGCTTCTTGTTATTCCTCAGCTTCTTGATTCCTTCTCGACTCCCGCTCCTATCTCGGCTATCCAAGTTAAATCTCTCTAAATGAACCATAAATGTACCTAACCTGCAAACTAGCACGAGAATCGACAGTATCGACTTTCTCATAAAAATCGACACTAAAAGTATAAACTAGGAAGGAGAAGACTTTAAAATGGCTGTCGGGGGACGATAAAATAAGATATAAAATGTGTTCATCAAACTCCCCCAAACCGAACATTTTCTTGTCCTTAAGAAAACGACACTAATAAATACAAAGGATGACAAGTGATGTGAAACACGACCTAGAGCTAAATCACAATCATTCCCTAAAAATCGACTGAAACCGATGACTAGAAAACATGTAATGCTCAAGAGTACAACGAGATTAATAATCATGCCATAATCAAACAATCGCGTGCCAAATTTTCAATCTTACGAGACCAACGATGTCAGACTTTCTCACGGTTATCGCTCGACACTCATAAGAACGGGTAAGTGTACGTGGAGATAAGAAAGAATAAGAACACTTGCTCGACTTATGAAACATGCATGCATTCGAATATGAAATCGATCTCCCCAATCGAATACGTGTTCCACAAATCAGGACCATAGTACATGCCAAGGACTTACAAGAGGTAGATAATATGTGAGGAAATAAAATGGATTGTGCTTAAGCACGTATGAAAGTGTGAGGCTAAAACCAGTAGTCGTAGCTACTTAATTAAAACTATCCATCAAAAATCCCAACTATGGATTCCCACCACCACTAGTAAAATGACTCAAAAGAGCATAAGAGGGAATTTTGTCATCCTCAAAATTATAATCAAACTCTACTTATAATTTTCTCGACCATTCCCCGAAATATTATAAGAAGCATATTTTTTCCTTTTCTTTTCATATCATTTTTCTTTTCTCTTTTTTTTTTCTTTCATGCTTCCGTATTTATTTTTTTAATCTCGAATATCGGGAAGGTGAGTACAAAGTTGCAACGTTGATATTACACACTAAGTACAAAAGATACAGATATCTCAAAACATGATCAAATAGTGAAGTAATTCCAATTAAATTCACTGCGACTGTCCCGGTAGGGTAGGCTAATTTGGGTGGTAGCTAATTAAAATAGGCGATAAATATAGACTTACAACGACTAAAATGGGCTAAACAAGGGAAAATGACCTAAATCTACAAGGTAGTAAAAATGAGTCATTTTGGCTAAGTGGAGCCAATCAAAAACAAAATTACCTTTCCTCATTTACCTCCTCCTCAAACAAAACACGTATTCAATATCAAGAGACGGACGTCATATTAATGCAAATTAATGTTACACATTCCACGAGGAGAAACCACTTAATTCATAAATGCAAATGTGACCAGTTATGAATGTTACTAGCCTAGGAAGCTCTAAAATCTTCAGAATTTTAATTTGTGGTTTGCCGACAAATGGTCAAATTTACTAATTTGGCAATTAAAAGTTCATTAGGCAATCATATCAAAATCGTCTAATTTCAAGTAATACATGAATTCAGGAATGGAGTCACATGTCATTTAGGAGAAATCATGTTAAGTACAATATCATCGTCGTCGTTTTGCACGTTCCACATCAGACACTCACACGAAAGCACACAAAAAGCAAAATATTTTTTTGATTTTTCAACTTTTTTGGATTTTTAAAATTTTTGAAAGCAATAAAATCACACGACGGAAAATAGAAACACGCAAACTTTCCCCCAAACCTAAATGTCATAATGTCCTACATGTGACTCTAAAGCAGATAATACAGGAAAATCAACAGTCAATCCTAAGAACAACTACACCTAACGGGAAGAAAAAATCTAATAAAGCAGGAAAAACAGATAAAAAGGAAAGAAAGTACCATATGTACAAAGGTAGCTCCCTAAAACCGGCTAGTCAACCATCTCATCGTTTCCACCAGTCCCAGATGCACTGGCTCCTGGATCGCCGTAGCCCGAGCCACTAGTACCACCCTGAGTACCCAGATTACATGGCTGTCTAAGCCCCTATAGCCACTGTGCCCTCAATCCACCATAATTGCGCCTGTAGTCAGGGCCCCAAACAGCTGGATCAATCCCGTAGTCCTCGAAAATACCTCTAGTATCACCCGGGCCTCGCCAATAAGTCGGGTGTTGATGTGCGGTGATGTCGAGAGAAAGCATGTATTCCTGAATTTCGCGGTTCATAAGGCTTGATTAAATCCCTCGTGAATCCGACGTTGGTATTCATACACCACGTCGTACATATAAGAATAAGGGTGCGGGAACTCGACACCCGAAGTGTCAACTGGAAATGACGTAGGCGCCGCGGTTAGTGTAGGAATAGAGGCATAAAGCTCAACCTCATCGAGCTCGGTAGGCGGGATAATGCGGGCCTGCCGCCTAGGGGATTGAACGACTTCTACGGTTAATAGGAGCTCCTCAGGAATGACGTAGCTCGAGGGTTCGGGCGCGTCCTTACGGTTGGTCATAGGTTGCAGATCAAGAAGAGGTGGTAGGATCGCCCCTTGGGCGACACTACTACAAATGAGCAATTGGGCCACGAAAATTTGGTCGCCACGACGATTTGTGCCACGAAAATTTTGCCGTGGCAAACAGTCAGGCCATGATAATTTTACACTTGCACCACGGAAATAAACGCACTACAACAAAAAAACCTTTTCGCGGCGATTATTTTGTGTCGATCGTAAAATTGACATAATTAATATAATTATATTCTTTATCAACACCACTTGTGGTAACAAATAACAATCGACACTAATTAACCCAATAAATTGACGGGTTATCTTCTTATAACCCTAATAAACGTACTTGAAACCCCATTCCTTATTACCAAATCACATTAACTATAGCTATATCTCCCTTCTTGTTAACCTCCATCGTACAACTCCGTCGCCAACGGTTCGCTCGCCTACACCTATCACATTTCTTTGCCTCCAACAACTGTCCTTCGTCATCGTCGCTCAACTTCTATTTCTTGAATCCGAAATCCCATCTAAGCATATTCATACGTACCTCAATTTGCCTGGTGGTGGATTCACTGCTGGTGCGTTACATAATCATGAATCTAAATTGTTTTGTTTTGTTTTGAATTGATTTTGTGTTTGTTTGATTGATTGAGGATTTATTTGTGTTTTGAAATTTAGGGTTTGTTGAATAGATGATTGGTTATTGTTGTTGTAGTAGTCAATTGAAGTCGAATATATTTATTGAGTTTGTCGCATTTTAGGGTTTGCTTTGTGAAACTCTTCGTTCAGTCTTTACATTAATCATGGTAAATGAGTTATTTATGGTTTAATTCAATTTGTTCCTTGATAAAGTTGTTTAAGGTTTAATTCTGCTCCAAATCAGATGCAAATAGCATTTGTTCCTGATACAGGGCTTCCGTTTGATCTCTATTTGGATAGAATTCATCTACAAGGACGAATTGTGCTTCATATTAGGTTGCATCTATTATAACGGACAGCAGACAATGCTAGCTCGTAGTATGATGCATCTGTCATAACAAGCTTCCAGGATGCACTATAATTTAAGTTAAGTGCCACTATATTAAGAGAAAATGGCATCGGTACTATTGAAATCATAGTGAATGAAAGAATCTAACTTTATTTCGTGTATATAACCTGCAGTATTCACGAACAAACTACATTAGCATCTAATAAGAGCTTTGGGATGAAATTTCAAGCATGGTAGAAGTTTACCAAGCAAAGGCTGTGTTTTGGGACTGAAATCAATCGTGTTTTAGGTTGTGTTTCGAGCTGTATATGGAGTTAAAATGGGCTGTAGGTTAGTGTGAGATTAGTTGCATTTCAAGGCGGCATTTTGGTGTGGGTTTTGAGCACGATTAAGATGATTTATTCATGATGCAAGATGCATTATATATGAAAGCAAGATGCGTCATTAGCTGAATAAAGGCGCTTCTATTTGGGCCTTTTGTTTGTTCGATATTAGCTAGACATTGAAGGCACAACTGCTATTTTGTTTAATGTGCAGTCCATGTATTTACATACCAGCATTTGCTATTCCAAATCAGCAGTTATCTAAGATTCAGTCATTAGCACAGTCCACCCATTTGATGAATTCAGTGCACACTCATTGCTAGCTCTAACGCACTACCCATGGAATGCACAAAATTCAGGGTATGGATGACATATTTTCAAATCAGGCCAAATGAACTCGAGTAAGTCATGTCATATGAAATCCATCACTTTGTCTACTTGATTAATCTTTCTTTACTTTCATAAGCAAGAAGTTGTTACTGTGAACTTGGTAAACTTTATCCAAATGCCTACTGTTAACTATTGTTGATTAATTATTATTGATTAATTGTTGTTTATTGCATCATCTGTTTGCTGTTGCTGCTTTTGATTATTATAGTGGTGGGTGTAAAGTCCCAAAATGAGAATGTGTCAGTTTCTGTTAACTCCAAGTCAAAACCTACATATTGATGTTACAAAGTCTATTTTTGACTCATATGCTAGATATATTCTTTTAGCCGACCTACATCGAAACGCTATATATGAGTTCGTGAATATTAAGTCTTTGTTTTAATTGTTATACCTATTGATATATTTTAATCCTACTAATTAAACTTGTTCAAACGCAGGACGGTTTAACAAGGAACGAAATTGCGAGGAATCAGCTTGAGGGTTTTTTCCGAGGCGCGACTACTTTAACATAATTCAGAGCTTTGCATTGGTAGCCGAAGACGTAGAATTTTTTTTACGTTGTCAAAAGTTTGTTTGCACTTATTTATATTAAATTAATTTAGTCGATGTTGGATATATAAAATTTTGGGAATTTATGATCAATATAAAAGTATATTTTTTTAACTTGTTCTTTCTTTTTATTTTCACACTGCATTTGAGAGATAGATGTGATGATATTTCGTATCGAATGAAATTGGTACCAAATTTACTACTTATATGGTTGCATTTAATAGTACTAATTATCGTGTCGAATACGATTGCAACAATTGTCAGTAAATGACACTTTATTGTACTTACCGTGTCAAATATAATCGCTACAATTATTATGAGGTAATATTAAATTATATTACAGCATCATTAATAATCGACACAAAAATCACCACTAAAGCTTCTCTTCTTTCGCGTCGATTTTTACAAACTAACCCAGCGAATAGATTATTCGCTACGAAAGGCTACGACAACGCCGCCTACCACCTCGAATACACAATCGATGGGGAAACATTTCGCGTCGAATAGAATCGCCACGAAATACCAAAATAATCTCCGCGAAAAGGTCATTTTGTTGTAGTGACGTGGCTAGGATATATATGAACCAAATGCTTAGCCACGGAATAATAATTCGTGGCGCAAGTGTAAAATTCCCGTGGCTAGACTATTTGCCACGGTAAATTTTCTGTGGCGCAAGTCTTCGTGGCGACCAAATTTCTGTGGCCCAAGTGATGATTTCCGTGGCCAAAGTGCTCATTTGTAGTAGTGCGAGTGGAAGGTTCATCCACAGATTATCCTGACCACGCCACTGAAAACTCGGGGGATCCCCCCGACTCCACTTTAAAGTGGATGTGAAATAGCTACGTCCTAGCAAAGGGACGTGTGCGGTGACACTTGAGTAAGTGATGGTCATCCCAAAACCCGAGACTAGGTTCTTGGCCTACTTAGTGACTATGGCTCCGTAACCGAGTGGCCCATTTCCACTAATCTGCTGCTCCATCCCTACGCAAATCATACCTTGGGCGCTGCATCCTGGAAACCTTCCCAGAAGGTCATCCATCCTTAGACTTGTCATAGCTAAGCATGCTTAACTGCGGAGTTCTTTTGCATGGATGACCAGAAAAGAAAGTGCACTTTGTTTATATGGGTAGTACTTTCAATCCCTTTCAGCACTAGTCATTCAAGCTCATAAATAGGACATCTTCTATCAATGTGGGGTGTTTCAATCACTCTTGCTTGAAGAACACAACGTGCTCGTTGCGCCTGGCGCCATAACCGCTAAACCAGAATCCACCCCAGCTAGGTGCCAAATGCACGGTCGCAGGATTGCTCTGATAGCATTTGTTTCAATCAATGTGTGGTATTGGGCGAGGATCTGTGACAAGCCCTAGGCGTTGGGCGAAGTTACGAAGAGTGAGGAGTTGCTCACTATTGCCTAAACGAAAGGATATCGACCGGTCTGCTCTATTGAAAGTAAATGAGCTAAGAGCAAAGAAATTCCAAAGTAAGCATTCGATAAGGTAACTCACTTAGACTCCATAGCCCATCAAAGCCCGTCATAGATAGGAGCTGGATTAGTTGCTCGTTTATACCTAGCTTGATCCCGAATTGCGATGAAGAACACCTCGTAGCTTCCATTTGCCTTGGTATCAAGGCAATCAAACAAGCCCACTGAGCTTCGTTGTGACAGGTAATACCCTCATAGCCTGGAACAGATTTGACAGCTGGAACATTCGGGACAACTGGTTCTTCTGCCTCCCATTTGACGATTTGTGATCTTGGATGGGTTCCTCAAGGTAGATTCCTTCTTCCTGTCATAGATATAGCTTAATAAAAACAAAAAACAACACAATAATCCCACAAAAATTGACCCAATATCGGCCAAAATCACACCCGAAACACAGAATCAAGCATGCAATAGGATTATAATGGAACTAGGGATGAAATTAGACTATAGAATCAAGACAAAAAGCAAGAAAATTGAAACACCCGAAACCTACCTTAAGACGGACAGAAATGACGAAATATGGGAGAGGAGGGATGAAATTTCTCAAAAACAACACCAAGAAACAATAACTAATACTACTAATTGCAAGTTAGAAGCAAAAATTATGAAATTTGGTGAAGAATTGATGAAATTAGATTGATTTGGGGAAGTTTAGTTAGTTAGGGTTCTAAGAGAAGTGAAGAGAGGAGAGGGGAATTGGGGGTTTGAGTGAGTTATGAACTAAAAGAAAACCATAGCATAAACCGAAAAAGGAGGCAGAACCCGATTCAGGGGCACTCGTTTGAGTGCAGTAAGGTGACTCGATCGAGTGATCCCCTAAAAATCATTCATGGAGTCTCTCGGAATGGCACTCGATCGTGGCCACATTGTGGTGACTCGATCGAGTGACCACTGTACTGGTCCTCCTCGCCTTTTCTCGCCTAATGCTTAGTAATTCATGAAATTAATTCAATGAAACCGTAAAATTCCCTCAAACTCACTCACAATTAATATTATTACTAACTCACTAAACTAAACCTACCAAGCTAACTAAAAGAAATCGAAATAAAAATAAAAATGTAGAAGAAGAAATTACAAGTTTATACAAGTGATGTCGGGTTGCCTCCCGGTTAGCGTTGGTTTATACGGTCCGACTTGACCGGATTACCTCGATAAAGTTAGGTGGAATCGAGGGTGTCATTGAGGTCCATGGCCTCAATTACACCAACGTCGTACCCTCATTCTATAGCTTGAGGTGATGACCGTACACCTTGAATATTTTGCAAGAACCCGTCCCTAAGGCTAACATCATATAACCCAATTGAGGCATTGTAGAATAAGCTAAACTTCTCTTAATATCTTTTTGAGCAAGAGCTAAGGTAGCTCCTAAAAATACCTTTATTATACTCATAAAAGCGATTATATACATTATATAAGGTATAACTATGAAAAGAGGAAAAAGTGGAGCAACTAGAAAAATCCGAGCTGCGACCATGGTCGCAGCATGTCATGTCCTAAAACTGCAACTTCATGTAACCAAAATTCACAATTAAAATTATTTACAATACCGCTTGTGATTCCTTAAAATATTCAGAATGATACATAGGTGATTTTCATGCTCGACCGGGTCCTTAGAATACACCAAAATGTCGTCGATAAATACTACCACGCAAGTATCCAAATATTCGTGGAATGTCCTATTCATTTGATCCATGAAGAATGTTGGTGCGCTTGTCAACCCAAACGACATAAATCGAAACTGAAAATGACCATAATGAGTTCTGAAAGAGATTTTCTGAATATCCTACTCCCTGACCGAAATCTGATGATAACCCTACCTAAGGTCAATCTTGGAAAATATACCGGCTCCTTTAAGTTGGTCAAACAAATCGTCTATCCTCGGTAGTTGAGAACGTTTCTTAATGGTTACCTTATTTAGTTCTCTATAGTCAATACAGAGTCTCATACTACCATCTTTCTTCTTAACGAAAAGCACAGGTGCTCCCCAAGGTGATGTGCTTGGTCTAATGAACCCTTTTTCCAACATTTCTTCAAGTTGCTTTTTCAATTCCTAAAGTTCTATTGGAGCCATCCTATAAGGTGATTTAGAGATTGGGACGGTTCCTTGTATAAGATCAATAGTAAACTCTCCGTCTCAAGGGTGGCACTCCAGGTAAATCATCAGGAAAAACATCTGGAAATTCCGTCACAATGGGTATGTCACAAATTTCCATCTTCTCCTCATTCTTAGTGATATTACAAAGATACATGTGACATCCTTTTTGACATAAACTCATTAATTACATTGCTAACACTAGCTTAGTCCTTTGATTTGATCTTAAGCCTCTATAGGATACCCGATCTCCAAGTGGTCTCCTTGAAGTTATTTTCTAATCCCTACACTCAAATTGGACACGATACTTACCTAACCAATCCATCCCAAGAATAACTGTAACACCCCTGATCTTTTTAAATTAAATTAAATTAAGATTATGTTCGTATTTTTATTTTTACGATTTAACTCGTAATTCTTAAAATTTAATATAAAACGAATATATTGTTTAATCGTTTCAAACTCCTAAATTTCTATTTGTCTTGGAAACTATTCTTATATTTCAAACATATTTTTATTTCCATTTCGATTTATTTTATACATTTAATTTAATTCTTATCGAAAGTCTACTTCGGCGATTTAAATTATGAAGTCTTTTTATTTATTTATATTTAAGCTCGAATTTCCTATTTTTCGGCTCGAAGGTCATTTATTTTAAGTTTCGTCAAAACACATATTTTCTTTCCTCGAGAAATCAATTCAATTCAATTTATCGAAAATTTTATTATTTATCGGGAAATACTATTTCCTCGTCTAATTATTTAATTCTATAAACTTCGTTTTCGTCTCGAGTACTTTATTTACTCATTTTATTTGACGGTCCGATTATTTATTTAATTTTATTAATTCGATTTTTTCCTTTATTTTCGTGGCTCAAACAACTTATCGATACGGAATTCGTCTCCTACCTGATTCATTTAATTAATCCGTTATTTCTTCCTCATCTTAATTGTAATTCATTCCCCACTTGCATTCATCCCCTTACTCCTTGTTTTATGCCACCGCTTCACTTATTTTTTTTCCCCCACATTCACTGATTCACGTAACCCCCCTTCTTATATTCCACCTCCACCTCTTCGTTCCCCTCTTCATTTTATTTCTTCTTCATTTTCTCCTTGTTTTCTTTGTCTCCTTTTTGCGTCGGGGCTACTGCTGCTCTGTTTTCTTCCTCCTCTTTTCTTCTTTTCTTCTTCTTCTTCTTCTTCTTCTTCACTGATTTGTTGCTTCTGTGTTGCATCACTGCTGCGGGTGTTGCTGCTGCGTACTGCTGTTATGGTACTGCTCTGCTATTTCTTCTCCTTCTTCTTCGTTCTCTTCTTTGTGCTGCTGCTACGCTTCTTTGTGCGCTGCTGCTGTTTGTCGTTCTGTGCTGTCCGTTTCTTCCTTCGTTTTCCTTTCTTCCTCTTTTGTTCTTCTATCTTTGTCCGCTGCTGTATGTTGTTATCTATTTCCGCTGCTTTTGTGCGTCATTGTTGTTGATGTTCGGGATTTCGGATGTTAGTTTTCTACTCCATTTTCTGTCGTTACTGCTGTTGCGTTTTGCTGTCCGTTTATGCTGCCGCCTTTTGTCTTCATTCTTTTCCTTCTTCTTCTTCGTTGATTTCGGCCCTGTTTTACATTGCTTCTTTTGGTTTTGTTCTTATTGATTGTCTTTCGTGTGCTGCTGTTGTTGCACGCTCTTTTGCTGCTTGTCCGCCTTCCTCTTACTTTTTCGTTGTTTTCTTCTTCCTCCTCGTCCTGCTTTGTTGTTTTGATAAAGTTGGTGCCGCTGCTATTATGTCGTTATTGTTGCCTTTGTTCTGCTCATAAACACGGTTTGCGATCCCCTTTTCTTCGTTCCTTTCTTCTTTGATTTGTTTTCGTTTGCTGTTCTTTTTTTTCTTTTTCGTTTTTCTGTTGCTCGTTCATTTCAAGTTTCATGGTTCTTTTTGTTGTCGCTGCTGCTGCCTACTGGTTTTGCTCCCTTCTTGTTCCTCCTTGTTTCCTCAACTTTCATACTCCGTTCCCACAATAATCTTCCCGTTTCTCTCTTACTTTTCTAGGTAACTCGATTACCCATTCTCCCTCTTTCGTTCTACTCGTTTTATATGGTACTTTACACCGTATATTTGTCTTTCGTAGGAATTCGTGAGGACCCGTCAAGGATAAGCACGTGGTTGGTTCCCCATCGTCTTAAGCTAACTTTAGGACGTTACTCGATTTTATATCGTATGTTGTTCGAGTAGTAGTATGTAGTAAATACTATACCTTCGGTTTTATAATTTTAGCTATTTGTTAATTTGCTAAATATTAATTTTTTTAAAATCTTATGTCTTATTATATTTTACAGTTTTCAATATCGTTTTATAAATCATTAGTAATTTAATTATTTGCGATCGTTATAATATTTTGTTGGTTATCGTGACATTAATAACTAAATAATAACGATTTCATATTTTCTTCACATTTCGTTAATTTATAATTTTAACTCATAATCGTATTTTTATATTATAATCGAGTTTATATAATCGTTTAATAAATTAATTTCCGTTTTACGAATTATATTAATAAATGAGAAAATAGTCGCTTTTGTTTTAAATATATTTTTAGTCGAGACTATTTTCACTATTTTCTTATTTGTTTACAATTGACTATTTTAGTAAAATTCGTATTATTTATTAATAAAAGTTATTTTCTAAAAAAATTGAAACCTTTGTAAAATTCATTTCATTTATAAAACTCGTTGACACAATTAATTTTGATATCGTCCTTCTTAAAACATCTCTTTTCTGAAAATTTATAGTTTTAACTCGATTTCTTAATTATTTATAAAATACTATATATTGACTTATTATATTTTATTTATATTTTGGGTAACGAATTTAGAAATATAATAAGGTTACGGTAATGACGATAATAATAAAATGTTAATTTTGTTAGAAATGTTACTTTTATACATTTCACTTATTTTAATGACTTACGCATTTTCTATAAGACTATTTCTGTTTTAAGTAAGTTTCTAAAATTAGTAAGTTTCTTTTTATAGAAAGTTTTCTCTTTTAGAATATAATGGTTACTTCTTTTCTCTCCATATTATTTTAATGTTTATATCTTTTCAATATCGATAATGGCTTTAATTTGGAGTTATGGAATAAGGTCAAATGTGGGTTTAGAGTAATATAATCTGGGGTCTACATTTTTGCCATCAACTATAAGGCTAGTGTATCGGGAATCGGTACATTAGTTGTTGAACCGGGTGACAAGTATCTCGCGAGTTGTGTACATTTTGACCTTAAGCTTAGGCCTCGCAGTAAGTCGCCGTCATAAGTTGAACTGGATGACAGGTAATCCCAGGATGGGTGTGCATAGTCTTAAACTAGGGCCACACATTTATAAGTCGCCGTCCTATTGTGGTTGAGTAGCCTAGTTAGAGATCGAAGTTTGATTTGTTTGAACTAAGTTCTCGAAGCTAATTTTAAGTATTCTCCTAGTGTAAGTCTAGATTCTACACTACACCTATCCATAATGCCATTTTGATTATTTTATTTATTATCGATATAAATTGGTTTGCAGGTTGGCAAATATTTTTATGTTTCTTCGGAAAACCCATTTTATTATTTTGTTTTACGCTGAGAGCTTATTTTTTAATATGTTGTTTTACTGTCTTCCATTTCTACTATCTTTCTGTAGTAGTAATTACAGTTTTAAAATCCTGTCATACGGCTGGAAGAACGTCGACGTTGCTCCTCACTGATTGTGGCTGTTCTGTTTTAATATGGCAGGTATATATGTTCCGGGTGTGGGATAGCGAGCAGTGTGGATCCTGCTTATTTATTTTAAATAATTATGTCTTATGGAATGTTCAAACCCCTTTTGTGGATTGTTTAATTTTTGGCCATTTTATTTAAGGCCTATTGTTTGACTTTAGCATTTTAATTTTACTAAGACATAATTACAGCGTGTTTTAATCCCGACACTACAGTGTTTCCTCCACTGTCTCGCGTTATATTTTTTAGGGGATTACAATAACATCAAAATTTGGAAGGCCAAAACTTATTAGGTTAGCTAAAAAGGTAGACTTCAAAATGACATCCTCAAATAATACGTTAAAACTCACAACTTGACCGTTAGGTAAAGATATTGATGCATCAACACTCACAGGGTTGGATAAGTTTGCTCGGGTGGCAAAAGAGGGTGATACATGGGATAAAGATGCCCCCGTGTCGAACAACACGCGTGCCAAACATGAGTTAATTGAAAACATACCGGAGACAACATCGAAATTCTCAAATTCTTCTGTGTCCATTTCTGTCAAGGCATAGACCTTTCCATGAATTCTGCATACAGCGGTTCTTGATTAGCGTTAGTTCCTAGCTTCTTTGGACATTGAAATTACTTGTCTCCTTCCACTTTACAGTTGAAACACGTGATAGGTTGGCCATTACAATGTTTGTTAGGGTGAGCTCGAAGTTTGCACAGAAAATAGGTTGCAGTGTCTTTAGATTGCGGTCGTTTTGTAAAAGAGGTATTGTTGGCTCCACTAGTATTCTGGTAGTTAGGTTTCTTGTAGTTGTTCTTATATACTGGTTTCTTGAAAATTTTATGGTTAGAAATGTTTCTATTGAAAAAGGGTTTCTGAATAAAACTGGATTGTGATACAGTTGGAATAAAGGGTTTCTTCTTCTTATCATCTTGGATCACAATGTTAACAATTAAGGCTTTCTCATAAGCTTTTTGAAAAGGATCAAAGTCAAGTCCTGGCATAATTTTTCCTAACTCGGTTTCCATTCCTCGAACATATTGGGCAATTCTAGAGGGTTCATCTTGTACAAGTCTCTTAGCAAACTTGGATAACTCCCCATACTTCTTATTGTAGTCATGTAAGGTCATATATACCATTTATAATTGGTTAAAATCTTGTTCCTTCTGTCATCTCATTGCGGCAGGGTAAAACATATCCTCAATCTTTTCCCTAAAATCTTTCCAATTGGCTCCGGGTGTGGCTGCATGTCCTTCCTTTATAATCCTCCACCAACTGTTGGCTTCTTCTTTCAAAAAGTGGGTTGCTACCTCCACCATTTCGTCAACTGGTGTATGACTAAGTTTCAAAAGTTTTTCCATTTCTTCTAACCATTCAAAAAGATCGGTAGGGTTATCTGACCCAGAATAGGCAAAGTGTCGGTGTTTGGAAAATTTCTCAAAGGCTGACTGACGGTTAGGGTTGTGGTTCTGATGGTTATCATTCATAACTTGGGTTAAAAGGGTCTGGGTCGTGGCTAGTTGGTTGTGCCATCCTAGTAATAACATCTTCGAAGTGTTGACATCTTGCTTAGCCCTGATTGTTTCCATTTCTCGTCATCTGTGATTTTCGTTAATGTGAAAAGTTTACAAAAACCAAGGATTCATACATAATACCATTCAGTTAGGTACTAAATTATATATATATAACATACTTCGTAAAGTTTTACAACGTAGTACAAAAGTAGTTTACATCCTTTATTCATATAATTACGGAATACCACTAAGGTTTGGTAGATTTTACAAGCTTTCTATCTAACCCTTTAGTAAAATAGTACAATGGTATTTTAAACTCGTCCCACTTAATATAAAATCCGTCAGGTGGGCATTTCCCTTGCCACCAATCCTTATATTTATCCCCAAGGAAATCTACAGCAAAAAGGGTTTTTCATTCATCAGGTACTTTAGTATAACGAAATCTCGACTCCATATTTTTGCACCAATATTCGTGCTCAGCTACTGTTCCTACATAGTAGTCTGGTCCAAATCTCTTAAAACTAATGTTAGCGTCTATTAGCCGCTCCTTTTTACTTATCAATTTGTACTAGAAAGGTTTGAAATGGAAATTAAACCCATAAGCTTTATTAATCTAATTAGTTTGCTCATCCCTCCGGGTATATTCTGCAACCTTCTTTGCGGCTAGCTGATGGTAGGATTTGCCGTGGGTCCCGCCGATCAATATATAACCGACTATTCCTAGTGGGTAGCTAGGGTAAGTAAGGTCGATATCCACGGAGACGGTATGGTAAAGTTTAGACTACGTCCACCTAAAACGAGACTATGCTACCAAACAAACACAAAGGAAGCGATAAATGGTAAACTATGGTGGTTGGAGATGAAGGAAGTGGACTAACAATGACTAGACTAAAACAATGCTAAGACGGAATAACTAAAGATCAAACTAACAAGCAAACTAGAAGAACCGATGACTAACTAAGAAGTTGAATCAAATATGAAAAGAAGTGGGTTAGGTCGGGTTCATAAGTGTAGTAGGGTAATTGGGGTGGTCAAGGGTGTAGGTGCCTCCTAATTGCTAGAGTCGGTCCGGGCTCTCGCTACGTAGACCAACATCGAGGTAAGTTCACGCTCTCGCGTCTAAGACTAACCTCAACACAACCACAAAATAGACAAACAATGAGAAGATGAGCACAAGTATGGGAAGCATGGCCACTACTACTCACACAAGCATATCAACAAACACATAGAGTACCCAATATGTGACTAACAACAAAGATTCACCCTTTACCCCTAATCAAACCCTAATCACCCATAATCTGCTCTTGATCCCCCTACTAACCCACAAGGAGATTACTCACTCATTATCAAGAATAAACTAACAATAGTAAGAGAAAACAACATCACAAACCAAACATCCATAATGAAGAACAAGAACAATAACAAGAACAGTATAAAAAGATTCAAACTTGATTAAATAAACAAAAACAAGAGTAGAGAAGATTATACCAACAACAAGATGAAGAAAAAGATGTAAACTTGCATAAACAAGAACCCAAATCAATCCCAAGGATGTCAAGCTTGGAGAAATCTTCAAGTACCCACTTAATACAAGACTAGTTACAAATTAGATTAAAAGGGGATTAACTAAGGATTAAGGGAAGATTAATCTAAAAGGATGAACTTTAAATCTAGGGTTTATATCTTGTAAAGAGGCTTAAGAGAGTCTAATGTAAGGTAGGTTCCATAAACAATACAAGAGGGAAGTATTTATAGGGTTACAAGAATGAAGGAGGAAGAAAAGAGTCACGCGGGCTACAGCTGCATGGTCCCGACCGAGACGGGTCGGTCCCCACCGGGACGGTCTGATACCAACCGGAACGGGTTGGTCCCAACCGGGACGGGTCCAAAACAGAAGCTATGCTAAATGCGCCTTCCATCCCGGACGGGATGAGGCCATACCCGTCGGGGATGAGTCTTGTAGGCCTCCAATATGATCTTTAAGGTTCCTCCTTGCTTCTCATGGACTTCTCGTTGACTCTCGGGTCTCGGGATCGAGCCTAAGGGGCTCGGGATCGGGTCCCAAGGTCTCGGGGTCGAATCCAAGGCATCGAGTGATCGTTCCTTCGCTTCGTTGGCTCCGAAAAGTATATGTATTGAGTCGGAATCGCTCCAACTCTTCATGAATGGTCTCGGGAACCTGAAACGAGCTAGAGGAAGCATAAGTAGCCCATGAACCGCTCCCAAGGAGCGATTCCGCAAGGAAATGGGACCAAAACACAGCAAAATAGGCACTACAAACTACACTTATCAACTCCCCCACACTTAACCCTTACTCGCCCTCGAGTAAGCACAAACTAACTACTAAATAGCCGAGTGGGTATTAGCGCACCCTACGCCCTTTCAACTCACGCGAGTACACTTAGAGGATAAGTGCTCTCCGCAAGGCAAGTGCGGTCTTGCGACAAAACCGTGGATGCAACCAGACACAAAAACACATAAACAAACAAACACACAAACAAACACACAAGAGGTTGCACCCAAAAAGAAACAAATACCGCTTCCCTCTAAAAAGCGGTGAAAGAAGCACCGGCTTAGGACTCAAGGCAAGTGACAACGTTCCCAAGCTAGCAATACAAACCAAGATGGACAAAACCCTAATAGTATGACGACAAAGCAACAAAAACGTTGGTAACTTACCTAGGTTCCTCCTAACCTTCTAAGAACGTACTACGGGACGATCGGCGGGATGGAAAAAGGATGAACCACAGTGTTAGTCGACACTGTAGGTAAGTGAGACCCCGCCCCCTTTAGCAATGAGCCAAGAGGGTCGTCCCATGACCGAAACCGCCTAACTAGTCCAAGTAAAAAGGTGGAAATAATTGCAAAGTGTGGGAAGACCGACCTTTGCCGCTATCATCCTTCCTAGGGACTCGGTCCTTTGGTAGGCTCTTCACGGCAAAAGTCGGAAAAAGGCTTATTTTTGTGGGGTTAGGATCTTTTTGTGAGACGATTTTCTTTTGGCATTTTCTCTTTTCTTTTTGCATATTTGCTTTGTGTGTTGCCATGCCATTTCTTTTTCTTCTTTTCTATTTTCTTTTTGGCTTTTTGTGCCTTTTCTTTTTCTTTAATCTTTTCTTTCTTTCATTTTCTTTCATTTTCTTTTCTTTGCCCTTTTTGGCTTGATTTCATTGATAGGCATTTCTTGGCAATTAAGAAAGAGAGACTTCAACATATTGCAACTTTATTGTGTGGAAATGTGCAGGAGGTAGGGAAATGGGAGAGTCGGGGAGCGTCCTTCCCTTCAAACCCACAAAAAAGGGGAAAACTTGGACTAGTCAAACAATTCCGAACATGGTCACCTAAGGGACGGGACTCGGCAACCAAGGCCTTTTCACACCGTGGGTGGTCATAATGGTCAAAATGCAAATCCCGTAGTAAATCCCTAGTAAGCTAAGTGGACTCAAGGTAAAGGACCAACGAAATCATTGATTTAGGGTCATTCTACTAGACTAAAGTCCAAGACTCGATTTATACCACTAGGAAGGGAAAGTAAACACTCGCACACTAGCCTCTAAACCGGGTTTTCGAAAACCTATTTACACACAAGACACAACTACACAACACAAAACAAAGACGCGACGAAAACGAAAGAAAAAGAGACAAGAGGCCACAAAACAAAATAAAAACAAAACAAACACATAAACAACACAAATACCACCCCGAGCTTCCAAACAAGCCACCAACCAACACCAAACTTTACAAAGCTCCTCCCGAGCACACAACATCACAAATCTCCTCCGAACATCACAAGAGGTAATGAGGAAAAAGGGATAAAAGGTGTTACCGGATGTCTTGAAAGCTTTCCAAAGTTAGCGGCGATTAGGCGACCCAAGAGGAAAAAGGGAGGCAAAACACGCACAACAAAACACATATACGATACAACGACATAAAAAGGAAAACACACAAAAGGAAAATCTTTTTTATTTTTGTGAAAAAGTTTCAAATTTTTAGGGTTTTTAAGGATTTTTCGAGAAACTACGAAAATAAAACTAACTACGATAGAATATCGCTCCCCCACACTTAAGCCGAGCAATGTCCTCATGCTCGACCGTAGTGCATGGGAGCACAAAAGAAAAGAAACTACGAAAATAAAGGTAAAAATCAAAAAGTGGAGAAAATGGTAGAATGTGTCCGGCCGGGGTGTAGTCAAGTCACCATGGGCCGAGACGAGAAAAGATATGGATGGGAGAAGAAATAAAAAGAAAGAAATAAAAGGAAAATGGGAGGGGAGGACTAGGTGTAATCAAGTCACCTAGCCCGGATTCCGCCCAAATCCGACTAATTTCTACCAAAAAGGGTGAAAATCTTGTAAAATTTGGATTTTGAAATGACTCTCGATATAGTCACGTCATCGAGAGTCGGGAGCAACAAATACCAAGGCCCCGAGGGCCACCATGGCATGAAAGTGTATAAGGGGAAGGGGAACTAACAAAAGAAGACAAGCTATAAAAAACAGAAAAGAGAGGATAGTTGCCGTACCATACGGTTAGCAACTCACTCGCTCCATCGTCTCATAAGTCAATATCGATACGTAGCTAGTCGTCGTCATTGTTATTCCTCTCCCATCGCAATACGGATCCATGGTTGGAGCACAAAGGTATTATGATGTGGGTTTTGATGTGGAAGTCGGTGTAAAGTGAAGAGAAAGTGAGGTGAAAATGTGTATGTGAGGTGTAGGGGTCATATAATGAGAGTAAGGACATGTAGGGAGGTTGGGAGGGGGTATAAAGTGGTAGGGTGGGCTCAAACGACGAAGAAAAGACCAAAGAAGGAACAGGGGGTCCATCCCGGTCAGGATGGGTGGTCCCGGTCGGGATGACCTGCTCGTCCCGGTCGGGAAGCCTTCGTCCCGGTCGGGATGGCACTCCAGTAGCCCCAACTTTTGTCACACTCATCCCGGACGGGATGACACCCTTCCCGGTCGGGATGGTTCATCCTTCCCGGTCGGGATGACCTCTTCTTGACCGGGAAGAGTCTCCTAACCCTCTATAGCTCCCAAAAGCTCGTTCCAAGCTTCAAAAACCGACTCCCCTTCACACGATCCAAGCTCCAACATTAACCCTTCCATCCTAGGAGACACTTTCACTTCACACCTATCACAATAAACTCAAATACAACATCAAATTCCCTCCCTCACGTCGCTCATCAATAATCCAAATAACAAGACATTCACAAAAACTAAAAGGAACTTACAAGAAAAAGAGATATATACAATGAGAGGGTTCTTGTGGAACTCCTTCAAACCAAGGTGGTGCATTCTTCAATCTTTTTCTTCAACAACAATGATTAGTTCCATCTCCATCAAGGGCACGAAGAAACAAATCAAAGGTCCTAGCAAAGTCTTCAATCAAGCTAGTAATATAAGCATCCAAATACCAAAGCTCACCATAACCTTGTCTCGACGTTCCCGGGGCGTCCCGATCTACCAAGTTCAATGGTTTGAACTTATACTTACGATCCTTCAGGATATACCCAAACGTCCATCTATCCTCACGTGGCCCCAAGGGAGGCTCATCTTCCTTCTTGCCTTTCAACTTGTCATCAAACCCATGATATGGGCACTCATCCTCTCCAATCTCGGAGTCATCATCCTCAAGTTCACAAGAGTTCTTCCTCAAGCTTTGTCCCGACTCTCCCCCTAGATCAATGTCTTTCGTGGCGTGGATCATATTGCAAGACTCATCATTAGTAGACGAAGTGTTGCCTTGGTGGTCAAACACTAGCTTTTCTTCGCCTAACTCGAAGGTGATCCTACCATTCTTCACATCGATCATAGCACCGGCGGTGTGTAGATATGGGCGCCCAAGGATAATGGGAGTGTTGGCATCTTCCGGAATATCGAGCACGATGAAATCGACCGGAATGAAGAACTTCCCGATTCTCACCGGCACATCCTCTAGCATCCCCAATGGTCGGTTGAATGAACTATCGGCCATTTGGAGTGTAACGGAAGTGCGCTTTAGCTCCTTCATCCCGAGTTGGCAACAAATGGAATAAGGAATGATGCTCACACTCGCACCCAAATCACATAGAGCTCTCTCGATCTTGTATTTGCCTATGGTGCACGGGATCGAGAAACTACCCGGATCTTTCAACTTTGGAAGCGTAGAACCTTGAATAAGCTCGCTCACCACCCTCGTGAACGCAATAGTCTCTTCCTTGTCGATGGATCTCTTCCTAGCTAGGATTTCTCGCATGAAAAAACACACATAACTTATCACTAACAACTCCTCTCTCCAAAATAAAGACTATAGATTTTTTTTCTCCACCACATCAATTAATTAACCAAGCCAAATCCCAATACTGAAAACCTTCATCATGCATGCATGGTCCATCTCTTCTTCATTGTTGCTTCGAATAAAAATTATTTAAAGGTAGTACCAGATTCATGACAGATATTGGTTCATCATTTTTTCCATTAAGAGAAATTGTTTTCATTTTTTGGATCTTCTTGATGGCGATAAATCAGAGTAAGATTGTTTTTTAATTGAAGTTTTATGTGTGACCTTATTAGAACTCCTCTCATCAGTGCAATTTGTGGAGGGCGGTAAGTCGGATTTTATGTTTTCATCATCAAGGCAACGTTGGTTTCCGATCGAAGGTTTTTCCGACAAAATATCCATCTGTACGCTTGAAACTTTAATTCAATTACTACATAACTTTAACTCTCACTTTCTAAAACTTTAGAACTCGTCAAATACTACAATATTTATAATTTCAACAAACTCGCTTTATAACTTCAACTCATTCACTTTAGAACTTCAAAGCACAACATTTACAACTTTATATATAACTGCTGGAAAGTTGAACATTATTTTTCTGTAAAAACTTATAACGACACGCTTGGAACTTTAATTCAAATTATTTACAACTCCAACTCTCAATTTATGAAACTCCAACTAAAAGCTTCCGAGATTTCAAATCACGTATGCTTGCATCTTCAGTGCATGACTTTCAATATTTAAATAACAGTTTGTTTGGAACATTAATTCAGCTGCAATGCAACTTCAGAACATTACATGTACAACTTCATAATTAACTGGTGTACATTCAAAAAAATCTACCACACGCTTGTAACTTCAGTTCAAAAACTTTACAACTTCAACTCTCAGTTTCTGAAACATTGTAACTCCCCGGATTTAAACAAAAGGAATAAGATAGATAATTATAGCGTCTTATATCAATAATATACCATGGTGGCGGAAACACCATGGTTAACTAAATCTGAGTGTTACCAACATAGATAATTAATATGTCTTAACGCATACAACTACTATCGGAATTGAAGCCCGATCAAAATAAAACTACAAGGTTCAATTATTAAACATATTATTCAATATTAATTCTCTCCCGAGTCAACCCCATTCATGACCAAGTATCACATCAACCTGGAAAAAAATAAAAGTCCACCGTCAGTGGGGAGTAACTAGGAGTCCTCCCAGTTATGACTGATGAAAATCTAATCATAATTACGTGAATATAATAAGAGATAACATATACATTTAAAAACATGATAACATATAAAGTTCATCATAACATGTGATAAAATATTAGTAGCAAGGAATACATGACAACGTAAATAATACCAAGTCATAAGTAAATAAATAGATAAATAATAGATAAATAATAAATAAATAAAAAAATATAATGCAAAACTGATATGCCCTTCCATAACTCGAACCAAAATATATAGAATACACGAGCTAGGAATGAGCACCGTCTAGGGCCAATAACTTGACACCAAAATAACCCTATGGTGGGATACATAACCGTGAACCCATGTCTAAGACTGACCAGACTTTTGAGGGACAAAATGTCTAGTTAAGGCGTAAAAGTGCGGACCCTTAACTAGTCAAGGCGTAAAAGTGCGAACCCTTGACCACCAAACGACATATCCATAGACTTATAAGAGTATTTCATAAGGAACAGTCAACCCTTAGCAGGCCAATAACCTGAAACCTTGCCAGGGTACTATGGACGTTCGCACGCACCGCCCGGCGCTCCGCGCGCGCCCGCGCGGGACTGACCCGGTTTTTCAACGTGTGGCGGCGGCCTCCCACGCGGCCCCCTTCCGGTCGGGGGCCGGTCTGATTTCGCGTACGGGGCGATGTCTCGGACCTCGATTCGGATGACGACCCGAACTTATACTAGATGGGTGCGGGCACCCGTGTTTCCAGTTGGAATCGATCGAGTCGTGGTTGTAAATGTTTAAAGGCTGATTCATTTGGCAAGGCGACCTTTTTAGTGAACTGAATTCGTTCCTGATTTGTGGAGTCGCCACCGAGTCAGTTATGGGGACTCGAAAACCGTTCAAGTCAACTTTGATCCCTAGCCGGCTCAAACTTGAGGGGAACGGGACCTAAAGATAAAGACTTGTACCCTTAAGCACTCCATGCCTGGAATGACTCACATTGCCAATGGTTTCGGACATCCGGAAACCGTCAATTCTGAGTAAGGGGTGAGGGTACGTATTAGGAAGCTAACATCCGATAGATGTCAACACCCAATCCCGCCCGCACTATAGCGGCCTCTACTAATCATTCGGTGGGCTGATAACCTAGTTCTTTTGTTGTGGTGGAAATACTGTAACATCCGTTGTTTTCACCCTATACCTTTTGCTACGTCGGTTGTTTAGAGACAAGTAAGTATTGTCGTCAAAGTAGTTGTGTTTACATTCTTTGCATGCGATTTCACGTGACAGGCAAGCCATGAAAAGATGTACGTAGGAGAGTAGAGAGTACTAGCATTATATGTATTAGCAAATCAGTTTTAACGTGATAATACGGATATTAGTCGTTCTCGTGATATACCTCACCTGGTATTCTGCTTAAGATGCGTCGGCTCGGTATTAATAAAGATGCGTCGAACCTAATAAGGCGAGCACCCGGACTAATACGGAATCCGACCATCACTTTGTTCTACTTTAGCCGTTTTACGTTTTGAATTCCGTGTTTAGGTGATTTAACATGCGATTATAAGGTCATAAAAGCGGTAAATCATACGAAAAACTGTAAATGCGAATGTAAGTAAATCACATTATGAGGAGTTGCACCTTTTAGTATACACTAAACGGGACACGATGCATAGATAGTTGAGAACTGATCTCGGAATTACTCGGGTCTATTTAGTGTATTTTAGTACTTGCGGGTGAAGTTAGGACGTTACGTGTTTTAGTATATGTTTGTGGACCTAGTGTCCACATCTAGTGTTGTCGTAGTGCATAATTAAAGAAAGTACAAATATGGAAAGTTTTGTTTAGATGACAACCTAGTGACGATTCGACTTCAAGGCGGATCCTCCTAGTGATTTCGGAAGACCTCCGTTACCGTTAACCCTTCCTGCGGCTATTCCGACAGAACTTCGTTACTATGGACCGGTTCTGCGGCTAATCCGGCAGAGCTTCACTATTAGACTTGAGCTAGTCGAACACAGGCACCTCGGTATCGAGTGGGGTGCTCGAAGGTGAGGAGTAGTATCGATGTCGCTTTTATCGGAACTACGATGAAGTGGATCGTTTGCCTTGAGTGTCGGAGTGCGAGCCCTTAGCGAGAATGTGGAGGGGGAAAAGAGAGAGTTGAGATGTGTCGAATGAATGAGGCGAAGGGGGGTATTTATAGGTGTTTTCGGACCTCGTCGCCCATATGGACGCCTGGGTTGGGGCACACCAAGACTCAGGCGCCTGGGCTTGGGCGCGGGGAGTCTAAGAAGCGTGAGGTGAGGCGGTTGGAATTTTGAAGATACGATTTTGATACTTTTCAAAACCGAGGAGGAGAGTATAATACATATCTTAGGGCTTAAGGCTTCCGGTATTGACCCTAGCGCCGCGAACTTGGTGGGCCTCGGGTGTGCATCCCGAGGTTTACTTGGCGCGATGCCGACTCAGTTTGAGTTTCGGGACCGACTCGGGGTCCCGGTGTCAGAAGTGACCCTAATTTGTGTCTGTGCAATCGTAACGACACGACTAAGGCTGCCCTCATGTTAGTTTTAATTTTTCCGAGTAATTATTTGATCCGTTCTATAGAAAAACTACCTAAAACATCGCGAACCCACATCGCTTTGCAGTCCTATCGTCATCAGGTGTTTGTTGGGCACATGTGCAGTCACCAGGTCCAAATCTGGGTGTTTACAGAAGCCCCCACTTTGACTGAGGCTTGGACAAGGAGAAAGTCAAAGTATAGCCGCCCAGTTCAATTGAAGATTACGACTTGGTGGTTGTCCGGCCGGGTCGTTTTGAGTCCATTGGACTGCGTGTTGAGGCACGCCAGCCATAGCTTAGAAATCCTACCTAACGTCTTTGCTTGCGGTTGCTTGCTTGGGCCCGGACCGTTGCTTGTCATCTTGTTCTTCAGTTCTTCATGCTTGAGCGCTTTGCCTTTTTAAGTTCGTTTAATTTTAAATGTTTTTGTGTTGTAGGTGACGCGTTAAGCGTAAGCGCAAGGAATGTTCATATGTGTTGGCTTCCATTTGAACAAATATTTTTGGGATGCTTGTGAACCCTAAAATAAAACGTTCGAGGGCATTAGTCTCCACTCGAGCGGTCGTCTTCGGACGTTTGTGACCCCTTGGGTGAAATAAAGTGAAACAAAAAATGTTCGAGGGCGTCAGTCTCCACTCGAACACCTGCCTTTGGGATGCCTCTAACCCCTAGTACAAAACAAAACAAGATAAAACTATTCGAGGGCGTCAGTCTCCACTCGAATAGCTGTCTTTCGGGATGCCTCTGACCCCTAGGACAAAACAAAATGATATAAACTACTCGAGGGCGTCAGTCTCCACTCGAGTAGCTGTCTTTCGGGATGCCTCTGACCCCTAAGACAAGACAAAATGATATAAACTACTCGAGAGCGTCAGTCTCCACTCGAGTAGTTGTCTTTCGGGATGCCTCTGACCCCTAGGACAAAACAAAATGAGATAAACTACTCGAGGGTGTCAATCTCCACTCGAGTAGTTGTCTTTCGGGATGCCTCTGACCCCTACGACAAAACAAAATGATATGAACTACTCGAGGGCGTCAGTCTCCACTCGAGTAGCTGTCTTTCGAGATGCCTCTGATTCCTAGGACAAAACAAAATGATATGAACTACTCGAGGGCGTCAGTCTCCACTCGAGTAGCTGTCTTTCGGGATGCCTCTGACCCCTAGGACAAAATAAACCATTCGACGGCGTCGGTCTCCTCTCGAATGAAAAATGTTGTGGAGGTATCAGACTCCTTCGAGAGCGTCGGTATCTACTCGACAAATTGCTTTCTAGGGCGTTGGTATCATCTCGAAAAATTACTTTCGAGGGCGTTGGTATCCACTCGAAAAATTGCTGTTGAGGTTTCAGACTCCTTCGAGGGCGTTGGTATCCACTCGAAAAAAAATTGCTTTCGAGAGCGTTGGTATCCACTTGAAAAATTGCTGTGGAGGTTTCAGACTCCTTCGAGGGCATTGATATCCACTCAAAAAAAATTGCTTTCGAGGGGGTTGGTATCCAATCAAAAAATTGTTGTGGAAGTTTCAGACTCCTTCGAGGGCGTTGGTATCCACTCGAAAAATTGTTGTGGAGGTTTCAGAATCCTTCGAGGGCGTTGGTATCCACTCGAAAAATTGCTATGGAGGTTTCAGACTCCTTCACCTCTCGGATAACCAAGACCCATTAAGCGAAAAATTGTTGTTTGTTTATTTGTTTTAGTTAAATGTTTTAGTTTTGTGAGTTTGTCTTATTTTGTTTGGGTTTGTTCTTGCTTTATTTTGGTTCATTATGCATTTGAGATTTGTTTAGAGTTTGTTTAGATTAGTTCGATTCAGATTGTTTTGTTACGCGTTCGGGTGCAGCGTTCGAGTTAAGCGCGGCTCTTATGCTTGTCTTATTATCGAGTGTGTTTTGTCGATGTCGATTAGTAATTGTTCCATTACTATTGTTTTGTTTGTCTTAAAAGGTACGTGTTTTATATGTATCGAACTTTGAGTCTCGTTTGTTTTGTTTTAGTCTGTACTGGGCCGCTCAGACGTGCACCCATCAGCGCCCTAATACTCAGGCGCCTAGCCCCCAGCGCATTAGGACTCGGGCGCGTCACCTGAAGCGGTCGGATTTCCGTGGATCGGGTCTGGTTAAGTTGGCGAAGGTTGGGGCGATTTGTTCATTCGTCTCACAAACCAAACGCATCACCCCCTTCGCCCTAAGTCGCCTTCTCGACTTTTCTTGCCAAATTTCGTATTGATTTCCGTCGTACGCGACAATGTCGACTCCGGGTAAGCGTTTTTTACTTGTTTATTGTTGTTTTTGTTTGATTTGATTGATTATGAGCTTGTTTTGTTGAAAACCCTGGAAAATCGATTTGGATATTTTTGATTTAATAAGTTTCGATGCTTGTGCTTAATCCCATTGTTAAATTAGGGTCGATTAGAGCTTTGTTAGGGCAGTTATAAGTTCGATAGGGGTTTTCGAGGTACGATAATGGCTCCCTATGAAAATGTGTTTGGAATGCTAGGGTTAGGGACCGTTTCCCCGACTATTCCCGGATTTGCTTTGCGTAATCTTGCTGAAATAGTGTTTGTGAGGATGTGGGTAGCTCTCTTGTCGATTCTTATGGGCTAGGATGGCTTTTAGGACTCTCTGTGAGGTTTTGTGTGTTTTAAGACGGACTAAAAGATGTCTTAACGATGCCGGATTTTCCCGAAACCATTTCTATCGTGACCGGGATCGAAAATGGGTGCTAGCAGCCCTTCCGGAATTTGATTTCCTTATCCAAAATTTTGACCCTATTTTGACCAGTTTAAGCTGCTTTAGCCTGACCTGAGGCACGAATTTTTCGTTTTTTGTTTGATTTTGTAGTTAGAGGTAACACCGAGTGTCCCGAGGGAGCTCCTATTGGTGAGACTGTCGGGACGAGTGCATAGACTCCCCAAGGAATTCGCAGGAGACGACGGAGTATCTCGTCTCAGCGTCGCGACCCCGAGGCCATTAATGAGGCCGATTTTGATAGAGTGAGGCAGCGTAGGCTTCCAGAGACGGTCTCTAGGAAGGCTCATGTTCCGGTTCCTTTACCGGAGAATGATGAGATTGGTTATGAGAATCCCGAATGGGCTCGGGACTGGGATGGTCATCAGCTGCTATTTCACCTTGACCTTCTCATTTCTCACCGTATCGTGCGGGGTATGGTAAGTGTCCTATTTGTGCGTATTAGTTATGTCTTAGATTTTTGGCTCTAGTTAGGTTAGGTTGGTTTTGTTTATACTTGTATTGTTTTGGTTTGCAGCCCCAGGCCCATTGAGGACTTTCTCGGGCTTTAATACTTGTCTCGAGATTTATTTTCAGATGTTGACCCCCGCGGTAAAGAGGATTATCGCGAGGACCGCTCCACGTCCCGTTGTTGAGCAGTGGGTTAGGCTGGTGGGTTGCAAGACTAATAAGTGCAACCTTATGGTGAATAGAGCGATGATAGATCGCTTCCATGATACTACCTCGACCTTCCACATGGCTTTTGGGGAGGTCGGGATGACCCTAGAGGATTTTGGGATGATTACTGGTTTGCCCTGGGGGGCGGATAGAATTAGGCGGGTTGCCGAAGGCCCTAGGCTAGATATCGATGAGGTGCGGGGCCTCATCGGGGATTGTTTGGAGCGTGAGGTATTTAGTGCGCCTCATGCTCTGGTGAGCTCGTACATCACCGATCACTTCAAGCGGGTGGCGGTATTAGAGGGTCGAGAATCCAACACGCCGGAGCAGGATGCTCAGTTGTGGTTGTGGTACTTCCTAGGGCTGACCCACTTCTCGGATAAAGGCGAGAGGTTTATCACTAGGATTTTGCCTCTACTAGCTGACCTGGCTCTACTGGGTCGTTATGATTGGGTAACCGCGGCTTTCGCGGAGATGAATCGCTGCCTGCAAGTCATGGTGAGGCCGTTGGCGATAGAGTCGGCCTCAGCTGTGCTCATTGTGGGTCCAAGCCTTATACTGGAGGTTAGTTATTATTCTCATTCTTGTATCTCAAGTTCTACTTAATTTTTGGCTTAGTGTTGCTAAAGGTATTTAAGATTTTGCAGGCTTGGATCTATTCCAATTTTCCCTGTCTTGCACCTAAGACGGTGCGAGTTCACTCGAAGAGATTCCCGGCGGGGATCGAGTGGAGGCTGGCTCAGCCTAAGAGTACAACCAGCCACTACCCGTCGGAGAATGCACTGGTCAACCAGCTAAGCCTTAGGGATGTGAGTTTTCTTTTCATGTCCTACTTAGCTTAGTAGCCCCCAAGGTTTAGGATTTATTGAAGTGTTGGTTTTATTTGTGTAGTTTGTGGCTCGCCTTTGGGCCGATTATGAGGGCGTGCCGGAGTATGTGGCCACGGAGCTGAGGCATCGGAGTTATAGGAGAATGCTCCTTCCTGCGTTGTTTCGCCCAGGTTGGTATCTGGGCGAGCGGTTGGTGAGTCAGTGCCTATATTATGATTTCAAGGTGTCGGTTGATCCTCCCCGGACCATGTTCAGACCACCAACCACCGCAGAGGTCCTCGAGGATAGGGACGGAGAAGGAGGCTATGCACTCTTGGTGCCTGGTGCCTCCTACCTATCTTACGTCACCCGGCGGCTAGCATGGTACCGCCTCGTGGTAATGTTCTAATTTTTGGTTATAAGGTTTGTTTTGCGGTTTATTGTTTCCTTGCCCTCTGACCGACTAATCTGTTGTTTTCTTAGTTGGCCGATCAGGCTGATGAAATCCAGCCCCCAGATTTTCCCCTGACGCTGCTTAGGGTGGATGCGGCTGGGATACCCTTCACCGAGCCTCTCCCCCCGTGTTCTGCCGAGGAGATGGACGCCAGGATAGAGTGGCGCGACCGGGTGTACCGGGTGAGTTTTGGCTTTTGTTCTTTGCTTGGGTCTTAAGAATTAGGGTCGGTTTGCCTAACTTCTACGGTTTCATCTCTCAGGTTTCCTCGGCTTGCCATCAGCGGTTGTGGCAGGCCGCCATCCGTTTTCGGGTCTACGTTTCGAGGGTTTCCCGTGACACTCCGGGGCCTCGATCAGTAAGTTTGCGTGACTAGGGTGGTTTTCTAGGCTGCTTTTGTGTTTTTCTAACGTTTAAGCGTATTTTTAGGATGTCCCGGATATGGTGGGGCAGCTGGAGACTCGGGTGACCGAGCTCGAGGTGAAGGCGGCTGAGGCGCAACAACTCCTACTGTAACACCCCTGATTTTATAAATTAAATTAATTTTAAATTATATTCGTATTTTTATTTTGTTTACGGTTTAACTCGTAATTCTTAAAATTATTATAAAATGAATTTAACGTTTAATCGTTTCAAACTCCTAAAATTCTATTTGACTCGGAAACTCATTTATTTTAAGTTTCGTCAAAATATTTATTTTCTTTCCTCGAGAAATCAATTTAATTCATTTTATCGAAAATTTATCATTTATCGGGAAATACTATTTGATCGTCTAATTATTTATTTCTGTAAGCTTCGTTTTCGTCTCGAGTGATTTATCTACTCATTTTATTCGACGGCCCGATTATTTATTAATCTTTTTAACTCGTTTTAATTCAATTCGTGGGTCAGTCAACTTATCGTTACGGGATTCGTTTAATTCGTATTTTCCTACCTGATTCATTTCTGAATCCGGACACTTTTTCTTATTTGTTGAGTTGAATCCAACCCTTCATATTTCTGAATTCGGCCCCCCTTATTACTGTCATTCAATCCACCTCTTTTTTTTTTTCCAACTCCATTTATTACATTCATTCCACTTAATTAGATTCATCCATCTTCCCTTATGATTCCACCGCTTGAACCTCCTATTTCATTCATCCTCCTTTGTTTTTATTTCTTTTCACATTCACGTACCTTTTAACCGTGTATTCTCTTCACCCATTTCATCTTCTTCAACTTCGATCTTCACCTTTCGTTTGTCTTGCCCGCTTATGCGTTTCCCCTGACTCCACCTCCCTCTTCTCCTCCTCCGTTCTCCAGGCTCCGTGGCTGCTGCTATTTCTGCCTCTGTCGCTGTGCACGCTGTTGTGCTGCTGTTGTCGTTGTGTGCGGGTCTGCTGCTCCATGTCGATCTCGTTAGCTGTGTGAGGTTGAACCCAAATCCGAACCTCCGCTACTGCCTTTGGTTGCCTGTTTTCGTCATAGGTAGTCTCTCTTTCTTACTCTTCTCTTTCTCGTCGTGTTCTTTGTTTGCTGTCCTCTATTCATGGTTTGTGTGTCAATCATGTTTCTCTCTTTGTCTCTTTCTTTTACTCATCTTTATCTTCTTCTCCTTGTTGCATACTGCTATTATCGTGTCCGGTTCTTAAGCATCTTTCCTTGCTGTTGTTGCTTGATCGGCTGATGTGCTCGTACTGCTCTTGGTACTTCCGTAGTTGTTATTCAGTTTCGTTTGGTCCTCAATTCTTCTATGCTATTTCGTTCTTACTCTTTATTTTCCTTGTTCTCCCCTTCTTTTCTATCATCCTTGCGTGCTGCTGTTGTGCGTATCACATCAGTTGGTGATTCCTTCTCATTTCTTTATTTGGTCATAGTTTTACGCTGTGATACTGCAGCTTTGCTGCCGATGCTATTGTTGTATGTTAGTGCCGATGATTTGTTGAGCGAGTTATGCTGTTATTCATTACGTTCCGGTGTTGCGATCTCATTTTGTTATCGAATTCTGCCTTGCTGCTGTTAATTGTTGCATCTCCTCCTCCTCCTTTTTCCTTCGTGTTCTTCTTCTTATTATTGTTCAGTTGTTGCTGCTATTTTTCTTTCCACCTTGATCCTTGTTTTGCTTGGAACTCGCTGCTGCTATCCGCCTCTTTTGTTCATTTGTTTCAGATCAGTTCATTCCTTTGTGTCATCATATTGTCGACTCGATTAGGTTCGGTCCTCGCTTTCTCTTTGACGCATCCATTCCCTTCTCTGTCTTCGTGTTTGACTTAGGATCGAGCGTATGTTCCGTGACCTTAATTATTCGTTAACTCCGACTCCTTTGTTTATGTTTCTGTGCATTCTCGTTTACGAGCCTGCATAGTATTTAAGACTAAGTACCAGAGATAACTCTAGACTCGGGAGTGGAGCTTGGACTAATAGAGGGGCATTTGCATCGAAGCTATCGACTCGAGGTAACTTTAGGACGTTACTCGATTTTATATCGTATGTTTGAGTAGTAGTATGTAGTAAATATTTTAACTTCCATTTTCTAATTTTAGCTATTTATTATTTGCTAAAAATATTATTTTATAAATTGTGTGCTTTATAAATATTATACGATTTTCGATATCGTTTTATAAATCGTTAGTAATTTAACTATTTACGATCGTTATAATATTTTGTTAATTATCGTGACACTAGTAACTAAATAATAACGATTTCATATTTTCTTCATATTTCGTTAATTTATAATTTTAACTCAAAATTATATTTTTATATTATAATCGAGATTTGTATACTTGTTTAATAAATTAATTTCCGTTTTACGATTTATACTAATAAATGAGAAAATAGTCGATTTAGTTTTAAATACATTTTAGTCGAGACTATTTTCACTAATAATTTCCTATTTGTTTCCGATTGACTATTTTTATTGAAAATTGTATTATTCATAAATCAAAGCTATTTCTTAAAAATAATTTGAACCCTTTATAAAATTCATTTCATTTATATAACTCGTTGACTCAATTAATTTTGATATCGTTTTTCTTAAAATATCTCTTTTCTAAGATTTATTGTTTTACCTCGATTTCCTAAATTATTTATAAAAATACTATATAATGACTTATCACATTTTATTTATATTTTGGAGTAACGAATTTAGGAATATATTAAAGTTACGATAACGACGATAATAATTAAATGTTAATCTCGTTAGAAATGCTATTTTTATACATTTCACTTATTTTAATAACTTACGTATTTTCTATAAGACTATTTTTAGTAAGTTTCTAAAATTAGTAAGTTTCTATCTATAGAAAGTTTCCCTTTTAATATAAAATGGTTATTCCTTTTATCCATATCATTTATATTGATTATAATTACTTTTGACTATCGATAATGGCTGTTTTGGAGTTATGGAATAAAGAGAAGTGTGGGGTTAGAGTAATATAGTCTGGGATATACGTTTTTGCCATCAACTATAAAGCTGGTGTGTCTATGTTGAGACACATTGGTCGTTGAACTGAGCATGGTTTGTGTTCAGGAGTGTGTATATTTTGACCTTAAACTTAGATATCGCATCGTGTAAGTCGCCGTCGGGTTGAACTGGATTACGGTTGGTGTCCAGGAGGGGTGTACATTACTTAAGCCAGGACCTCGCTGCACGCAGTCCTGTTATAGTTGAGTTGCCTAGTTAGAGACTGGATTCTGTTATGAGTTAAGTCTACAGTTCTCGAAGCTAGTTTCCAGTATTATCCTAGTGAAAGTCTAGCCTTGTGCACACTGAACGAATTTCCATAATGCCATTTTTGAATATTTATATTATCGATTGATTTTGACTTGCAGGTTGGCAAGTGCTTTATGTTATCTTCGAAAGCTTATTTTATTATATCGTTTTAATGTTTTCTCTTTTTAAGTATTTTGATATAGTAATACTATTATTTTTCCATATGATATAATATGGCTGGGAGAACGTCCGAGTTACTCCCCACTGACGTGGCTGTTATGTTTATAACATGACAGGTATTTGCTGCTGGGTTTTCGGTGTGAGCTAGCGAGTAGCATGGATCCTACTCTTTCTTCATTCGTGTAATTTACGGATTTGTATAACCCATTTGGAGAATTTTCTATTTAGCCCTTTTGTAAAAAGTGGCCTTTGTATTGACTTACCATTTCTTTTAATAAGTTATAGTTTGTCAGTGTGTTTTAATCCCAACTCTACAGTGTTTCCGCCACTGTATTGCGTTAGAATTTCTAGGGGATTACAGTTGGTATCAGAGCATTGTTGCTCCCGACGCTTACACCTGATTTTAGGAAAAATACTAGTAAATGATTTGAACATTAAAGAAATATTAGTGAGAGATGGGTAGAAACCTAAATAAGGACTTAACTGTTAGGTTTATATGTTCTTGTAACTCAATGACTAGCATTGAATATTTGTTTCTTTTATCGAGAAGAAGATGAATGTAGGAGATGATGATAGGACGCTGCCCCAGATCGGGACAAGACCTGCTCAAAACTCTCAACGCCTGCTGACTCGAGTGGACAACTTGGTGCTCCAAGCAAGATGCCGATAGTGACTTTTCAGCTCTGGTTTAGTTTGCTCAAGCTACGGGTTAGATGATCAAGAGTAGATTCATGTTCCGTGATGTCGCAGTAGATCCAGATCGAGTGACCCAGGACTTTCATTCTCGTGCCTCTGCAAGAAGATGAAGTAATCTATTTACTTTCCTCGTGAACCTTAGAGGTCCATACTTTCCCTTCTCGGTTTAGGTCTTTATCTTCTAGAATCATTGATTCTTTTCTTCCTGCTTCTGCCTTCTTCCAATTCTTCTCTTATTTCATCTCTTATTTTCTAATCCTCATTTTGCTTGATGAATCCTTGTTCTATTCCTCTATTGTACCATCTTTCTCTTAAGATTCTTTGGTTAGATTGAATCCTGTCTTAGTGAACCCGTGTTATAGATGTTCGAGGTTTAGTTAACCCTTGTTACCTGGTTTGAGGAGTGTGAGTCTACCCTATCTTCTAAGCAAGTAATAAATTCTTGAGAATTGATTTGAATGGCAAATTGTTGTTTGATGGAATTAGGATGATACCTTAGATACCGATCAGCCTTGGGTTATAGGTTACATGATTATGTTGAGTACTTTAAGTTGAGTGATCTTTTGGAGTAGTAAGAGTATGTCATATTTTGATGGATGCCTAGTACCTAACCTAGAACTGAACTAAATACAACTGATAATATTACTTTGGAGATTCTTATCTAATGCTTATTCGATGGATGCATCGTGAATATTTGGGATCATAGAGTATTGTGTAAAGTGTTAGCCTGAGTGTTGTGGTACCATTGAAGGTTTCATTAATGTTGTTAGAAATTTTGGTTGACATAGATTACCCGTATTTCTTAAAGATTAGATCGTTGATCGTTGTGTGAGGTTGTAACCTATGAACTTTGGTGGAATTCTCTGAAACCTTAGTCGAAAGACGTGTTTTGAAGATGTGAGTGTTCACGCCATTACCTATAGGTTTGAGCGGGTTTGAGGATTCGTTGTACTTTTCCAAGTTTTGTACTAGTGGCATATTAAATATGTTAATGATCATTTTTGAGGATTTCGTACCCGAGCCTTGTTTAATTGGTGGATCTTGTTTGGTGATCCTTACTCGAGAGATTTGGAGTGTACCTCGAGTTCAAACCTTATGAACTTTGGATTTAGGAACCTTATCGATTACGAGTTTGGGTGTGTTTTGTTGACCATTGGATTTTTAATTGATGAGATTACACTGTAAAACAATTGTGGATTAGTATCGTGTCGTTTGTAGATTGGATAATCACGTAAGACATTTTTGGAGTTTGTGACCAAGTAGTGACACCTAGCGCCTAATGTTGGACTTAACGTAATTTATGGAAATTAGGAACCCGTGTTGTGGGAGTCGTACCTGGAATCTCGAGATGGTTAACTTCTTCTGTAATTCCTTGAGAGCTTTGTTTGACTCTCAATTTTGTTCCTCCCACTAGCTTTTCTTAAATCCTGCTACTTCTTCTTCGGTCAATCCCTTTGACTTCTTTATCGGGTTTGAAAACTTCTGTTTCGATTTGTTGTTGACCTTGACTCTATTTATCCATTTACCTTTTTCCTGAACTTATGTTGTGAAAAGTTTGACTAACCTACAAATGCTGATTTTCATGAAATTTGAACCTTTCTGAGTTAAACTTCAAAACTATGTATTTCGTCTTTGTTTTATTTTGGTCATGTTTCAAAAAGATCTTAATAACCTATTTTAAAGTATTTCGAAGTTATTTAAAATTTTAATTTTGATTTTTGCGTGATCGAGATTTTATGAAAACTTTCGTGATTGCAAATATTTTGGATTTTTATAAGATTATTAAGTAAAACGATTTAATAATTTCAAAAAAAAAAAAAAACTTTGTACGTCTATATTTTTGTTTTATTGTCGTTAGACTTTAAATCTGTCATTGAAAATGTTTGACGACTTGGTCGATTATTATTTACTAACTACAAAACTTGATTTCTCAAATTTTTGCTTGGTCTTAAAATAAGGCATGGTCGAATTTCTTAATTAAAACGTTTCACTGTTGTTTTGAAAATATTTGAGTACTCTCACCCTCGAGTTTGTTTACAAATATTATTTATCGTCATTATTTTATCAACTAATCTTTAACTTATGATTTTATTAATTAAATGATTTTAAACCTTGGGTAACTGAGCTCTACTCATCTTGAAATAAAATTTTGTCTTAAATTTCGATTTCATGTCACGTTTGAAGTTGTAAATTTTTTTAAAAAAAAAAAAAAAAAAAACCGAAATTCTAATGCGAGTTCAGCATTCTCATTTTATTCAAGTGGTACAACCTTGTTTTCCATTCTATTATTATGTTTTTGTTAGTTTCGAGGACGAAACTTCTTTTAGTGGGGAAGATTGTAACACCCCTGATTTTATAAATTAAATTAATTTTAAATTATATTCGTATTTTTATTTTGTTTACGGTTTAACTCGTAATTCTTAAAATTATTATAAAATGAATTTAACGTTTAATCGTTTCAAACTCCTAAAATTCTATTTGACTCGGAAACTCATTTATTTTAAGTTTCGTCAAAATATTTATTTTCTTTCCTCGAGAAATCAATTTAATTCATTTTATCGAAAATTTATCATTTATCGGGAAATACTATTTGATCGTCTAATTATTTATTTCTGTAAGCTTCGTTTTCGTCTCGAGTGATTTATCTACTCATTTTATTCGACGGCCCGATTATTTATTAATCTTTTTAACTCGTTTTAATTCAATTCGTGGGTCAGTCAACTTATCGTTACGGGATTCGTTTAATTCGTATTTTCCTACCTGATTCATTTCTGAATCCGGACACTTTTTCTTATTTGTTGAGTTGAATCCAACCCTTCATATTTCTGAATTCGGCCCCCCTTATTACTGTCATTCAATCCACCTCTTTTTTTTTTCCAACTCCATTTATTACATTCATTCCACTTAATTAGATTCATCCATCTTCCCTTATGATTCCACCGCTTGAACCTCCTATTTCATTCATCCTCCTTTGTTTTTATTTCTTTTCACATTCACGTACCTTTTAACCGTGTATTCTCTTCACCCATTTCATCTTCTTCAACTTCGATCTTCACCTTTCGTTTGTCTTGCCCGCTTATGCGTTTCCCCTGACTCCACCTCCCTCTTCTCCTCCTCCGTTCTCCAGGCTCCGTGGCTGCTGCTATTTCTGCCTCTGTCGCTGTGCACGCTGTTGTGCTGCTGTTGTCGTTGTGTGCGGGTCTGCTGCTCCATGTCGATCTCGTTAGCTGTGTGAGGTTGAACCCAAATCCGAACCTCCGCTACTGCCTTTGGTTGCCTGTTTTCGTCATAGGTAGTCTCTCTTTCTTACTCTTCTCTTTCTCGTCGTGTTCTTTGTTTGCTGTCCTCTATTCATGGTTTGTGTGTCAATCATGTTTCTCTCTTTGTCTCTTTCTTTTACTCATCTTTATCTTCTTCTCCTTGTTGCATACTGCTATTATCGTGTCCGGTTCTTAAGCATATTTCCTTGCTGTTGTTGCTTGATCGGCTGATGTGCTCGTACTGCTCTTGGTACTTCCGTAGTTGTTATTCAGTTTCGTTTGGTCCTCAATTCTTCTATGCTATTTCGTTCTTACTCTTTATTTTCCTTGTTCTCCCCTTCTTTTCTATCATCCTTGCGTGCTGCTGTTGTGCGTATCACATCAGTTGGTGATTCCTTCTCATTTCTTTATTTGGTCATAGTTTTACGCTGTGATACTGCAGCTTTGCTGCCGATGCTATTGTTGTATGTTAGTGCCGATGATTTGTTGAGCGAGTTATGCTGTTATTCATTACGTTCCGGTGTTGCGATCTCATTTTGTTATCGAATTCTGCCTTGCTGCTGTTAATTGTTGCATCTCCTCCTCCTCCTTTTTCCTTCGTGTTCTTCTTCTTATTATTGTTCAGTTGTTGCTGCTATTTTTCTTTCCACCTTGATCCTTGTTTTGCTTGGAACTCGCTGCTGCTATCCGCCTCTTTTGTTCATTTGTTTCAGATCAGTTCATTCCTTTGTGTCATCATATTGTCGACTCGATTAGGTTCGGTCCTCGCTTTCTCTTTGACGCATCCATTCCCTTCTCTGTCTTCGTGTTTGACTTAGGATCGAGCGTATGTTCCGTGACCTTAATTATTCGTTAACTCCGACTCCTTTGTTTATGTTTCTGTGCATTCTCGTTTACGAGCCTGCATAGTATTTAAGACTAAGTACCAGAGATAACTCTAGACTCGGGAGTGGAGCTTGGACTAATAGAGGGGCATTTGCATCGAAGCTATCGACTCGAGGTAACTTTAGGACGTTACTCGATTTTATATTGTATGTTTGAGTAGTAGTATGTAGTAAATATTTTAACTTCCATTTTCTAATTTTAGCTATTTATTATTTGCTAAAAATATTATTTTATAAATTGTGTGCTTTATAAATATTATACGATTTTCGATATCGTTTTATAAATAGTTAGTAATTTAACTATTTACGATCGTTATAATATTTTGTTAATTATCGTGACACTAGTAACTAAATAATAACGATTTCATATTTTCTTCATATTTCGTTAATTTATAATTTTAACTCAAAATTATATTTTTATATTATAATCGAGATTTGTATACTTGTTTAATAAATTAATTTCCGTTTTACGATTTATACTAATAAATGAGAAAATAGTCGATTTAGTTTTAAATACATTTTAGTCGAGACTATTTTCACTAATAATTTCCTATTTGTTTCCGATTGACTATTTTTATTGAAAATTGTATTATTCATAAATCAAAGCTATTTCTTAAAAATAATTTGAACCCTTTATAAAATTCATTTCATTTATATAACTCGTTGACTCAATTAATTTTGATATCGTTTTTCTTAAAATATCTCTTTTCTAAGATTTATTGTTTTACCTCGATTTCCTAAATTATTTATAAAAATACTATATAATGACTTATCACATTTTATTTATATTTTGGAGTAACGAATTTAGGAATATATTAAAGTTACGATAACGACGATAATAATTAAATGTTAATCTCGTTAGAAATGCTATTTTTATACATTTCACTTATTTTAATAACTTACGTATTTTCTATAAGACTATTTTTAGTAAGTTTCTAAAATTAGTAAGTTTCTATCTATAGAAAGTTTCCCTTTTAATATAAAATGGTTATTCCTTTTATCCATATCATTTATATTGATTATAATTACTTTTGACTATCGATAATGGTTGTTTTGGAGTTATGGAATAAAGAGAAGTGTGGGGTTAGAGTAATATAGTCTGGGATATACGTTTTTGCCATCAACTATAAAGCTGGTGTGTCTATGTTGAGACACATTGGTCGTTGAACTGAGCATGGTTTGTGTTCAGGAGTGTGTATATTTTGACCTTAAACTTAGATATCGCATCGTGTAAGTCGCCGTCGGGTTGAACTGGATTACGGTTGGTGTCCAGGAGGGGTGTACATTACTTAAGCCAGGACCTCGCTGCACGCAGTCCTGTTATAGTTGAGTTGCCTAGTTAGAGACTGGATTCTGTTATGAGTTAAGTCTACAGTTCTCGAAGCTAGTTTCCAGTATTATCCTAGTGAAAGTCTAGCCTTGTGCACACTGAACGAATTTCCATAATGCCATTTTTGAATATTTATATTATCGATTGATTTTGACTTGCAGGTTGGCAAGTGCTTTATGTTATCTTCGAAAGCTTATTTTATTATATCGTTTTAATGTTTTCTCTTTTTAAGTATTTTGATATAGTAATACTATTATTTTTCCATATGATATAATATGGCTGGGAGAACGTCCGAGTTACTCCCCACTGACGTGGCTGTTATGTTTATAACATGACAGGTATTTGCTGCTGGGTTTTCGGTGTGAGCTAGCGAGTAGCATGGATCCTACTCTTTCTTCATTCGTGTAATTTACGGATTTGTATAACCCATTTGGAGAATTTTCTATTTAGCCCTTTTGTAAAAAGTGGCCTTTGTATTGACTTACCATTTCTTTTAATAAGTTATAGTTTGTCAGTGTGTTTTAATCTCAACTCTACAGTGTTTCCGCCACTGTATTGCGTTAGAATTTCTAGGGGATTACACCTACAATCCGGGCCGACGAGATCGCCTTTCTTAAGGAGCAGCTGGATGGGTCTCAGGGCGAGACCTCCACGCAGGGTGAAGCTAGGCATCGGATCGAGAGGGAGGCTGAGGCTATGGCTACGGGTGTTACCGAGGAGATTGGAGAAGTCCCCGAGACGGCTACCTTAGTGTAGACACCCGCATTTTGACTGCCAGGTGTCTATGGTAGTTTCCAAAAAACACCCTATGATGATCGGACGCTAACGTGTTTCTACGCGCTCGGGTGTGGGGCTGAAAACCATTAGTTGTTGGCTTAAGCATTCACGGAGTACAAATCTCACAAAACCGACCTCAAATTCAGGCCCAGTCGGTCATTTCCAATCAAATGAGACTAATTTGGGTCAAAACCGACACCGGAAATAAAACCGACTTTTAACGATTGGGTCAACCCCGGTAAAAGTCGTTTTCGGGACACACAAAAAACAGCCACATAAACATCAAAAACTCAACCCAAATACAAGACCCAACTCGAGGTCCAAAACATTGGACCCGCGTGACCCAGCTGACCCACTCGATCGAGTGCTCCGCCCACTCGATCGAGTGGGCCCTCATTCGTGCCCGGCTGCTGACGTTTGGGCCACTCGACCAAGTCAAGGGGCTACTCGGTCGAGTAACCCTAGCTGGGGGTGCATAGCCTAGCCTATATATACACCCCCGTGCACTCAACTTTGATCAACTTTTTTGCAACCCTAATTCAACCCTATTCTACACTAATCACATACATCCAAAATCCTAACCCAAGCGTTTAGGAATTCGAACCCTAACCACCACAACTTAACCTATATCTCGATACTCCCATGCAAGCCACAACTACGAGTCCCGTCCGAGAAAAAGAACATGTAGGTTGAGGGTGCCAAATCTCCTCCTTTCTCTCTTCTCTTTCTCCCTCACGTCGTCTTTGTCGTCGTTGTTATCTTGTTTTTTTTTACTTCTATCGCGTCTATAATATCGTTAATATCACTAGTATAAAAAACTAAAATACTTGTGAATTTTTGTCGAGTGTGAGTGATGGTGGGATAAGGAAACCCAAATATACAAGAGTATTGCACTCAGCGTTGCCGGTCGCTTATCCCACCATCCCGATCACTTCATTATTGAAACAAGTCAACCTAAATAATAGTTTTTATTTTCGTTCGCATCATCATTCAATCGCATATCTCATCAATTACAAACTACTTTCAAAACAAGCATTTTTCTAAGGGTCGAAACCCGTTGACGCGGATCTGACATCACATAATCCCTAGGGATTCATTACAATGTCGGAGAAGCCGAGGGAATCAAGTCTTTCAATTCAAGTAACGTGTCGATCCATTAGATTCGATACCAACTCAATAGTTGGATGTCGAGTCTAACGATCTAGTCAAATAAGTTAATTAACAAGATTTCTCGTTGATGCTAAAATAGACGTCATCTAATTCGACAAGAATTAATGCAACGCTATAAACGCGGAGGGAATTAATATCGTTTTGGTTAATATAAAAACGACGTATAGCAACTTTTTTATCACGCTCTAATATCCGATGTCGATTCAATAATCGCACGTTGGATATGACGAGTATCATACACACGAATCAAGCATAAATTAAGCAATATCTATGCTCGATTCGACAAAGTCATCGAGTTAGCAAAATCAAAAGCAATTTCCAATTCAATAGCAAATCGCAAGCGAACCCTAGTTCGTACAGGGGGCACTCGATCGAGTGCGTAGCCCACTCGGTCGAGTGGCACCCCGAAATTCGAGATATGATGTTTTCTGACCTCCACTCGGTCGAGTCTCGCAATGACTCGATCGAGTGGCAGTGTACTCGGCCGAGTTCGTGAATAACTCGACCGAGTAGGGTCTAAAACACGAGACACGAGCCTTTCTCGAGGACCACTCGATCGAGTCCCTCAATGACTCGATCGAGTGGCCTTATCACGACAATATCATGAGTCCTACAAGTCCATTCGAGTCTCGTTAACGTTCTTTTACGACTTAGGTCAACACGTGTCTAATCAATCACGTGAAACATCACCTTTCAAAACTTTGCATCATCCTATTTACGTCATTCTATATCATTCCATATCGCAAAATGTTATTATCGTTATACCGTTACTAACCGTTTGTTCTTTTGTCGATTTATCTTTTATTGTTTATTTTATTGTACTAAAATGAACCTTCGCATGCTAAATTTAACTACGTCGTTAGATCTAGTTGCATTAAACCGACATAGAAACCCTTTCAATCTTTCGCATGTTTAGGGAAAATAATGTTTGCATATTCATTTTCCCGTTCAACTAACGCGCGTATTAGAAAGTCATTCGATATCCTAGTAGAGGCCGCTAATGTGCGGGCGGGGTTGGGTGTACTTTGTGGGCTTCCCAACACGTACCCTCACCCCTTACTCAGAACCTCGGTTTCCAGATGCCCGAAACCGTTGGCGCACGAGAGTCATTCAATACACGATAACCGGTAGTGACGGTATCGGTATCGCAATGCAAAGGGACGAGCCCAATAAACTCTGACATCGGAAATGGGCCATACTTTGTGCATGGCCCACTACGACATAGAGTGGGTTCGAACGGGCCCGAACTTCCACAAAGTTCGGTGACGACTCAACTTCGATTTAAATTTCAGTTCGGTCCATTCTCATACGGAGATTCATTTGTCTCCCCAAACCCGCGCGTGGCCGCGTCGGGGTGGACCTATGTCATGTCCACAATTTGGCGACTCCGCTGGGGAATAACTGATGCGTGACTTACCATCGGCATCCTCGGAGTGATACTCGAATAAAAATCGTTTGACTAGTACAATACGCGTCTTTGTTTTACGGTTCATGCATAATCCTATATTTTCCCGGGCCGGTACCCGCGACCGACGTCCCACTATACCGTGATATACTCCAATATGGATATGTCAAAGGTGTCCATAGTCGATTCGAGTGGGTTTCGCGGCATGTTCTAAGCTCAACTCGACTTAGAAAGTCCGTCCCGATCAACGTCTAGACTATGTGCACTGGTGTAGACCCTTTTTAGACCGACCGAGACTTAGTGTAAAGCATACATGGCGTCGTTATAATGCTTGCCTGACTACATGCTACTTGGTTTCCGTGTCGTTTTAAAAAACAGTCAACTTTTCAAAAAATACATCTTTTTCAAGATATTCAATTTCAAAACCCACGATGTATACCGAATTTAGGACTTATGATTTTATTCAAAATAGCCTATTTTTAGCCAGTATTCTGCCCATTTCAAAACTCGAAAATATTTTCAAACCTTCAAATTTGTGGCCTGATGCACTTTTCGAATTTTTCGAAAAAAATCGGGCCCTTCCGCGAGTTTGCTCGGATTTTCCAAAAACTATCCTTTTCAAAACCTTCCTCTTCTTAGGACTTCCCGTATTTAGCAGTGACGGGTCATGTCATAAGTCGTCGAAGTCTTTAGCGTCGAAACTCTGTCGATCTTACATCACGGGTTTCTTCCCTATCCCAGTCCGCCTTACTAGACTAAGGCAAGGCCCACCTACGTAGGGCATACTCCTACAAAGGAGGGCCCGTTTACACAATCGAGTCTAAAAGTTTGGGGATGTCTCACGTGGACCTTCTTTCGAACAGGACTCGGCCCACCCGCCGAATCCTAAAGAAGGCCCACTTTTCACAAGTCACCCGTCTAGGTGTCTTTTCCGAGTCATTTCCCTTTTCAGTCTTGTTCGGGATGTACTTTCTATTCCATGATTCGGGCTAGTATCTGATTACATGGTGTTCTTACATACAGGCCACCCGAAACCAGACGTCAACGCAAGATGCAGGAAACCTTGGACGAACTGAAGGTCGCTCTGGTCAAGATGGAAGCCCAGTTGACGGCTTTCCGGACCGACCAAACCACCCTGGCCACCCGGGTGAGTGCCGTAGAGAAGGTAGCCCCCATTGAAGGGTCTGAGCCCACTGGGCCCATAGCTGAACTAATTAGCGTTGTTCGCAGGCTCGAAGAACAGGTTCATCTGTCAACAAACAACTCGATCCACACTGAAAATGCTCGTTCCTATTCGCCTTTAAATAATGAGCTACCTGCTAACCTCAACCTCACGGGAATTCCAATGTTTGAGGGTACTGAAAACCCGGTCCACCACATTCGGGCTTTCAAAGATTTTATGGCGGTCAAAGGGGTGAATTCCACCATGTTTAAGAACTTATTCCCTTCCTCCCTTGAAAACCATCCCAAGGCCTGGAACTACTAGCTCGATTCCAAGAAATATAAAACTTGGGACGATGTGGCAACTGAATTTGCTCGAATCACGCTGATAATACCGAGATCCAGACTACAATGCGTACTTTGGAAGTGATGGCCCAAGAGCCCAAAGAAGGGTTCACCAAATATCTGCAAAGATGGAGGGCCAAAAGTGTGAAGCTGGTTGGAGGCCTTTGTCAAGAATCTCCTCCCATCCTACCGGGTCCATCTCCGGTATGCCATCATCCCCAATTTTGCCGCCCTTACTGAAATGGGCACAATGATCGAGGATGACTTAAGGTTAGAGAGCGTGACTAAGGCCTCTACCAAGGGCTATCAATGGGCCAGTTCATCTGTGAGCAAGCCCACATCTGCAGCTACAACACACAACATCTTCGATGAGGTAAATCTGCTTGACACCTCATCCAAAAAGAATACACCAACTCGGGTATTCACGGATATAGAGACTACCTATCCCTATGCCTTACAAAGGCTATCTTCTAAAGGCCTTATCCAACCAATAGGCCCGACTCCCGAACTTCCAGTGGAGAAAAGGCCCAAGAGCTACAATGTCCAAGCCTATTGCCAGTATCACCGAGGTAATGGGCATGACACAAAAAAATGTTGGAAGCTGAAGCATCTGATCCAAGATCTGATTGAAACCGGGAAAATACCGTTGCCCGGGGAAAAGCCGAGCAACAAAGAAAATCTGTTCAGTACCCATGTTATATTTACGGGAGAGGTAATCGACTGTTCTCATCTCATTTCCCCTTTTACCCCAGAAATCAACGGGATATGGTTCAATGACGAGGACGACGTTTACCAAGGCAAAGGGGAAGTTGTCCCCATTACCAGTGAAGAGGTTCGAAAAGCTAAGTCCAATGCCTTAGCCACTAACCAACTCGCCACAGCCGGGCACTCTACTCCAACAACCGTCACTGAACCTGCCAGGACGGAGTCCACCCTCGAAGAACCAACCAGTGACATGGCCTTGGTCCAACAATTGAAGAGGGGTCGAGCTGATCTAACCATATGGCAGCTTCTGGTTAGCTCACAAGCGCATCGGGAAGCACTGACTAAGGCTCTCGATGAGATCAAGGTCGATTCACAGGTTACCCCCGCTGAAATGGTAGCCACTATTATGCCCTATCTCAAGAGCAAATCCAAAGAAGAAGGCCCGCTCATAACCTTCTCTGAATCTGATCTCCCACCGTTCGGGCCCAATCATAATCCGTCCCTATACATCACGATCAATTTCCGAGTGAAGTACCTCCCGATGACCCTAATGGACGACGGATCTGCCGTGAATGTCCTACCCCTAAGGACAGCTAGGGCCCTCGGCATCACAGATGCGGACTATCTCCCAACGGCGCAAACTATCCAAGCTTTCGACGGAAGCCCAAAACCGGTTGTCGGGGTCGTTAGGCTGACAATAATAACGGGCCCAATCGAGAAAGATCTGGAGTTCCAGGTGATTGATGTCACCTCGTTCTTCAACTTGCTGCTCGGAAGGCCTTGGATCCACGCGGTCAAGGCCGTGTCCTCTACCCTCCACAGAAAAGTCAAGATGCCGCTTCAGGACAGTGTCATCACACTAGAGGCGACCCCCATCACTGTAGCAAGCTGCAATGCTACGGGCCGGGCCGACCCAAGAGGATTTGATTTCGTGGGTATGATCGAGGAGGAATATCTCTTCAGGCCTTACTTCACCACTAGCATCAACACGATTCTAAAAAACTTGGGCTATTTACCGGGGGCTACCTCGAGGCCATATCTTCCAGCTGGGAAGATTATCGAGGTCCTAAACGATGGCGAATCACAGTTCGGATTGAGGTATGCTATAACCTCGGAAAACGTGGTCCGGGCCGGTATTCACAAGGCCACCAATCTCATCATGGGTACTTACTTAGGCCCTTATAGCCCGAAATTAACTGACTACTTCGTCACTCCTGTATTCGGACCTATTCAAGTGGGCCTTTACCAATCCACCAACACATATTTCGAGACCAAAACGGCTCGGGAATGCAATTTCATCCCTGATGATATATTCACCCTTGTCCAGGCCGAGTCCAAGGAAGGGGAAAACAACTCTGAGCCCGTGCTGAGGCTCCTATTTGGAGAAAACAAAGCCATCCCTGCTCCAAAAGATGATTTGGTCAACCTGATCCTCCGCAGCGATCGGTTTGACCCAACCAAGCTAATCTCCAAAGTCGGTGCAGACACCGGGAAAAGGGCCTGGAGGAAAACCATCAAGTGGACCGACAGCCAAGGACGGACCTACAATTTAACCACCGGCGAGGGAGACATGCCGGATACCGAGTCCGAGTCAGAGTCAGAGTCAGAGTCGGAGTCTGAGTCCAAGTCTAGAGGGTCCGGTGCTAGAGTCGAGTCTGTAACCCTTCTTCCCTTAGCCACTTCCACTGAGGTCTCGGGGTCTGTCCCAAGACCTCTCCCTATCCCGCCACTGGCCAACGATCAGATGGCCGCTCTATTCGAGCTTTTCTCAAAATTTACCATTAATAACAATAACGAAAACTGTTATGCTTACGACTTGTCTTATTTCCAAAATTCTCTCGATTTCAAAAATTTTATATGCAATGACATTGAGAAAACCGAAGAACAGGTACCTCTACCTCCGCATCTGATCGAGCAGCTCGAACAAAGGGAATCCAGGGATCCGGTAATTGATGAAACCGAGTCCATTAACGTGGGAACCACTTTAGAGCCCCAGATGTTGAAGTTGGGCCTATCCTTAGAACCAGAGGAGAGAAAACAATTCACAGACCTCCTCCCGGAGTTCAAGGACGTCTTCGCATGGTCCTACAAGGACATGCCGGGAATAGATCGGGAAAATAGCTGAACACCGAATACCCATCAAAGATGGGTGCAAACCGGTACAACAGAAACTCCGAAGAATGAGGCCCGAATGGTCTCTCAAAGTCAAAGAAGAAGTCGACAAGCAATTTAAAGCAGGCTTTATACAAGTGTCTGAATATCCAGACTGGGTCGCAAACATCGTGCCGGTACCCAAGAAGGACGACAAGGTGCGGGTATGTGTGGACTTTCGGGACCTTAATAAGGCCAGTCCAAAAGGCGATTTTCCGTTACCACACATCGACATACTGGTGGATAACATGGCCGATCATGCCCTTCTATCATTCATGGACGGGTATGTGATGATCGGATTTGTCGCAGGTCCAACCGATCAAATAAATAACCGACTATTCCTAGTGGGTAGCTAGGGCAAGTAGGGTCGATATCCACGGAGACGGTATTGTAAGGTCTAGACTAGGTCGACCTAAAAACGAGACTAAGTCACAAACAAACACAAAGTAATGCTAATTGACAAACTATGATGGGAGAAGAGGTGAGACAAGGCTAACAATGAACTAGACTAAAACAATGCTAAAATGGAATAATTAATGATCAAACAAGCTAGTAAACTAAGAGAAACGATGACTAACTAAGAAGATGAAATCAAATATGAAAAGAAGTGGGTTAGGTCGGGTTCTTAAGTGTAGATGGGTAATTGGGGTGGTCAAGGGTGTAGGTGTCTCTTAATTGCTAGAGTCGGTCCGGGCTCTCGCTACTTAAACCAACACCGAGGTAAGTTCGCGCTCTCGCGTCTAAGACTAACCTCAACACAACCACATAATGGACAAACAATGAGAAGATGAGCACAAGTATGGGAAGAATGGCCACTACTACTCACACAAGCATATCAACAAACATATAGAGTGCCCAATATGTGACTAACAACAAAGATTCACCCTTTACGCCCAATCAAACCCTAATCACCCATAATCTACCTACTAACCCACAAGGAGACTACTCACTCATCATCAAGAACAAACTAACAACAATAAGAGAAAACAACATCACAAGCCAAACATCCATTATCAAGAACAAGAACAATAACAAGAACAATATAAAAAGATTCAAACATGATTAAATAAACAAGAACAAGAGTAAATAGGATTATACCAACATCAAGAGGAAGAAAAAGATGCAATCTTGTATAAATAAGAACCCAAATTAATCCCAAGAATGTCAAGCTTGGAGAAATCTTCAAGTATCTTCTTAATACAAGACTAACTAGACTAGATTAACAAAGATTAACTAAGGATTAAAGAGAAGATTAATCTAAAAGGATGAACTCTAAATCTAGGGTTTTATCTTGTAGAGAGGCTTAAGAGAGTCTATGTAAGGTATCCTCCTTAGACATTACAAAGGAGGAGTATTTATAGGGTTACAAGAATGAAGGAGGAGAAAAGAATGAGATGCGTGCTACAGCTCCATGGTCCCGACCGGGACGGGATTGGTCCCGACCGGGAAGGGCCCAGAACAGAACACCCCTCTTTTGCGCACTTCATCCCGGACGGGATGAGGCCATACCCGTCGGGGATGAGTCTTGTAGGCCTCCAATAAGATCTTTAAGGTTCCCCCTTGCTTCACATGGACTTCTTTTTGACTCTCGGGTCTCGGGATCGAGTCTAAGGGGCTCAGGATCGGGTCCCAAGGTCTCGGGGTCGAATCCAAGGCATTGAGTGATCGTTCCTCTGCTTCGTTGGCTCCGAAAAGTGTATGTATTGAGTCGGAATCGCTCCAACTCTTCATGAACGGTCTCGGGAACCTGAAACGAGCTAGAGGAAGCATAAGTAGCCCATGAACCGCTCCCAAGGAGCGATTCCGCAAGGGAAATGGGACCAAAACACAGCAAAATAGGCACTACAAACTACACTTACCAACTCCCCCACACTTAACCCTTACTCGCCCTCGAGTAAGCACAAACTAACTACTAAACTAGCCGAGCGGGTATTAGCGCACCCTACGCCTTTTCAACTCACGCGAGAACACCTAGAGGATAAGTGCTCTCCTCAAGGCAAGTGAGGTCTTGCGACAAAACTGTGGATGCAACCGGACACAAAAACACATAAACAAACAAACACACAAAAGGTTGCACCCAAAAAGAAACAAATACCACATCCGTCTAAAAAGCGGTAAAAGATGCACCGGTTTAGGACTCAAGGCAAGTGACAACGTTCCCAAGCTAGGAATACAAACCAAAATGGACAAAACCCTAATAGTATGACGACAAAGCAATAAAAACGTTGATAACTTACCTCGGTTTCTCCTAACCTTCTAAGAACGTACCACGGGACGATCGGCGGGATGGAAAATGGATGAACCACGGTGTTAGTCAACACTGTAGGTAAGTGAGACCCCGCCCCCTTAAGCAATGAGGCAAGAGGGTCGTCCCATGTCCGAAACCGCCTAACTAGTCCAAGTAAAAAGGTGGAAATAATTGCAAAGTGAGGGAAGACCGACCTTTGCCGCTATCATCCTTCCTAGGGACTCGGTCCTTTGGTAGGCTCTTCACGGCAAAAGTCGGAAAAAGGCTTATTTTTGTGGGGTTAGGATCTTTTTGTGAGACGATTTTCTTTTGGCATTTTCTCTTTTCTTTTGCATTCTTGCTTTGTATGTTGCCATGCCATTTCTTTTTTTCTATTTTCTTTTTGGCTTTTGTGCCTTTTCTTTTTCTTCATTCTTTTCTTTCTTTTTCTTTTCTTTGCCCTTTTTTGGCTTGATTTGATTGATAGGCAGTTCTTGGCAATTGAGAAAGAGAGACTTCAACAAATTCCAACTTATTGTGTGGATATGTGTAGGAGGTAGGGTAATGGTTGAGTCGGGACGGCGCCTTCCCTTCAAACCCACAAAAAGGGGAAAAACTTGGACTAGTTGAGCAAATTTCAAACATGGTCACCTAAGGGACGGGACTCGGCAACCAAGGCCTTTTCACACCGTGGGTGGTCATAATGGTCAAAATGCAAATCCCGTAGTAAATCCCTAGTAAGCTAGGTGGACTCAAGGTAAAGGACCAACGAATTCATTGATTTAGGGTCATTCTACTAGACTAAAGTCCAAGACTCGATTTATACTACTAAGAAGGGGAAGTAAACACTCGCACACTAGCCTCTAAACCGGGTTTTCGAAAACCTATTTACACACAAGACACAACTACACAACACAAAACAGAGACGCGACGAAAACGAAAGAAAAAGAGACAAAAGGCCACGAAACAAAAACAAAACGAAACACACACATAAACAACACAAACACCACCCCGAGCTTCCAAACAAGTCACCAAATCAACCACAAGTACGCACAAAGCTCCACCCGAGCACACCACATCACAATCTCCTCCAAACTCCTCCAAACTACGAAAATGAAACTAACTATGATAGAATATCGCTCCCCCACACTTAAGCCGAGCAATGTCCTCATGCTCGACCGTAGTGCATGGGAGCACAAAAGAAAAGAAAAGAAACTATGAAAATAAAGCTAAAAATCAAAAATAAAGGTGGAGAAAAGGGTAGAATGTGTCCGGCCGGGGTGTAGTCAAGTCACCATGGGCCGAGACAAGAAAAGATATGGATGGGGAAGAAATAAAAAGAAAGAAATAAAAGGAAATGGGAGGGGAGGACTAGGTGTAATCAAGTCACCTAGCCCGGATTCCGCCCAAATCCGACTAAATCCTATAAAAAAAGGGTGAAAATCTTGTAAATTTGGATTTTGAAATGACTCTCGATGTAATCACATCATCAATAGTCGGGAGCAGCAAATACCAAGTCCCCGAGGGCCACCATGACACAAAAGTGTAAAAGGGGAGGGGAACAACCAAAGGCAAACAAGCTATAAAAGACGGAAAAGAGAGGATAGTTGCCGTACCATTCGGTTAGCAACTCACTCGCTCCATCGTCTCATGAATCAATGCCGGCATGTAGCTAGTCGTCGTCGTTGTTATTCCTCTCCAATTGCGATACAGATCCATGGTTGGAGTACAAAGGTATAATGAGGGTGGGTTTTGATGTGAAAGTCGGTGTAAAGTGAAGAGAAAGGGAGGTGAAAATTTGTATATGAGGTATAGGGGTCATATAAAGAGAGTAAGGACATGTAGGGAGGTTGGGAGGGGGTATAAAGTGGTTGGGTGGGCTCAAACGACGAAGAAAACGTCGGGATGGGTGGGTTCCGGTTAGGATGGGTGGTCTCGGTCGGGATGACCTGTCTGTCCCGGTCAGGAAGCTTTCATCCCGGTCGGGATGACCTGTCAGTAGACCCATCTTTTGTCATACCCATCCCGGACGGGATGACATCCTTCCCGGTCGGGATGGCTCATCCTTCCCGGTCGGGATGACCTCTTCTCGGCCGGGAAGAGTCTCCTAACCCTCTATATCTCCCAAAAGCTCATTTCAAGCTTCAAAAACCGACTCCCCTTCACATGATCCAAGTTCAAACAATGACCACTCCTCCCTAGTAATCACCTTCACTTCAACTATCAAACAAAGCTCGTACACACATCAAATTCCCTCCCTAACATCGCCCATCAACAATCCAATTAATCAAGAAATTCACAAAATTAAACAAACTACAAGAGAAAGAAATATATACAAAGAGACGGTTCTTGTGGAACTCCGTCAAACCAAGGGTGGTGCATTCTTCAATCTTTTTCTTCAACAACAATGAATAGTTCCATCTCCATCAAGGGCACGAAGAAACAAGTCGCCTAGCAAAGTCTTCAATCAAGCTCGAGATATAACCGTCCACATCCCAAGGTTCTCCATGACCTTGTCTTGACGTTCCCGGGGCATCCCGATCTACCAAGTTCAGTGGCTTGAACTTATACTTTTGATCCTTCGGGATATACCCAAACGTCCATCGATCCCCATGTGGCCCCAAGGGAGGCTCATCTTCCTTCTCGCCTTTCAACTTGTCATCAAACCCATGACATGGGCACTCATCCTCTCCAATCTCGGAGTCATCATCCTTAAGTTCACAAGAGTTCTTCTTCAAGCTTTGTCCCGACTCTCCCCCTAGATCGACGTCTTCTGTGGCGTGGATCATTTTTCAAGACTCATCATTAGTAGGCTAAGTGTTGCCTTGGAGATCAAACACTAGCTTCTCTTCGCCTAGCTCGAAGGTGATCCTACCATTCTTTACATCGATCATAGCACCGGCGGTGTGTAGAAATGGGCGCCCAAGGATAATGGGAGTGATAGCATCTTCCCGCATGTCGAATACAAGAAAGTCGACCGGAATGAAGAACTTCCCGATTCTAATTGGCACATCTTCCAACATCCCCAGCGGTCGGTTGAATGAACTATCGGCCATTTGGAGTGTAATGGAAGTACTTTTAAGATCCTTTATCCCAAGTCGGCAACAAATAGAATAAGGAATGATGCTCACACTCGAACCCAAATCACATAGTGCCATCTCGATCTTGTAGTTGCCTATGGTGCAAGGGATCGAGAAACTACCCGGATTCTTCAACTTTGGAAGCGTAGAACCTTGAATAAGCTCGCTCACCACCCTAGTGAACGCTATGGTCTCTTCCTTGTTGATGGATCTCTTCCTAGCCAATATTTCTTTCATGAATCTTCCATATGCCGGGATTTGGGTAAGTAGCTCGGTAAATGGGACACTTACATCCAACTTCTTCACAATATTAAGGAACTTGTCATATTGGCTATCCACCTTGGTCTTCATTTGCCTTGTTGGGAAAGGCAACTTGATTTGAATCTTGTTTTGCTCAATAGGGGTGGATTCTTCAAACGACACTTTCCTTTTACTCTTGTCTTTTCTTTGAAGTGGGGGAGATCTCGTCTTCTTGGGGTTTCTCAATCTCCCATAAGACTTGCTCGTCTATAGAATTTCCCAAGCTTTGGTCTTCTTGAATTGGAGGCACAACTTCTCTTGTTGGTTCTTGCTCATTAGGGGGTGAGGGAGGGTTATAAGATGTACCTCTCCTCGTGGTAATAGCATTTACATGCTCAAGTTTCGATGTTTCACCTTGAGGAGGTAATTGCGCCTTTTGCCTTGAAGAGCTACCCGAAGCAAGTTGAGCTATTTGGGTCTCAAGCATCTTCATATGAGCATCTCTCGCCATGTTGTCCCTTTGAATGAAAGCATAGAACTCTTGTTTTTTTTTGACATCTCCATTTGACCCCATTGCATCTCCAACATAGATTTTTGAACGTCGAAATCACGAGTTGGAGATTGTGGATTGTGCGGAGTATCGGTTAGGGCTAATGGAGCACCGTAATCATGAATAGGAGAGCGGCTCCTAGGCTTGCTTTGTTGTTGTTGATGGTTCCCTTGGAAACCATGGCAATTGCCTTGATTAAGGCCTTGATTGTTGCCATTGTTGTGGTTTTGTTGTCTTTGGAAGTTTTGGTTTCCTTGGAAACCACCTTGATTGAAGTTCCCTTGTTGGAGCCCTTGATTGTTGTTGTGGAAGGTACCTTGGTTATTTTGCTTGAAGTTGTTGAAGGGTCTTGGATTACCCACATAACCTTGATAACCTTGATTGTTGTCCCTTAAGGGAGGTGGAACATAGGGACGAGGTTGTATAGCTTGTTGTTGAGGGATTTGATTGGAAGCTTGGTATTGATTGGAATAGGAAGCACCTTGTTTGAACGCTTGAAAGGCATTCACTTGCTCAATACTCCCTTGACAATGCATAGGATCATGACCAACGACTCCACAAGTGTCACACATCCCATAATAAGGCAAAGGAGGTGCAAATCCCAAAGCATTCACTTCTTGAATCGAGTGTTGATGGGAGGAACTAACCCTTTGAACTTGATTGAGGTGGCCTTGGAGCTTCTTATCAATGGTCTCCATGTGTGTCTTCAATTGAGCTCCATGGTCAATGCTTAATTGAGTAATAGCGTCAACCTCGTGCCTACCTCCTCGATTTGCCTTCCTAGGCCTTGAGTATTGAGAATTATGAACCGCCATCTCCTCGATTCTTGCCCATGTTTGGTCATCATCGACCTCGGTGAACCTCCCATTGGAGCCCATATTGAGTATAGTTCTTGAGTCCTCATAAAGACCGTTCCAAAATTGTTGGACTAAGAACCATTGTGAAAGTCCATGGTGGGGGCACGATCTCACCAAAGATTTAAACCTCTCCCAAGCTTCAAAAAGGCTCTCTTCATCCCGTTGTTGGAAACCGGTGATGGAGGCCCTAAGCAAATTAGTCTTTTCCGGAGGGTAGAATGTTTGGTAGAACGCCAATGCAAGCTTCTTCCAAGTGTCGATGCCCATGGTTGCCCTATCGAGACTCTTGATCCATTGCTTCGCTTTTCCAATTAATGAGAATGGAAATAATACCCATCGGATTTGATCTTGTGTAACCCCGGGTTGAGAGATAGCGTCGCAATAATCGGAGAAAGTCTCCTTGTGTTGGTGCGGGTCTTCGGTGGGAAAACCACTAAATTGATTCCTTTCCACAAGTTGGATGACGTGAGTCTTGGCCACAAAATTTCCGGCATAAGCGGCCGGTAGAGCATTCGGTCCCGGCAAGACATCTTCCGTAAATGTGGAGTGAGACAAAAACTTCGGCATTATTGGATGTAAGGGAGATGGTGGTGAAGACGGAGTTGAAGTAGATGTAGAGGGGGAACTAGGACTAGAATATCCAAAGGGATTGGTGAAATTCCCTTCGGCCGTCTCTCGAGATGCTTCCTCAAAATCGTTTCCTTGAGCTTGCTCTTGATGAGTATTGCTTGCGCTTGGTTGAGAGATTCTAACTCGGTTAATCGTCCGTTGGTGAAAGGCTCGAAAAGTCTTTCCGGCTCTGGATTAAAGAGAAAGAAGTTGGCTCCCCGCCTAGGCATACACTACACACTAGAACAAACGTGAGAACACCTAGTGCTTTATGGGCACTAGGTAACGACAATAAACAAGCACAATCGAAAGACAAAGAGAAAAAGAGGGAGAAATAAAACTAATGAAACAAGAAAAATCTAGAGATTATTCACAAGAGATGATAGAAGAGCACAAAGAAGAGTAACTAAGTCTAGCTATAAGCAAACTAAGTCTAAATAATGCACCGTCCCCGGCAACGGCGCCAAATTGATGATCGGATTTGTCGCGGGTCCAACCGATCAAATAAATAACCGACTATTCCTAGTGGGTAGCTAGGGCAAGTAGGGTCGATATCCACAGAGACGGTATTGTAAGGTCTAGACTAGGTCCACTAAGTCACAAACAAACACAAAGTAATGCTAATTGACAAACTATGATGGGAGAAGAGGTGAGACAAGGCTAACAATGAACTAGACTAAAACAATGCTAAAATGGAATAATTAATGATCAAACAAGCTAGTAAACTAAGAGAAACGATGACTAACTAAGAAGATGAAATCAAATATGAAAAGAAGTGGGTTAGGTCGGGTTCTTAAGTGTAGATGGGTAATTGGGGTGGTCAAGGGTGTAGGTGTCTCCTAATTGCTAGAGTCGGTTCGGGCTCTCGCTACTTAAACCAACACCGCGGTAAGTTCGCGCTCTCGCGTCTAAGACTAACCTCAACACAACCACATAATGGAAAAACAATGAGAAGATGAGCACAAGTATGGGAAGCATGGCCACTACTACTCACACAAGCATATCAACAAACATATAGAGTGCCCAATATGTGACTAACAACAAAGATTCACCCTTTACCCCCAATCAAACCCTAATCACCCATAATCTACCCTTAATACCCCTACTAACCCACAAGGAGACTACTCACTCATCATCAAGAACAAACTAACAACAATAAGAGAAAACAACATCACAAACCAAACATCCATTATCAAGAACAAGAACAATAACAAGAACAATATAAAAAGATTCAAACTTGATTAAATAAACAAGAACAAGAGTAAAGAGGATTATACCAACAACAAGAGGAAGAAAAAGATGCAATCTTGTATAAATAAGAACCCAAATTAATCCCAAGGATGTCAAGCTTGGAGAAATCTTCTAGTATCTTCTTAATACAAGACTAACTAGACTAGATTAACAAAGATTAACTAAGGACTAAAGAGAAGATTAATCTAAAAGGATGAACTCTAAATCTAGGGTTTTATCTTGTAGAGAGGCTTAAGAGAGTCTAATGTAAGGTATCCTCCTTAGACATTACAAAGGAGGAGTATTTATAGGGTTACAAGAATGAAGGAGGAGAAAAGAATGAGATGCGTGCTACAGCTCCATGGTCCCGACCGGGAAGGGCCTAGAACAGAACACCCCTCTTTTGCGCACTTCATCCCGGACGGGATGAGGCCATACCCGTCGGGGATGAATCTTGTAGGCCTCCAATAAGATCTTTAAGGTTCCCCCTTGCTTCACATGGACTTCTTATCGACTCTCGGGTCTCGGGATCGAGTCTAAGGGGCTCGGGATCGGGTCCCCAAGGTCTCGGGGTCGAATCCAAGGCATCGAGTGATCGCTCCTTTGCTTCGTTGGCTCCGAAAAGTGTATGTATTGAGTCGGAATCGCTCCAACTCTTCATGAACGGTCTCGGGAACCTGAAACGAGCTAGAGGAAGCATAAGTAGCCCATGAACCGCTCTCAAGGAGCGATTCCGCAAGGGAAATGGGACCAAAACACAGCAAAATAGGCACTACAAACTACACTTATCAGTATGCCGGATAAAATCAAATTAAAATGGCAGTAGAAGACATTTGTAAGACCACCTTCATTACGCCTTGAGGTACTTACTGTTACACCGTTATGCCATTTGGGCTTATCAATGCCGGGGCCACTTATCAACGAACCGCCACTGATCTATTACATGACATGATGCATAAGGAAGTGGAGGTTTATGTGGACGATATGATTGTCAAGTCCAATGACCGAAGTGGGCACATTGCAGCCCTAAGAAAATTCTTTACCCGACTACGCAAGTACAACATGAGGCTAAACCCTCAAAAATGCAGTTTCGGGGTAACATCAGGCAAATTACTGGGCCATATCGTTAGCCAATGCGGCATCGAGGTCGACCTAGCTAAAATCAAGGCCATTACCGAGATGCAACCACCCAAGACCGAAAAAGAAATAAGGGGGTTTCTCGGGAAAGTCCAATATATCAGCCGCTTTATTTCAAAGCTAACCATGGTATGTGAGCCCATTTTCAAGAAACTGAAGCTCGGAGAACAGGTACTATGGGGCGACAAATGCCAAATAGCTTTTGATAAAAGCAAGGAGATTCTGACTGCTCCGCCGGTATTAATGCCACCTCAACCCGGTCTGCCTTTGTCGTTATACCTAACAACGACCGAGACAACCATGGGGGCTATGCTGGCCCAGACAGTCAATTCAGAAGAACGGACTATTTACTACATCAGTAAAAATTTCCTAGAATACGAATGCAAGTATACAATGCTCGAGAAAACGTGTCTAGCTCTGGTCTGGGCCACTAAAAAGCTCCGACACTACATGCTTAGCCACGAAGTACATGGTTTATCCAAAATGGATCCTATAAAGTACCTGTTTGAGAAGCCTATCCTCAATGGCAGGATGTCCAAATGGACTTTGATTCTCGCAGAGTTTGACCTCAAATTTGTGCCATTAAAAGCCATCAAAGGCCGGGTAGTGGCAGAATTCCTTGCCGACAGTCCGATATCTGAAGAGGGATACACCGACACGTGGGCCTTTCCTGATGAAGACATATTCCATACCGATACCGAAACATGGGATTTGTATTTTGATGGGGCATCGAACTTCCGAGGATTTGGGGTCGGAATTTTGTTAATCTCACCACAAGGGGAGCACACCCCGTTGTCCATCAAATTGGACTTTGACGTGACCAACAATGCAGCCGAATATGAAGCATGCATTCAAGGGTTGCAAGCCGCCGCTGATTTAAGGGTAACAAACCCCGGGTCCACGGTGACTCGTCGTTGGTCATCAATCAAGCACTCCAGAAATGGAAAACTCGGAACGCCAATCTCGTGGCTTACCAAGCGCGAGTAAGGGTTCTAGAGAAACAATTCCATAAGGTGGAATATATCTACCTACCCCGAGAAGAAAATCAATTTGCAGATGCACTTTCCAAATTAGCATCCCTGCTAAATATCCGGAGCATCTAACTAGCATGCCGATCTGTGTCGAAAGGCGGTCCGAGCCGACTTACATCCACGCCATCCGGGACATCTAGATAACCGAGACCGAACCTTGGTATCAAGCCACTCTAACCTACTTGACAACGGCAGAGTGTCCCTCGGGAACTGAAAACCGGGCCAAGAAGGCCTTGCGAAGATTGGCAACCCAATTTGTTCGCACGAACGACGGGCAGTTGTACAAAAAGACGGCACAGGGAGCTCTTCTCTTGTGTATCGACAAAATACAGGCCGAAAAGGTTATGGCCGAGGTACACGATGGTGAAAATGGCCCGCATATGAACGCCCATATGCTAGCCCGAAAAATCATGAGGCTCGGGTATTATTGGAACACCTTAGAAACGGACTGTCAATTATACGTCAAACACTGCCATAATTGTCAGATCTTCGCTAATGTACAACATATGCCATCTTCCCTACTATATACCATGACATCACCATGGCCATTTTCGACATGGGGTATTGACATAATTGGAAAGGTGCACCCTTCCGCGACGGGAGGTCATTGCTTCATTCTGGTGGCCATAGACTACTTCACCAAATGGGTCGAAGCCGAGTCATACCGTGTCTTGAACGCCAAGCACGTGGCCAAATTTATCCAGAACAAGATCATATGCCGATACGGGATCCCACACGAGTTTATCTGTGCTCATGGGACCCACTTTCAAGCTGAAACTGCTACGTTGCTAGCAAAATACAAAATTCAAAGGCATACATCTTCACCCTACCGACCCCAAACAAATGGAGCGGTATAAGGGGCCAATAAGACAATTGTCACCATACTTAAAAAGATGGCTAGAATTACCGGGACTGGCCCGACAAAATACCTTTTGCCCTTTGGGGGTATCGGACTTCAATTCGCACCGCAACCGGAGCAACTCCATATTATCTGACGTATGGAATGGAGGCGGTCCAACCGGTCGAGCTAGAAGTGCCATGCCTCAGGATCCTACTTGAAAGCCAAGTATCGGAAGCAAATTGGGTCCAAGCCCGATACGATTCGCTAGTCCTTTTAGACGAACGGCGATCCCGGGCATTCAACAATATCCAAATATATCAAAAGAGAATCCAACGGGCTTTCAATAAAAGAGTTAGGCCCAGAAACATCAAAGAAGGGGATCTGGTCCTAAAATCGGTTTGTGCCTTACTACCGGTTGACCCAAGAGGAAAATTCAAACCCAATTGCGCTGGGCCATATTTAGTAAAAAAGGTCCTATTAGGAGGAGCGGTGATGCTGACAGACCTGGACGGGAACAAGTTCGTCAACCCGAACAACTTGGACCACTTGAAGCGCTATTACCCTTAAACCCTATTTCAATGTCATTTACAAAAAAAATTATAAAAAATTGTTTTTTTTATAAATTTTCAGAAATTATAGACAAGTCAATAAGTTAGAATTAATTATTCTACTGTCACACATCTCGAACTAATAGTCTTGATGTATTTCGAAAATTGCAAATTTCAAGTTTGAACTACGTTTGGTTTGATTCTGCTAATTGTGGATATGTAGGCAACCCCTCAAAAGGGTACAACCGCTGCAATAAACGAAAAGACGGGAACGGTATTCACTAATACGTCTTTATTAAAACCCAATAAACTCAGGAAATTCAAATTAAAAAAAAATCACACCAAAAAATTGTAATAATATTCAAATAATAAGACTAAGGGGACTAATATTCGTGCATTTTGCCCTTTCCTTTGTCCTTTGGGTCGCGCGGAGCCCGAGGTCGCTGGGGCGGGGGCGAGCTTTCCCGAATCACGAGGGGAACCTCCTTAGCTCGAACCCGTTTCTTTGAAAACGGGTCTTCTGCTATCGTCTTTGGTCCAAGTCGAGCCCGCACGTGCTCGAGTAGTCTATCTCGTGGGCCAAGTCGGTCCTGCACTGCTAGTCTTGGGCCCAGTCTCCTTTCCAAGTCAGTCTGGGGGCTCACTTTCCCCCGTGCACCTCTAGCACTAGACCCTTCATCTTGAGTCTTAGTCTTTTTTCTCTAACCTGACATTAGACGGACCAGAGTAGCTGGAGTGTCACCTTTGTCGAAGAAGCCCCTATTATCTTTAACTTGCTCCCTTCGCAACAGATCAAAAGCTTCATCGACCTTCAGAGCAGCTCGGGCTTTGGCATCACCTGCTTTAGTCCACTTCACATAAGAGTCTGAAACACAGATTGAGTGACGAGATGTGGGAATAGGCCAAGTATGTCGGGTATACCATCTTTGCATCCAGGTATCGCACATCACATCAGTCAGTTGGGTAGGGTCACTCACAACTGCTTCAATCTCCGGGATTCTCTTGGTCCAACCATACTGCCTTAGTATGCGGTCGGGATAAAGATGAATCGTCTGCCTGAAAGACAAAATTACATGATAACGAGCTCTGTCCCTCGGGTCCAAGCCAATCCATACATAGATGGGCCACCACGGCACTACTCATCGAATCAATGGACCACCATGGAAGGATAACACCTCGTCCCAATACTTCTGGGTAATCTGGCGAGAAAAATCAATGGCCCATCTCCTCGTCATCACCTGATTATGACGGTAATTGCTCGCGTCAAGAGGAGGATCTATCACTGATAGCCTCTCGTATAGCCAAATCTGAAAAAAGAAGGCAAAAATATGAGTTCCCGAGACGAAGTAGGCGTCCGCCTAAGGGCACTCGGTCGAGTGCCTGAGGGACACTCGATCGAGTGGTACCTCTAAACATGAACAGGGGTCTTTTTACGAGGGCATTCGATCGAGTGCCCACTGTAGCCGAAAAAACCGCGAAAAAAAATCATTCAAGAAAATAAAAATCAGGGCAAATCCAACATACTTGCAACAAACGGGTACTCCTGGTCAAGCGGGCTGACGAATCCCTCCTGCGGTTGTCTAGGTGATAAGTGTAGTTTGTAGTGCCTATTTCGTAGTGTTTTGGTCCCATTTTCCTTGTGGAATCGCTCCTTGGGAGCGATTTATGGGCTACTTATGCTTCCTCTAGCTCGTTTCAGGTTCCCGAGACCATTCGTGAAGAGTTGGAGCGATTCTGACTCAATACATACACTTTTTGGAGCCCACGAAGTGAAGGAACGATCACTCGATGCTTGGATTCGACCCCGAGACTTTGGGACCCGATCCCGAGCTCCTTAGGCTCGATCCCGAGACCCGAGAGTCAATGAGAAGTCCATGTGAAGCGAGGAACCTTAAAGATCATATTGGAGGCCTACAAGACTCATCCCCGACGGGTATGGCCTCATCCCGTCCGGGATGAGGTGTACAAAGGAGGAGGCCACTGTTTGAAGCCCATCCCGACCGGGAACAGGTCATCCCGGCCGGGACCAACACCATCCCGACCGGGACCACGTCATCCCGGCCGGGACGGCCCAGTGGCAGCCCGTGAATGCATTGTTTCTTCTCCTTTCCACTTGGAACCCTATATATACCCTTCCTCTTGTATTCCTATGGGATGTTCTTGATAACCCATAAACCCTAGACTACTTTAGCATAGTTTAACATAGATTAGTGTAGATTAGTCGGTAATTAGTCCTTAATCTTAGTTTAGCTCTTGTATTAAGGGAATTCTTGAAGAATCCAACCAAGATTGACAACCTTGGGTGATGTATTTGGGTTTTTTCTTTTATGCAAGTTTTTCCTTCTTCCACTCATCTTGTTAGTAGGTATAATCTTCTTTTCCCTTCTCCTAATCTTGTTTGTTCCTTCAAGTTTCAATTTTTGATTATTATTCATTATTCTTGATTGTTCTTCATGGATGTTTTTATGTTTGTGATGTTTCCTCTTGTTTATGTTAATCTTGGTTTGATTATGAGTGATTAGATTCCTTGTGGGGTTAGTAGGGGGATTAAGGGTGGATTATGGGTGATTAGGGCTTGATTATGGGTAAAGGGTGAATCTTTGTTGTTAGTCACATGTTGGGCACACCATGTGTTTGTTGAAATGCTTGTTTGAGTTGTAGTGGCCATGCTTCTCATGCTAGTCTTCCTCTACTCATCGTTTGTCTAGTATTTGATTATGTTGAGAATAGTCATAGACACAAGAGTGTGGACTAGGGTTTAGACGCGAGAGCGCGAACCCACCTTGACATCGGTCTACGTAGCGAGAGCCCGGATCGACTCTAGCAACTAGGAGACACCTACACCCTTGATTACCCAAATCATCCTACTATGCTTATGAACCCGACCTAACCCCACTCTTTCCTCGTTCGATTTCTTTAGTTCGATAGATTCGTTTAGCCTTAGTTGTTACCCCTAGCTTAGCCATAGTCTTAGTTCATTCCCTTCTTATCGTTCTAGTCTAGTTTAGCGTCGAGACCTAGTCAAGTCTTTAGGTGGAACTTGGTCCAAACCCTCTTTACCGTCCCCGTGGATTCGACCCTACTTGCCCTAGCTACCCACTGGGAATAGTCGGTTTTATATTGACGGCGGGACCCACGACAATTCCCACCATCAATTTGGCGCCGTTGCCGGGGACGGTGCTAGTTTAGACCTTGTTTGCCTAGTTACTTGACTTTGTCTTTTGTTTTGTGTATTTTTTTGTGTTTATTTGCTTCTTGTGTGTGTGAGGTTTATTTCTCTCTTGTCTAGTGCCCAAAAAGAACTAGGCTTCTCACGTTTGCTCTTAGTCTACAGTTTGTGCTTAGAGGTGGTGACCATCTTCTTCTTGCAACTTAGAGCCGCTTTAACGGACGGTTGCTAGATTGAGAAGTCCTCAACCGGGTACGAGCCGCGATTTTCGAGCAAGCATGAGGTTTGATCTAAACTCCCCACACTCGGGAGCCGATATGAGGTACTCCTCTCCCTCTATGAATCAAGGGTATGACAAGACGTCCCCCTACCACTATCAAGCTTCTTGGGGTAATCAAGACTCTAGTGGGTATGAGCTTCAAGGATACGGAAACGGCTACCAACAAGTGAATGCCTATCAATCTTACGATCATGGTAGCTATTACTCGAGTTATCAATGTGAACCCTCCAGGTTCAATCAAGATTCACCTTACGGAAGCCAATTTCCCCAAAACCCACCACATTACCCTCCACCCCAACCACAAAATGAGCCCCAAAACCCACAATACTACCAATCATCTCAACCTCACTACCAACAATATGATGCCCTTGGGCATCATCAAGATTATCGAGGAGTTTTACGGGACCCCAATGACCACCAAACGCCCAACTTGGAGTTATATCAATCGATTCTTCAAATGCAAAAGAGCCAACAAGAATTGGCCATACAAATGCAAAAGGATCAAGATGAATTCATGGCCCAATATCGAAGGGAAAACAAGGCGAGGGATGCTCGATTGAATGCTTTAACGGCTCAAACCCTAATGTTCTTAATTCGATCTTCACAACTTGATGAGGGATGTTCATTTGGGGAAGGGGAACAACCCAATGAAGAAGCCGTTAGTGAATTCCCTATGAGGAGCGAGACCTGCTTTGAAGAACCTCAATCGTCTACCCAAAAAGAGACGAATGAGGATACGGCTCTTGGTGAAGGCATCGTTGGTGAAAAATTAGAGGAGGATAGTGAGTTGGATGATTTGGTGGAGTTTGTGAAGTTGTTGGGTGAAATTGACAAGCCCAAGTTGCCCATGTCCGATAATGTGGATAAGCATCAAGAACCCCTTGTAAGTAAACCGAGCAATGGTTTGGAAGAGATTGAAACCACCGGTAGAAGTTTCAATCTTCTCCTCCAAGATGATGTGGGGACAAGTGATGAATATGGGGAACCACAACTTAAGGAAAGTGTGGGGGTGTGCAACAAGGAAACGAGGCCAAAGCCGTTCTTTGTGCCTCATGATGAAGACTTGAAGCTTAATAGTGATTGCAGGCGATGCCTAGGGAGGAAGAGGTTGGTTAAGCTCGTAGGATGGATAGACCTCGGAGACAACACGAGTGCTGATGTTGGGTCTTCTGAGGACTACTTCTTGCCTCCACTTTGGAGGCCGTGGAGGATTTCTTGGCTCGAGCACTCTTTGGGCCGTCTCTATGATGTCGGTAGTGCGTTCGATTTGCTCCTCCATGCCCTTGAGGACTATGGTTGAAGAATGAGAGTCCACCATCCTTGGTTTGACGGAGTTTCTTAAGAACCGTCATGTTGTACATTCCCCTACCTCTCTTCTCTTTTGTTTTGTGTTTGTAATTATGTTTATTGTGATTTTGTTCCTAGGACTCTTTGTTTTGTGATATTCTTGTTATTTGGATTGTTGATGAGCGTTGTGAGGGAGAGAATTTGATGTTGTATTTTATTTTATTGTGATAGGTGAAGTGAAGATGACTCCTAGAGAGGAATGGTTATCGATAGAGCATGGATTGTGAGCAAGGGAACGGGTTTTTGAAGCTTTGAATAGCTTTTGGGGTTTTGGAAGCCACGAAGAGAGCGTCCCGACCGGGAAGAAGTCATCCCGACCGGGAAGGGTGAAGCATCCCGACCGGGAAGGATCCATCCCGATCAGGATGAGGGTACCAAATTTTGGGTTTACTGGAGTGCCATCCCGATCGAAACGGGAGCTTCCCGACCGGGAAGGGTATGTCATCCCGACCGGGACCACCCATCCCGACCGGGATGGCCCCCTACTCCCCCTTGTGCCTCTTCTTCGTCCTTTAAGTCCACCCAACCATTGTACACCCCCTCCCAACCTCCCTTTTTCTCCTTGTTCCTATCATACGACCCTTACACTTTATTTACATGCCATCACTTCATTTCCTCTTCACTTTAGACCGAGCCCCACATCAAATCTCACCCCCTCACACCATTACTACCTCAACCATGCGATACTTTCAAGTTTGAAGAGGGATGACAATGATGACGACAAGCAAAGAGATTATATTGACCAATGAGACGATGGAGCGAGTGAGTTGCTAACCGCATGGTACGACAACTATCCTTTCTTTTCCGTCTTTGATAGCTTGTCTTCTTTTGTTAGTTCCCCTTCGCTTATACACTTTTTTGTCATGGTGGCCCTCGGGGCCTTGGTATTTGTTGCTCCCGACTCTCGATGATGTGATTACATCGAGAGTCTGAAAATCCAAATTTTACAAGATTTTCACCTTTTTGTAAGATTTAGGCGGATTTGGGCGGAATCCGGGCTAGGTGACTTGATTACACCTAGTCCTCCCCTCCCATTTCCTTTTATTTCCTTCTTTTTATTTTTTCCCCCATCCATATCTTTTCTTTTCTCGGCCCACGGTGACTTGATTACACCCCGGCCGGACACATTCTACCCCTTTCTCCGCTTTATTTTTGATTTTTAGCTTTATTTTCGTAGTTTGTTTTCTTTTCTCTTTTGTCTCTCCGCACACTACGATCGAGCATGAGGACATTGCTCGGTTTAAGTGTGGGGGGAGCGATATTCTATCGTAGTTAGTTTTATTTTCATCATTTTTCGAAAAAAATCTTTAAAAATCCTAAAAATTTGAATTTTTTTCACAAAAATCAAAAAGATTTTCTTTTGTGTGTTTTACTTTTGTCTCATTGTGTCGTGTATTTGTTTTGTGTGCGTGTTTTGCCTCCCTTTTCCTTATAGGTTGTTTAATCACCGCTAGTTTTGGAAAGCTTTCAAGACATCCGGTAACGTCTTCTATCCCTTTTCCCTCTTTATTTCTTGTAAAGTTTGGAGAAGGTTTGTGATGTGGTGTGCTCGGGTGGAGCTTTGTAAAGTTTGCGGTTGATTTGGACGCTTGTTTGGAAGTTCGGGGTGGTGTTTGTTTTGTTTATGTTTTTGTTTCTCCTTGTTTTGTTTTGTTATATTTTATTTATTTTTCTTTCATTTTTGTCGTGTCTTTGTTTTGTGTGTGTAAAATGGTTTTCGAAAACCCGGTTTAGAGGCTAGTGTGCGAGTGTTTACTTTTCGTTCTTAGTAGTATAAATCGAGTCTTGGACTTTAGTCTAGTAGAATGACCCTAAATCAATGAATTCGTTGGTTCTTTACCTTGAGTCCACCTAGCTTACTAGGGATTTACTACGAGATTTGCATTTTGACCATTATGACCACCCACGGTGTGAAAAGGCCTTGGTTGCTGAGTCCCGTCCCTTAGGTGACCATGTTTGAAATTTGCTCAATTAGTCCAAGTTTTTCCACTTTTTGTGGGTTTGAAGGGAAGGGGCCGTCCCGACTCACCCATTACCCTACCTCCTACACATATCCACACAATGAATTGCAATTTGTTGAACTCTCTCTTTCTCAATTGCCAAGAAATGCCTATCTATCAAATCAAGCCAAAAAGGGCAAAGAAAGAAAATGAAAGAAAGAAAAGAATGAAGAAAAAGAAAATGCACAAAAGCCAAAAAGAAAATAGAAAAGAAGAAAAAGAAATGGCATGGCAACAAACAAAGCAAAAATGCAAAAGAAAAGAGAAAATGCCAAAAGAAAATCGTCTCACAAATAGATCCTAACCCCACAAAAATAAGCCTTTTTCCGACTTTTGCTGTGAAGAGCCTACAAAAGGACCGAGTCCCTAGGAAGGATGATAGCGGCAAAGGTTGGTCTTCCCTCGCTTTGCAAATATTTCTCCTTTTTACTTGGACTAGTTAGGCGGTTTTAGGACATGAGACGACCCTCTTGGCTCATCGCCAAAGGGGGCTGGTCTTCACTTACCTATAATGTCGACTAACATCGTGGTTCATCACTTTCCATCCCGTCGATCGTCCCGTAGTACGTTTGTTCCGGTGACGGAAACAATTAACCCGGCTCTGGATCCGGGTTGTGTAATCGAATTGTTGGTGAGCAATTGATTGTCTGACTTCCTTAAACCTCTCCTTTGTCTCGCTCCCTTGATCGGACCTTCCCGGCGGAGTTGGCCTGCTCCCTGCACAATGAACGCACAGGGCCTCGGAGGTTGTCCGATGGAACCTCTCCGATGCCTAAGTTAGTCCGTGAAATGCCTTAATGAACCTAGCTCGTGAGGAACTAGGTGGCGTTTTTAGGAGTGAGAGTCTAGAGAGAGAACATCCAACCCCTCTCATGTGGGAAATGGGAAAGTATTTATACTTTCCCTCAAGAGAGAGGAAGAGAGAAAAGAAGAGAGAAAGGGAAATGGGTGGATGCTTGTGCGACACGTGGACTCACCTTGTCCACTCACTTCCCCTTACCTTAGGCAAAATGACGGATGGGTCCCTGGTTCTTCCTTGGTCCTGCTTGGGTGGGAGTGCCCTGGAAGCAGGCAGGGGGCTTGGTTGCCCTGCTTGGCAGGCGGCAAGGCCATGCCAGGCAGCTAAATGGCTAAGGCCACCTACTTGGAGGTTTTGATGATATTGCTGGGAGGTCTGCTGGGCAGGCCCTCTCTTATTCTCGAGTCGGTCACCCTGGGGCCTGACAGAAGGGCGACTCGTGGCTGGCTACCGACCCCCATCAACGTTCTTAGAAAGTTAGGAGGACCTAGGTAAGTTACCAACGTTTTTGTTGCTTTATCGTCATACTATCAGGGTTTAGTTCATCTTGGTTTGTATTGCTAGCTTGGGAACGTTGTCACTTGCCTCGAGTCCTAAACCAGTGCTTCTTTCACCGCTTGTTTGAGGGAAGCGGTATTTGTTTTCTTTTGGGTGCAACCGTCTATTTGTTTGTTTGTGTGTTTGTTTGTTTATGTGCTTTGTGTCCGGTTACATCCACAGTTTTGTCGCAAGACCCCACTTGCCTTGCGGAGTGCACTTTTCCTCTAAGTGTACTCGCGTGAGTTGAAAGGGCGTAGGGTGCGCTAATACCCGCTCGGCTAGTTTAGTAGTTAGCATGTGCTTACTCGAGGGCGAGTAAGGGTTAAGTGTGGGGGAGTTGATAAGTGTAGTTTGTAGTGCCTATTTCGTAGTGTTTTGGTCCCATTTTCCTTGTGGAATCTCTCCTTGGGAGCGATTTATGGGCTACTTATGCTTCCTCTAGCTTGTTTCAGGTTCCCGAGACCATTCGTGAAGAGTTAGAGTGATTCCGACTCAATACATACACTTTTTGGAGCCAACGAATTGAAGGAACGATCACTCGATGCCTTGGATTCGACCCCGAGACCTTGGGAACCGATCTCGAGCCCCTTAGGCTCGATCCCGAGACCCGAGGGTCAATGAGAAGTCCATGTGAAGCGAGGAACCTTAAAGATCATATTGGAGGCCTACAAGACTCATCCCCGACGGGTATGGCTTCATCCCGTCCGAGATGAGGTGTACATAAGAGGAGCCTACTGTTTGAAGCCCATCCTGACCGGGAGCAGGTCATCCCGGCCGGGACCGACCCCATCCCGACTGGGACCACCTCATCCCGGCCGGGACGGCCCAGTGGCAGCCCGTGAATGCATTGTTTCTTCTCCTTTCCACTTGGAACCCTTTATATATACCCTTCCTCTTGTATTCCTATGGGATGTTCTTGATAACCCATAAACCCTAGACTACTTTAGCATAGTTTAGCATAGATTAGTGTAGATTAGTCGGTGATTAGTCCTTAATCTTAGTTTAGCTCTTGTATTAAGGGAATTCTTGAAGAATCCAACCACGATTGACAACTTTGGGTGATGTATTTGGGTTTTCTCTTTTATGCAAGTTTTTCCTTCTTCCATTCATCTTGTTAGTAGGTATAATCTTATTTTCCCTTCTCTTAATCTTGTTTGTTCCTTCAAGTTTCAATCTTTGATTATTATTTATTGTTCTTGATTGTTCTTCATGGATGTTTTTATGTTTGTGATGTTCCTCTTGTTTATGTTAATCTTAGTTTGATTATGTGTGATTAGATTCCTTGTGGGGTTAGTAGGGGGATTAAGGGTGGATTATGGGTGATTAGGGCTTGATTATGGGTAAAGGGTGAATCTTTGTTGTTAGTCACATGTTGGGCACACTATGTGTTTGTTGAAATGCTTGTTTGAGTTGTAGTGGCCATGCTTCTCATGCTAGTCTTCCTCTACTCATTGTTTGTCTAGTATGTGATTATGTTGAGAATAGTCTTAGACACAAGAGTGTGGACTAGGGTTTAGACATGAGAGCGCGAACCCACCTTGACATCGGTCTACGTAGCGAGAGCCCGGATCGACTCTAGCAACTAGGAGACACCTACACCCTTGATTACCCAAATCATCCTACTATGCTTATGAACCCGACCTAACCCTACTCTTTCCTCGTTCGATTTCTTTAGTTCGATAGATTCGTTTAGCCTTAGTTGTTACCCCTAGCTTAGCCATAGTCTTAGTTCATTCCCTTCTTATCGTTCTAGTCTAGATTAGCGTCGAGACCTAGTCAAGTCTTTAGGTGGAACTTGGTCCAAACCCTCTTTACCGTCCCCGTGGATTCGACCCTACTTGCCCTAGCTACCCACTAGGAATAGTTGGTTTTATATTGACGGCGGGACCCACGACAATTCCCACCATCACTAGGCCTTGGATATTTTCGCCCGTGATAAACCAAGTCGGACTGTGCTCCGTCTCCATCAGATCAATAACGGTCAAGAGGCGGGCATTACCCATGCAAGACAATAAATCTGTGTGACCTTCAAAAGCATAAACATGAATCATACAGAAGGAAAAGGCCCGACGGCTATGAACCGGTCTGACCCGGACATCGAGAGTATTCAAATTTCTCCGCCAAGTCGATCAGAGAAATATTGGCATCCTCCATCATGCGGGATACTTCGTTGTGAGAAAGCCCTAAAAACACTCGAAGCTTCCTCCTCGGGTCATAAACTGAATACGGGACGGCAGGACGAAGTATTGGGTTCCATCCTCCCACGGCAGCAATCTCCTCAGGCAAGGGAGAAACTTCTCAACGAGGAAAGGCAAAGACATGATATATGTCATCCCAGTAAGACAAGCAGGCATCAAGGAAATAACGATCAACCTGCATCTGACGGAATAGGTACAACTGTGTAATACCTGTCTGATTGAGAGCCACACTATCTGTATCCCTAAAGTGTCGGGATCATTCTTGCAACATCACGGTTAATCGATCGATTCCCATGGTCAAAATTCTTGAAGGGAATAAAGAGACTTTCTTTTTAAGGAATGAATTATGAGGAGTTGGTGAAGAAAACCAAAGACAAGGGAGGGCTATATATAGCATCAACCTTACAAGCCTCTTTCCATATCACTTTTCCATGAAGTTTCCTAATTCTAACAGGAAATCAACATACAGGCCTCGTCTCGAGATTCCCTAATCTTAGCCCGGGAATTATTCATCCCGAACTTTCCTAAACCTCTTTGGACTCAAAAATTTCAGAAATTCCAAATTTCAAAACTTCAAAAATTTCGAGAATTTCAAAAATTTCAAAAATTCAAAAATTCAATTTTCCCCAGCGCGAGTCATATTTTCTACCTACGTGTTACATGCAAAATTTTAAGTAACTTATACAGGTACGACTCAAGCAAGAACATACAACCCACTGTATCTCCCCAGCGGAAAGCTCGAGGCAGCATTTTCCCCGGAATAGCACGGGATGGGCCTACATATAGGCACACCCAGGACTTATGCGACAAGTCCGATTCCCCACGGAGTTATCATCATCAGCTCAGGTATGGTTTCTATCTTATGGCTGGCGGGCCCTTCACGCGAGTCTAATGGATTATAAACGACCAGATCGAAGTCTGCCAGGATTCAATCCTCGATTGGCCTGGTAGCTACTCTGGCTTTCGCCTTGTCCCAGCCTCAGTCAGAGTGGGGGCTCTGTAGACACCCGCATTTTGACTGCCAGGTGTCTATGGTAGTTTCCAAAAAACACCCGATGATGATCGGACGCTAACGTGTTTCTACGCGCTCGGGTGTGGGCTCAAAACCATTAGTTGTTGGCTTAAGCACTCACGGAGTATAAATCTCACAAAACCGACCTCAAAATCAGGCCCAGTGAGTCATTTCCAATCAAATGAGACTAATTTGGGTCAAAACCGACACCGGAAATGAAACCGACTTTTAACGATTGGGTCAACCCCGGTCAAAGTCATTTCCGAGACACACAAAAAACAGCCACATAAACATCAAAAACTCAGCCCAAATACAAGACCCATCTCGTGGTCCAAAACATTGGACCCGTGCGACCCAGCTGACCCACTCGATCGAGTGCTCAGCCCACTCGATCGAGTGGGCCCTCATTTGAGCCCGGCTGCTGACGTTTGGGCCACTCGACCGAGTAAAGGGGCTACTCGGTCGAGTAACCCTAGCTAGGGGTGCATAGCCTTGCCTATATATACACCCCCATGCACTCAACTTTAATCAACTTTTTTGCAACCCTAATTCAACCCTATTCTACACTAATCACATACGTCCAAAATCCTAACCCTAGCGTTTAGGAATTCGAAACCTAACCACCACAACTTAACCTATATCTCGATACTCCCGTGCAAGCCACAACTACGAGTCCCGTCCGAGAACAAGAACATGTAGGTTGAGGGTGCCAAATCTCCTCCTTTCTCTCTTCTCTTTCTCCCTCGCGTCGTCTTTGTCATCGTTGTTATCTTGTTTTTTTTTTTACTTTTATCGCGTCTATAATATCGTTAATATCACTAGTATAAAACACTAAAATACTTGTGAATTTGTGTCGAGTGTGAGTGATGGTGGGATAAGGAAACCCGAATATACAAGAGTATTGCACTCAGCGTTGCCGGTCGCTTATTCCACCACCCCGATCACTTGATTATTGAAACAAGTCAACCTAAATAATAGTTTTTATTTTCGTTCGCATCATTATTCAACCGCATATCTCATCAATTACAAACTACTTTCAAAACAAGCATTTTTCTAAGGGTCGAAACCCGTTGACGCGGATCTGACATCACATAATCCCTAGGGATTCATTACAATGTCAGAGAAACCAAGGGAATCAAGTCTTTCAATTCAAGTAACGTGTCGATCCGTTAGATTCGATACCAACTCAATAGTTGGATGTCAAGTCTAACGATCTAGTCAAATAAGTTAATTAACACGATTTTTCGTTGATGCTAAAATAGACGTCATCTAATTCGACAAGAATTAATGCTACGCTATAAACGCGGAGGGAATTAATATCGTTTTGGTTAATTTAAAAACGACGTATAGCAACTTTTTTATCTCGCTCTAATATCCGATGTCGATTCAATAATCGCACGTTGGATATGACGAGTATCATACACACGAATCGAGCACAAATTAAGCAATATCTATGCCCGATTCGACAAAGTCATCAAGTTAGCAAAATCAAAAGCAATTTCCAATTCAATAGCAAATCGCAAGCGAACCCTAGTTCGTACAGGGGGCACTCGATCGAGTGCATAGCCCACTCGGTCGAGTGGCACCCCGAAAATCAAGACAGGATGTTTTACGACCTCCACTCGGTCGAGTCTCGCAATGACTCGATCGAGTGGCAGTGTACTCGGCCGAGTTCGTGAATAACTCGACCGAGTAGGGTCTAAAACACGAGATATGAGCCTTTCCCGAGGACCACTCGGTCGATTCCCTCAATGACTCGATCGAGTGGCCTTATCACGACAATACCGTGAGTCCTACAAGTCCATTCGAGTCTCGTTAACGTTCTTTTACGACTTAGGTCAACACGTGTCTAATCAATCACGTGAAACATCACCTTTCAAAACTTTGCATCATCCTATTTACGTCAGTCTATATCATTCCATATCGCAAACTGTTATTATCGTTATACCGTTACTAACCGTTTGTTCTTTTGTCGATTTATCTTTTATTGTTTATTTTATTGTACTAAAATGAACCTTCGCATGCTAAATTTAACTACGACTTTAGATCTAGTTGCATTAAATCGACATAGAAACCCTTTCAATCCTTCGCATGTTTAGGGAAAATAATGTTTGCATATTCATTTTCCCGTTCAACTAACGCGCGTATTATAAATTCATTCGATATCCTAGTAGAGGCCGTTAATGTGCGGGCGGGATTGGGTGTCCTTTGTGGGCTTCCCAACACGTACCCGCACCCCTTACTCAGAACCTCGGTTTCCAGATGCCCGAAACCGTTGGCGCACGAGAGTCATTCAATACACGATAACTGGTAGTGATGGTATCGGTATCGCAATGCAAAGGGACGAGCCCAATAAACTCTGACATCGGAAATGGGCCATACTTTGTGCATGGCCCACTACGATATAGAGTGGGTTCGAACGGGCCCGAACTCCCACAAAGTTCGGTGGCGACTCCACTTCGATTTAAATTTCAATTCGATCCATTCTCATATGGAAATTCATTCGCCTCCCCAAACCCGCGCGTGGCCGCGTTGGGGTTGACCTATGTCGTGTCCACACTTAGACACGCTATCGGGGATGGATGGTAGTGAGTCTCCTCTTCTAAACTTGGAGGATCTAGGTTTAGATGACAACCTTTGTGAGGTTGTGATAGCCATTGGTGCAGCTTCTAGGGGTCCTCCCTAGCCTCGACTTGTGTATGGATTTGTATACGTTGTATATTTTCCCTAAATTTTAGTGTTTGAATTAGCTGGATTAGTCTTGTGTTTTCGTTTGGTGAATTGTTTATCTAGATTGACAAGTAATCACTTTTGCGTTCATTCATTTGCAATCTGACCTAGTTTAGGGTGTGTTGGCGTTGCACAGAGGTACGAAAACAGTTCCTTTTGGATGTTTTGAAATGCGTTCGTTTGAGCCGGGAATCAGATCAAATAGTACGTCGATTAAAATATTTTTACTCGAGATGGACGAGATGTAAAATTTTAACGTAAACATTAATGCGTTCTGACCGAGTATATCAGGAGATGAGCGTAGTTGCTTTGACATTCAGAATGAAATCAAAGTTAAAATTCGGGCAACTTTTGAAAAAAAAAGTTAGACCACTTTTTGCATACTCATAATATTGCTTTATTAGGCTACAGACGCGACTTGATTGTAACCGTTAATAGGCTACAACACGCCTAGGTGGGGTAGCTTATCCCCTAAAAAAAGCCTAAGCCTCGTGCGTCCAACGGCCGAACTCGCGTTCCTGTGGTCCCTGCATGGGTACTTCGGTTTTCGGAGCGGGTTTTAGCGGCTTCAGGAGGTCGTTCCCGATGTCCGAGGTGTCATGTGGTAGCTACGGTTATGATGCGGGATCGGTGTTTCTATCTTTGGGGTTGCTCTAGATGCTGCATGCCTAGATATGGGCGCCTGGGCTAAGGCTCTCGGGTTCTGGGTCGCCTGGGCTTGGGCGACTGGAGATTCGGGCGGCTGGGCCAGGGCGGTTCGAGTCCGGGTCATGGAAATTTTCGTCGTTTCCTAATTCTTGTGGGATTAGGGCTATATATACGGGTCGTGGGTGCTCGTTTTAGACATACTAGAATATCCATAGGGTCTAGAACATCCATATTTAGGGTCATGTCGGGTTTCGGGAATATCCTTACCGAGTGGGCAAGTTCTTTTAAGAAATGTGACCCCGAGGTTTGTTCAAATGATGGTTTGTCAACGGTTATCACGCTAAGTTGAGTCAAGATACAGGATGACTTCTTATTGGCATGCTCTAAGTTTTGGGACTCGAAAAGTCATGTTTTTGCTTATCCCGGGGGTAAAATTTGCCCTTTGCCCGAAGAGATAGATGCTATAGGTGGGTGGAGCTCGGTTTGACCTTGTGTGCCTCATGGGGATGATGCTTACGTGGAGCGGTTCTACCACTTTTTGGACCTTTCTTCATTGAAGGAGGCTAAAGGTTACTTTGGTAGGGATGGCATTAACTTAGAGTTGCTTTCTAGGACATTCTCGCATGTTGGTTCTCATCGTATTTCGACCTTAGCGTGCAGGCGTGCTTTTAATGTTGCGATGGCTAGTTATTATCTTTTTGAGGATGCGATGGCGCGTGAAAGTTGGGGTAACCCTCGAATTTTGGATGTGGTGATGGAAATGGAACATGGACGATCACCCTCTTTGCTTATTTTGGGTGAGCTTATTCTAGGTCTTAATGCTCGTGCTCGACTCCACAATGCATCTTTTCGAGGTTTCAGGATCATTTTACAGCTGTTTTTTGGTGCTATGTTTCTATGTAGCTTGGTTTTCTTTGTTTTTTTTTTGTGGTTGTTTTGGTTTGGAGGTGTGATGTTTTGTCATTTTTTGTACGGGTTTGGTTACAGGAGAAGCTTGGTTTGGTCGACCCTCCCCGATGCATTAAAGGTTATAACTACAGGGGTTTCACGGGCCGGAAGAAGGTCACAAGGAAAAAGATTGACTTTCCTATTTGGCTAAAGGGGATGTGGTCATCAGGTAGTCCATCCCATGGTGGAATATTTGTGGGCATACCGGGTTTCCATTTTCGTCTTCGACCGGGGCTTTGTTAATACTATCCATGAGGGATCAGGTTTATATTTACCCGGGCATGTTGTCGAATCAAATGGGTGTCAAATCTTCCATTCCAAAGGATGCTAAAGTTACTGCTAGTTCTGACCCATGGACAGAGGATTTGCTCAGGGGATTTAGGCCGTCCAGGGAACATAGGTTCTTGCATCCCGTTTTTCGACCGACCGACAATGCTTCCGTCCAGCGGAGGTTTTGTGAACACCCATCAGGACAGAGCAACTTAAAAGTTAGGAAGACAGCACTGCTAAGAGGTGAGGAGGTGACTCGAAGGACTGTCACTAAGCGCCTGACCAAAGACAGTATTACCGATCCTAGTTCCATCAATTCATCTAAGCGGGCCAAGACTAACGGGACCATATTAAAAATGCGGAAGAGGAAGGAAAGTGGGATTGGCTGGGCTCGCCTTTGGCCAGGGCGGTAAAAGCTTGTATTTAGAAGATCGACGATGAGAAGCACAAGCAGGTTCACCCGAATGATAAGGAGAAGAAAAGGTTGACCGGTTGAGCTCAGCCATTTTGTATTATGTATTATTATTTTATATTATGTGGCGTATTAGTACTAGTTTTAGTGGAGTTTTGACATGTTGTTGATCTCCGGGATATCCGGGTTTCAGATGCTGGATGTAAATGCCTCGACAAAGGCTCGATTTAACTGAATTTTGTTATTAATGAGAAGCACATTGTTATTATTTGTTTTTTTTTTGTGGTGGATCGCAACTCGATTCTTTATTTTACCCGGAGCGCCCTTTCGGGTTTTCACTCCGTCGTCGGCTCACCCTTTTTTGTTTTTTTTATCTTTTTTTTTTGCTTTTTTTTACGCCTCGCAACTCGATTTTTCCTTTTGCCCGGGGCGCCCTTTTGGGTTTTCACCCCGTCATCGGCTCGTCGTTTATGCTTCGTCTTTTTAAATAACTCAGTGGTCGGGTTATGGGGAGAGTCCCGGCTTGTACATGAATAGAGTAATTGATTTTTTTTTGTTCGGTTGTTTGGTTGTACCCGGAGGAGGGTTGCCTACATATCCGCTTTTAGAGAAAATCAAACCATGATCGTAGTTCTTTCGAAAAATGTGAGTGATTTTGCTTTAGACCCGTTTATGCCATTTATCGATGCGAACTTGGATTTTTTTTGTGTTGTTCTGTTTTGCTTTTCTTTGCTTGGCTTCCCTCTAAGTCGGAGGTTAGGATGCGGTTGTCAGGGTGTTTAAGGGTACTATCGTTTGAGTTGATCCATGTTGGTTGGGGTTGAGAACTCCTGACCGTCTAGGTCGGTGAGGATCACAGCGCCCCCCGAGAGTATTTTCTTAACAAGGTAGGGGCCCGCCCAATTCGGTTTAAATTTCCCTGTAGGGTCAATGGGAAGCGGTGCTCTTATGGATTTGATTACTAAATCTCCCTCGTGTATGTTTCGGGATTTCACTCGTTTGTTAAAGGCTCGCTGGATTCGTTGCTAGTAAGCTTGTACGTTGGATAAGGCATGTATCCTACGCTAGTCCAAGAGTACTAGCTCGTCATATCGTTTTTGGTTCCATTCTTCTTCGGGAATGCCGCTTTCGGCTAATATACTTAGTGATGGTATTTCTAGATCTACGGGCTGGACGACTTCGGAACCATAGGTTAGGTAATATGATATGGCCCCGGTAGGTGTTCTATAGGATGTTCGGTATCCCCATAAGGCGAATGGGATTTTGTTTGGCCAATCCCGGTAGTTTTTATCATTTTCTTAAGGATTGTGGTTATGGTTTTGTTGGCTGCTTCTACGGACCCGTTTGTTTGTGGTCTATAGGGTGAGGATTTGTGTTTTTGGATTTTGTATTTGTCGACGAGTTTTTGGGTGTCGGCTCTGAAGTGAGCCCCCTGGTCACTGATGATTTCGTGAGGTATGCCGTAGCGGCAGATGATGTTATTTTGTAAGAATTTGACTACTTGTTTTGAGGTTAGTACGGTGTAAGAGGCGGCTTCTACCCATTTGGTGAAATAATCGACGACCACTAATATAAAGCAGTGTCCACCTGTCCCGGATGGGTGTACTTTTCCAATGATGTTTATCCCCCAAGTAGAGAAGGGTCAGGGTGTGGCTGTAGTGTGTAGAGGATATGGAGGTAGGTGTTGGATGTTGGTAAATATTTGACAATTGTAGTACTGGCGAACGTGGCGTTGACAGTCTGCCTCTAAGGTAATCCAGTAATAGCCCAGTCTCATTATTTTTTGGGCTAGTTGGTGTGCACTCATGTGGAATTTGCACTCTTCATCATGTACCTCTTCCATGACTCACTCGGATTGGTTTTTGTTTATGCACCTAAGGAGGAATCCTAGTGGGGTTCGTTTGTATAGTAGTCCTTGATTTAGGACGTAGTGGGTGGCTTGTATTCGTAGGGCTCTTTTGTTCTTGGTGTTAGTGTTGGGCGGATATGACCCGTGGGTTTTGAAGTCTAGGATTGCTTTGTACCAAGGTTCCTCAGGGGTATCGTCGGTTTCGAGGTTATGAATGTGGGCTGGTTGTTCGCTTCTCTCTGCACAGATAGGCATAGAGAAAAGGTGATCGGGCATGTTTATCAGTGAGGCTAGTTTGGATAATGTGTCGGCGAATTGGTTTTCTTCGCGGGGTATGTGTATGAAGTCAATTTCGGTGAATTCCCAGGACATTGTTTCCACTTTGGTTTGGTATTGGGTTAGACTTTCTCTATAAACTTTCCAGGTACCCGTGGCTTGGTTGACCACTAAGGGTGAATTTCTGTGTACTCCAAGGTTTTTAATTCCTAGAGATGTGGCTGCTGTTAGACCTATTAGGCAGGCTTTGTATTTCGCTGCGTTGTTGGTAAGTCCAGTTGGATGGAGGTTTGTTCGTTGCAAGCTTATTCTTGTTCGCTTAGGGGGGTCAGTGATGGGTTGAACCTAGGGTTGTTGTTCCTGATCTCTTTTTAGGGTGCAGTTAATTGGGCCATTTGTGGTAGCCCTTGCGTTTTAGTCAATTGTCATCGATGAGTGGCATAGTGTCGAGTCTTTAAGCGTTAAAGTAAACTGTTGAAAGAAGTTAAGCGATTGTCGATGCATGTTTGTAAAAGCAAAGAGAGATGTTTTATCAATAGATAGTGAAACGGGCTAGATGCCCATGATTAAGTGTGTTTTGAGGGAGGTGGAGGACATGTTCCCTCACACCTCCCTAGACTCAAAAAAAGAAAAGACATTATTATTATTTATTAGCCAAGGCCCTAGGATGAACTAGACTCTTAATAAGACCAGATCCTGCCTCTAGGAGAACCTCCGCTGGTCGGACTCTCGGTGTTCACGGGGGTCACACTCTGGATGGGCTTGATACCTGAAGCTTGCCCTCCTTCGAAGACACCCTATAGGTACGTAAATCCCTTTGTCGATCAGGTCCTGTACTTCATGTTTAAGCTCGGTGCACACTTGGGTCTCATGCCCCCGTCCCTTCATGGTATAGGCAGTAAGCGTTTGGGTTCCAAGTCACTCCCCTCTTTTCTATAGGCGGGTCTGGGGTAGGTCCTATTAGCCATAATAGCTAGGCCTGTTGCAATTTTCTGAGGGCTTCAGCATAGGACTCTCCTAATTTGGTGAAATGTCTAAAGGGGCGATGAAGGCTTGTGGGTTCGACGGGGTGTGTGAGCCTGACATACTCGCATATGGGTCCCCACTGTGTACCAGCTCCTGACTCACCGGTCCCCCTTGGAGTTTAATTTTGGGACCTTCGAGGCCTCAAGGCGGAGCCTGACATCGTCGATGGAAGAGGAAATTGAAGATACTATCCCCAGTATCCCAAGGACCACGCTCATCAAGGCGTTGGGTTGGTCGATGCTACTTTCGTTGCTACTTGGTGTCATTCCTGGGTCTAGGGGTAGAAAAGGGACATGAGGTCGGGTCCACCAGGCAGTTTTAAGGACTCAAGGAATGCTCACAACCGAGCGACGTGGAAATGAGACCCTTGACTCGCGCGTGTGTGCGGTCATTAGCTTAGGGACTCGGGTGCTTTAGACTCTTGGTGTATTCGGCGAAACGCCTATTGAGTTTTAGGTCTCGGTAGCGAGACGATTTGACTTAAACCTCGGAGGTGAGGTTTAAAGAGGACTTCTCGGAATGAGACGACCCAAAATGTATGATCTCGAGTATAGGCGATCCTAGTAACTACCACACACAGTTAATCATACGGTTGTACGACGTAAGAAGTTGATCGCGATCCCGGCTCAGGATCAAAGAATTTTGATATATGTTTCTTTCGAAAACGACCAATTCTTTGCAAAAATTTCTTTTGAAAAGGATGGCTTGCAGAAATAGTGTAACGATGGCGGTATGACATCGTTTGTGATGAGGAGGTATTTTTTTTCGAAAACGGAATTGGGTGCGGTTAAATATGTTGGCGTGGTTGAATCCAGATTTTTAGTGTTTTATTTGGGTTGTTTGCAAACACACTACACATAACTAGGAATGCATACATTCATGCAGGATGCAAACGCGGGTAGGTTAGGGTAGGCTACCGCCCACGAATAGTCTTTTCTTAGGCATTGACAAATCATCTAGGGAGACGAGTGTCATACCGTCCGTTCGGAACTATCCGCTTATTATTCCTGTGGGGTACGCGTTAGGCGGCCGGAGCGTCAATCGAGGATCTCTCTGCGTGTCCCTAAAGATCTTATCGCAAAGAGGTCGATTGGTCCTGATATTGGTTAGGGTGGACTTTTTAGGGCGAAAACCTGTAGTGACCACAACTAGGAACTAGGAAATGAGCTTCACCGACTTCGTTTAAGTTACACCACCACTGGAAATTTATTTCCAAATCCCCAGCGGAGTCGCCAAACTGTGGACGTCCGTCTGCACCGCCCGGCGCCCCGCGCGGGACTGACCCGATATTTCAACGTGTGGCGGCAGCCATCCATGCGGCCCCTCCCGGTCGGAGGCCGGTCCGATCTCGCGTACGGGGCGATGTCTCGGACCTCGATTCAGATGACGATCCAGACTTGTACTAGACGGGTGCGGGCACCCGAATTTCTGTTTGGAATCGATCGAGTCGTGGTTGTAAATGTTTAAAGGCTGATTCATTGGGAAAGGCGACCTTTTTAGTGAACTGAATTCGTTGCTGATTTGTGGAGTCGCCACCGAGTCAATTATGGGGACTCGGAAACCGTTCAACTCAACTTTGATCCCTAGCCGGCTCAAAGTTGAGGGGCACGGGACCTAAAGATAAAGACTTGTACTCTTAAGCACTCCATGCCTGGAATGACTCTCATTGCCAATGGTTTCGGACATCCGAAAACCGTCGATTCTGAGTAAGGGGTGAGGGTACGTATTTGGAAGCCAACATCCGATAGGTGTCAACACCCAATCCCGCCAGCACTATAGCGACCTCTACTAATCAATTGGTGGGCTGATAGCCTAGTTCTTTTGTTGTGGTGGAAATACTGTAACATCCGTTGTTTTCACCCTATACCTTTTGCTACGTCGGTTTGTTTAGAGACAAGTAAGTATTGTCGTCAAAGTAGTTGTGTTTACATTCTTTGCATGTGATTTCACGTGACAGGCAGACCATGAAAAGAGGCACGTAGGAGAGTAGAGACTGCCAGCATTATACCTATTAGCAAATCAGTTTTAACGCGATAATACGGATATTAGTCATTCTCGTGATATACCTTACCTGGTATTCTGCTTAAGATGCGTCGGCTCGGTATTAATAGAGATGCATCGAACCTAATAAGGCGAGCACCCGGACTTATACAGAACCCGACCATCACTTTGTTCAGTTTTAGTTGTTTTACGTTTTGAATTCTCTGTTTAGGTCATTTAGCATGCGATTATAAGGTCATAAAAGCGGTAAATCATATGAAAAACTGTAAATGCGAATGTAAGTAAATCACATTATGAGTTGCACCTTTGGAGTATACACTAAACGGGACACGATGCACAGATAGTTGAGAACGGATCTTGGAATTACTCGGGTCTATTTAGTGTAATTTAGTACTTGCGGTTGAAGTTGGGACGTTACGTGTTTTAGTATATTTTTGTGGACCTAGTGTCCACATCTAGTGTTGTCATAGTGCATAATAAAAGAAAGTACCAATACGGAAAATTTTGTTTAGATGACAACCAAGTAACGATTCGACTTCAAGGCGGATCCTCCTAGTGATTTCGGCAGAGCTCCATTACCGTTGACCCTTCCCACGGCTATTCCGGCAGAGCTTCGTTACTATGGACCGGTTCTGCAGCTAATCCGGCAGAACTTCGCTACTAGACTTGAGCTAGTCGAACACAGGCACCTCGGTATCGAGTGGGGTGCTCGAAGGTGAGGAGTAGCGTCAATGTCGCATTTATCGGAACTACGATCGAGTGGATCATTTGCCTCAGGTGTCGGAGTGCGAGCCTTTAGCGAGAATGTGGAAGGGGAGAAGAGAGAGTTGAGCTGTGTCGAATGAATGAGGCGAAGGGGGGTTTTTATAGCTGTTTTTGGCCCTCGTCGCCCATATGGAAGACTGAGTTGGGGCGCACCAAGACTCAGGCGCCTGGGCTTTGGCGCGGGGAGTCTAAGACGCGTGAGGTGAGGCGGTTGGAATTTTGAAGATACGATTTTGATACTTTCCAAAACCGAGAGGGAGAGTATAATACATATCTTAGGGCTTAAGGCTTCCGGTGTTTACCCTAGCGCTGTGAACTTGGTGGGCCTCGGGTGTGCATCCCGAGGTTTACTTGTCTCGGTGCTGACTCGGTTTGAGTTTCAGGACCGACTCGGGGTCCCGCTGTCAGAATTGACTCTAATTAGTGTCTACGCGATCGTAAGGACACGACTAAGGCTGCCATCATGTTAGTTTTAATTTTTCCGAGTAATTATTTGATCCGTTCTATATTAAAACTACCTATAACATTGCAAACTCGCATCGCGTTGCAGTCCTATCGTCATCAGGTGTTTGTTGGGCACCTCTGAATCCACCAGGTCCAAATCTGTGTGTCTACAGGTACTAGGTAGGCCAATAACCTGAAACCTAACCAGTTTGGTATTGCTCTTCTCGAGTAGACCAATAACACGAAATCTACTCGATATCTTATACTCTAGCCATACCATATATAAAATGAAACTAGGTCCAAAAGATAATATCTGGGCACCATGGATAACACCATGTTAACATGCCAAACGCTCTTACCCGAGCAATCAATTTTAATAGCATCAATTCAAATAAACTATAAATAAATTCCTAGAGTATAAGATAAATTTTCACCATAAAATTCAATATCGCTTAAAACAACCATTTATCGAAGTTGTATTATTCGAACATGAGGACTAAATAAATTTCATGCAACCATATAATTAAATATACAACATTATACCCCGTATTTCTCTTACACTTGAATGTAAATTCACTTATTAAATAAAGGGTTATTTCATGACAATAATACCAACTATAAGGGGTCTTCTTAGATTAATCTCAACTATACGTAATCTCGTTTTAATATGAACCATGCCTTCATTAATCTCTCATTGATATAGGTGACCGGTTACCTGGAAAACTGGTTGAACCTTCCTCTTCAGTTTCGGCTGTTGGTTAAATTTTTTTTGAATCTTTCCAAAATTCATCTTGCATTTTTTTCTTCCGATTAGTATTATAGAAGTCATGAAAAAAATGCTTTAATTTTCTTCTTTTGGATTTCATGAACGACGACAGAACACTCAAGTACCCTAGAAAGTCACAACCGGTCAATATAACCGGTAATAGCAGGTCGTAATTTTGTCCATAGCAAAATGAGATTAGTGAAGGCATAGTTCATCTTAAAGCGAGATTACATATAGTTGGGATTATTCTAAGAAGCACCTTTATAGTTGGTATTATTGTCATGAAATAACCCTTAAATAAATGATCAAATTATTTATGATACATAATAAAAGTTAAAAAGCATTAAATAATTGATATTTATAATAATAATAGATTTAATTCTTAAAATAAGCATTTTTATGTTTTACATCGTAACATGTAATTTAATCACATACTATAATAAATCATTAAATAGTAATTATAGAATTAAATTTTAAAAGATGTAAAAGAAAATATAGAGAAGTACAAAATATGCTAACAGTGGGGTTCAAACACTAGCGGTCAAGTAAAGGGGCATTGTTTCTAACCACTACTGCACAACTACTATTCTATATCTTTTCAGAATTAAATATTACTTACTTGTGAACAAACAGGTTTATTAGGCTGACGAAAACTTATATTTCTAATTATTATACAATCATGGATATGCTTAACTACACATTATAAATGATTAAATTTAAATTACATATTGTCCATGAAAATTTATTTAATATAAAATTAAGTTTTAAGTTCAATAAAAATAATGTCATATTAATTATTTAACAAGTTTTTATACTTACAATTTATAATAGCATTTTTAATAAGAAATTTCATGAATTATTAATTAAATAAATAAATAAAAATATTTTATGACACTTATAAATTAATTAAAAAAAAATATCAGTATATATTTATATAAAATACCATATGAATTTATCTCATATTTATCATAACTTGAGGGCTTTATTGCCTAATCATTCATTTAAATTCAAATAAATAATTATATAAATTATAAAATCACCATGCAAAATTTTATTACATACTAAGAAGTCATATTATAACAAATTTTTTTTTTTTTTTCATAATTATTTACATATTGTGGACATTTATGCATGCATGCATGCATGAGTATTCATAAAAAAATTGTGATAACATGGAAAAATCAAATAATGATCCGAAAATCAAATCTAAAACTTAAAAATCTACATGCAACATCATCAACATAAAAAAAAAGAAATATAATTAAGAACATAATTATTTTAATAATTCATATAATTTATATATTTATTGCATGATAAATAAATTAGAGGCATGATTAAATAAGGAGCAACAAAACCAATCATATATGTTAATCTATATAATTCGACGATCATTTACAAGTACAAAGCTCGGTATAAATAGTCGAGTCTAGCTACTAGATACGAGGAACTAAGCTAGCCATTAATGATGCAGAAAGTGAAGAGTCTATATGTAGACACCCGCATTTTGACTGCCAGGTGTCTATGGTAGTTTCCCAAAAAAACACCCGATGATGATTGGACGCTAACGTGCTTCTACGTGCTCGGATACGGGCTCAAATCCATTAATTACTGGCTAACACAGTTACAGAGTACAAATCTCACAAAACCAACCTTGAATCCAGGCCCAGTGAATCATTCCGAGTCAAACAGGACTAATTTGGGCCAAAACCGGCACCAGAATTAAAACCGACCTTTTCGCGATTGGGTCAACCCCGGTCAAAATCGTTTCCGAGACGCACAAAACAGCCCCTCACGTCATCAAGAGTCCAGGTCAAACACAAAACCCATCAAACACCCAAAGTCCCGTGCAACCCTTTGGGCCACTCGATCGAGTGCCCGACCCACTTGACCGAGTGGGCCTCTTACGAGCCCGAATGCAAGCACAACGGGCCACTCGACCGAGTCAGCTGGTTACTCGGTCGAGTAACCCTAAACCGGGTGCCCTAGCAATACCTATATAAGCAACCCCATGCACACACAATTGGACATCTTTTTTTTACATCTTTTTACACTTTTAAAAAAAACCCTAGAGCAACCCTACACATACACATACAACGTCTCTTGCAAACCCTAATTCTACCCTAGCACGACACTAGCAACCCTAGACTAAGTTTTAGGAATCAACAACCCAAGCACCATAACTTAACCATCATCCACCTCGAAGACTCTTGTGTTAAAGCCACGGTTACGAGTTCGATCCGAACAAGAACATGTAGGTTGAGGGTATCAAAACCCCGTTCTCTTCTTCTTCTCTCTTCGTCGTCCGTCTTCCTTTTCTTCGTCTCTTTATTTATTTATTTTTTATTTTGTTCATTGTGTCATAATATCGATAATACTATCAATATAAAAGCATTAAAATACTTATCGATTTGTGTCGAATAAGAGGGATATCGGAATAAGAAAACACGAATATACTGCACACAGCATTGACGGTCGCTTATTCCGGTACCCCGACTATTTGATTACTGAGACAAGTTAACCTAAACAATAATTCGTTATTCTTTTCGTTGTCATCATCATTAATCTGACATTCATCAATTTTAAAACCTTTTTCAAGATACGTATTTCTAATAAGAGTCGAAACCCATTGACGTGGATCCGACATCACAATCCTTAGGGATTTATTTCGATGTCGGAGAAGCCGAGGGAATCAAGTCCTCTAATTTAAGCAAAGTGTCGATTCGTTAGATCCGATACCAATTTCATAGTTGGATGTCGAATCTAACAATCTAGTCAATTTAATTCAATTAATTCGATTTCTCGTTGATGCTAACGTAGATGCCACGTTGTAATTATGACGCTACAAACGCGGAGAGAAACTCATATCGTTTTGATTGACTTAAAACGACTCAAATCAATTTTCTTTATTTTTCGCTCTTGTATTCCGTATCGATTCAATAATCGAATACGAGATATAACGAGCATTTAACCCGAATTGAGCATAAGTCGTACAATATTTATGCTCAATTCGGTAAAACCGTCGAATTATCAAAAATCAAAAGCAATTTCTAAATCAATACAAAATTGCGAACAAATTATAATTCGTACAGGGGCACTCGACCGAGTGCCTAGACCACTCGGTCGAGTGGCACCCCAAAATCGGATCAAAATGCTTATTACGACCCCCACTCAGTCGAGTCTCACAGTGACTCGGTCGAGTGGCCATGTACTCGACCGAGTTGGCCAATAACTCGGCCGAGTATGGTCTGAAACGCAAAACAGAAACCTTTTTTAGAGGTTCACTCGATCGAGTCCATTGACCACTCGATCGAGTGGCCTCATCACGATCAAAACCGTGAGTCGGACATTCTACTTCTTTCTAAATTCGATAGTATTTTACGACTTAGGTCAACACGTGCCAAATTAATCACGTGTATTACTATCTTTTCAAATCATGCATCATCTCGTTTACATCATTCAATTCAATTCAATATTCGCACAAACCGTTATTATTCGTTATATCGTTACTAACAGTTTGCTTGTTTCTTTTGTCAATTTTGGTCGTTTATTTTATTTTACTAAAATGAACCCACATGCTCAAATTCAACTTCGACGTTAGAATTAATTGCAATAAATTGACTTAGGAACCCTTTTCAATTCCATTCACATGTTTAGGGAAAATAATCTTTGCATATCATTTTCCCGTTCAACTAACGCGCGTATTGGAAAGTCATTCGAATTCTTAGTAGAGGCCGCTAATGTGCGGGCGGGGTAGGGCGTCCTTTGTGGGCTCCCCAACACGTACCCTCACCCCTTACTCAGAACCTCGGTTTCCGGATGCCCGAAACCGTTGGCGCACGAGAGTCATTCAATACACAATATCCGATAATGTCGGTATTGGTATCAAATGCAAAGGGACGAGCCCAATAAACTCTGACATCGGAAATGGACCGTATTTTGTATACGGACTACTACGACATAGAGTGGGCTCAAATAGTTCCGAATAACCACAAATTTCGGTGGCGACTCCACATAGACCTAAATTTCAATTCGATCCATTCTCATATGGAGATTCATTCGCCTACCCAAACCCGCGCGTGGCCGCGTCGGGGTGGACCTATCCACAATTTGGCAACTCCACTGGGGATTAACTGATGCGTGACTTACCATCGGCATCCTCAGGGTGAGACTCGAATAGAAATCGTTTGACAAATACAATACGCGTTTTAGTTCTACGGTTCATGCATAACCCATATTTTCCCGGGCCGGTACTGGTGACCGACGTCCAACTATACCATTGATGTACACCAACATGGATATGTCAAAAGGTGGCCATAGTCGATTCGAGTGGGTTTCGCGGCATGTTCTAAGCTCAATTCGACTTAGAGAGTCCATCCCGATCAACGTCTAGACTATGTATACTGGTATAGACTCTCAGACCGACCGAGACTTAGTGTAGAGCATACATGGCGTCGTTATAATGCTTGTGTGACTACGTCCTACTTGGTTTCTGAGTCGTTTTCAAAATATGTCAACTTTTCAAAAATTGCATCTTTTTCAAGACATTCGATTTCAAAACCCGGGACATGCCGAATTTAGGACTTATGATTTTACTCAAAATGACCTATTTTCTAGACGGTATGCTGCCCAATTCAAAAATCAAAATCACTTTCAAAACCCGCGGCCCAATGCTCTTTCGTTTTTCTCGAAAATTGGGCCCTCAACCGAGTTTTCTCAGACTTCTTCAAAAACAATCAATTTTCAAAACTTCCCTCTTCTTAGGAATTCCCGTATTTAGCAGTGTCGGGTCATGTCATAAGTTGTCGAGGTCTCTAGCGTCGAAGCTCTGTCGATCTTACATCACGGGTTTCTTCCCTATCCCAGTCCGCCTTATTAGACTAAGGCAAGGCCTACCTAATTAGGACATACTCTTACGAACGAGGGCCCGTCCACACAATCGAGTGAAAAGTCTGGGGATGTCTCACGTGAACCTTCCTTCGAACAGAACTAGGCCCACTCGCCGAATCCTAGGGAAGGCCCACACTTCACCAGTCACCCGTCTAGGGGTCTTTTCTCGAGTCGTTTCCTCTTTCGGTCTTGTTCGGGATGTACTTGCTATTCTGGGATTTGGGGTAGCTTCTGATTACGCGGTGTTCTTACAGACAGGCCACCCGCAACCCGACATCAACGCAAAATGGAAGAGTTGAAGGATGCCCTAACCAAGATCGAGAATCAACTGACCTCCATCCAGGCTAGCCAAGCAACGTTAGACACCTGTTTGACCGCCGTAGAAAAGAAGGCCCCTGTTGACGGGTCCAGGACCACCGGGCCCATAGCTGAACTCATCAGCGTTGTTCGCAGGCTCGAAGAACAAGTTTACCTGTCAACAAGCAACTCAATCCACTCCGAAATTGCTCTTACCTATTCGCCTTTGAATAACGAGCTACCTACTAACCTCAACCTTACCGGAATTCCTATGTTTGAGGGTACCGAAGACCCGGTCCATCATATCCGGGCTTTCAAAGACTTTATGGCGGTCAAGGAGGTAAAGTCCACCATGTTTACCCACCTATTCCCCTCCTCTCTGGAGAAACATCCTAAGGCCTGGTACTACAGGCTCGATTCCAAGAAGTATAAAACTTGGGATGATGTGGCGACCGAATTTGCTCGGAACTACGCCGACAATACTGAAATTCAGACTACAATGCGTACTCTGGAAGTGATGGCCCAAGAGCCCAAAGAAGGGTTCACCAAATACCTACAACGATGGCTGGCCGAGAGTGTAAAACTGGTCGACAAGCCCAGTGAGAAGGTCTTAGTGGAGGCTTTTGTCAAGAACCTCCTCCCATCCTACCGGGTCTACCTCCGGTATGTTGTTATTCCTAATTTTGCTACCCTAACTGAAATGGGTACCAGGATCGAGGACGACCTAAGGCTAGAGAGCCTGACTAAGGCCTCTACCAAAGGCTATCAAGGGGCAAGTTCATCTACGATCAAGCCCACACCTGCAACTGCAACTCGCAACATCTTTGACGAGGTAAACCTGCTCGACACCTCATCTAAAAGAATACACCAAATCAGGTATTCACAGATATAGGGACTACCTATACTTATGCCTTACAAAGGCTATATTCAAAGGGCCTGATCCAGCCGATAGGCCCAACTGCAGAACCTCCAGTAGAGAAGAGGCCCAAAACTTATAATGACCAAGCCTACTGTCAGTATCACCGGGGTAACGGGCATGATACTGAAAAATGTTGGAGGTTAAAGCACCTGATCCAAGATCTTATCGAGAGCAGGAAAATCCCGTTGCCCGGAGACAAGCCGAGCAACAAAGAAAACCCGTTTAGCGCCCATGCTATATTCTCGGGAGAGGTAATAGATTGTGCTCACCACATTTCTCCTTTTATCCCACAAATCAATGGGATATGGTTCGATGATGAGGACGATGTCTACTTAGCCAAAGGGGAAGCTATCCCCATCACTCTCGAAGAGGTCCGAAAGGCTAAATCTAAAGCCTTAGCCACCAACCACCTCGCCGCAGCCGGGCGCTCTACTCCTATATCCGTCACTGAACCTGCCAGGACGGAGCCTACCCTCGAAGAACCAAGCCCGAACACGGCTCTGGTCCAGCAATTGAAGAGGGTTCGAGCTGACTTAACTGTATCGCAACTCTTAGTTAGCTCGCAAGCTCATCGGGAAGCACTGACTAAGGCTCTCGATGAAATCAAGGTCGACTCACAAGCTACCCCATATGAAATGGTAGCCACTATCATGCCTTATCTCAAAGGCAAATCCAAGGAAGAGGGCCCACTCATCACCTTCTCCGAGTCCGACCTACCGGTATTTGGACCCAATCATAATCTGGCCCTATACATTACCGTCATTTGCCGAGGCAAATACCTCCCGATGACGCTTATCGATGACAGATCCGCCGTAAATGTCCTTTCTCTAAGGACCGCAAAAGCCCTCGGCATCACCGATGCCGATTACCTTCCAACGGCGCATACCATCCAGGCTTTCGACGGAAGCCCGAAACCTGTTGCCGGGGACGTTAAACTAAAGATCATAACGGGCCCAATCGAAAAATTGTTAGAGTTCCAGGTGATTGATGTCACCTCATCCTTTAATCTACTACTAGGGAGGCCGTGGATCCATGCAGTTGATAAGTCAATGTTTATGCATATTTTTACCCTTTAATATTATATTTTCTATGTCGTCTTTGTATTATTTGAGCTAAACGTTATAACTTTAGTAACTTGATATACTATCGGCCTTATATTATTTTTGGTGCTAAATTGGGTATTTAATATATATTTTAATTATTTAATATGGATACATGGAAAAGACTACTAAAATCGTATGTATGTTTACAGGTCTAATCCCATCATCTAATGGGGTCGAAATCAAGTTTGAAACCATCCGCTCATTATGGAAAAATAAGGAAAGAAAATTGGGTGTAAAAAGGAAAGAAGAAGATGTTGAATTGGAAGAGCAGGATCAATTAATTAAGGAAAGAATAAATTCACTAAGACCAAATTCAACACTATAAAAGAAGGTATTAGGAAGGAGAGAACAAGGAGGCAGCACACATAAAGGAGTACGTAATAGGGCGAAGGCCTTGGCCTTCGCGGCCAAGATCGGTATTCAACCGGATTTTAATGCGGGACGCGATCAATTCAACTCCTAATTTATCTAACGGTTGTATCTATCTATCTTATTTAGTTTATTTATCGTTTAATTAGTTATTTAGTATAATCTTTCAATTATTTGAACATGTAATGTACCGATTATTGTTAATGAGTTATGAGATTACGTTATTGTTTTAACGTTTAATTAGTACTTTGATATTCGTATGAAATTCACGATTTGATTGTTGTTTTCATGATTATTAATTTAGCCTGATCACCTAGATTATTTACATGAGTCGATTGTTAAATTAATAGTGTTTTAAATTAGGTTGCAGCTTACTGGTCTAATTTAACTACTAGAATTTTGTATGATAATTGAGTTATATTTAATTGCAGCTTTCTGGTTCTATATAATTCAATTGATTGGTGCTCTTAACGCGATTAAATTTATTGACTTGATTCGTGCTTACATGGTTGAGTCAATCTAATTTAGTTAGGATTAAACTTGCGCGGTTAACGGAGTTTAACGAGTAAGAAAGATAAAACTGTTAATTTACTTGCTTACAAGGGATTAAATAGTTACCGATCTATTTGAGTCTAATTAATTGAATCGATGATTAACCCGACTATATCATATTTCGAATATTGTTATGATTAATTTTTATTATTATTTATTGTTATGTTTTTACATTATTATTATTATTATTTTCAAAACCAACAAAAACCCCCCTTTTATATATATTTATACTATTAAATAATAAATCGTCTTAGATAATAACGTCAGTCTCTGTGGGATCGACCTCTACTTACCCTATCTACCGTAGAGTTAGTAGTGTTTATAAATTTAATTTTGACTGCGGAAACGACACGCATCAGCAGTCAAGACCGTGTCCTCTACCTTACATAGAAAAGTCAAGATGCCACTTCGGGATAGCATCATCACACTAGAGGCTACTCCTATCACCATGGCTAGCTGTAATGCCACAAACCGGGCCGAACCACGAGGATTCTACTTCGTGGGCATGATTGTGAGGCATATCTCTTCAAGCCTTACTTCACCGTTAGCATCAACACGATGCTACAAAATCTGGGTTACCTACCCGGAGACACCTCAAGGCCGTACCTTCCGGCAGGGAAGATCATCGAGGTCCTGGGCAACGGAGAGTCTCGGCTCGGTTTGGGATGAGCTCGGAAAACGTGGGCCGGGCATATGCAATCAAGTTCGTCACTCCCGTGTTTTGGGCGATCCAGGTAGGCCTCTACCAACCCACAATCACATATCCCGAGACCAAAACGGCTCGGGAATGCAATTACATCCCTGACGATATATTCACCATCGTCCAGGCCGAATCCCATGAGGATGAAAACAATTCTGAGCCCGTGCTGGGGCTCTTATTTGGAGAAGACAAGGCCGTCCCCGCTCCGAAAGACGACTTGGTCAACCTGATCCTTCGCAACGATCGGTTTGACCCAACGAAGCTGATCATCGAAGTTGGTGCAGATACAGGGAAGCGGGCCTGGAGAAAGACCATCAAGTGGACCGACAGTCAAGGACGGGTCTACAAGCTGACCAGCGGCGAGGGAGACATGCCGGATACCGAGTCTGAGTCAGAGTCACAGTCGGAGTCTGAGTCCGAGTCTAGAGGGTCTGGCGCTAGAGTCGAGTCTGTAACCCCTCTTCCCTTATCCACTGAGGTCTCGAGGCCTGTCCCAAGACCTCTCCCTATCCCGCCACTGACCAACGATCAGATGGCCGCTCTTTTCGAGCTTTTCATGAAATTTACTATTAATAATAATTACGAAAACCGTTCTGCTTACGACTTGTCTTATTTCCAAAATTTTCTCAATTTCAAAGATTTTATATGCAATGACATTGAGAAACCCGACGAACAGGTACCTCTACCTCCACATCTGATCGAGCAGCTCAAACAAAGGGAGTCCCGGGATCCGGTAATCGAAGAAACCGAGTCCATGAACGTGGGAACCACTTTAGAGCCCCAGATGCTTAAGTTGGGCCTATCCTTAGATCCAGAGGAGAGAAGACAATTCACAGACCTCCTCCAAGAGTTCAAGGACGTTTTTGCATGGTCCTACAAGGACATGCCGGGTATAGACCGGGAAATCGCCGAACACCGAATACCCATCAAAGATGGGTCTAAACCGGTAAAGCAAAAACTCAGAAGAATGAAGCCCGAATGGTCCCTCAAAGTCAAAGAGGAAGTTGACAAGCAATTCAAAGCGGGCTTTATACAAGTGTCTGAATATCCAGACTGGGTCGCCAACATCATGCCGGTACCCAAGAAGTACGGCAAGGTGCGGGTATGCGTGGACTTCCGGGACCTTAACAAGGCCAGTCCAAAAGACAATTTTCCGTTACCACATATCGACATTTTAGTGGATAACACGGCCGACCATGCCCTCCTATCATTCATGGACGGGTATGCCGGATACAATCAAATCAAAATGGCAGAGGAGGATATGGGTAAGACCACCTTCATTACACCATGGGCGACTTACTGCTACACCGTCATGCCATTTGGGCTTATCAATGCCGGGGCCACTTATCAACGGACCGCCACTACTTTGCTCCACGACGTGATGCATAAAGAAGTGGAGGTCTATGTGGACGACATGATTGTCAAATCCAAGGACCGAAGCGGGCACATCTCGGCCCTAAGAAAATTCTTCACCCGGCTACGTAAGTACAACATGAGACTAAACCCACAAAAATGCAGTTTTGGGGTAACGTCGGGCAAATTACTGGGCCATATCGTTAGCCAACGCGGCATCGAGGTCGACCCAGCTAAAATCAAAGCCATCACGAGGATGCAACCACCCAAGACCGAAAAAGAAATACGGGGGTTTCTCAGGAAAGTCCAGTACATCAGCCGGTTCATTTCAAAATTAACCATGGTATGTGAGCCCATTTTCAAGAAACTGAAGATCGGAGAACGGGTACTGTGGGACGACAAATGTCAAACGGCTTTTGACAAAATCAAGGAGATTCTGTCTGCTCCGCCGGTATTAATGCCACCTCAACCCGGCTTGCCTTTGTCATTATACCTAACAACGACCGAGACAGCCATGGGGGCTATGCTGGCCCAGACAGTCGATTCAGAAGAATGGGCTGTTTACTACATCATTAAAAAGTTCCTCGAATATGAATGCAAATACACAATGCTCGAAAAGACGTGCCTAGCGTTTGTTTGGGCCACTAAAAAGCTCCGACATTACATGCTGAGCCACGAAGTACATGTATTATCCAAAATGGATCCTATCAAGTACTTGTTCGAGAAGCCCATCCTCAACGGCAGGATGTCCAGGTGGACTTTAATGTTATCTGAATTTGACCTCAAGTTTGTACCATTAAAAGCCATCAAAGGCCGGGTGGTGGCCGAGTTCCTCGCCGATAGTCCAATATCTGAAGAGGACCGCACTGACACTTGGGCCTTTCCTGATGAAGACATATTCCATACTGACACCGAGACATGGGATTTGTATTTTGATGGAGCATCCAACTTTCGAGGATTTGGGGTCGGGATTCTGCTGATCTCACCACAAGGGGAACACACTCCCTTGTCCGTCAAATTGGACTTTGACGTGACCAATAGCGCAGCCGAATACGAAGCATGCATTCACGGGTTGCAGGCAGCCGATGATTTAGGGGTAACAAACCTCCGGGTCCACAGTGATTCATCATTGGTCATCAATCAGGCTCTCCAAAAATGGAAAACTCGGAACGCCAATCTCGTGGCTTACCAAACACGGGTAAGGTTTCTAGAGAAACAAATCTAAAAGGTAGAATACATTTATCTACCCCGAGAAGAAAATCAATTCGCAGATGCACTTTCCAAATTAGCATCTCTACTGAACATCCCGGATCACCTGACCAGCATGCCGATCTGTGTCGAAAGACGGTCCGAGCCGGTGTATGTACTTGCCATCCAAGACATCGAGCTAACCGATCCGGAACCATGGTATCAGTCAGTTCTAATTTACTTGGCAACGGGAGAGTATCCTCCGGGAACTGAAAACCGGGCCAAGAAAGCCCTGCGGAGATTGGCAGCCCATTTTGTTCGCACTGACGACGGGCAATTATACAAAAGATGGCGTAGGGGGCCCTTCTCCTATGCATCGACAAAATACAGGCCGAAAAGGTTATGGCCGAAGTACACGACGGCGAAACCGGCCCGCATATGAACGCCCATATGCTAGCCCGCAAAATCACGATGCTCGGGTATTATTGGAACACCATGGAAACAGACTATCAGTTGTATGTCAAACACTGCCATAACTGTCAGATCTTTGCCAACTTACAGCATATGCCATCTTCCCTCTTATATACCATGACATCACCATGGCCATTTTCGACATGGGTTATAGACATAATCGGAAAGGTGCACCCTTCCGGGACGGGAGGTCATTGCTTCATTTTGGTGGCCATTGACTACTTCACCAAATGGGTCAAAGACGAGCCATACCGTGTCTTGAACGCCAAGCACGTGGCCAAATTTATCCAGAATAAAATAATATGCCGGTATGGGATCCCTCACGAGTTCATCAGTGATCACGGGACCCACTTTCAAGCTGAAACTGCCGCATTGCTGGCAAAATATAAAATTAAAAGGCATACATCTTCGCCCTACCGACCTCAAACAAATGGAGCGGTAGAAGCGGCCAATAAAACAATTGTCACCATACTTAAAAAGATGGCTGAGAATTACCGAGACTGGCCCGACAAAATATCCTTTGCCCTATGGGGACATCGAACCTCGATCTGCACCGCGATCGGAGCAACCCCATATTGCTTAACATACGGAATGGAAGCGGTCCAACCAGTCGAGCTAGAAGTGCCATCCCTCAGGATTTTACTTGAAAGCCAAGTACCTGAAGCAGATTGGGTCCAAGCCCGATACGATTCGCTAGTCCTACTAGACGAACGGCGATCACGGGCCCTCAACAATATTCAAATATATCAAAAGAGGATCCAACGGGCTTTCAACAAAAGGGTTAGGCCCAGAAACATCAAAGAAGGGGATTTTGTCCTGAAATCGGTTCGTGCCTTACTACCGGTTGACCCAAGGGGTAAATTCATACCCAATTGGGTGGGGCCATACTTAGTCAAGAAGGTCCTATCAAGAGGAGCGGTGATGCTGACAGACTTGGACGGGAACGAATTAGTCAACCCAACCAACTTAGACCAGCTGAAGCGCTATTACCCCTAAAACCCATCTCAATGTCATTTGCAAAATTTTATAAAAATTTGTCTTTTTATAAATTTTCAAAAAAATTATGGACAAGTCAATAAGCTAGAATTAATTATTCTACTGTCCCACATCTCGAATTAATAATCTTGATGTATTTCAAAAAATTGCAAAAATCAATCAAATCGATATTTTGAACTACGTTTGGTTTGATTCCGCTATTTGTGGATACGTAGGCAACCCCTCAAAAGGGTACAACCACTATAATAAACGAAAGACGGGAACGGTGTTCAATAATATGTCTTTTTATCTCGATTACAAAAAAAAAAAAAAAAAAAAAAAAAAAACACCGGACACGGCATACACAAAAAAAAATCACACCACAAAAAATAATAATACTAATATTCAAATAGTAAAATAAGAAGTTAATATCCTGGCATCTTCCCCTTTCCCTTGTCCTTCGGGTCGCGCGGAGCCCAAGGTCGCCGAGGTGGAGGCGAGCGTTCCCTAATTACGAGGGGAACCTCTTTAACTCGAACCCGTTTCTTTGACGACGGGTCTTCCATAATGGTCTTCGGTCCAAGTCGAGCCCGCACGTGCTCAGGTAGTCTATCCCGTGGGCCAAGTCGGTCCTGCACGGGTAGCTTTGGGCCTAGTCTCCTTCCCAAGTCAGTCTGGGGGCTCACCTTCCCCCAAGCACCTTTAGCGCTAGACCCTCCAGCTTGAGTCTTGGTCTTCTTCTGTCCTGACATGAGACAGACTAGAGTAGAAGGAGGGTCTCCTTCATCAAAAAAGCCCCTGTTGTCCTTAGCTTGCTCCCTTCGCAGCAGGTCGAAAGCTTCATCAACCTTCAGAGCAGCTCGGGCTTTAGCATCCCCTGCTTTGGTCCACTTCGTGTAAGAGTCGGAAACCCAGATCGAGTGGCGAGATTTGACAACGGGCCAAGTATGCCGTGTGTACCATCTTTGCATCTAGGTATCACACATTACATCAGTCAGTTGGGTAGGGTCACTCACAACTGCTTCAACTTCAGGGATTCGCTGGGTCCATCAATACTGCCTTAGTATGCGATCTGGGTAGAGATGAACCGTCTGCCCGAAAGATAGGATCACCTGATAGCGGGCTCTGTCCCTCGGGTCCAAGCCACTCCAAAGGTAGATGGGCCACCACGGGACTACCCATCGTATTAACGGGCCACCATGGAATGACAAAACCTCGTCCCAATACTTTTGCGTGATCTGACGAGAAAAGTCAACGGCCCGCCTCCTCGTCATCACCTGGTTATGACGTTAGTTGCTCGCATCAAGAGGAGGATCTACCACTGATAGCCTCTCATATAGCCAAATCTGCAAAGAGGAAACAAAAAAATGAGTTCCCGAGGAGAAATAGGTGTCCGCCCAAGGCCACTCGGTCGAGTGCCTAGGACACTCGATCAAGTGGTACTCCTGAACACAAACATGGGGCTTTCTACGAGGGCACTCGGTCGAGTGCCAGGGTGACTCGATCGAGTGCCCGCTGCAGCAAACCATCCGCGAAAAAAGTCAAAAAATCAAAAATCAAAAAATAAATTGCAAAGTAACATACTTGCAGCAATCGGGTGCTCCCGGTAAGACGAATTGATGAGTCCCTCTTGCGGCTGTCCAATCCTTGGATAATCTCGCCCGTGATTAGCCAAGTCGGGCTGTGTTCAGTCTCCTTCAAATCTACTACGGTCAAAAGACGGGTGTTTCCCATGCAGGACAACATATCCATGTGACCCTCGAAAGCATATACGTGGAGCATACAGAAAGAAAAAACCCTACGGCTGTAAGCCGGTCTGACCCGAACATCAATAGAATTCGTAAATTTCTCAGCCAAATCGATCAGAGAAATTTTATCACCTTCCATCATGCGGGATACCTCGTTGTGAGAAAGCCCTAGAAATTCTCGAAGCTTCCTCCTCGGGTCATAGATTGAGTACGGGACGGCTGGACGAAGTACCGGGTTCCATCCTCCTATAGCTGCAATCTCCTCAGGTAAAGGGCAAACTTCGCCCCGAGGAAAAGCAAAGACATGATATATGTCATCCCAGTAAGCCAAGCATGCATCCAGGAAATAACGATCAGCCACCATCTGACGGAACGGGTACAACTGAGTTATACCCGTTTGATTCAAAGCCACCCTATCCGTGTCCCTAAAGCGACGGGACCACTCCTGCAGCATAACGACCAATCTATCGATTCCCAGGGCTAATTCCTTAAGAAAATAAAGAGATTTTCTTTTTGCCTTAAGGGAAATAAAGGGTATTCTTTTTAAGAAGGGAGTAAATTGTGATGGAATTGTGAGAAAATCAAGGACATTAAGGGGGTATTTATAGTAGACCCCTTTCCATATCACAAGAATTTCCTAATCCTAATTGGAATCAAACCGCAAGCCTAGTCTCGATACTAGCACGGAAATCTCCATCCCGAACTTTCCTAATCTTTGTTAGATGTCAAAAATCTCAAAGTTTCCAAAATTCAAAAAATCTCAAATTTTCAAGATTTCAAAATTCAAGTTTTCAAAAAATCATTTTCCCCCAGCGCGAGTCATTTTGCTACCTACGTGTTCCATGCATTTTATGTGACTTATACAGGTACGACTCAAACAGGGACGTGCAACCCACTATACCTCCCCAGCGGAAGCCAACGGTGGCATTTAACGGGATGGGCCTACATATGGGCGCACCCAGGACTTATGCGACAAGTCCAATTCCCCACGGAGTTATCGTCATCAGCTCAGGTATGACTTCTAGGTTATGGCTGGCGAGCCCTTCACGCGAGTTTGATGGACTATAAACGACCCGACCGGAAGTCCGCCAGGTTTCAATCCTTGATTGGCCTGGTGGCTACTCTGACTTTCGCCTTGTCCAAGCCTCAGTCAGAGTGGGGGCTCTGTAGACACCCGCATTTTGACTGCCAGGTGTCTATGGTTGTTTCCCAAAAAAACACCCGATGATGATTTGACGCTAACGTGCTTCTACGTGCTCGGATACGGGCTCAAATCCCTTAATTACTGGCTAACACACTTACAGAGTACAAATCTCACAAAACCAACCTTGAATCCAGGCCCAGTGGATCATTCTGAGTCAAACAGGACTAAATTGGGCCAAAATCGGCACCGGAATTAAAACCGATCTTTTTGCGATTGGGTCAACCCCGGTCAAAATCGTTTCCGAGACGCACAAAACAGCCCCTCACGCCATCAAGAGTCAAGGTCAAACACAAAACCCATCAAACACCCAAAGTCAAGGTCCAAATGAATGGACCCGTGCAACCCTTTGGGCCACTCGATCGAGTGCCCGACCCACTCGACCGATTGGGCCTCTTTCGAGCCCGGCTGCAGGCACAACGGGCCACTCGACCGAGTCAGCTAGTTACTCGGTCGAGTAACCCTAAACCGGGTGCCCTAGCATTGTCTATATAAGCAACCCCATACACACACAATTGGTCAATTTTTTTTTTACATCTTTTTACACTTTTAAAAAAAAACCTACAGCAACCCTACACATACGCATACAACGTCTCTTGCAAACAATAATTCTACCCTAGCACGACACTAGCAACCCAAAACTTAGTTTTAGGAATCAACAACCCAAGCCACCATAACTTAACCTTCATCCACCTCGAAGACTCTTGTGTTAAAGCCACGGTTACGAGTTCGATCCGAGACAGGAACATGTAGGTTGAGGGTGTCAAAACCCCGTTCTCTTCTCCTTCTCTCTTCGTCGTCCGTCTTCCTTTTCTTCGTCTCTTTTTTTATTTATTTTTTATTTTGTTCATTGTGTCATAATATCGATAATACTATCAATATAAAAGCATTAAAATACTTATCGATTTGTGTCGAATAAGAGGGATATCAGAATAAGAAAACACAAATATACAAGTGTACTGCACACAGCGTTGACGGTCGCTTATTCCGGTACCCCGACTATTTGATTATCGAGACAAGTTAACCTAAACAATAATTCGTTATTCTTTTCGTTGTCATCATCATTAATCTTGCATTCATCAATTTTAAAACCTTTTTCAAGATACGTATTTCTAATAAGGGTTGAAACCCATTGACGTGGATCGACATCACGGTCCTTAGGGATTTATTTCGATGTCGGAGAAGCCAAGGGAATCAAGTCCTCTAATTTAAGAAAAGTGTCGATTCGTTAGATCCGATACCAATTTCATTGTTGGATGTCGAATCTAACAATCTAGTCAATTTAATTCAATTAATTCGATTTCTCGTTGATGCTAACGTAGATGCCACGTTGTAATTATGACGCTACAAACGCGGAGAGAAACTCATATCGTTTTGATTGACTTGAAACGACTCAAATCAATTTTCTTTATTTTTCGCTCTAGTATTCCGTATCAATTCAATAATCGAATACGGGATATAACGAGCATTTAAATTTAGAATCGGGTATAAATTCAATAATATTTATATTCGGTTCAATCAAATTGATGATTTATAAAAAAAACCCGAATTGAGCATAAGTCGTACAATATTTATGCTCAATTCGGTAAAACCATACCGTCGAATTATCAAAAATCAAAACCAATTTCTAAATCAATACAAAATTACGAACGAATTATAATTCGTACAGGGGGCACTCGACCGAGTGCCTAGACCACTCGGTCAAGTGGCACCCAAAAATCGGATCAGAATGCTTATTACGACCCCCACTCGGTCGAGTCTCTTAGTGACTCGGTCGAGTGGCCATGTACTCGACCGAGTTGGCCAATAACTCGGCCGAGTATGGTCTGAAACGCAAAACGGAAACCTTTTTTAGAGGTTCACTCGATCGAGTCCATTGACCACTCGATCGAGTGGCCTCATCACGATCAAAACCGTGAGTCGGACATTCTTCTTCTTTCTAAATTCGATAGTATTTTACGACTTTGGTCAACACGTGCCTAATTAATCACGTGTATTACTATATTTTCAAATCATGCATCATCTCGTTTACATCATTCAATTCAATTCAATATTCGCACAAACCGTTATTATTCGTTATATCGTTACTAACAGTTTGCTTGTTTCTTTTGTCAATTTTTGTCGTTTATTTTATTTAACTAAAATGAACCAACATGCTCAAATTCAAATTCGACGTTAGAATTAATTGCATTAAATTGACTTAGGAACCTTTTTCAATTCCATTCACATGTTTAGGGAAAATAATCTTTGCATATCATTTTCCCGTTCAACTAACGCGCGTATTGTAAAGTCATTCGAATTCTTAGTAGAGGCCGCTAATGTGCGGGCGGGATTGGGTGTCCTTTGTGGGCTTCCCAACACGTACCCTCACCCCTTACTCAGAACCTCGGTTTCCGAATGCCCGAAACCGTTGGCGCACGAGAGTCATTCAATACATAATATCCGATAATGTCGGTATTTGTATCAAATGCAAAGGGACGAGCCCAATAAACTCTGACATCGGAAATGGACCGTATTTTGTATACGGACCACTACGACATAGAGTGGGCTCGAATGGTTCCGAATAACCACAAAATTCGGTGGCGACTCCACATAGACCTAAATTTCAATTCGATCCATTCTCATATGGAGATTCATTCGCCTACCCAAACCCGCGCGTGGCCGCGTCGGGGTGGACCTATGTCATGTCCACACTATAACATAAATACAAAACATAAAAATGAGATTACAATATTTACTAAGACACCCCCGCAGTCGGAATGGTAGGAGAGCGGACGTTCAGGCTGGACCGAAAACGGGTGAACAGGTACCTGGGCAACCCTATGGTAAATATATCTGCATATTGGCAGTCTTCCGGAATGTGCAATACGCGGACTAACCCGAGTCGAAACCTCTCACGAACGAAGTGAATGTCGAATTCAATGTGTTTGGTTCGCTGATGTTGAATTGGACCGGGTTCCCGGAAAGGTAGACGGCAGAGACATTATCACAATAGACAATGCTGGCATGCCGTATCGTAACATGAAGCTCGAGTAAGAGATTGCGTAGCCAACTCGTCTCAGCGACGACATTAGCAACGCCCCGGTATTCAGCCTCGGCACTAGAGCGGGAGACGGTAGGCTGCCGCTTAGACGACCATGACACCAAATTATCTCCGAGAAAAACACAATAGCCATAAGTGAAACGGCAGAGGTCAGGGTAGCCGGCCCAATCGGCGTCATAATAGGCAGTAAGTTTGGTGGAATTGGACCTGACAAGGCTAAGCCCATTATCGAGGGTACCTTTCATATAACAAAGAATGCGCTTAAGGAACTGAAAATGAGGATCTCGAGGGGCATGCATGAACAAGCAGACCTGATGGACAGCATAGGAGATGTCGGGGCGGGTAATGGTCAAACATTGGAGTGCCCCAGTCAAGCTCCGGTAAAGAGTCGAATCGGTAAGAAGGGCGCCAGCAGTGGCGTTAAGCTTGGAACCGGCCTCAACAGGTGTAGCAACAGAGTTACAGAATGACATATCGGCTCGAGCAAGGATATCCCGAGCGAGCATACGACTCCTACGAGAGAAAAAGACCGTCGGATCGACGGGTAACACTGATGCCGAGGAAGTGATGTAGAGAACCAAGATCAGACATAGCAAATTCCTGCGAGAGAGTAGTGATAATGCGTCGTAGCAAGCTAGTACTAGACGCGGTTAGCACGATATCATCAACATAAGGTAAAAGATAAGTCATATCATGCCCGTGATGGAAGATAAACAGAGACTGGTCACAAACACTACTCTTAAAGCCTCGGGAGAGAATAAAGTTGGCAAAACGTTGGTACCACGCCCGAGGGGCCTGTTTGAGGCCATACAAGGACTTACGAAGAGGAAAAACGTGACCAGGAGCCGAGGGATCAACAAAACCCGGGGGCTGCTGCATAAACACGGTTTCGACAAGGTCGCCATGTAAGAAGGCATTCTTAACGTCCCATTGATGTATGGGCCATGCCGAGTGACAACGAGACTGAGGACGGTGCGAATGGTGGTTGGTTTGACAACCGGACTAAAAGTTTCATCACAGTCAATACCGACTTGTTGACTCTTACCATTGACCACAAGACGCGCCTTGTACCGAGCAAGGGAACCGTCTGAATGAAATTTGTGGCGATATAACCACATACACCGAATGACGGGGGAATCTGTGGGTCGAGGGACCAAGTCCCACGTTCCATTTTTAATCAAAGCACGATATTCGTCATTCATGGCAGTATTCCAGTTCGGGTCACGGAGGGCAAGGTGGGGTGATTTCGGGATGGGGGAAAGAAGTGGGGTGGCGGAAGCGGTTAAAACACGGGGTTTAAAGATGTCGTGCATAGCCCCAGTGGTCATGCGGTGGGAGCGGGTGGGAGGTGGAGGAGGAGGAGGAGGTGGTGGTGGTGATGGTGAGGAGGTGGTTGTGACCGGGGTCTCGGGGGAAGAGGGGGGTGGGGTGGTCGGTGGTGTCTCGGGTGGGGAAGGGGAAGGTTGTGGTGGGGGGGGACAGTGGAGGTTGGACCGGGGGTGTGGGTACGGGTTCCGGGGTAAGAAGAGTGGAGATGATGTGGGGGGGGGAAGGGAGGAAGAAGAGTCAAGAAAGGAGTAGGTGGTTGTGGGTTGTGGGTTGGACTGAGCAAACGGGAAAATCGATTCATCGAACGTAACGTGACGGGAGTGAATGATTTTGCCGGTGGTGGGGTCGAGGCATTTGTATCCTCGAAATTCGTTGGGATACCCGAGAAAAACACACCGAGTGGATCGAGGTGCAAGCTTGTGGGGACGGGTGGAAGAAAGATTTGGGTAACAAGCACAAACAAAAACACGAAGGTGTTGATAGGAAGGATGTTTGAGAAAAAGGACTGAGGTGGGAGATTGAAAGTTGAGGACTCGGGAGGGAAGGATGTTATGTAAGTAACTGGCGGTATGGAGAACATCGACCCAATATGTGACCGGGATAGATGCATGAAAAAGTAAGGTGAGAACGATTTCATTTAAACGACGGATCATACGCTCGGCCTTACCATTTTGAGATGAGGTTTGGGGGCACGAGAAGCGAAAAGTGAGACCATGTCCATCTCCAAAATGTCGAAAGGAGTTATTGTCAAATTCGTGGCCAAGGTCGCATTGAAAAGCTTTAATTTCGCGATTAAACTGGGTTTTGACGTAAGCACGAAAATTTAAAAATTTGGTATAGGTTTCCGATTTGAATCGGAGAGGATAAACACAAACAAATTGCGAAAAGTTATCAATGAGTACAAGATAATATTTATAGCAAAATTTACTAAGCACGGGAGACGTTCAGAGGTCACTATGAATAATGTCAAATGGGGCCACCGTTTGAGAAAACGACTCGGAAAAAGGAAGACGTTTATGTTTGCTTATTTGGCAGGAATGACAAAGGTACGAGCCATGCTCAATTTTATTACAGTTAAGGGAAAATTTATTACGCAAAATATCCAAAATATTTGGTCCGGGATGCCCAAGTCCGGAATGCCAAACGTCAGAAGACATGGCGACAAGGTGCTGATGGGAGGAGACCGGAGTGGTTGTGGTGGAACCCACGGGGTATAACTCACCGTCACTATTACTCCTCAGAATTAATTTCCCGGTTGCTAAATCCTTTATAGAAAATCCATACGGGTCAAATTCGACGGAAACATTATTTTCCGTCGTAAATTTACGAACGGAAATAAGATTTTTAATAATTTGGGGAGTGTATAAAACATTATTAAGTTGAAGGGTTCGGGTTTTAGTGGGTAGATTAGAGGTGTCGGACCCCAGAACCGGAATACTAGAACCATTTCTGACAAAAATGGAATGAATCGAGCTAGAATTAAAAGGGGAACGAAGGGTGCCTGGGTCGGCACTTAAACGAGAATATGCGCCCGTATCCATGAACCATTGACCTTTGTCAGATTGTTGTTGGAGAATTTGGGCTGGAAAAGCTTGGCCCATGTCACTTTGCTGTGCATACTCAGCCTTCAAGTTGGTGTTGCAAACAAAAGTAAACCCTGACATCTGACTTTTGGTGGTTGAAGGGGACGCAGGTGGCTGGTGAGGGGCGGCCCACCTGGGTTCGTTGCCGGGCCAAGGGGGCGACCCTCGGTGATGGGGCAGTCGGAGTCGGCTGGGTAGGTACCGGCGGAATGATACGCACGCCAGATCTGTGTTGGCTCGATGGTGGGGAAGGGGCGCCACGCGTGGTGGCCGGCTGGCCGTCGTCCCACAAACGAGGCGCAGGTGGGGCGGCAAGGGTGACGGGCGCGGCGCCGGCGGCCGGCTGTTCCGGGTTGGACGACAGGTGGCTTCGTCGGGAACGGGCTGGGCTCAACGGGGCTTCGTCGGACTTGGCCATGGGCATGGGTCAACGGTCCGGAGCCAGGATGTGTGATCAAAAACACGTATTTTGATCGTGAGGATCGAGTTTTAGGCTGATACCATGTTAATCTATATAATTCGACGATCATTTACAAGTACAAAGCTCGGTATAAATAGTCGAGTCTAGCTACTAGATACGAGGAACTAAGCTAGCCATTAATGATGCTGAAAGTGAAGAGCCTATAACATAAATACAATACATAAAAATGAGATTACAATATTTACTAAGAATATATTCATCATAAAAATATATACATAATTTATACCATGAAGTTCATATATTATCATAATTTTTGAATTTCATATATATCCTCAATCTCATTATAAATTCATAAAAATATTAGAATTTCATAAATCAAGAAAAGGAGTAAATCTAGTTACCTTGAGAGAAATTAGTATTACTAATAAGTAGAATGTGAGTGATATCAACCCAAGTGGTTTCCTTCCACCACGGTCTCTTGGTCACCTAGTTTTAGATTAAGAAAATTTATAAAGAAAATAATAAACAATTAAACTAGTAATGAATAAAACTAATAAATAAAATCTACACTTACTAGTAAATAGGATGGGTAGTATGGAATGAAGTTATGAAGAAAAGAGTGTGAGAAAAGGAGATGATGGTTTACGGTGGAGTGGTGGAGAATGAAGAGTTCATCACTTAGCTTGAATTTTATGGACAAATTAAGGCTAGGTAGATGATGATTAGTCATAGTCATCTAGCCATGCATGCCTATGGACCTATGCTCATTAGAGCCGGCAAGAAATGACACGACACGCAAACACGACACGAACCCGACACGAAATAAATGGGTTTAGGTTGAGGGTTGATGACCCATTTATGTAAGTGGGTCGACACGAACACGACACAAGATTTAATTGGGTCGGGTTTGGGTTGAGGTCCAAAAACACGAGTTTGACACGAATAACCTGTTTATTAAATTAGTCTAAATATTTTTAATCATTTTTAACATATTTATATTAATACTTTCCAAATATAGACCTGACACGAAAACACGACACAAACCCGACAAGAAATAAATGGGTTTGGGTTGAGGCTTAATGACCCATTTATGTAAGTGAGTCAACACGAACATGACACGAAACTTAAATGGGTCGGGTTTGGGTTGAGGGGTTTGTGACCCGTTTACCAATGACACGAACACGACACGACACGATCTGTTTGTCAGGTCTAATGCTCATAGACCTTGGGCTCCAAGGAAATGCGAGTGGGCAAGTTGGCAAGTTGTAAGCATGTGACAAAAATAAGTGAAGTAGAGATAAGGACGGAATAGATTTGGTCCGCGAGTTACGGTGACAGCCTGTTGTATTTCAATCATAGCTTTCTTTACAGAACTCTGATTAAGACGATTAAGGTGGTGTTGGAAAGCTAAGATAAAGATCTAAAACTTTTATGTTTTGATCAAAAGCCAAATACATCTGTAACATGACGTACAATGAGCAAATATATTGCCTCAGTGTATTAGTCTATCCGAACATAAGAGTTTAAGAGTATAAATAAAAGTGTGAAGGGTGGGAACCTGAAATATTAATTCCAAGCATACAAGTGATGGATGAATTAATGGATAATGGGGATAGAGTTAAAAGAGTTTATATATGTTTATCAAATTATGAAAGCACGGGGTGTTACAACTTCAACACCATGCCCCTTTGATTTGTAGAACATAACATTGAAACTTTAAGTCCTCTTTACAACTTCAGTGCACAACGTATACAACTTCACAAATAAATGGTGGAATGTTCATTTTTCTTCTGCTCATATATTCAATTGTATGCTTGAAACTTCAATTCCAAGACCGTAGAACTTCAACTCTCATCTTCTGAAACTTCACAATACGTGTCCCATATATTCTCCTCAATTTCAACTATAACACTATCAACAACACAAAACGCAATTCTTAGACTCATACGAAGTTAGTTCCTATGGAGTATCTAATAACCAATCACAAATGCATTATTAAGACTCAACAATTAAAACGTGGAAACCTAATAACCCATCAAAAACAAACCATGGATAATATGCAACAACATTTTAAGGGTCCTTAACATTTTGGATACGTGCATTTCGAAAAAAGCTTTCGTCAGGTAACTTTTAGTTTTTTTTTTTCATGAGAGAATTGATGAGGTAAATTTTAACAACCATCTACTTCTCTTTCTGAACACAGTTGACAAAAAAAAGTGATTACGATAAAAGAGTTAATGTCTTTTGCTTAAATTTTAACCTACATTTTTAAATTAGACGATACAATTCTTTCAATCACCATTAAAATTTTAACATAAATCTGTATATCATAGAAAATGATACTACGAAATCAAAAACGTAGTAAACCTACAATGAAACAAAAATCTAAAGAAGTCTCTTGTCTGACGGGATGAACGTGATAACCCATCAAAAACGTGAAATCAAACATATACAATGATACTACGAAATCAAACCTGCAATGAAACAAAAAACCAAAAAAATAAGTAAACACCATAAAAATTTGATTAAACACCATAAAATTTGATTAGGAACAATATTACTACCAAAAATTTATCAAACACCAAATCCCCAAATAGAAAACCCCCAATTTAACAAGAAACTCGCAAGTAAACCTGAAAATCACGACTAAACGCAAAAACCCTCAAATTGGAAAAAAAATTCCTAATTTCGCTGAAATCCCCAAAAATCATGAAACTATAATGAATTCCATAAAGTATAATATGTATGATTGTGAATAACACTCTCAAGTAAGAAAGAATTATGAGAATGGAGAACTTTAATTTGACGAATTAAAAAAACATACAGAATATCAGTAGTTCGATGAATAGAGTAGAGATTTGTGAATAGAATGCTACTCCGTGATGCGAAATTGAAAATGGAGGAAAAGGATGAGAAGATGAGATGACGTTTGGGAAGGGGATATATTCTTCGCCCGATCTTTTATTGAGATTGATGATGAAGAGATTATGGAACAATTGATTTTTTTTATTGTTCTTCAATGGAGGAGGGAAAAAGACAGTGAATGAAGGATGGAGAATGGAGAGTAGGAATGGTGATAGGAAAGGTGAGAGTAATGAAGAGTGAGAGTTGGAAGTATACTTAAATGAATATGGTGGGAATTTTGAAGGTGGGAAAAAAGAGGTCACTTGAAATACGTAAACCTCATTAATCTCTATTTGAAAAATAATTAAACATCATCAAATCTAAACCATCCATTTCAATTTGATCTAAAGGATGAAAATGGGACTTATGGACTTATATATTGAAATGGGACTTATATGATCTCATCTCTCTCTCTCTCTCTCTCTCTCTCTCTCTCTCTATATATATATATATATATATATATATATATATATATATATATATATATATATATATATATATATATATATATAGTAAGGCTCTTATGAGTCCTTCTCTATATATGAGTCCCTAAGTTCTCATCTCATCCATTGAATGAGATGAGGATGGATGGACAAGATTCAATCTAATCTTTGCATTAAAAAAAAAAAAATAAGATACTGCATCCTAAAATAACTCTCATAATTTTAGGAAACAATAATATCACATTCATTCATTATTCATTCATTCATTCACGTTCATCAAACCTAAAAAAAACGCTTCCAATATCACGCTCATTCATTCATTCAATCTGTGATCAACAACCCGTTACTATGGATTCAATGATCGCGACATCTTCATCAACGGTTGATAAGCAATTCGTGAAGCACAAAAAAGGTGAATTCCGATATTGCGTCAATTGTATTCATGTTTTGCGTCAATTGTATTCATTTCATTCATCATATTTTCATATCAATGGTTCATTGCTCTCGTGTTAGTATAGATTCCAGATTATTATGTTTATTATTTAGGTTTTTCATAATATTCACGGATTATTGTTTAGGTTTTTTATAATCTTGATCAATAGTAATGTTTTCATTGCCATGGAAGTCATTAAGATGCTCCATTTGATTAGATTTTACGTTTATAGTATGGAAACTGAATATTATTAAAGATCTGATCATAATATGATTTTTTCGCACAAACATATATATAGAGTTATTGTAATGCACAAAATATGTTACTTTAATATAGACCATCTGTTATTTTAATGTCTAACCCCTGTGTATAGACATCTTCTGTTAATTGAATATCGTGTTACTTTAATGCACTTCGTCTATTAGTTTAGTTCTTGTCATCTGTTACTGTAATGCATTGAAGTAACAAAAGATTTAGAATAACGAGTCATCATCATTAGAATAACATACCTAATGTATTACAGTAACACGTTTGAAGCATTGGTGTAACATGTCATCGGATTTAGTTATTAATGTTTTGGTTAGAATACCGTCATATTTCAAGTTCTAATTGTTTGTCTGTCGCCACGTTTATTTGCATGGTTCTTGTTTTTGTAGTAGAAGAAAAAGCACAGGAATGGTGCAGGGATGTGGGTGAGAGTTTCACTTCATACATAGAGTAGATCTTCAAAAATGTGGATGAGAAGAAGAAGAATCATTAGGAAACGCCATGTAAGTCATTGTCTGACGATGAAGAAGAAGAATCAGGAGGAGAAGAAGAAGAGGATGATGAAGAAGAAGCACAATTTTGAGTAGGACAATATATTGTTAGAGTAACATACATTATTCGTTAGAGTAACATATTGAATAAGTTACAATAACACAGTTTATGAGTTTGATTGATTTTCCAATATCTAGTCCCTAGAGTAACATCTTTATTGGAGTAAAATGAGTTAGAATAACACACATTATGCGTTAGAGTAACATACTTAATGAGTTGCAGTAACACAATTTATAAGTATAATTTGATTTCCAATATCCAGTTCTTAGAATAACAGGTGTGAAACATTGGAATTATATAATTTTTGTTTTGGAGTATCCTTAATAGAAATATACATTATTCTTTTGGTTGATTGGAAGTCTTGTTTATGCAAAAGACTATTATGCAACGTAACAAATTTTATGAGTTAAATTAACACAGTTCATGAATTAGAGTAACACATCGTATGAGTTAGAGTAATAATTTTTGCAAAAGACTATTATACAACGTAACATATTTTCTGAGTTAAGTAACACATTACATGATTAAAGTAACGCATTGTATGAGTTAAAGTAACACATTTCATGAATTAAAGTAACGCATTGTATGAGTTAAAGTAACATAGTTTATGGGTTACGGCAATAACATAGTAACATACGTACAATTACAGTAGGAAAATGATTATTTTTTGGTGAAGATGAAAAAAAACTTAATTTTGAAGAAACTTGTGTGAGAGAAAGATCAGGCACTTAAAAAGATTGATAGGAGAGAGAAAAGATTTGCATTGAAATAATTAAGGAAGAGAGAGAAATGATATATTTACCAAGATTTGTTAGTTATTTCCTTATTTCACCTCAAGCAATCACAACCATCCATCTTCCACTTGATCAATGGTCCAAGATTGGACTCACGGACTCAATTTATATAGGAGTCACTTGATCCTTACTCTCTCTCTCTCTCTCTCTCTCTATATATATATATATATATATATATATATATATATATATATATAGAGTAAAGCTCAAATGAGTCCCTTACTCTTTGTGAGTCCCTAAGTCCTCATCCCATCCATTGGATGGGATGAGGATGGATGGACAAGATGCTTCCAATTAAAAAAAAAAAAAAAAAAAGGAGATTCATTTTCCTAAAATAACTCACAAGAATTTAGGAAACAAATAACTTCCTATCATTCACGTTCATTTTCATTCACGTTCATTTCAATCCCACGTTCATTCACACCTAAAAACCAGAAAAACCCTTTCTTCATTCACGCTAAGTCATCGTTTTTGATCTCGAAAATCTGCTACAATGGATTCAATGACCGCATCATCGTCTTCAACGGTTGATAAGCAACTAATCGATTATAACAATGGTGAGTTTCTGTGATTCATTCACGTTTTTATTCGTTTTTTCTTCACGGATTTCAATAGTAATATTGCTTTCAATCTCCGTTTTCATATCAATGTTTTATCGCGTCAAATTGCGTTTTTTTTTACGTCTATCTTCATGTTTATAGTTCTTTCAATGATATTTCGTATCAATTTGCGTCTTTTTGATGTCATTGCGTTTTGATTCATAGTTTCGTATCAATGGTATTTTGATATCTCGATCTCCATAGATTACAGGTCTCTATGGGTTTTTTTTCAAGATTTTCCCTGATATCCATTGACACACATTTTTTTGATATCAAATAACGCAGATTCGTCGCTGAAGTAACATGCCTTCTGAATTAAAGTAACACTTACTTGCAATTACAGTAACACAAATGAACGTTCAGAAAAAGGGTTTTGATGATGATGTTAGAGTAACGTATTGTACACGTTAGAGTAACACCACTTAGGAATTGTAGTAACACATTATTTGCATGGGTGTAACGCTGTTTGATTTTGTGCAGGTGGTTTTGCCAAAGATGCGAACGCACATGACAACACTGGAAAAGGTAGAATTTGATTCATTTGATCAATCATGGATTAATAACAATGGTTCATTGATATTATTGTTTCACTGATATTATTGTTTTGCTTTATGTTGAAGTAGTCATGGCGTTGAAGTAACACAAGTTATGAATTACAGTAATATCTAATCCTAATTAGAGTAACACAAACACGTAACACTGAAAAGAGTTTTTGGCGCTGACGTTGGAGTAACATCCTTTAAGGGTTAAAGTAACACAACTTATGAGTTGAAGTAACACTTATGTTCATGGGCGTGACATTTTTTAATTTCTTGCAGGAAGCATTGACAAAGAACCGAATGCACAGGAATGGTGCAGAGATGTGGGTGAGGTTTTCACCATGTACATGGAGCAAGTATTTGGAACAATTGATCAGGCAGTGGAATTTTACAAAATCTACGCGCTGGCTTGCGGATTTGATGTGAGAAAGTATACTAAGCCAACCAAACGAAACTGTCCAAATCCGTACGCAGCACGACCGCCTAAACAGCCTACTAAGCCAACCAATGATGAGGATGACGAGGATGAAGTAGATGAAAACATCGAAGGAGAGGAAACTGAAGAAGACACCGAGGAAGACGAGGAGAATGAACAAGTGTTTTGAGAATACTCGTGTTTTTTTGTCATTATAAGAATTTCTTCTTCTGTTCTGGTTTACACAAAAAACTAATTTTGTACAATTTTTTTTACACATAGCGCTGTGTTACGGTGCATTTAACACTATATTTATTTAATACATGTGTTTTTGATTAGAGTAACATCTCATGTGTGTCAGAGTAACACTATTCGTCTGTTACAGTAACAGAAACAATGCATTGAAGTAACTGAAGACAACAACGTTGTTTAGACAAAATCATTGCCAAAGTAACTGGGATAACTTGGATTGGTTCCATTCATTGACAAAGTACCAACATTTGTTCTTCAAAAAACAATATATAATGGGTCAGAGGAATTGATTGCAATATCATTGTACAAACACCATTAATAACTTAAAGTAACATAAATTGTTCATTAAAGTAACATTTACAGTGCTTCGGTGTAACACACAGATTGTGAGACCAAAGAAAATTGGGTTAACTTCAGTAATCCTCATAGTAACACCAACAGTAAATTAGAATAACAGGTACAGCGGATTGAGTTAACGAAAAACTATATCGTCTGTTGACCTTCCTCTTGAGGTCTATGTGGTGGAATGTACAGCCCTCGTACATCAACATGTGCACGTCTTCTGCATTACAGTAACACGTCTTCTGCATTACAGTAACACATCTTCTGCATTACAGTAATACATGGTCGTACATTACAGGGTGAGAGTTAGAGTAACACGTCTTCTGCATTACAGTAACACATGGTCGTCTTTGAAATAACACCATACATGTGACACAGTAACAAATCGACTTCTTACAGTAACACATCAAGTTTATTACAGTAACAGCGTATGAGCATTAAAGTAACATCAAGTTTATTACACGAAACAGATGAAAACCCAGATACCACAACAGTCTTTGGTGAAAATAATTAATTATAGGGCACAAACACAGCAAAGTTAATCCATCAATAATTAGCGAAAAAATAAATGAAATCAGCCAAAGATGTAAACTAAACCTAGTTCTTCAGCAAAATAAACGAATATTAGCGAGTTACCTTGATGATAATGTTGGCTAAAGTTAGAAAGCTGCTTGAATGTAACCTTGCTCGCGTTGAAGGTGAGCGATTGAGTTGAGTTGAGTTGAGCGATTGAGTTGAGTTGAGTTGAGCGATTGAGTTGAGTTGAGCGACTGAGTGTTAGGGTGTGCTTGAGTTGAGCGAAAAAATTGAATAAAATGAGAGATGATGAATGTGAAGGGTTTTTGTTAGACGTTTGAATGAGAAATAATGAATGAGATGAGAGAGAAGAAGTTGGCATTAATTTAGGAAGGAGAGAGGAATTTTTTATTTTTTTCCAAAATTTGGTAGTTACTACCTTAATTACTACACACAATCTCAACCATTCATCCCCTTTAGATCAATGGCTCTAAAGAGGACTCATGGACTCAAAAAAGATAAAAGGACTCACTTGATCCTTCCTCTATATATATATATATATATATATATATATATATATATATATTTAGGATCTCGTCCGAATCACAACTTCGGTGCTAACTATTGCTTACGGTCCGAACCCCACTCACACTTCTTTAATGCTCCACTTACACTTTTTAATGGCTCCACTTACACTTTAAAAATAGCAAAATAAAAAATCCGACCGATCGGGGCAGGGGGCCGGTGGGCAGGCCGCCGGTGCACAGGGGGCCGGTGGGCAGGTCGGACCACCCTTTTTTTAATTTTTTTATGTATTTTTTAAAGTGTAAGTAGAGTCCCTAAAAGTGTAAGTCGAAGTTCAAAGAAGTGTAAGTGGGGTTCGCACCGTAAGGAATAATTAGCACCGAACATTGGTTCGCACCGGATCCCACCCCTATATATATATATATTAATTTCGTGCTTCCACTGCCGACTTCACGGCGTGGATGCACTCATTCGCTGACATGACATGCTCATATGCATTATAAGCTTTTTTGGACTAAGAGTTACTAAAAAAAATTGATGATTATCTTACGTACATAAATGATCAACTCAATTCAATTATTGTAATATTTAAGTAAAATTATTATTCACATAAAATTTATGTATTAAAATATATTCATATTTAATTATAAATCTAAATATAGTATTTAGATATAAATATTTTATTTAATTTTAATAAATTCTCACTAACCGAACGTAATAGAGGATACCGTAACAGAATGGGTCGGGTAGGGTATCGGCCCTAAATTCATGAGTTATTTTGGGTTCAGTAAAAAAAGTTGTGGGTAAAAAAAACGGGTTTAGGACCGTAAAGGGGGGTGTCGATTTCTTTTTTCTTTTAATTTATTTTTCAGATGGTATGACAATGTTCCTTTCAGTTTTTTTAGTTAATTAGTGTGATAATGCACATACATAGTACCATGAATACTCCTTTTCTAAACATATTTTATTTGACTTCATATATGATATATCTCATTCATAATTTTTAGTTTTATTTCAATTTATATATAACATAACTATAAACTGATCCGTGAATCTTCACGGGTGATAAAACTAGTTGTGCTGAAATAGTAGGTATGTGACAGTAGGTATTTTGCTAAATGGTAGACGAATTAATTTAGTTAGTAACTAAGTGACGACCAAATTAGGATTTAGATGAATTTAAATTAGTTAGCGAGTACAATCAGTTTGCAATTTATATGTTCTGATAAAAGTTTGATGATTTTGTGTTTTTGCTTGTGATGTGTATTTGATTTTTGAACAATATGGAACAACTGTTTTATCTAAATATTGTTTTGTTAATCAGATGCATAACTTTTGAAATGAGGGTTAGATTATAGTTGACTTAGAGGTAATAATGGTGGAGAAACAATAGTATAACTTTAACTGTAAAATTTATTTGTAACTTTCATCGATTTGTAACTTCAATTTTAATCAGTTCATATATTTTTGTAACTTCAGTTTATAAATCGTGTAACTTCAGTTTATATATTTTGTAACTTCAGATCATATATTGTAACTCCGGTCATGTTTTGTAACTTTATTTCGAAATAGTTCATATATTTTTGTAAGTTCAGTTATTATATTTTGTAACTTTTTAGTTCATTTCAATTAGTATATATATATATTATAACTCCAGATCATATTATAACTTTGATTTGGTTAGTCTTATAAGCTAATTGTTGTGCGTTTAGCATGACGCTTTTTTATAGTTTGTTCGTCATTCATATTACTCTATGTCAACAACAAGTCTGATCTCTTAATATTTTTCATTTTTTTTTTGTGGAAATGTAAGTTGTATATATTAATGTAAAATCATATATACATCAAGTGGACATGATCCTATAGATAAAAGTGTTATCTCTAGTGCTAAGACTCACTTTTTTAATGCTCTTAAAATACAATTGAAGTTCCTTCTTAATATTCTCGGCCCCAGCTACCGATCTTGGGCTTCTGTCGAAAGCCTGGATGGTCTGAGCTGTTGGAATGTAGTCGGCCTCGGTAATGCTGAGGGCTTTAGCGGTCCTCAAGGGGAGGACGATGACTGCGGACCCATCGTCAATTATGGTCATCGGGAGGTACTTTCTACGGCAGATCACCGTGATGTAGAGGGCCATGTTGTGGGTAGGCCCGAATGATGGTATATCAGCGTTGGAGAAGGTAATTAGTGGGCCTTCTTCCTTAGCTTTGCCTTTTAGGTGAGGTAGGACCGTGGCTACCATTTCAACTGGAGTAGTCGAGAAGTCGACCTTGACTTAATCGAGGGCCTTAGTGAGTGCCTCTCGTTGTTCCTGTGAGCTAACTAAGAGTTGCCATATAGAGAGGTCAACCCGAGTCTTCTTTAGTTGCTTCACGAGAGTCTTTTCGGTGGTTGGCTCTTCCGGGACGGCCTCCACCCTAACTGGTTCGGCGATGATAGGAACGTCCCTAAGGTGATTACTGGCTAAGGCCTAGGACTTAACCTTCTGGATCTCCTCAGAAGTGATGGGGACAACTTCCCCTTTGGTGATCAGAGGAAGACATCATCTTTATCGTCGCACCAAATCCCGTTTATTTGCGGGATGAAGGGAGAAATAAGGTGTGAGCAATCAACTACTTCTCCGGAGAAAATGGCGTGGGTGGCTAAAGGATTGTCCTTATTACTGGGCTTACCTCCGGGTAAGGGGATCTTATCATTTTCGATGAGATCCTGGATTAAATGCTTAAGCTTCCAACATTTCTTGGTGTCATGCCCATTGCCCCGGTGGTATTGGCAATAGGCCTGGATGTCGTAAGCTTTAGAGCAACGCTCGACTGGGACTTCGGGCGTTGGGCCTATCAGTTGGATCAGGCCTTTTGATGATAGCCTTTGTAAGGCAAGTGTATAGGTAGTATCTATGTCGGTGAATACCCGTGGTGTGGTATTCCTCTTGGACGGGATATCCAGTAGATTGACCTCGTCGAAGATGCTGCGAGTACCAGCTGCGGTTGTGGGCTTGCTTGTGGATGAGCTGGCCCCTTGATAACCTTTGGTAGAGGCCTTAGCAAGGCTCTCTAATCTCAAGTCATCCTCAATCCTCGTCCCCATTTCGGTTAAGGTAGCGAAGTTGGGTATGATTGCGTACCGGAGATGGACCCGGTAAGAGGGGAGGAGATTCTTCACGAAGGTCTCCACTAAGACTTTTTCGCTGGGCTTATCGACCAGCTTCACACTCTCGGCCCTCCATCGTTGAATTTACTTTGTAAATCCTTCCTTGGGTTCCTGGGCCATAACCACCAGGGTGCGCATCGTGGTCTGGATTTCAGTGTTGTCGGCGTAGTTCCGCGCAAATTCCGTCGCCACGTCATCTCAAGTTTTGTATTTCTTGGGATTAAGCCTGTAGTACCAGGCTTTTGGGTGCTTCTCGAGAGAGGAAGCAAAAAGGTGCTTGAACATGGTCGATTTTACCCCGTTAACTGCCATGAACTCCTTAAAAGCGAGAATGTGGTGCACCGGGTCTTCAGTACCCTCGAACATTGGGATGCCCGTAAGGTTGAGGTTGGCGGGCAGTTCGTCATTCAAGGGTGAATAGGTGCGAGCATTCTCCGTGTGGATCGAGTTGTTGGTTGATAAATGGACCTGTTCCTGCAGTTTGCGGACTACACCAGCCAATTCAGCTAAAGGCCCAGTAGTCTCGGTAGTGCCACTAGGAGTTCCTTGTTCCACGACGCTAACACGGGTAATAAGAGATCTCTGGTCTTCCCTTATTTTCTTCAATTGAGTCTCAAGTTTAGCCAACGAGGCTGTCAACTGGTCTACGGCTTCTTGCATCATGGATCTGGTGAAGGGTGGCCTGTCTGTAAGAATACGCCGAAATCAGAAACTGACCCAGATTCTAGAATCAAATAGTACATCTCGAGCAAAGAAAAGACTTAGACGAGAAAATGGCTCGAGACTGACACCTAGACGGATGACTCGTGGGTGGTGGGCCTTCCTTAGGATTCAGTTGAGTGGGCCTAGTCCTGCTCCACGTGAGAATTCCCCAGGGTTTGGACTCGAAAGTGTAAACGGGCCCGCCTTTTGTAGGAGTACGTCCTATGTAGGTGGGCCATGCCTTGACAAGTAAGGCGGACTGGGATAGGGAGGAAATCCGCGATGTAAGATCGACGGAGTTTCGACGCTAGAGACTTCGACAACTTATGACAAGACCCGACACTACTAAATACGGGAAGTCGTAAGAAGAGGAAAGTTTTTTAAAAGGGATATTTGGGCTTAGAAAAATCCCAAAAAGTTGGACGGACGGCCCGATTTTTGAAAATCGGGAAAGGGCCATCGGGCCGAGATTTTTGAAGTTTGAAAATGTTCGGGCGGCATACCGGCTAAAAATAGGCTATTTTGAGTAAAATCGTAAGTCCTAAATTCGGTAGCGTCCTGGGTTTCGAATATTTTTTTGAAAATATGCAAATTTTGAAATAATGGTTTTTTGAAAAAGAGATAGCATGTAGATCAAGCACCACTTAGTCATGGAAACAGTATAATGACACCAAGTATGCTTCTTAAACTAAGTCTCGGTCGGTCGAAATAGGGTCTATACCAACAACGACGGCGTTCTCGCAAATCAGGACGGACTTCCTAAGCCGAATTGGACTTAGAACATGCCGTAAAACCCACGCGAGTTCTGCCATCGGAGTCTTTAGTGCACCCACTTAGGAATGCACCGCGGTATAGTGGGACATCGGTCACAAGTAACCGGCCCGGGAAAGATTTGGGTTATGCATGAACCATCGAACTAAAACGCGTACATTACTAATCGAACGATTTCTTTTCGAGTCTTACCCTAGGAACCCCGATGACTAGTGGTACATCAGGAATCTCCAGCGGAGTCACCAAATTGTGGACATGACATAGGTCCACCCCGACGCGGCCACGCGCGGGTTTGACGAGGCGAATGAATCTCGTGTGAGATGAATCTTGAATTGAAATTTAGACCGAAGTTGGAGTCGCCACCGAACTTTGTGGGAGTTCGGCCCCGTTCGAACCCACTCTATGTCGTAGTGGGCAGTGCACAAAGTACGGCCCATTCCGATTTCAGAGTTTATGGGGTTCGTCCCTTTGCATTGCAATACCGATACCGACATTATCGGTAATCGGGTATTGAATGACTCTCGTATGCCAACGGTTTTGGACATCCGGAAACCATGGTTCTGAGTAAGGGGTGAGGGTACGTGTTGGGAAGTTCCCAAAGAACTCCCAACCCCGCCCGCACTTAGCGGCCTCTACTTCGATATCGTTCGTTTTTCGTGTACGCGCATTAGTTTGACGGTTGAATGATATGCAAACAGTGTTTTGACTAAACATGTGAGTTATGTTTGACTACGTCGTTTAATGCATCTAAACTAACGTCAAAGTTGTTTTATCATGTGAGGTTCATTTTAGTACAATAAAAACAAGCGACGAAAATAAATCGCTAAAACATGAACAAACAAGTTAGTAATGGTAATAACGGTTTGTAAATAATATAGAACGACATAAACGACATGATGCATGATTTTGAAAAGAGTAAGACACGTGATGGACTCGACACGTGTTTGACCGAGGTCATGAAAATATTTGATGCTGCTTTTAATTTTTAAATCGATGATTTACTAAATCGCATAGAAATATTGTATAATTTATACTCGACTTAACTTTCAATACTCGCCATATTCGATACTCGGTTATGGAACCAACATCCAATATTTAGAGTGATTTTTAGAAAAGATGTCATAAGTTGTTTTAAAATTTAACTAGGACGAAATAATCCCTTTTGTGTCGCAATTTCCAGGCAACCGCGCGACTTGCATGAACTTCGCGCGACTTGCACAGGCGCGCGACTCGCATGAGATCCGCGCAACTAGCATGACCTCCGCGCGACTCGCCTGACATATTCGCGACTCACATGACATCCGCGCGACTCGCATGGAGGGCTGTTTTGGCTTTTTTGATTGATTCCGTTAGATTTGATATTCGACAATGGAGTCGGTATCGCCTCCTTAGAATGATGATTTTGCTAAATCGCGGTAAAATATAGCATGATTTACATTCGATTCGGCTTTTGATGCTCGTCATATTCGATATTTGATTATAGAATCAAAAAAGATGTTTGTAAATCGTTTTTAATTGTATTAAGACGAAATAGTTCCTCCACGTTGCAATGTCATAATTAGTCTTTTCGGACCATGTGATCATTACTCAGCTTCAACAGAATTATGCTTAACATGATTTGATGATTGATTCCTTTAGATCTGATATTCGACTATAGAGTCGATATCGAATCCTAGGGACGACTCATTGATGGTACGAATTGCCGTGGGTCCCCACCGATCAATATATAACCAACTAATCCTAACGGTAGCAAGGGCAAGTTGGGTCGTGTCCACGGAGACGGTTATGGGTGTCTAGACTAGGTCCACCTACAAACAAGGCTAAGTCACACAAACAAACACTAAGAAGACGATAATTAACAAACTATGATGATTGAGAGGTATGAGAATGAACTAACAATGAACTAGAAATAATATGAACTAATATAAACTACTAAGATTAACTAAACAAATAAACTAGAGAAAATGATCGACTAAAGAGATAGAGAAATCAAATATGGGAAGGAGTAGGGTTAGGTCGGGTTCATAAGTGTAGTAGGATGGTTGGGTAATCAAGGGTGTAGGTGCCACTTAGTTACTAAGGTCGGTTTGCGCTCTCGCGCCAAAGCCAAAGTCCGCACTCTCGTGTCTAAGACTAGACCCGAACATTCATGCTAGAAACTACTCAAAACACAATCATTCAACCACAAATCGAATACACCATGAGAAGATAAGAACAAGTATGAGAAGCATTGGCCACTACTACCCACATAAGCAATACAACAAACACATAGTGTGCCCAATAAGTGACTAGCAACAAAGGAATCACCTTTACCTACAATTAAACCCTAAGCACCCATAATCCACACTTAATCCCCCTACTAACCCCACAAGGAACCTACTCACTCATAATGGAATCAACACTAAGACTAACAAGAGAAATAGACATAATAATCAAAACATCCATAATGAACAAACAAGAACAATGAACAATATGTAAAAATTCAAACTTGATGAATAAACAAAGAACAAGAGAAAAGAGATTATACCAACTACAAGAGGATGAAAAAGATGAGAACTTGAATTAATAATAAACCCAAACAAATCTCCAAGGTTGTCAAGCTTGGAAGAGTCTTCAAGAATCTCCTTAATACAAGACTAATTACTAGATTAAACAAAGATTAACTAAAGATTAAAGGAAGATTAAACCAATGAGAGGAACACTAAATCTAGGGTTTGAATGTTGTAGAGAGGTCTAAGAGAGTCTAAGGTAATGTAAGATGTTTAAACAATACAAGGGAGGAGTATTTATAAGGTTACAAGAGTGAAGGAGGAGAAAAGAATAAGTTGCGTGCTGCAGCTCACTCATCCCGCCCGGGACGGAACGGTCCCGCCCAGAATGAGATGGTCCCGACCGGGACGAAGTGCTTCTCGGCCGAGACGGGTCCAAAACAGTGGCCTGCTCAATTGTGCACTCCTTCCCGGTCGGGAAGGCCACTATCCCGCCCGGGAAGGGTCTGTATGACTCCATTATAGCCTCTAAGATCCCTCCTTGCTTCTCATGGGCTTCTCATCGATTCTCGGGGCTCGAGATTGAGTCTAAAAGGTTCGGGAATGGGTCCCAAGGTCTCGGGATCGAATCCAAGGCACCGAGTGATCGTTCCTTCCCTTCGTTGGCTCCAAAAGTGTAGGAAACGAGTCGGAATCGTTCCAATTCTCCATGAATGGTCTTGGGAACCTAAAACGAACTAGAAGAAGCATAAGTAGCTCAGAAAGCGCTCCATAGAGCGATTTCACAAGAGAAACCGGGACTAAACACAAGAAAATAGGCACTACAAACTACACTTATCAACTCCCCCACACTTAACCCTTACTCGCCCTCGAGTAAGCACAAACTAACTACTGAACTAGCAGAGCGGGTATTAGCGCACCCTACGCCCTTTCAACTCACGCGAGTACATGTAACACCCGCTATTTTCCTAGCGTTTTATCCTATCCGTTATGACTTCGTCATAACTCTGTCACATTTCGACCGTACGTTTCATCATTTTTTCCAAGCTTTATTTTCATTTTTGAGCCTAATGATATTTATTTTTATTTTTAAAGATTTTAATTCTTTTAAATCTATTTATTTGATTTTCTTCGTAAACTAATTATTTTTCCGCGAGGAATTCTACTTCTCTACGAATTAACGTTTTAATCTCGAATTTAAGTTATTTCTTTTCCTAAAAATGTAAACACATTCAAATAATATTTCCAACTAAGAAATAATTTTATTCATGAAAATTTACCCTTTAATAATTTGATTACGAAGTTTTTCATTTATTTATTTTCTAGCGCAGGGTTTACTCAAATTGCTTTGAAATGCTTTTAATAATTTTACGATCCTTATTTTTATCGACTTACAACTATTTTGGGACCACCTTGAACCATTTTTTTTTTCGTGACACTCTTGTCACACAACCACTACACATTTTTTTTTATAAAAACAATATGATTAAAGCATAAGATATTTCTTTCTCACAAATTAATATTGTTGACTCATGCAAACTCTTCACACTCCTCTGACATTCACTCTTGGCTGAAATTTTGGAGGTGAATGTACCTAGTTTTCATAAATTTTAAAGTCACCATTCACTCCATATCTCTTCACATTTTTCTATTAATTCATTCATCCATTTTATTCAAGCAAATACTCTCTTTCTCCCTATTTTTTTTCTTGTGAAATCAGACCAAAAACCAGCATCATTTCTGCCCAGAAATTTTGTGTTCATCATCTCCATTTTCCGTCTCCATTTTCGCTATATCGATCTTCTTTCCGTCTCCTTCGTTAAGGTATTAATGGACTTCATTTCCAATCGTTGTCACCTTAACTTTTTAGCGATATTATGGTATTTTCATACCATGGAATTCATTTTTTTTAAGGTTCCGAAGCGGTCCCGCATAAGACGAATATATCGTAGACTCGGATTTGGACTAGAGGTAACGTCGATGTTACTCGGTATTACTTGATTTTAATTGAGTATTGGTATGTATATATTTTTAAGTTTTATTTTGGCAATATATGTATGTCATATAATCTAGAAAATTTGCTTGTTTCGGTATTATTTATCGCTTTTACGGGATTAACAATTAAATCATCATATTAATTTGTAAAATCATAATATTCGGCCTAAACATGTAATATATGTTTATATTTTGGAAAAATTTTGTTTTTGATGATTTTTAATAATTTAGTATTTTTCTGATATTCTAGTTATCGATTATTGAATTTTTACCGTTTACGGGCAAAAACGATTAAAAACCGATTTTTAGTTCTAGTACCTAAACATTTTATTTTAATCTGATTTTTGACGTGGTAAAACTTTCTGATGAAATAGAATATTCGGAATTTTTCATAAATTTTCAGAATTGTTAAGTGGATGAATAAATTAATCACTTTAAATCATCGTTTATCGTTAAAACCGTGTTTGTCGTTTAAATTCTCCATTTCTGGTCTTTGGTTTAAATCTGGAAAAAATTATGATTCTGATAATTTCATAATAAAATGTAATTTTATGATTTTTAGTGTTTTAATAAAATGCTAGTAACGATAAGTTTTATTAATGGAATCGTTAATTATGAAAACGGGTTTTAAAAACGGTTTTGACGGGATTTATTAAATCTGGAATTTTTGGAAATCTGGAAAAATGGTAGATTCTGGTAAATCATGATTTTTATGTTTAATAATAATTGTTGGAAATTAATAATTTAATCGTTTTATAATTACTATTTTTGTTAATCGATATTGTCGAGATTAGGCGATTAATGAGAAAACCCTTTAAAAACCGAGTTTTAGGAATCTGGAAAATTTTCTTTTCTAGACAGAATTTCCATAAATATATTTTAACTATTTTTCATAATTTTTGAACTATTTATTAAACTCTTTAATTAATAAGTATTGATTTTTGGAAAAATTGAGATTTATCGTTAAAATGCTTCGTCTTACCTAAAAGAATTATTTTTCCAGCAATTTTGAAAGTATTTAAATCTGAAACTTTAAGAGTTAAATTATCCCTTAACATATTCTAAATATATCCAATGGTATAATTAAATAAAAGACGTTAAAAGATTTAATTTTACATTTGTCGTAAAATCCTATTTATAATCGTATTGTAGAAACTAATAATAATTAGGGAATTTTAGCTTTGTAAATTTTGGAAACACCCTAATTAGTAGTATTTAAAATGTTTAAAACATTTCTAAATCATTTTATAAACACTTGTATGACATTTCAATAATTTCATTAACTCAAATGTTCTCGTTTTAAGAATTAATATCGTTAAGACCGAAAGTACAAGTTTTATAAATCTATATCGTTTACTAAAACTGTGTTATTAGTATGAACTAATATTTTTGCTATTTTGATATGATGATATTTTGGGTAAAGTTTCGTAAAATAGAAAATTTCCTCTTTTGGAAAGTGATCCTTTTCTTTTTGTTCTCTTACGATTTATAATGATAATTTTTTTTTAATATCGATAATGGCTTTGTTTTGGAGTTATGGAATAAGGACAAGTGTGAGGTTAGAGTAATATATTCTAGGGTTTACGTTTTTGCCATCAACTATAAGGCTGGTGTTTCTTTATGGGGCACACTGGTTGTTGAACCGAGCATATATGGTGTTCGGGAGTGTGTGAACATTTTGACCTTAAACTCGTGCCTCGCAGTGTAAGACGCCGTCGGGTTGAACTGAGTATTTATGGTGCTCGGGAGGGGTGTACATATCATCTTAAACTAGGGCCACGCATTTATAAGTCGCCGTCCTATTATGGTTGAGTAGCCTAGTTAGAGACCGAAGTTTGATTTGTTTGAACTAAGTTCTCGAAGCTAGTTTAGTATTCTCCCAGTGAAAGTCTAGCCGTCGACATTAATTCTATCCATAACGCCATTTTGATTATTTTATTTATTATCGATATAAATTGGTTCGCAGGTTGGCAAATATTTTTATGTTTCTTCGGAAACCCTTTTGATTAATTTGTTTTACGCTAAAGCTTATTTTAATATGTTGTTTTACTGTTTTCCATTTTTACTATTTTTCCAATATTAGTAATTACTGTTTTAAAATCATGTTATACGGCTGGGAGAACGTTGACGTTGCTCCTTACTAATTGTGGCTGTTATGTTTTTAACATGACAGGTATGCATGTTTCCGGGTGTGGGCTAGCGGGCATTGTGGATCCTGCTATTATTATTTCTTTTACAATTTTGTCTTGTGGATTGTTAAACCCCTTTGTGGATCGTTTTAATTTTGGCCATTTTATTTAAAATGTTTGACTTTACCATTTAAATTTTATCAAGACATAATTACAGTGTGTTATAATCCCACTTCTACAGTGTTTCCGCCACTGTATTGCATTAGAATTTCTAGGGGATTACAGTTGGTATCAGAGCATCATTGTTCCAACGCTTACACCTGAAATTTGGGAAAATACCAATAAATTATTTAAACAATAAATAAAAATATTATTAGAGATGGGTAGAAACAAGTAAGGACTTATTTGTTTAGCTTTCATGTTCCTGAAACTCAATGATTAGCATTGGATATTTGTTTTATATGTCCAAGAAGAAGATGTTAGGTGGACAAGATGCTGACGTGATGCTGCTCCAGATCGAGACAGGACTTACTTTATACTCTCATCACCTGCTGACTCGAGTGGACAACTTGGTTCTCCAAGAAAGATGTCGATGGGGACTTTTAAGCTCCAATTCAGTTTGCTCAAGATACAGCTAGATGATCAAGGGTAGATTCCAGTTCCATCACGGTGCAGCAGACTCAGATGTGAAATCACTTAGGATTCAAATGGAGCGACCTAATACTATTGTGCTTGTTCCTCTACTTGAAGTTGAAGAAATCAAGCTAGATTCCTTTGTGATCTACGGAGGTCCGAAGATTCTCTTCTAGTTTAAGATTTTAATTATCTAGGATCATTGATTCTTTTCTTTCATCTTCCACCCTCTGATTCTTTCAATTCTTCTCTTATATTCTCATCTTCATTCTAATGGTGAGTCCTTCTTCTATTATTCTACTTTACCATCTTTCTCTTGAGATTCTTTGCTTAGACCGTATTCTGTCTTAGTGAACCCTTTTTAGAAGTTAAATATTTTGGAGGTTTAGTTAACTCCTTATTACCAACGGTTTGAGGATTGAGAGTTGTGCTCTGTTATCTAATCTAGTGAGCTTTTGAGGAATTGATTTGAATGGTATTAGTTGATTAACGGAATTAGGATTGTACCATAGAGATTGATCAAGCATGGGTTATGAATTACTTGATCGTATAGAGGATTTAGAGTTGAGTAAATTTCTGGATAGTGAGAATTATATCATATTTTGATGGATACCTAATACCCAACATAGAACCTAGTCAAGTGTATATAATAATATTACTTGGGATTCCTACCTAGTGTTGACTTAATGGACTAATTGTGGAATTTTGGGATCATAAATCACTGTTTAAGATGTTAGCCTGAGTGTTGTGGTACCATTTCAGGTCCTCATAAATGCTTAGTAAATTTTGGTTGAAATAGATTACCTGTATTTCTTAAGGATTAGATCGTTGATCGTTGTTTAAGGTTGTAACCTTTGAACTTTGGAGTTGAGTGATCTAACTTGGATAAATTGTTGTTGTCCCTGGAGAAGAGAACTATCTTGCACAATCACAGTTTGGTTTTATTGTACAGTTTTGAGGAATACTATTATACGAATCATCTTATTGGGACTGTTATATCCTTAGACCAACGAAATTGTGGCTTCGTTGAGTTAATAAATATTTTGGTGGTTTCACTGATACAATGTGAAATTTGGTGGAATTTTTATAAACCTTAGCCCAGTGACGTGTTTGAAGATGTGAGTGTTTGCGCCATTACCAATAGGTTTGAGCGTGTTTGAGGACTTGTTATACTTTCCCCAACTTCTTTACTTGTGGCATTATAACATGTTGGTAATCTGAGGATTCTGTGCCCGAACATTGTTAATAGGTGGATTTTATTTAGTGTTCCTTACTCGAGAAATTTGAAGTATACCTCGAGTTCAGACCTTATGAGCTTTGAATTACGAGCCTTAGTGATTACAAGTTTGGGTATGTTTTGATGACTGTTGGAATCTTAATTAATGGATTAGTCTAAATCATTTGTGGATTCTTACCATATTAATTGAAAGATTATGTAAGTATGTAAGGCTTAATTTTGGAGGCTATAGCAGTTGATGATTTTGGAGGTTTTAGATTGAGTAGGACCACCCTGTACCGATATTGGATTTAGCGTTATTTGATGGGCCAATTAGGAACCCGTGTTTTTGAGAGTCGTGCTAGGAATCTCGAGATGGTTAATTTCTTCTATAATCCTTGAGAGCTCTCTTCGACTCCCAACTCTGTCTTCCTTTCTACTTCTCTTGAATTCTGTTACCGCATCTGCTGCTAATCCCTTCGACCTTTATAGATTTTCAAATCTCTTATTGTAATTTATTTATTTATCCTTGTTCTATTTACCCGTTAACCATTTTTCGAACTCCCTTTTTTTATAAAAAGTTTGACTAGCGTAAAATATTAACATTTTGAGTTAATAATTTCTAATTGTGAAATTGCCTGTTTTGTAAAAAGTTTGACTAACTTAAACTTTTCGGATATCGTTAAATTTAACATTTTTGAATTATAATTTCAGAACTTTATACTTCACTTTTGTTTTATCTTTGGTTGATATTTATTTTTAGATATGTTTAAAAATGCCCTAATAATTTATTTTAAATTATTTCGAAATTAATTCAATTTTTGATTTTTAAGCAATCGAAATTTTATGAAGACTTTCATATTACCAAATATTTCAATTTCTACAGGATTATTATGTAAAACATTTTAACATTGTCGAAATTATTTTGTATGTTCAAGTTTGATAATATTTTTGAAAACTTTAATAATTACTTTGATAACATTTTCAAAATTTTAACGTTTTGAAATTATTTTTTCGTTTTTTTTTGTTGGTGGACTTTTGAATCTGTAATTGAAAATGTTTGACAACTTGTTCGATATTTACTAATTACAAAATTTGATTTCTCCAAACTAAATTTTGTTTCTTCAGAAAAACAAACATTATCGAATTTCTTAATCAAATTGTTTTACTTTTAGTTTAAAAAGTTTTGGTTACCCCATTTCCTTCGAGTTTGTTTACAAATGTTATTTGACGTCGTTATTTTATCAAATAAACATTACTTTACGATTTCTTTAATTAAGAGATTTTAAACTTCGGGTAGCTTAGCCCTATTTCCTCTTGGAATAAATGTTTTCATTCTATTTCGTGTCACTTTGGAAGTTGTAAAATTTTCTTTTAGAGCAAAATTGTTATTTATTTTTTGGTAAAGGTAAGTATATATTGATGAGAAAATTACATCAAGTCATTTACACGTGATGCCTCAAGAGGCGATTAAGGAAAAGATCATCTCTAGTGGCCAAATTGCAAATTTTCCTATGCTTACAAAATTCTCGGAATTCATTAGAAATTTCATTGCCTAAGGTCTCCGGATTCTTCAATTGTTGTTCCACTCTACTCTTGTTCCTTTGATTCCATATATGGTATATTAAAGCATTGACCACACCATTCTTGATGGCTCTTTGAAATTTTGTCCCTTTCAACTTGTTCCTGCCTCTCGTGTTCAGTTCAATAGCACAAGTCCAGTTGAGGTTCTTCCGAACTGCACTTATAAGTTTCTTGCTATACTCACAACCTGTAAATAGATGTTCAGCTGTTTCAGAATCAACAGCAATAATGCAGCAAAAATCGTCCTGCGAGACGCCAAATTTGTGCAGTTTCTCTTTCAAATTGAGTGCTTGGTGCTGATACATCCAGGCAATAAGCTGGTGCTTAGGGATAGACCAATTGGTCCAAATTTGACAGTGCCACGAGACGTTAGTACCTTTATCCCGAAGCCAATGGTACGCCGCTGCAGTGTTGTAACTTCGAGTATCCTGAATCTCCTTTGCATCATACGCCGGAGCCAATAAATCTCTAACCTGACAGATTTTATTCCAAGTCCATCCCGAATCCGTGTTGGGTTGATAATCCACCCAAGGTTTGCCTTTCAGATAGACATGGTGAATCCGTTGATGGCGAGGTTTTAGCCGCGTGTCCCGCCGATCAATATTTAACCGACTATTCCTAGTGGGTAGCTAGGGCAAGTAGGGTCGATATCCACGGGGACGGTATGTTAAAGTCTAGACTAGGTCGGCCTAAAAACGAGACTAAATCACCAAACAAACACAAAGGAAGCAATAATAGGTAAACTATGGTGGTGGAAGAGGTAAGACTAGGCTAACAATGAACTAGGCTAAAACAATGCTAAAATGGAATAACTAATGATCAAACAAACTAGTAAACTAAAAGAAACGATGACTAACTAAGAAGTTGAAATCAAATAAGAAAGGAGGTGGGGTAGGACGGGTTCATAAGTGTAGTAAGGTAATTGGGGTGATCATGGGTGTAAGCGTCCCTTAGTTGCTAGAGTCGGTCCGGGCTCTCGCTACGTAGACCAATGCCTAGGTAAGTTCGCGCTCTCGCGTCTAACCTCAACACAACCACAAAATGAACAAACAATGAGAAGATGAGCACAAGTATGGGGAGCATTGGCCACTACTACTCACACAAGCAAATCAACAAACACATAGAGTGCCCATTATGTGACTAACAACAAAAGAGTTACCTTTACCCCTAATCAAACACTAATCACCCATAATCTACCCTTAATCCCCCTACTAACCCCACAAGGAGACTACTCACTCATTATCAAACTAACAATAACAATAATAGGAGGAAACAACTTGAAAAACCAAACATCCATTATGAACAATAAGAACAATAACAAGAACAATATAAAAAGATTGAAACTAGAATAAATAAACAAGAAAAAGAGTAGAGAAGATTATACCAACAACCAAATGAAGATAAAGATGTAAACTTGCATAAAAAAGAACCCAAATCAACTCCAAGGATGTCAAGCTTGGAGAAATCTTCAAGAACCCACTTAATACAAGATTATCTAAACTAGATTAAACTAAGATTAACTAAAGATTAACTAGAGATTAAAAGAGGCTAATTAGGGTTTTGAATTCTTAAGAGAGGCCTAAAATAATCTAGGGTAAAGTATGGTGCTTAAACAATACAAGGGAGGAGTATTTATAGGGTTACAAGAATGAAGGAGGAGAAAAGTAACAAATGCGGGCTACAGCTGTCTCGTCCCGCCCGGGACAGATTGGTCCCGCCCGGGACGGGTCCAAAACAGAAGCAATGCTAAATGCGCACCTCATCCCAGACGGGATGAGTTCCTTCCCGTCGGGGATGAGTCTTGTAGGCCTCCAATATGATCTTTAAGGTTCCTCCTTGTTTCACATGGACTTCTCATCGACTCTCGGGTCTCGGGATCGAGTCTAAGGGGCTCGGAATCGGGTCCAAGGCATCGAGTGATCGTTCCTTCTCTTCGTTGGCTCCAAAAAGTGTATCTATTGAGTCGGAATCGCTCCAACTCTTCATGAATGGTCTCGGGAACCTGAAACGAACTAGAGAAAGCATAAGTAGCCCATGAACCGCTCCCAAGGAGCGATTCTGCAAGAAAAAAGGGACCAAAACACGACAAATTAGGCACTACAAACTACACTTATCAACTCCCCCACACTTAACCCTTACTCGCCCTCTAGTAAGCACAAAATAACTACTAAACTAGCCGAGCGGGTATTAGCGCACCCTACGCCCTTTCAACTCACGCGAGAACACCTAGAGGATAAGTGCTCTCCGCAAGGCAAGTGAGGTCTTGCGACAAAACCGTGGATGCAACCGGACACAAAAACACAAAAACAAACAAACATACAAACAAACCAAAGGTTGCACCCAAAAAGAAACAAATACCGCTTCCCTCTAAAAAGCGGTGAAAGAAGGACCGGTTTAGGACTCAAGGCAAGTGACAACGTTCCCAAGCTAGCAATACAAACCAAAATGGACAAAACCCTAATAGTATGACGACAAAGCAACAAAAACGTTGATAACTTACCTAGGTTCCTCCTAGCCTTCTAAGAACGTACTACGGGACGATCGGCGGGATGGAAAAAGGATGAACCACGGTGTTAGTCGACACTGTAGGTAAGTGAGACCCCGCCCCCTTTAGCAATGAGCCAAGAGGGTCGTCACATACCCAAAACCGGCCAACTAGTCCAAGTAAAAAGGTGGATATGATTGAAAAATGAGGGAAGACCGACCACTACCACTATCATCCTTCCTAAGGACTCGGTCCTTTGATAGGCTCTTCACGGTAATGATAGGAAAAAGGCTTATTTGAGAGATGTGGGGATTATTTTTTTGTGAGACGGCGGTTTTCTTTTGACATTTTTCTTCCTTTTGCATATTTGCTTTGTGTGTTGCCATGCCATTTCTTTTTCTTCTTTTCTATTTTCTTTTTGGCTTTTTGTGCCTTTTCCTTTTTTTCTTCATTTCTTTCTTTCTTTCATTTTCTTTCATTTTCTTCTCTTTGCCCTTTTTAGCTTGATTTGATTTATAGGCATTTCTTGGCAATTAAGAAAGAGAGACTTCAACAAATTGCAATTTATTGTGTGGATATGTGTAGGAGGTAGGGGAATGGGTAATTCGGGACGGGCCCTTCCCTTCAAACCCACAAAAAGGGGGAAACTTGGACTAATCGAGCAAATTTCAAACATAGTCACCTAAGGGACGGGACTCGGCAACCAAGGCCTTTTCACACCGTGGGTGGTCATAATGGTCAATAACGCAAATCCCGTAGTAAATCCCTAGTAAGCTAGGTGGACTCAAGGTAAGAAACGAACGAAATCATTGATTTAGGGTCATTCTACTAGACTAAAGTCCAAGATTCGATTTATACTACTAGGAAGGGAAAGTAAACACTTGCGCACTAGCCTCTAAACTGGGTTTTCGAAAACCTTCTTACACACAAGACATAACTACACACACAAAACAAAGACACGACATAAACGAAAGAAAAAGAAGCAAAGCAACAAAACAAAACAAAACAAAACGAACACATAAACAACACAAACACCACCCCGAGCTTCCAAACAAGTCACCAAATCAACCACAAGTATGCACAAAGCTCCACCAGAGCACACCACATTACAATCTTCTCTAAACTCCTCACGAGACAAAGGGGAAAAGGGGATAAAAGATGTTACCGGATGTCTTGAAAGCTCTCCGAAGCTATCGGTGATTAAGCAACCTATAAGGAAAAAGAGAGGCAAAACACGCACAACACAACAAATATACGACATAACGACATAAAAGGAAAACACACAAAAGAAAATCTTTTTTGATTTTGTGAAAAAATTTCAAATTCTTATTGCTTTTTGAAGATTTTTCGAAAAACAACGAAAATAAAACTAACTATGATAGAATATCACTCCCCCACAGTTAAGCCGAGCAATGTCCTCATTCTCGACCGTAGTGTATGGAGACGAAAAAAGAAAAGAAAAGAAATTATGAAAATAAAGCTAAAAATCAAAAAGAAAAGTGGAGAAAAGGGTAGAATGTGTCCGACCGGGGTGTAGTCAAGTCACCATGGGCCGAGACAAGAAAAGATATGGATGGGGGAAGAAATAAAAAGAAAGAAATAAAAGGAAATGAGAGGGGAGGACAAGGTGTAATCAAGTCACCTAGCCCGGATTCCGCCCAAATCCGACTAAATCCTACCAAAAAGGGTGAAAATCTTGTAAAATTTGGATTTTGAAATGACTCTCGATGTAGTCACGTCATCGAGAGTCGAGAGCAACAAATACCAAGGCCCCGAGGGCCACCATGACACAAAAGTGTATAAGGGGAGGGGAACAAACAAAGGCAAACAAGCTATAAAAGACGGAAAAGAAAGGATAGTTGTCGTCCCATGCGGTTAGCAACTCACTCGCTCCATCGTCTCATAAGTTAATATCGACACGTAGCTAGTCGTCATCTTTGTTATTCCTCTCCAATCGCGATATGGTTCCATGGTTGGGGCACAAAGGTAAAAGGATGTGGGTTTTGATGTGAAAGTCGGTGTAAAGGGAAGAGAAAAATGAGGTAAAAATGTGTATATGAGGTGTAGGGGTCATATGATGAGAGCAAGGATAGGTAGGGAGGTTAGGAGGGGGTATAAAGTGGTAGGGTGGGCTCAAACGACGAAGAAAAGGTCAAAGGAAGAACAGGGGTCCATCCCGGTCGGGATGGATGGTCCCGGTCGGGATGGATGGTCCCGGTCTGGATGGATGGTCCCGGTCGGGATGACCTGCCCGTCCCGGTCGGGAAGACCTCGTCCCGGTCGGGATGAGACTCCAGTAGACCCAATTTTTGGCACACTCATCCCGGACGGGATGACATCCTTCCCGGTCGGGATGGTTCATCCTTCCCTGTTGGGATGCACTCTTCTCGGCCGGGAAGAGTCTTCTAACCCTCTATAACTCCCAAAGCTCGTCCCAAGCTTCAAAAATCGACTCCCCTTCACACAATCCAAGCTCTAACAATGACCACTCCTCTCTAGGATTCATCTTCACTTTGCACCTACCAAACAAGCTCAAACACAATCATCAAAGTCCCTCCCTCACATCGCTCATCAACAATCCAAATAATCAAGAATTTCACAAAACTAAAAGAAATTACAAGAGAAATAGATATATACAAAGAGACGGTTCTTGTGGAACTCCGTCAAACCAAAGGTGGTGCATTATTCAATTCTTTTTCATCAACACTAGGCAAATTCAATCTCCATCAAGGGCACGAAGCAACAAATCGAAGGCTCTAGCAAAGTCTTCAATCAAGCTAGTAGTATAAGCATCCAAATACCATGGTTCTCCATGACCTCGTCTCGACGTTCCCGGGGCGTCCCGATCTTGTAAGTTCAATGGCTTGAACTTATACTTTTGATCCTTCGGGATATACCCAAACGTCCACTTGTCCTCATGCGGCCCCAAAGGAGGCTCATCTTGCTTCTTGCCTTTCAACTTGTCATCAAACCCATGTTATGGGCACTCATCTTCCCCAATCTCGGAGTCATCATCCTCAAGCTCATATGAATTGCTCTTCAAGCATTGTCCCAACTCAACCCCTAGATCGATGTCTTCCGTGGCGTGGATCATATTGCATGACTCATCGTTAGTACGCGAAGTGTTTCCTTGGAGGTCAAACACTAGCCTTTCTTCGCCTAACTCGAAGGTGATTCTACCGTTCTTCACATCGATCATAGCACCGGCGGTGTGTAGAAATGGGCGCCCAAGGATAATGGGAGTGATAGCATCTTCCGGCATATCGAGCACGATGAAGTCGACCGGAATGAAGAACTTCCCGATTCGTACCGGTACGTCCTCCAACATCCCCAATGGTCGGTTAAGAGATTTATCGGCCATTTGGAGTGTAATGGACGTACATTTCAGCTCCTTCATCCCTAATCCCTCACAAATGGAATAAGGAATGATGCCCACACTCGTACTCAAGTCACATAATGCTCTCTCGACCTTGTAATTGCCTATGGTGCATGGGATCGAGAAACTACACGGATCTTTCAACTTCGGAAGCGTGGAACCTTGAATAAGCTCGCTCACCACCCTTGTGAACGCAATAGTCTCTTCCTTGTCGATGGATCTCGTCCTAGCTAGGATTTCTCGCATGAATCTTCCATATGTCGGGATTTGGGTAAGTAGCTCGGTGAATGGGACATTAACATCCAGTTTCTTCACAATGTCTAAGAACTTGTCAAATTGGGCATCCGCCTTAGTCTTCATTTGCCTTGATGGAAAAGGCAACTTGATTTGAACCTTGTTTTGCTCAATAGGGGTGGACTTCTCACATGACACTTTTCCTTTACCCTTTTCTTTTGCTTGAAGTGGGGGAAGCTTGCCTTCAATGGGTTTTTTGATCTCCCATAAGACTTGCTCCTCCATTGGATCTTCCTTGCTTGAGCTTCCTTGAATTGGAGATGCAACTTTCTTTGTTGGTTCTTGCATTGGTTCTTGCTCACTAGGGAATGAAAGGGAGTCATAAGATGTACCTCTCCTCGTGGTAATAGTATTTACATGCTCAAATTTTGGTGTTTCACCTTGTGGAGGTAGTTGCCCCTTTTGTCTTGAGGAGCTTCCCGAAGCAAGTTGAGATATTTGGGTCTCAAGAATCTTCGTATGAGCATCTCTCGCCATGTTATCCCTTTGAACATAAGCAAAGAACTCTTGTTGGTTTTTTGACATCTCCATTTGACTCCTTTGCATCTCCAACATAGATTTTTGAATGTCGAAATCACGAGGTGGAGATTGTGGATTGTGCGGAGTATTGGTGAGAGCTAACGGAGTATCATAATCATGAATAGGAGACCGGCTCCTAGGCTTGCTTTCTTGACGGTTAGCTTGAGCTGCTTGTTGTTGTTGATTCCCTTGGAACCCATGAGAATTGCCTTAATTAAGGCCTTGAATGTTGCCATTGTTGTGGTTTTGATACCCTTAGTTGTGGTTTTGTTGTCTTTGGAAGTTTTGGTTTCCTTGGAAACCACCTTGATTGAAGTTCCCTTGTTGGAACCCTTGATTGTTGTTGTGGAAGGTACCTTGGTTATTTTGTCTGAAGTTGTTGAAGGGCCTTGGGTTGCCTTGATAACCTTAGTAACCTTGATTGTTGTCCCTCAAGGGAGGTGGAACATAGGGACGAAGTTGTAGAGCTTGTTGTTGAGGGACTTGATTGGAAGCTTGGTATTTATTAGAATAGGAGGCACCTTGCTTGAACGCTTGAAAAGGCGTTCACTTTCTCAACGCTTCCTTGACAATGCATAGGATCATGACCAACGATTCCACAAGTATCACACATCCCATAATAAGGCAAAGGAGGTGCAAATTCCAAAGCATTCACTTCTTGAATCGAGTGTTGGTTGGAGGAACTAGGGCCTTGGACTTGGTTGAGGTGGCTTTGGAGCTTCTTGTCAATGGTCTCCATGTGGGTCTTCTATTGAGCTCCAAGGTCAATGCTTAATTGAGCAATAGCATCAACCTCGTGCCTACCTCCTCGATTTGCCTTCCTAGGCCTTGAGTATTGAGAATTATGAACCGCCATCTCCTCGATCCTTGCCCATGTTTTGTCATCATCGACCTCGGTGAACCTACCATTGGAACCCATATTAAGAATAGCTCTTGAGTCCTCATAAAGACCATTCCAAAATTGTTGGACTAAGAACCATTGTGCGAGTCCATGATGGGGGCATGATCTAACCAAAGACTTAAACCTCTCCCAAGCTTCATAAAGGGTCTCTTTATCCCGTTGTTGGAAACCGGTGATGGAGGCCCTAAGAAAATTAGTCTTTTCCGGAGGGTAGAATTTTTGGTAGAACGCCAATGCAAGCTTCTTCCAAGTGTCGATGCCCATGGTTTCCCTATCGAGACTCTTGGCCCATTGCTTCGCTTTTCCAATTAACGAGAATGGAAATAATACCCAACGGATTTGATCTTGTGTAACCCCGGGTTGAGAAATAGCGTCACAATAATCGGAGAAAGTCTCCATGTGTTGGTGCGGGTCTTCGGTGGGCAAACCACTAAATTGATTTCTCTCCACAAGTTGGATGAATTGAGTCTTTGCCACAAAATTTCCGGCATAAGCGACCGGTAGAGTATTCGGACCCGGCAAGATATCTTCCGTAAATGTGGAGTGAGATGAAAACTTCGGCATAATTGGATGTAAGGGAGATGGTGGTGTAGAAGGAGTTGAAGTAGATGTAGAGGGGGAACTAGGACTAGAATTTCCAAAGGGATTGATGAGTATTGCTCTTGATGGGTATTGCTAGCGCTTGGTTGAGAGATTCTAACCCGGTTAATCGTCCGTTGGCGAAAGGCTCGAAAAACTCTTTCCGGCTCTGTATTAAAGAGAAAGAAGTCGCCTCCCCCCTAGGCATACACTACACACTATAACAAACGTGAGAACACCTAGTGCTTTATGGGCACTAGGTAACGACAATAAACAAGCACAATCGAAAGACAAAGAGAAAAGAAAGCTAAGAAAACAAGACAAAACTACAAAATATGCACAAGAGGTGATAGAAGAGCTCAAAGAAGGGTAACTAAGTCTAGCTATAAGCAAACTAAGTCTAAACAATGCACCGTCCCCGGCAACGACACCAAATTGATGGCGAGGTTTTAGCCGGGTGTCCCGCCGATCAATATTTAACCGACTATTCCTAGTGGGTAGATAGGGCAAGTAGGGTCGATATCCACGGGGACGGTATGATAAAGTCTAGACTAGGTCGGCCTAAAAACGAGACTAAATCACCAAAAACAAACACAAAGGAAGCAATAATTGGTAAACTATGGTGGTGGAAGAGGTAAGACTAGGCTAACAATGAACTAGGCTAAAACAATGCTAAAATGGAATAACTAATGATCCAACAAACTAGTAAACTAAAATAAACGATGACTAACTAAGAAGTTGAAATCAAATAAGAAAGGAGGTGGGGTAGGTCGGGTTCATAAGTTTAGTAAGGTAATTGGGGTGATCATGGGTGTAAGCGTCCCCTAGTTGCTAGAGTCGGTCCGGGCTCTCGCTACGTAGACCAATGCCGAGGTAAGTTCGCGCTCTCGCGTCTAAGAGTAACCTCAACACAACCACAAAACGAACAAACAATGAGAAGATGAGCACAAGTATGGGGAGCATTGGTCACTACTACTCACACAAGCAAATCAACAAACACATAGAGTACCCATTATGTGACTAACAACAAAAGAGTTACCTTTACCCCTAATCAAACCCTAATCACCCATAATCTACCCTTAATCCCCCTACTAATCCCACAAGGAGACTACTCACTGATTATCAAACTAACAATCACAATAATAGGAGGAAACAACTTGAAAAACCAAACATCCATTATGAACAATAAGAACAATAACAAGAACAATATAAAAAGATTGAAACTAGAATAAATAAACAAGAACAAGAGTAGAGAAGATTATACCAACAACTAAATGAAGATAAAGATGTAAACTTGCATAAACAAGAACCCAAATCAACTCCAAGGATGTCAAGCTTGGAGAAATCTTCAAGAACCCACTTAATACAAGATTATCTAAACTAGATTAAACTAAGATTAACTAAAGTTTAACTAGAGATTAAAAGAGGCTAATTAGGGTTTTGAATTCTTAAGAGAGACCTAAAATAATCTAAGGTAAAGTATGGTGCTTAAACAATACAAGGGAGGAGTATTTATAGGGTTACAAGAATGAAGGAGGAGAAAAGAAACAAATGCGGGCTACAGCTGTCTCGTCCCGCCCGGGACAGATTGGTCCCGCCCGGGACGGGTCCAAAACAGAAGCAATGCTAAATGCGCGCCTCATCCCGGACGAGATGAGTTCCTTCCCGTCGGGGATGAGTCTTGTAGGCCTCCAATATGATCTTTAAGGTTTCTCCTTGTTTCACATGGACTTCTCATCGACTCTCGGGTCTCGGGATCGGGTTCAAGGCGTCGAGTGATCGTTCCTTCTCTTCGTTGACTCCAAAAAGTGTATGTATTGAGTCGGAATCGCTCCAACTCTTCATGAATGGTCTCGGGAACCTGAAACGAACTAGAGAAAGCATAAGTAGCCCATGAACCGCTCCCAAGTAGCAATTCCTCAAGGAAAAAGGGACCAAAACACGACAAATTAGGCACTACAAACTACACTTATCATCCATCTCACCCACAATTTATTCTGACAATTACTAACCCACCAGGCAAGCTTTCCGATAGCAGCTTTGTTCCAGGTGGATGACTGAATCAAATTGAGCCCTCCTTCCTTGTAAGGTTTACACGTCTTATCCCAGGAGACTAGGGGTGATCTATGGAAATCAGCATCCCCATCCCATAGATAGTTCCTGCAAATTGAGTCGATTTGTTTAACAACGGTAGTAGGAATGATGAAGATAGAAGCCTAGTACGAATAGAGGGAAGAAAGGACACTCTTAATCATAACGAGCCTTCCGGCATAAGATAACTTTCTTGCCTCAATCTTCCTATTTCGATCCACCAAATTATGCACAATAGGCTGGCATTCTAAAATCGACAGTCTGGAGGATTTAATTGGAACACCCAGGTACTTGAATGGTAATGAGCCTTCAGTACACCCAGAAACCTGAAGTATGTCAGCCTTTATAGCATTCGAGACTCCATTAAAATAAACATTCGATTTCCCCTGCTCATTTTAAGTCCAGTTGCAGCCGAGAAGGAGGAAAAGGATCTCAACAAGACTATCATAGATTGAATACCACCCTTTGAGAACAACAGAAGGTCGTCTGCAAACATAAGGCTCGTTAGTTTCATGGATTTGCACAGGGGATGATACTTGAACGGATTAGTGCAAGTAGTATAGCTCAAAATTCGCGTCAGGTACTCCATACAGAGGGTAAACAAAAGAGGGGATAACGGATCGCCTTGTCGAAGTCCTCTCTTCCCAGAAAAGAATCCAAAGGACTCGCCATTAAGAGTTAGGGGAATAAGACGCGGTTGAGACGCATTGCATCACTAAGTTTCTAAAACGAGGTGGCATCTCTAGCATTCTCATCATTTGATCTAAAAAACCCCATTCCACGGTATCATATGCCTTAAGAAGGTCTATTTTGAAGAGGCATCGTGGAGAAACATTCTTCTTGTTATATTGTCTTATGATATCCTGACAAATTAAAATATTCTCTATTATGCTCCTGCCTTTCACGAATCCTCCTTGGACCGGGGATATTATATCAGGCAGGACCGAAGCCAAGCGAGAACACAGAAGTTTTGAGATGGTCTTATAGATGATATTACAGCAAGGGATGGGTCTATACTGTAACACTGAATCAGGTCTCTAAACTTTTGGAATCAAAGCAACCGTAGTTGTATTAATCTGTTTTAATAGCTGACCTGAAGAGAAGAAGTCGCTGATGGCATCAGTAACTTCTTTCCCAATCAACTCCTAACTATCCTTGAAAAATCTGCTTGAATTTCCATCCGGTCCGGGAGATTTATCATCCGGAATGCTGAGCAGAGCAGTCTTGATTTCCTCATCAGTGATGGGTCGATTTAAAATTTGCTGGTGATTAGCATTGCAAACAGGTCCCTGGATGATGACAGAACTACTTAGAGGAGTTGTATTATTGCTTTCTCCCAGCAGTTGAGTATAGAAATTCAGAAAAGCATTCTGAATTCCTTCTCTGTCAGAACGCAGCGTTCCTTAAGAATATTTAATCTCTGAGACAAAATTATAAGAGCGCCTCGATCTGAGTGCACCATGGAAGAAATTAGTGTTTTGATCTCTGTCCTTCAACCAGGTACATTTAACCTTTTGTCTTAGGAAGTCCATTCTTGCATCATTAAGTCTGCTATAAGCTTCAGACGCCTCTCTCTCTTGCTCTCTAATGGACAAATTTCTAGGGTTACTGTGCAATTTTTCTGGATCTCGATGAGTTTGTTATGAGCTATATCAGCACTTTTCTCAATGTCTGAGAAGTGTTCCTTGTTCAAGTCCCTGAGGGGACTCTTTAATCTTTGTAATTTCTTGGCAACACAGTACATCCGAGTCCCAGTAATATCTTCCTGCCAGCTCCTCGCCACAATATCTTTAAAATTCGGAGCCTTACTCCACATGTTATAGTATTTGAAAGATCTCTTCACGGCTAGATTACTACCCTTCCTTTTAACCAAGCATGGACAATGATCAAATAAACCTTCAGGCAAGAAATGTGCAACATAATCCTCATTGACAGTAATCCAATCTTGGTTGATTAAACCTCGGTCGAGTCTACTAAATATTCTATCCTCACGACGCTGTTTATTATTCCAAGTGCAGAAAGATCCATCCGCGGGACTGTCCATTAAATCGCATCTGTCAATGCATTCCTGAAATGGGATTATTTCAGCAAGAGAAAAGGCCCCCCTAGTCTTTCCTCCGGTCTGAAGACATAGTTGAAGTCACCTCCAACCATCCAAGGACCAGAAATCGTGCTCGCAATGCTTCTTAAATTATTCCAGAGAGGCACTCTCTGTTGGGTATCATTGAAGGCATAAACGAAGGTCACATAGGATACCCTACCAGCACGTTCAGTGACCCGGCAATGAATCATTTGCTCAGTACATTGGAGAGGATGAACGTTACATTGGCCAGGGTTCCACACTACCCATACTCAACCTCTTGTGTGCATATGCGAGTTAGTCACAATACTCCACTTATTGAAAACATTCAGCCCTATAGAATTCTGATTACTAGGTTTTATTTTAGTTTCTAAAATCCCGAAAACACCTACATTATTCTGCAAAAGAAAGTTATTTATCTCTATTTGTTTCTTCTTCTTATTCATGCCTCTAACATTCCAAAAACTGTAAATCATCATAAAACTATTTTGGGAGTATAGTCACCTTTTACCCCCTCCTTCAAAATATGTGGAGAGCTATTCAAGACCTGTTTAAATGATGCTTTAGTAGCCTGCTTCTGACTTATATCTTCATTCTGCATTTCAGGTTCCCCAGGTGATTTACTTGCTTCTTCCTCCGTCACTTTTGGTGAAGTCACAGTAGAATAGTTGATAATCTGAGCTTGGGGCTCTATATTTCCTATTTTCCTTTTATCATTTGTAATCACAGAATTGGAGGGTTGCTGCTTAGGCCTCCATATTCTAACTTCCTTTGGCTTCACCTCATGTCTTTTAGCCCCTATTCTACACTCAGATTTTTCATGCCCCATCCGTTTACAACCTGTACAAAGTACCGGTTTCCAGTCATATTCCACTTTGATGGACATAATTTCTCCTTTCTCATCTCTGAATTGAATACAGGAGGGAAGAGTTTGGCCTATAGAAATCTCCACTAGTATTCTAGCATAGCCCAACCTGGTTTTTTGTGACGTTGCTTCATCAAGTTGAAGAACTGGTCCCACCAATGTTGCTATTTTCATCAGGCTTGAACCCCAAAACTTTAGTGGCAAGTCCAATAATCTAATCCAAGTAGGCAATACTTTAACCTCCTCTTTCTTCAAGTCAATATCCGGACTCCAAGCCCGGATTATCATCGGCTTGTTGTCAAAGAGAAAGTACCCAGCGTTAAGAACAGAATTTTTCATCTCCTCATTCTAAAATCTAACTAGGAAGACTCCGTTAGGAAGAAAAGAGATCTTGTCAATAATATGTTGTTTCCATATTCTTCTCAGAAATCCTTCGAGAATGTGCCATGGCGGATTCGCGCCAATAATGAATCCATACACAGCGCTCTTCCAATACTCCAGTTCCGGTTGAATATCTTCAGGGGTAATTTGAAGCAACGGAACGTCCTTTGTGCAGGGGACGCTCTTCCTTCCTTGACGAGTAAACCAAGTCCCCTCATCATCTCCATCTATATTATCGTTGCCATGCTTCTTCTGCGAGCGATTGTCAGGCACTGGATCATCCTCCATCAATTTCTCAATAATAGCATCCTCATTGAAATCGTACGGTGGTACTCCCATAATATCCTGCATGGATTTTTCTTTCATCACTACGTCCGTGGGAGGTTTCATCTGTCGATCATTCCCAGAATTATCATTGTCCTTTGAGTTCCTTCTGTGTTTCCTCCTAGTGATATTGATCGGAGTAGAAGACGTCGCCGGAGCCTTGGCCATCGTGCCAGAGATCCCAGTTCGCCTCCCAATCTCTTTCTCTCACTAGGGTTTTTATTTTCGGTTTTCGTATCCCAACTCAGCAAAATTGTTATTCGAAATTGGTATCCTCATGTTTTCGAGTAGGGTAATCTTGAGTCCTTTCTGCTTATTCTCAGTTTCGAGGACGAAACTTTCTTTTAGTGGGGAGGATTGTAACACCCGCTATTTTCCTAGCGTTTTATCCTATCCGTTCTGACTTCGTCATAACTCTGTCACATTTCGACCGTACGTTTCATCATTTTTTCCAAGCTTTATTTTCATTTTTTAGTCTAATGATATTTATTTTTATTTTTAATGATTTTAATTCTTTTAAATCTATTTATTTGATTTTTTTCGTAAACTAATTATCTTTCAGCGAGGAATTCTACTTCTCTACGAATTAACGTTTTAATCTCGAGTTTAAGTTATTTATTTTCCTAAAAATGTAAACACATTCAAATAATATTTCCAACAAAGAAATAATTTTATTCATGAAAATTTAACCTTTAATAATTTTATTACGAAGTTTTTCATTTATTTATTTTCTAGCGCGGGGTTTACTCAAATTGCTTTGAAATGCTTTTAATAATTTTACGATCCTTATTTTTATCGACTTACAACTATTTTGGGACCACCTTGAACCAATTTTTTTTGTGACACTCATGTCACACAACCACTACACGTTTTTTTAGTGTAACATTTTATTTTTATAAAAACAATATGATTAAAACATAAGATATTTCTTTCTCACAAATTAATATTGTTGACTCATGCAAACTCTTCACACTCCTCTCACATTCACTCTTGGCTGAAATTTTGGAGGTGAATGTACCTAGTTTTCATCAATTTTAAAGTCACCATTCACTCCATATCTCTTCACATTTTTTTCATAATTCATTCATCCATTTTATTCAAGCAAATACTCTCTTTCTCCCTATTTTTTTCTCGTGAAATCTGACCAAAAACCAACATCATTTCTGCCCAGAAATTTCGTGTTCATCATCTCCATTTTCCGTCTCCATTTTCGTTATATCGATCTTCTTTCCGTCTCCTTCGTTAAGGTATTAATCGACTTCATTTCCTATCGTTGTCACCTTAATTTTTTTGCGATATTATGGTATTTTCATACCATGGAATTCATTTTTTAAAGGTTCCGAAGCGGTCCCGCATAAGGCGAATATATCGTAGACTCGGATTTGGACTAGAGGTAACGTCGATGTTACTCGGTATTACTTGATTTTAATTAAGTATTGGTATTTATATATTTTTATGTTTTATTTTGGAAATATATGTATGTCATATAATCTGGAAAAATTTTAAAAGTTGAAAGTTTGCATGTTTCGGTATTTTTTATCGCTTTTACGGGATTAACGATTAAATCGTCATATTAATTTGTAAAATCATAATGTTCGGCCTAAACATGTAATATACGTTTATATTCTGGAAAAATGTTGTTTTTGATGATTTTTAATAATTTAGTATTTTTCTGATATTTTAGTTATCGATTATTGAATTATTACCGTTTACGGGCAAAAACGATTAAAAACCGATTTTTAGTTCTAGTACCTAAAAATTTTATTTTAATCTGATTTTTGACGTGGTGAAACTTTCTGATGAAATAGAATTTTTTGAATTTTTTCATAAATTTTCGGAATTGTTAAGTGGATGAATTAATTAATCACTTTAAATTATCGTTTATCGTTAAAACCGTGTTTGTCGTTTAAATTCTCGATTTCTGGTCTTTGATTTAAATCAGGAAAAAATTATGATTCTGATAATTTCATAATAAAATTTAATTTTAAGATTTTTAAAGTTTTAATAAAATGTTAGGAACGATAAGTTTTATTAATGGAATCGTTAATTATGAAAACGGGTTTTAATGACGGTTTTGACGGGATTTATTAAATCTAGAATTTTTGGAAATCTGGAAAAATGGTAGATTCCGGTAAATCATGATTTTTAATTTTAATAATAATTTTGGATATTAATAATTTTATCGTTTTGTAATTACTATTTTTGTTAACCGTTATTGTAGAGATTAGGCGATTAATGAGAAAACCCTTTAAAAACCAAGTTTTAGGATTTTGGAAAATGAGATCGCTCGAAAACGGACCAATGAGATCGCTCGAAAAAAGCCTAAAATATATATATATATTGATTAGGGAATTTTAGCTTTGTAAATTTTGGAAACACCCTAATGAGTAGTATTTAAAATGTTTAAAACATTTCTAAATCATTTTATAAACACTTGTATGACGTTTCAATAATTTCATTAACTCAAATGTTCTCGTTTTAAGAATTAATATCGTTAAGATCGAAAGTACTAGTTTTATAAATCTATATCGTTTACTAAAAATGTGTTATAAGTATGAACTAATATTTTTGCTATTTTGATATGATGATATTTTAGGTAAAGTTTCTAAAAATAGAAGTTTCCTAAAATAGAAAATTTCCTCTTTTGGAAAGTGATCCTTTTCTTTTTGTTCTCATACTATTTATAATGATTATTTTTTTTGAATATCGATAATGGCTTTGTTTTGGAGTTATGGAATAAGGACAAGTGTGAGGTTAGAGTAATATATTCTGGGGTTTACGTTATTGCCATCAACTATAAGACTGGTGTGTCTTTATGGGGCACACTGGTTGTTGAACCGAGCATATATGGTGTTCGGGAGTGTGTGAACATTTTGACCTTAAACTCGTGCCTCGCAGTGTAAGACGCCGTCGGGTTGAACTGAGTATTTATGGTGCTCGGGAGGGGTGTACATATCATCTTAAACTAGGGCCACGCATTTATAAGTCGCCGTCCTATTATGGTTGAGTAGCCTAATTAGAGACCGAAGTTTGATTTGTTTGAACTAAGTTCTCGAAGCTAGTTTTAGTATTCTCCTAGTGAAAGTCTAGCCGTCGACACTAATTCTATCCATAACGCCATTTCGATTATTTTATTTATTATCGATATAAATTGGTTTGCAGGTTGGCAAATATTTTTATGTTTCTTCGGAAACCCTTTTGATTAATTTGTTTTACGCTAAAGCTTATTTTAATATGCTGTTTTACTGTTTTCCATTTTACTATTTTTCCTATATTAGTAATTACTGTTTTAAAATCCTGTTATACGGCTAGGAGAACGTTGACGTTGATCCTCACTGATTGTGGCTGTTATGTTTTTAACATGACAGGTATGCATGTTTTCGGGTGTGGGCTAGCGGGCATTGTGGATCCTGCTATTATTATTTGTTTTACAATTTTGTCTTGTGGATTGTTAAACCCCTTTGTAGATCGTTTTAATTTTGGCCATTTTATTTAAGGCCTAATGTATTGACTTTACCATTTAAATTTTATCAAGACATAGTTACAGTGTGTTATAATCCCACTTCTAAAGTGTTTCCGCCATTGTATTGCGTTAGAATTTCTAGGGGATTACAGTACACCTAGAGGAAAAGTGCACTCCGCAAGGCAAGTGAGGTCTTGCGATAAAACTGGACGCAACCGGACACAAAAACACACAAGCAAACAAACATACAAACAAACAAGCAATCTGTTGCGCCCAAGAAGAAACAAATACCGCTTCCCTCTAAGAACCGGTGAAAGAAGAACCGGTTTAGGACTCAAGGCATGTGACAACGTTCCCAAGCTAATAACACAAATTGATATGGACAAAAATCTGATAGTATGACAACAAAGCAATAAAAACGTTGGTAACTTACCTAGTTTCCTCCTAACCTTCAAAGAACGTACTACAGGACGATCGGCGGGATGGAAAAAGGATGAACCACGGTGTTAGTCGACACTGTAGGTAAGTGAGACCCCGCCCCCCTTAGCGATGAGCCATGAGGGTCGTCCCGTGTTCAAAATCGCCCAACTAGTCCAAGTAAAAAGGTGGGTAAGTTTGCAAAATGAGGGAAGACCGACCATTACCGCTATCATCCTTCCTAGGGACTCGGTCCTTTGGTAGGCTCTTCACGGTAACGATCGGAAAAAAGCTTATTTTGAGAGGGTGAGAATCTTTTTGTGAGACGGTTTTCTTTTGGCATTTTTTTTTCCTTTGCATTTTTGCTTTTTGTGTTGCTATGCCATTTCTTTTTCATCTTTTGTATTTTCTTTTTGGCTTTTTGTGCCTTTTCTTTTTCTTCAATCTTTTCTTTTCTTTCATTTTATTTCATTTCATTTTCTTTTCTTTGCCCTTTTGGCTAGATTTGAGTTGTAGGCATTTCTTTTTCGCAACTAAGAGAGAGAGAGAGATTTCAACAAATTGCAACTTTATTTTGTGGATATGTGTAGGAGGTTGGTGAATGGGTAAGTCAGGACGGGCCCTTCCCTTCAAACCCGAAGAAAACAGTAAAACAACATATTAAAATAAGCTTTAGCGTAAAACAAATTAATCAAAAGGGTTTCCGAAGAAACATAAAAATATTTGCCAACCTGCAAACCAATTTATATCGATAATAAATAAAATAATCAAAATGGCGTTATGGATAGAATTAGTGTCGACGGCTAGACTTTCACTAGGAGAATACTAAAACTAACTTCGAGAACTTAGTTCAAACAAATCAAACTTCGGTCTCTAACTAGGCTACTCAACCATAATAGGACGGCGACTTATAAATGCGTGGCCCTAGTTTAAGATGATATGTACATCCCTCCCGAGCACCATAAATACTCAGTTCAACCCGACGACGTCTTACACTGCGAGGCACGAGTTTAAGGTCAAAATGTTAACAAACTCCCGAACACCATATATGCTCGGTTCAACAACCAGTGTGCCCCATAAAGACACACCAGTCTTATAGTTGATGGCAAAAATGTAAACCCCAGAATATATTACTCTAACCTCACACTTGTCCTCATTCCATAACTCTAAAACAAAGCCATTACCGATATTCAAAAAAAATAATTATTATAAATAGTAAGAGAACAAAAAGAAAAGGATCACTTTCCAAAAGAGGAAATTTTCTATGTTTAGAAACTTTACCCAAAATATCATCATATCAAAATAGCAAAAATATTAGTTCATACTAATAACACATTTTTAGTAAATGATAGAGATTTATAAAACTAGTACTTTCGATCTTAACGATATTAATTCTTAAAACGAGAACATTTGAGTTAATGAAATTATTGAAACGTCATACAAGTGTTTATAAAATGATTTAGAAATGTTTTAAACATTTTAAATACTACTAATTAGGGTGTTTCCGAAATTTACAAAGCTAAAATTCCCTAATTATTATTAGTTTCGACAATACGATTATAAATAGGATTTTACGGCAAATGTCAAATTAAATCTTTTAACGTCTTTTATTTAATTAAACTATTGGATATATTTAGAATATGGTAAGGGATGATTTAACTATTAAAGTTTCAGATTTAAATACTTTCAAAATTGCTGGAAAAATAATTCTTTTAGGTAAGACAAAGCATTTTAACGATAAATCTCAATTTTTCCAAAAATCAATACTTATTAATTAAAGAGTTTAATAAATAGTACAAAAATTACGTAAAATATTTAAAATATATTTATGAATATTCTGTCCAGAAAAGAAAATTTTCCAGAATCCTAGAACTTGGTTGTTAAAGGGTTTTCTCATTAATCGCCTAATATCGACAATAACGATTAACAAAAATAGTAATTACAAAACGAATAGATTATTAATATCCAAAAATTATTATTAAACATAAAAATCATGATTTACCAGAATCTACTATTTTTCCATATTTCCAAAAATTACAGATTTAATAAATCCCATCAAAACAGTCTTTAAAACCCGTTTTCATAATTAACGATTCCATTAATAAAACTTATCGTTCCTAACATTTTATTGAAACACTAAAAATCATAAAATTACATTTTATTATGAAATTATCAGAATCATAATTTTTTCCAGATTTAAATCAAAGACCAGAAATCGAGAATTTAAACGACAAACACGGTTTCAACGATAAACGATGTTTTAAAGTAATTAATTAATTCATCCACTTAACAATTCCGAAAATTTATGACAAAATTCAGAAAATTCTATTTCATCAGAAAGTTTCACCACGTCAAAAATCAGATTAAAATAAAATATTTAGATACTAGAACTAAAAATCGGTTTAAATCGTTTTTGCCCGTAAACGGTAATAATTCAATAATCGATAACTAAAATATCAGAAAAATACTAAATTATTAAAAATCATCAAAAATAACATTTTTCCAGAATATAAACATATATTACATGTTTAGGCCGAATATTATGATTTTACAAATTAATATGACGATTTAATCGTTAATCCCGTAAAAGCGATAAAAAATACCGAAACACGCAAATTTTCAACTTTTAAAAATTTTCCAGATTATATGACATACGTATATTGCCAAAATAAAACATAAAAATTTATACATACCAATATTCAATTAAAATCAAGTAATACCGAGTAACATCGACGTTACCTCTAGTCCAAATCCGAGTCTACGATATATTCGTCTTATGCGGGACCGCTTCGGAACCTTAAAAAAAATGAATTACATGGTATGAAAATACCATAATATGGCTAAAAAATTAAGGTGACAACGATTGGAAATGAAGTCGATTAATACCTTAACGAAGGAGACGGAAAGAAGATTGATATAGCGAAAATTGAGACGGAAAATGGAGATGATGAACACAAAATTTTTGGGCAGAAATGATGCTGGTTTTTGGTCAGACTTCACAAGAAAAAAAATAGGGAGAAAGAGAGTATTTGCTTGAATAAAATGGATGAATGAATTATGAGAAAAATGTGAAGAGATATGGAGTGAATGGTGACTTTAAAATTGATGAAAACTAGGTACATTCACCTCCAAAATTTCAGCCAAGAGTGAATACGAGAGGAGTGTGAAGAGTTTGCATGAGTCAACAATATTAATTTGTGAGAAAGAAATATCTTATGCTTTAATCATATTGTTTTTATAAAAATAAAATGTTACACAAAAAAAAATGTGTAGTGGTTGTGTGACATGAGTGTCACGAAAAAAAATGGTTCAAGGTGGTCCCAAAATAGTTGTAAGTCGATAAAAATAAGGATCGTAAAATTATTAAAAGCATTTCAAAGCAATTTGAGTAAACCCCGCGCTAGAATATAAATAAATGAAAAACTTCATAATAAAATTATTACAGGTTAAATTTTCAAGAATAAAATTATTTCTTAGTTGGAAATATTATTTGAATGTGCTCACATTTTTAGGAAACGAAATAACTTAAATTCGAGATTAAAACGTTAATTCGTAGAGAAGTAGAATTCCTCGCTGAAAAATAATTAGTTTACGAAGAAAAATCAAATAAATAGATTTAAAAGAATTAAAATCTTTAAAAATAAAAATAAATATCATTAGGCTTAAAAATGAAAATAAAGCTTGGAAAAAATGATGAAACGTACGGTCGAAATGTGACATAGTTACGACGAAGTCATAACGGATAGGATAAAACGCTAGGAAAATAGTGGGTGTTACAATCTTCCCCACTAAAAGAAAGTTTTGTCCTCGAAACTGAGAATAAGCAGAAAGGACTTGTAGACACCCGCATTTTGACTGCCAGGTGTCTATAGCAGATTACAAAAAACACACGATGATGATCGGACGCTAACGTGTTTCTACGCGCTCGGATATGGGCTCAAATCCATTAGTCGTTGGCTTAAGCACTTACGGAGTACAAATCTCGCAAAATCAACCTCGAATCCAGGTCCAGTGGGCCGTTTCCAATCAAATAAGACTAATTTGGGTCAAAACCGACTTTTAGCGATTGGGTCAACCTCGGTCAAAGTCGTTCCGAGACACACAAAACAACCCCTCACATCATCAAAAAATCCAAGTCAATAACAAAACCCATCAAATATCCAATGTACAATCCAAAAAGACAGACCTTTACACTACAACTGACCCACCCGGTCGAATGGGCCCGACCGGACGAACCGTGCTGCTCAACCAAGACCGGGGGCTACCCGGTAACCTAACCCTAGCTAGGGGATGTATAGCCTTGCCTATATAAGCAACCCCCATGCAATGCATTATACAACTTTTTCACAACCTCAAAAACCCTAATCTTATACATGCAACCCTAATCAAACCCTAGCAATTCTACACTAGCAAAAAAACCCTAAACCTAATCCTAGGAATCAATCCCGAGCCACCATAACTTAACCTCCATAAAACCTCAAAGACTCTTGTGTAAAGCCACGGTTACGAGTCCGTTCCGAGACAAGAACATGTAGGTTGAGGGTTTCAAAACCCCTTTCTCTCTTTCTTCTCTTCCTCTCGTCATCTTCATCTTTTTCTCGTCTATTTGTTTTATTTCGTTCCTTGTATTATAATATCGATAATAACTAATACAAAACATTAAAATACTTATCAATTTGTGTCGAATAAGAGGGGTATCGGAATAAGGAAACACAAATATACAAGTGTACTGCACACAGCGTTGACGGTCGCTTGTTCCAATACCCCGACTATTCGATTATTGAGATAAGTCAACTTCAACGATAATTCGTTATTATTTCTTTTATTGTCATCAATCTTGCACTCATCAATTTTCTTTAAATCAATTTTAATAAGGATCGAAACCCGTTGACGCGGATCCGACATCACAATCCCTCGGGATTTATTTCGATGTCGGAAAAGTCGAGGGAATCAAGTCTTCATTCAAGCAAAGTGTCGATACGTTATATTCGATGCCAATTCCATAATTGGATGTCGAGTCTAATAATCTAATCAAACAATTTAGCCAATTCAATTTTTCGTTGATGCTAACGTAGATGTTATTTAATTCGTTCGAATCATGACACTACAAACGCGGAGGAATATCTATATCGTCTTGGTTATTTTAAACGATTCAAATCAATTTTTTTTTTATCTTTTTCACTCTAGTATTCCATATCGATTCTGTAATCGAATATGGAATATGACGAGCATCACAATTAGAATCGAGTATAAATCATTCCAAGTATTCAATATCGATTTCATAATCGAATATTGAATATAACGAATGTCGAAAATATTAAATCGGGTATAAATCAGTCCATATTTGTACGCGATTTGTCAAATTAACAGTTTTCGAAAAATCGAGTCCGGGGCAGCCTGTGGCGCGAGTCGCGCCCTTCTCGGGCGAGTCGCACGGTTCCCTGAAAACCACGATGTATATCTTCGTTTTCTTTTCTTTAAAACATCGACTTTTCCGGCATACTTCAAGTTTTTCATATATTTTTCCCTTGACCTCGGTCAACACGTGTTAATTAATCACGTGTACTACTATCTTTTCAAACCATGCATCATCTCGTTTACATCATTAAATTTAATTCAATATTTGCACAAACCGTTATTATTCGTGATATCGTTACTAACAGTTTGTTCGTTTCCTTTGTCAATTTTCATTGTTTATTTTATTTTACTAAAATGAACCCACATGCTAAAATTCAACTTCGACGTTCGAATTTAATTGCATTAAATTGACTTAGAAACCCTTTTCAATTACATTCACATGTTTAGGAAAAATAATCTTTGCATATCATTTTCCCGTTTAACTAACGCGCGTATTGGAAAGTCATTCGAATTCTTAGTAGAGGCCGCTAATGTGCGGGCGGGGTTGGGTGTCCTTTGTGGGCTTTCCAACACGTACCCTCACCCCTTACTCAGAACCTCGGTTTCCGGATGCCCGAAACCGTTGGCGCACGAGAGTCATTCAATACACAATATCCGATAATGTCGGTATTGGTATCAAATGCAAAGGGACGAGCCCAATAAACTCTGAAATCGGAAATGGGCCGTATTTTGTATACGGACCACTACAACATAGAGTGGGCTCGAATGGTTCTGAATAACCACAAAATTCGGTGGCGACTCCATTTCGACCTAAATTTCAATTCGATCCGTTCCATATGGAGATTCATTCGCCTACCCAAACCCGCGCATGGCCGCGTCGGGGTGGACCTATGTCATGTCCACAATTTGGCGACTCCGCTGGGGATTAACTGATGCGTGACTTACCATCGGCATCCTCAGGGTGAGACTCGAATAGAAATCGTTTGACAAATACAATACGCGTTTTAGTTTTACGGTTCATGCATAACCCATATTTTCCTGGGCCGGTACTGGTGACCGACGTCCCACTATACCATTGATGTACTCCAACATGGATATGTCAAAAGGTGTCCATAGTAGATTCGAGTGGGTTTCGCGGCATGTTCTAAGCTCAATTAGACTTAGAGAGTCCATCCCGATCAACGTCTAGACTATGTACACTGGTATAGACCCTCTCGGACCGACCGAGACTTAGTGTAGAGCATACATGGCGTCGTTATAATGCTTGTGTGACTACGTGCTACTTGGTTTCCGAGTCGTTTTCAAAAATATCAACTTTTCAAAAATTGCATCCCCCTTTTCAAGATATTCAATTTTCAAAACCCGGGACATACCAAATTTAGGACTTATGATTCTACTCAAAATAGCCTATTTTCTAGACGGTATGCTGCTCAATTCAAAACTCAAGGCATTTTCGAACTCTCAAAACCGAGGCCCGATACACTTTCCGATTTTTCTCGAAAAATCGGGCCTCTCCACCGAGTTTGTCTCGGAACCTTCAGATCAATAAATTTTCAAAACTTTCCTCTTCTTAGGACTTCCCGTATTTAGCAGTGTCGGGTCGTGTCTTAAGATGTCGTGGTCTTTAGCGTCGAAACTCTGTCGATCCTACATCGCGAGTTTCTTCCCTATCCCAGTCCGCCTTATTAGACTAAGGCAAGGCCCACCTAAGTAGGACATACTCTTACGAAGGAGGGCCCGTCAACACAATCGAGTCAAAAGTCTGGGGATGTCTCACGTGAACCTTCCTTCGAACAGGACTAGGCCCACTCGCCGAATCCTAAGGATAGCCCACCTTTCACAAGTCACCCGTCTAGGTGTCTTTCCTCGAGTCGTTTCCCTCTTAGTCTTGTTCGGGATGTACTTTCTATTCCGGGATTTCTGGGCTAGTTTTTTATTATGCGGTGTTCTTACAGACAGGCCACCTGCAACCCGACATCATCGTAAAATGGAAGAGTTGAAAGATGCCCTAACCAAGATCGAGACTCAACTGACCTCCATCCTTGCTAACCAAGCAATTTTGGACACTCGCCTGAGCACTGTGGAGAAGACGGTCCCTGTTGCAGGAGCTGGCCCACTGGGCCCATAGCCGAATTGGTCAGTGTTGTTTGCAGGCTCGAGGTGCAAGTTCACTTATCGACAAGCAACTCAATCCACCCCGAAAACGCTCGCATTTATTCACCTTTGAATAACGAGCTACCTGCCAACCTCAACTTGACGGGAATTCCTATGTTTGAGGGTAACGAAGACCCGGTCCATCATATCCGGGCCTTCAAAGACTTCATGGCAGTCAAAGGGGTAAAGTCCGCCATGTTCAAGCACCTATTCCCTTCCTCCTTGGAGAAGCATCCCAGGGCCTGGTTCTACAGACTCGATTCCAAGAAATACAAGACTTGGGATGATGTGGCGACCGAGTTTGCTCGGAACTACGCCGATAACACTGAAATCCATACTACAATGCGTACTCTGGAGGTCATGGCTCAAGAGCCCAAAGAAGGGTTCACAAAATTCTTGCAAAGATGGAGGGCCGAGAGTGTGAAGCTGGTTGACAAGCCCGGCGAGAAGGCCCTAGTGGAAGCCTTCGTCAAAAATCTACTCCCATCCTACTGGGTCCATCTCCGGTATGCTATCATCCCAAACTTCATTGTCCTTACTAAAATGGGCACGAGAATCAAGGATGACTTGAGACTAGAGAGCCTGACTAAGGCCTCTACCAAAGGCTATCAAGGGGCAAGTTCATCTACGATCAAGCCCACACCTGCAGTTGCAACTCGCAGCATCTTTGACGAGGTAAACCTGCTCGACACCTCATCTAAGAAGAATACACCAAATCGGGTATTCACAGAAATAGGGACTACCTATACTTACGCCTTACAAAGGCTATCATCAAAGGGCATGATCCAGCCGATAGGCCCAACTGCCGAACCTCCAGTAGAAAAGAGGCCCAAAACTTACAATGCCCAAGTCTACTATCAGTATCACCGGGGTAACGGGCATGATACTGAAAAGTGTTGGAGGTTAAAGCACCCGATCCAAGATCTTATCGAGAGCGGGAAAATCCCGTTGCCCGGAGACAAGCCGAGCAACAAAGAAAACCCGTTCAGCGCCCATGCTGTGTTCACAGGGAAAGTAGTCGACTGTTCTCACCTCATTTCTCCTCTTATCCCACAAATCAATGGGATACGGTTCGATGACGAGGACGACGTGTATTTAACCAAAGGGGAAGCTGTCCCCATCACCCTTGAAGAGGTCCGAAAGGCTAAGTCCAAAGCCTTAGCCACCAACCACCTCACCGCAGCCGGGCGCTCTACTCCTATATCCGTCACTGAACCTGCCAGGACGGATCCTACGCTTGAATAACCGAGCGCTGACACGGCTCTGGTCCAACAAATGAAGAAGGTCCGAGTTGATCTAACCATATGGCAACTATTGGTTAGCTCGCAAGCTCATCGGGAAGCACTGACTAAGGCTCTCGATGAAATCAAGGTCGATTCACAAGCTACTCCTTCTGAAATGGTAGCCACTATTATGCCTTTTCTGAAGGGCAAGTCAAAGGAAGAAGGCCCACTCATAACCTTCTCTGAAGCTGATCTGCCACCATTTGGGCCCAATCACAATCTGGCCCTATACATCACGGTCATCTGCAAAGATAAATATCTCCCGATGACCCTTATCGACGATGGATCAGCCGTGAATGTTCTTCCGCAAAAGCACTCGGTATCACCGATGCCGATTACCTTCCGACGGCGCAGACTATCCAGGCTTTCAACGGAAGCCCAAAACCTGTCGTCGGGGCCGTGAAATTGAAGATCATAATGGGCCCAACCGAAAAGCAGTTGGAATTTCATGTAATAGATGTCACTTCATCATTCAGTCTCTTACTAGGAAGGCCTTGGATCCACGCAGTCAAGGCCGTGTCATCTACCCTCCATCGAAAATTCAAGTTGCCCCTCAAAGACGGTATCATCACGCTGGAGGCGACCCGAATTACCGTAGCAAGCTGCAACGCTATGGGCCGGGCCGACCCGCGAGGATTTGATTTCGTGGGCATGATCGAAGAAGAATATCTCTTTAGGCCCTACTTCACAACTAGCATCGACACGATGCTACAAAATCTGGGTTACCTACCCGGAATAACCTCAAGGCCATATCTTCCAGCTGGGAAGATTATCGAGGTCCTAAATCATGGCGAATCACATTTCAGATTAGGGTATGCTATAACCCCGGAAAACGTGGTTCGGGCCGGTATTCACAAGGCCATGGACATTTTCAAGGGCACTTACATAAGCCCTTATAGCCCGAAGTTAACGGATTACTTTGTCACTCCAGTCTTCGGAGCCATCCAAGTGGGCCTCTACCGACCCACCGTCACATATCCCGAGACCAAAAAGGCTCGGGAATGCAATTTCATCCCTGATGATATATTCACCATCGTCCGGGTCGAATCAAAGGAGGGCGAAGACTACTCCGAGCCGGTGCTGGGGCTCTTATTCGGAGAAGACAAGGCTGTCCCCGCTCCGAAAGACGACTTGGTCAACCTGATCCTTCGCAACGATCGGTTTGACCCAACCAAGCTAATCACCGAGGTCGGTACCAACACCGAGACGAGGGCTTGGAGGAAGACCATAAAATGGAGCGACGATCAAGGACGGGTCTACAAGCTGACCACCGGCAAGGGAGACATGCCGGATACCGAGTCTGAGTCAGAGTCAGAGTCGGAGTCTGAGTCCGAGTCTAGAGGGTCTGGCGCTAAAGTCGAGTCTGTAATCCCTCTTCCCTTATCCACTGAGGTCTCGGGGCCTGTCCCAAGACCTTTCCCTATCCCGCCACTGACCAATGATCAGATGGCAGCTCTATTCGAGCTATTTTCAAAATTTACCATCAATAATAATAACGAACACCGTTCTGCTTACGACTTGTCTTATTTCCAAAATTTTCTCAATTTCAAAAATTTTATATGCAATGACATTGAGAAACCCGACGAACAGGTACCTCTACCCCCGCATCTGATCGAGCAGCTCGAGCAAAGGGAATCCCGGGATACAGTAATCGAAGAAACTGAATCCATCAACGTGGGAACCACTTTAGAGCCCCAGATGCTTAAGTTGGGCCTATCTTTAGATCCAGAAGAGAGAAGACAATTCACAGACCTCCTCCAGGAATTCAAAGACGTTTTCGCATGGTCTTACAAGGACATGCCGGGTATAGACCGGGAGATAGCCGAACACCGAATACCCATCAAAGATGGGTGCAAGCCAGTAAAGAAAAAACTCAGAAGAATGAAGCCCGAGTGGTCTCTTAAAGGCAAGGAAGAGGTCGATAAACAATTCAAAGCAGGCTTTATACAAGTGTCTGAATATCCAGACTGGGTTGCAAACATCGTGCCGGTACCCAAGAAGGACGGCAAGGTGCGGGTTTGCGTGGACTTCCGGGACCTTAACAAGGCAAGCCCAAAAGACGATTTTCCGTTACCACACATCGACATACTAGTGGATAACACGGCCAATCATGCCCTTCTATCGTTCATGGACGGGTATGCCGGGTACAATCAGATTAAAATGGCAGAAGAGGATACGGGTAAGACCACCTTCATTACACCATGGGGTACTTACTATTACACCGTCATGCCATTTGGGCTTATCAACGCCGGGGCCACTTATCAACGGACCGCCACTACTTTGCTCCACGACATGATGCATAAGAAAGTGGAGGTCTATGTGGACGACATGATCGTCAAATCCAAGGACCGAAGCGGGCACATTTCAGCCCTAAGAAAGTTCTTCACCCGGCTACGTAAATACAACATGAGACTGAACCCACAAAAATGCAGTTTTGGGGTAACGTCGGGCAAATTACTGGGCCATATCGTTAGCCAACGCGGCATCGAGGTCGACCCAACTAAAATCAAAGCCATCACCGAGATGGAACCACCCAAGACCTAAAAGGAAATAAGGGGGTTTCTCGGGAAAGTCCAATACATCAGCCGGTTCATTTCGAAACTAACCATGGTGTGCGAACCCATCTTCAAAAAGCTAAAAATCGGAGAACGAGTGCTATGGGACGACAAATGTCAAGCGGTTTTCAACAAAATCAAGGAGATTCTGTTTGCTCCGCCGGTACTAATACCACCTCAACACGGTCTGCCTTTGTCGTTATGCCTAATGACGACTGAGACAGCCATGGGGGCTATGCTGGCCTAGAAAGTTGATTCAGAAGAACGAGCTATTTACTACATCAGTAAAAAGTTCCTCGAATACGAGTGCAAATACACAATGCTCGAGAAAACGTGCCTAGCATTTGTTTGGGCCACTAAAAAGCTCCGACATTACATGCTCAGTCACGAGGTACATGTGTTATCCAAAATGGATCCTATCAAGTACTTATTCGAGAAGCCCATCCTCAACGGCAGGATGTCAAGATGGACTTTAATGTTATCCGAGTTCGACCTCAAATTTGTACCATTAAAAGCCATCAAAGGCCGGGTAGTTGCCGAGTTCCTCGCTGACAGCCCAATATCCGAAGAAGGCCACACCGATACATGGGCCTTTCCTGATGAAGACATATTCCATACCGATACAGAGGTGTGGGATCTATATTTCGATGGGGCATCGAGGATTTGGGGTCGGAATCCTGTTAATTTCACCCCGAGGGGAACACACTCCCTTATCCATCAAGTTGGACTTCGAAGTGACCAACAACGCAGCCGAATACGAAGCATGCATTTACGGGTTGCAAGCCGCCGCTGATTTAGGGGTAACAAACCTCCGGGTCCACGGTGATTCATCATTGGTCATCAATCAAGCACTACAAAATTGGAAAACTCGGAACGCCAATCTCGTGGCTTACCAAGCACGGGTAAGGGTTCTTGAGAAATAATTCCAAAAGGTAGAATACATTTATCTGCCCCGGGACGAAAATCAGTTTGCAGATGCACTTTCCAAATTAGCATCTTTACTGAACATCCCGGATCACCTGACCAGCATGCCAATCTGTGTCGAAAGGCGGCCGAGCCAGCCTACATCCACACTATTCAGGATATCGAGATAACTGACCCGGAACCTTGGTATGAAGCTTTCCTAACCTACCTGACAACGGGAGAGTATCCCCCGGAAGCTGAAAATCGGGCCAAAAAGGCCCTACGAAGATTAGCGACCCAATTTGTTCGAACTGATGACGGGCAATTGTACAAAAAGACGGCACAGGGGGCTCTCCACCTATGCATCGACAAATTACAGGCCCGAAAAGGTCATGGCCGAGGTCCATGATGGTGAAAACGGTCCGCATATGAACGCCCGTATGCTATCCCGCGAAATCATGAGGCTCGGGTATTACTGGAACACCATGGAAACAGACTGCCAGTTATACGTCAAGCACTGCCATAACTGTCAGATCTTTGGTAATGTACAGCATATGCCATCTTCCCTATTATATACCATGACATCACCATGGCCATTTTCGACATGGGGTATAGACATAATTGGAAAGGTGCATCCTTCTGGGACGGGAGGACATTGCTTCATCTTGGTGGCCATCGACTACTTCACCAAATGGGTCGAAGGTGAGTCATACCGTGTCTTGAACGCCAAACACGTGGCCAAATTCATCCAAAATAAGATAATATGCCGATACGGGATCCCTCACGTATTTATCAGTGATCACGGGACCCACTTTCAAGCTGAAACCGCCGCATTGCGGGCGAAATACAAAATTCAGAGGCATACATCTTCACCTTATCGACTCCAAACAAATGGAGCGGTAGAAGCGGACAACAAAACAATTGTCACCATACTTAAAAAATGGCTGAGAATTATCGAGATTGGCCTGACAAAAATACCCTTTGCCCTATGGGGATACCGAACTTCGATTCGCACCGCAACCGGAGCAACTCCATACTACCTGACATATGGAATGGAAGCGGTCCAACCCGTCGAGCTCGAAGTGTCATCTCTCAGGATTTTACTTGAAAGCCAAGTACCTTAAGCAGACTGGGTCCAAGCACGATACGACTCGCTAGTCCTTTTAGACGAACGGCGATCCCGGGCCCTCAACAACATTCAAATATATCAAAGAAGAATCCATCGGGCTTTCAACAAACGGGTTAGGCCCTGGAACATCAAGGAAGGAGATCTGGTCCTGAAATCGGTTCGTGCCTTACTACCGGTTGACCCAAGGGGAAAGTTCAAACCCAGGTGGGCTGGGCCATACTTAGTCAAGAAGATCCTATCAGGGGGAGCGGTGATGCTAACGGACCTGGATGGCAACGAGTTCGTCAACCCTACCAACTTGGACCAACTGAAGCGCTATTACCCGTAAAACCCAATTTCAATGTCATTTGCAAAAATTTATAAAACTTGTCTTTTTATTAATTTTCAAAATTTTAGACAAGTCAATAAGTTAGAATTAATTATTCTACCGTCGCACATCTTGAATTAATAATCTTGATGTATCTCGAAAATTGCAAAAAATCAAATCAATCAAATCAAATTTTGAACTACGTATGGTTTCATTCCGCTATTTGTGGATACGTAGGCAACCCCTCAAAAGGGTACAACCACTGCAATAAACGAAAGACGGGAACGGTATTCAATAATACGTTTTTATTAATATCTCGAAGAAAAAAAAAAAAAAACGCCAGACACGGCATACACACGCAGAAAAAATCACACCACAAAAATAATAGTAATATTCAAATAATAAAATAAGGAGACTAATATCCCGGCATCTTCCCCTTCCCCTTGTCCTTCGGGTCGCGTGGAGCCCGAGGTCGCCGAGATGAAGTTGAGCGTTCCCTAATCACAAGGGGAACCTCCTTAGCCCGAACCCGTTTCTTTGACGACGGGTCTTCAATCACGGTCTTCGGCCCAAGTCCGGCTCGCACATGCTCGGGTAGCCTATCCCGTGGGCCAAGTCGGTCTTGCACGGCTAGTCTAGGGCCCAGTCTTCTTGCCAAGTCCGTCTGGGGCTCACCTGCCCCCGAGCACCTTTAGCACTAGACCCTCTAGCTTGAGTCTTGGTTTTCTGACCAGACATTAGACGAACTAGGGTAGCCGGAGTGTCTCTTTCATCAAAGAATCCCCTGTTATCTTTGGCTTGTTCTCTCCTCAGCAGGTCAAAGGCTTCATCAACCTTCAAAGCTGCTCGGGCTTTAGCATCACCTGCTTGGGTCCACTTTGTGTAGGAGTCGGAAACCCAGATCGAATGACGAGATTTGGAAACAGGCCAAGTGTGCCAGGTATACCATCTTTGCGCCCAAGTATCACACATCACATCAGTCAGTTGGGTAGGGTCACTCACAACTGCTTCGACTTCTGGTATCCGTTGAGCCCGTCCGTACTGCCTTAGTATTCGATCCGGGTAGAGATGAACTGTTTGCCTGAAAGACAGGATCACTTGGTAACAGGCTTTATCCCTTGGGTCCAGACCAGACCAAACATAAATGGGCCACCATGGCACGACCCATCGAATCAACCGCCCACCATGGATCGATAGCACCTCGTCCCTATACTTCTGCGTAATCTGGCGAGAAAAGTCAATGGCCCGTCTCCTCGTCATCACCTGGTTATGGCGGTAGTTGCTCGCATAAAGGGGAGGATCTATCACTGATAGTCTCTCATAAAGCCAAATCTGAAAAAGAAAACAAAAGCATGAGATCCCGAGACAAAACAGGCAACACTCGATCGAGCGCCCACTACAGCGGACCATCCGCGGAAAAAATCAAAAAAAGAAGAAAAAGCAAAAATCGAGAAATCAAAAAATGAATAAATAAATTGCAAAGTAACATACTTGCAGCAAACGGGTGTTACCGGTAAGACTGATTGACGAGTCTCTCTTACGGCTGGCTAATCCTTGGATAATCTCGCCCGTGTTCAGCCAAGCCGGGCTGTGTTCAGTCTCCATCAAATCTACTACAGCCAGGAGACGGGTGTCTCCCATACAGGATAACAAATCCATATGACCCTTGAAAGCGTATACATAAAGCATGCAAAAAGAAAAAGCCCTACGGCTGTAAGCCGGTCTAACCCGAACATCAAGAGAATTCATAAATTTCTCAGCCAAGTCGATCCGAGAAATTTTATCACCCTCCATCATACGGGATACCTCATTGTGAGAAAGCCCTAGAAATTCTCGAAGCTTCCTCCTCAGGTCATAGATTGAGTACAGGACGGCTGGACGAAGCACCGGGTTCCACCCTCCTATAGCTGGCTTCTCCCCAGGTAAAGCGCAGACTTCGCCCCGAGGAAAGGCAAAGACATGATATATGTCGTCCCAGTAAGCCAAGCATGCATCCAGGAAATAACGATCAACCACCATCTGACGGAACGGGTACAGCTGAGTTATAACCGTTTGATTCAAAGCCACCCTATCCGTGTCCCTAAAGCGACGGGACCACTCCTGCAACATCACACTCAACCTATCGATTCCCATGGCTAAACTTCTTAAGAAGATAAAGAGACTTTCTTTTGCCTTAAGGGAAATAAAGAGACTTTCTTTTAAGAAGAGGTTGATTTGTGATGAGATTTATGAAGAAATCAAGAGCAAGAGAGGGCTATATATAGCATTAGCCTTGCAAACTGTTTAGGAAAATTTCCTAATCCTAATTGGAATCAAACCGCAAGCCTAGTCTCGATACTAGCACGGAAATCTACATCCCGAACTTTCCTAATCTTTGTTAGGAGTCAAAATTCTCAATGTTTCCAAAATTCAAAAATCTCAAATTTTCAAGATTTCAAAATTTTAAAATTTCAAAAAAATCATTTTCCCCAGCGCGAGTCATTTTACTACCTACGTGTTGCATGCGTTTTATGTGACTTATACAGGTACGACTCAAACAGGGATGTGCAACCCACGATATCTCCCCAACGGAAGCCAACGACAACATTTCACGGGATGGGCCTACATACAGGCACACCCAGGACTTATGCGACAAGTCCAATTCCCCACGGAGTTATCGGCTCAGGTATGACTTCTAGCTTACGGCTGGCGAGCCCTTCACGCGAGTCTAATGGACTATAAACGACCCGACCGGAAGTCCACCAGGTTTCAATCCTCGCTTGGCCTGGTGGCTACTCTGACTTTCGCCTTGTCCAAGCCTCAGTCGGAGTGGGGGCTATGTAGACACCCGCATTTTGACTGCCAGGTGTCTATACCAGTTTCCAAAAAACACCCGATGATGATCAGACGCTAACGTGTTTCTACGCGCTCGGATATGGGCTCAAATCCATTAGTCGTTGGCTTAAACACTTACGGAGTACAAATCTCGCAAAATCAACCTCGAATCCAGGTCCAGTGGGCCGTTTCCAATCAAATAAGACTAATTTGGGTCAAAACCGACTCCGGAAATAAAACCGACTTTTAGCGATTGGGTCAACCCCGGTCAAAGTCGTTCCGAGACACAAAAACAACCCCTCACATCATCAAAAAATCCAAGTCAAACACAAAACCCATCAAACATCCAATGTACAATCCAAAAAGATAGACCTTTACACTACAACTGACCCACCCGGTCGAATGGGCCCGACCGGACGGACCGTGCTTCTCAACCAAGCCCGGGGGCTACCTGGTCACCTAACCCTAGCTAGGGGATGTATAGCCTTGCCTATATAAGCAATCCCCATGCAATCCATTAGACAACTTTTTCACAACCTCAAGAACCCTAATCTTATACATGCAACCCTAATCAAACCCTAGCAATTCTACACTAGCAAAAAAACCCTAAACCTAATCCTAGGAATCAATCCCAAGCCACCATAACTTAATCTCCATAAAACCTCGAAGACTCTTGTGTAAAGCCACGGTTACGAGTCCGTTCTGAGACAAGAACATGTAGGTTGAGGGTGTCAAAACCCCTTTCTCTCCTTTTTCTCTTCCTCTCGTCATCTTCATCTTTTTCGCGTCTTTTTTGTTTTATTTCGTTCCTTGTATTATAATATCGATAATAACTAATACGAAACATTAAAATAATTATCAATTTGTGTCGAATAAGAGGGGTATCGGAATAAAGAAACACGAATATACAAGTGTACTGCACACAGCGTTGACGGTCGCTTGTTCCAATACCCCGACTATTCGATTATTGAGATAAGTCAACTTCAACGATAATTCGTTATTATTTCTTTTATTGTCATCAATCTTGCACTCATCAATTTTCTTTAAATCAATTTTAATAAGGGTCGAAACCCGTTGACGCGGATCCGACATCACAATCCCTTGGTATTTATTTCGATGTCGGAAAAGCCGAGGGAATCAAGTCTTCATTCAAGCAAAGTGTCGATACGTTAGATCCGATGCCAATTCCATAAATGGATGTCGAGTCTAATAATCTAATCAAACAATTTAGCCAATTTCAATTTTTCGTTGATGCTAACGTAGATGTTATTTAATTCGTTCGAAGCATGACACTACAAACGCGGAGGAATATCTATATCGTCTTGGTTATTTTAAACGATTCAAATCAATTTTTTTTATCTTTTTCACTCTAGTATTCCATATCGATTCCGTAATCGAATATGGAATATGACGAGCATCACAATTAGAATCGAGTATAAATCATTCCAAGTATTCAATATCGATTTCATAATCGAATATTGAATATAACGAATGTCGAAAATATTAAATCTGGTATAAATCAGTCCATATTTGTACGCGATTTGTCAAATTAACAGTTTTCGAAAAACCGAGTCCGGGGCAGCCTGTGGCGCGAGACGCACCCTTCTCGGGCGAGTCGCGCCCCTCTTGGGCGAGTCGCACGGTTCCCTGAAAACCACGACGTATATCTTCGTTTTCTTTTCTTTAAAACATCGACTTTTCCGGCATACTTCAAGTTTTTGATATATTTTTCCCTTGACCTCGGTCAACACGTGTTAATTAATCACGTGTACTATTATCTTTTCAAACCATGCGTCATCTCGTTTACATCATTCAATTCAATTCAATATTTGCACAAACCGTTATTATTCGTGATATCGTTACTAACAGTTTGTTCGTTTCCTTTGTCAATTTTCATTGTTTATTTTATTTTACTAAAATGAACCCACATGCTAAAATTCAACTTCGACGTTCGAATTTAATTGCATTAAATTGACTTAGAAACCCTTTTCAATTCCATTCACATGTTTAGGGAAAATAATCTTTGCATATCATTTTCCCGTTTCACTAACGCGCGTATTGGAAAGTAATTCGAATTCTTAGTAGAGGCCGCTAATGTGCGGGCGGGGTTGGGTGTCCTTTGTGGGCTTCCCAACACGTACCCTCACCCCTTACTCAGAACCTCGGTTTCCGGATGCCTGAAACCGTTGGCGCACGAGAGTCATTCAATACACAATATTCGATAATGTCGGTATTGGTATCAAATGCAAAGGGACGAGCCCAAAAAACACTGACATCGGAAATGGGCCGTATTTTGTATACGGACCACTACGACATAGAGTGGGCTCGAATGGTTCTGAATAACCACAAAATTCGGTGGCGACTCCACTTCGACCTAAATTTCAATTCGATCCGTTTCATATGGAGATTCATTCGCCTACCCAAACCCGCGCGTGGTCGCGTCGGGGTGGACCTATGTCATGTCCACAGGACTCAAGATTACCCCACTCGAAAACATGAGGATACCAATTTCGAATAAAAATTTTGCTCTAAAAGAAAATTTTACAACTTCCAAAGTGACACGAAAAAGAATGAAAATATTTATTCCAAGAGAAAATAGGGCTAAGCTACCCGAAGTTTAAAATCTCTTAATTAAAGAAATCGTAAAGTAAAGTTTATTTGATAAAATAACGACGTCAAATAACATTTGTAAACAAACTCGAAGGAAATGGGGTAACCAAAACTTTTTAAACTAATAGTAAAACAATTTGATTAAGAAATTCGATAATGTTTATTTTTCTGAAGAAACAAAATTTAGTTTGGAGAAATCAAATTTTGTAGTTAGTAAATATTGAACCAGTTGTCAAACATTTTCAATAACAGATTCAAAAGTCCACCAACAAAAAAAACAAAAAATTAATTTCAAAACGTTAAAATTTTGAAAATGTTATCAAAGTAATTATTAAAGTTTTCAAAAATATTATCAAACTTGAACATACAAAATAATTTCGACAATGTTAAAATGTTTTACATAATAATCCTATAGAAATTGAAATATTTGGAAATATGAAAATCTTCATAAAATTTCGATTGCTTAAAAATCAAAAATTGAATTAATTTCGAAATAATTTAAAATAAATTATTAGAGCATTTTTAAACATATCTAAAAATAAATATCAACCAAAGATAAAATAAAAGTGAAGTATAAAGTTCTGAAATTATAATTCAAAAATGGTAAATTTAACGATATCCGAAAAGTTTAAGTTAGTCAAACTTTTTACAAAACAGGCAATTTCACAATTAGAAATTATTAACTCAAAATGTTAATATTTTACGCTAGTCAAACTTTTTATAAAAATAGGGAGTTCGAAAATTGGTTAACGGGTAAATAGAACAAGGATAAATAAATATATTACAATAAGAGATTTCAAAATCTATAAAGGTCGAAGGGATTAGCAGCAGATGCGGTAACAGAATTAAAGAGAAGTAGAAAAGAAGACGGAGTTGGGAGTCGAAGAGAGCTCTCAAGGATTATAGAAGAAATTAACCATCTCGAGATTCCTAGCACGACTCTCAAAAACACGGGTTCCTAATTGGCCCATCAAATAACGCTAAATCAAATATCGGTACAGGGTGGTCCTACTCAATCTAAAACCTCCAAAATCATCAACTGCTATAGCCTCCAAAATTAAGCCTTACATACTTACATAATCTTTCAATTAGTATGGTAAGAATCCACAAATGATTTAGACTAATCCATTAATTAAGATTCCAACAGTCAGCAAAACATACCCAAACTTGTAATCACTAAGGCTCGTAATTCAAAGCTCACAAGGTCTGAACTCGAGGTATACTTCAAATTACTCGAGTAAGGAACACTAAATAAAATCCACCTATTAACAATGTTCGGGCACAGAATCCTCAGATTACCAACATGTTATAATGCCACAAGTAAAGAAGTTGGGGAAAGTATAACAAGTCCTCAAACACGCTCAAACCTATTGGTAATGGCGCAAACACTCTCATCTTCAAACACGTCATTGGGCTAAGGTTTCTAAAAATTCCACCAAATTTCACATTGTATCAGTGAAACCACCAACATATTTATTAACTCAATGAAGCCACAATTTCGTTGGTCTAAGGTTATAACAGTCCCAATAAGATGATTCGTATAATAGTATTCCTCAAAACAGTACAATAAAACCAAACTGTGATTGTGCAAGATAGTTCTCTTCTCCAGGAACAACAACAATTTATTCACGTTAGATCACTCAACTCCAAAGTTCATAGGTTACAACCTTAAACAACGATCAACGATCTAATCCTTAAGAAATACAGGTAATCTATGTCAACCAAAATTTACTAAGCATTAACGAGGACCTGAATTGGTACCACAACACTCAGGCTAACATCTTAAACAGTGATTTATGATCCCAAAATTCCACAATTAGTCCATTAAGTCAACACTAGGTAGGAATCCCAAGTAATATTATTATTTACATTGACTAGGTTCTATGTTGGGTATTAGGTATCCATCAAAATATGATATAATTCTCACTATCCAGAAATTTACTCAACTCAAGTCCTCTATACGATCAAGTAATTCATAACCCATGCTTGATCAATCTCTATGGTACAACCTTAATTCCGTTAATCAACTAATACCATTCAAATCAATTCCTCAAAAGCTCACTAGATTAGATAACAGAGCACAACTCTCAATCCTCAAACCGTTGGTAATAAGGATTTAACTAAACCTCCAAAATATTTAACTTCTAAAAAGGGTTCACTAAGACAGAATACGGTCTAAGCAAAGAATCTCAAGAGAAAGATGGTAAAGTAGAATAATAGAAGAAGGACTCACCATAAGAATGAAGATGAGAATATAAGAGAAGAATTGAAAGAATCAGAGGTTGGAAGATGAAAGAAAAGAATCAATGATCCTAGATAATTAAAATCTTAAACTAGAAGAGAATCTTCGGACCTATGTAGATCACAAAGGAATCTAGCTTGATTTCTTCAACTTCAAGTAGAGGAACAACACACTAGTATTGGGTCGCTCCATTTGAATCCAAAGTGATTTCACATCTGACTCTGCTGCACCGTGATGGAACTGGAATCTACCCTTGATCATCTAGCTGTATCTTGAGCAAACTGAATCGGAGCTGAAAAGTCCCCATCGACATTTTTCTTGAATTGGAGCACCAAGTTGTCCACTCGAGTCAGCAGGTGATGAGAGTATTAAGTAATAAGTCCTGTCTCGATCTGGAGCAGCATCACGTCAGCATCTTGTCCACTTATCATCTTCTTCTTGGACATATAAAACAAATATCCAATGCTAATCATTGAGTTTCAGGAACATGAAAGCTAAACAACTAAGTCCTTACTTGTTTCTACCCATCTCTAATAATATTTTTATTTATTGTTTAAATAATTTACTGGTAATTTCCCAAATTTCAGGTGTAAGCATTGGGAGCAGTGATGCTTTGATACCAACTGTAATCCCCTAAAAATTCTAACGCAATACAGTGGCGGAAACACTGTAGAAGTGGGATTATAACACACTGTAACTATGTCTTGATAAAATTTAAATGGTAAAGTCAAACATTAGGCCTTAAATAAAATGGCCAAAATTAAAACGATCCACAAAGGGGTTTAACAATCCACAAGACAAAATTGTAAAAGAAATAATAATAGCAGGATCCACAATGCCCACTAGCCCACACCCGGAAACATGCATACCTGTCATGTTAAAAACATAACAACCACAATTAGTGAGGAGCAACGTCAACGTTCTCCCAGCCGTATAACATGATTTTAAAACAGTAATTACTAAGATAGGAAAAATAGTAAAAAAGGAAAACAGTAAAACAACATATTAAAATAAGCTTTAGCGTAAAACAAATTAATCAAAAGGGTTTCCGAAGAAACATAAAAATATTTGCCAACCTGCAAACCAATTTATATCGATAATAAATAAAATAATCAAAATGGCGTTATGGATAGAATTAGTGTCGACGGCTAGACTTTCACTAGGAGAATACTAAAACTAGCTTCGAGAACTTAGTTCAAACAAATCAAACTTCGGTCTCTAACTAGGCTACTCAACCATAATAGGACGGCGACTTATAAATACGTGGCCCTAGTTTAAGATGATATGTACACCCCTCCCGAGCACCATAAATACTCAATTCAACCCGACGGCGTCTTACACTGCGAGGCACGAGTTTAAGGTCAAAATGTTCACACACTCCCGAATACCATATATGCTCGGTTCAACAACCAGTGTGCCCCATAAAGAAACACCAGCAAAAACGTAAACCCCAGAATATATTACTCTAACCTCACACTTGTCCTTATTCCATAACTCCAAAACAAAGCCATTATCGATATTCAAAAAAAATAATCATTATAAATAGGAAGAGAACAAAAAGAAAAGGATCACTTTCCAAAAGAGGAAATTTTCTATTTTACGAAACTTCTATTTTTAGAAACTTTACCCAAAATATCATCATATCAAAATAGCAAAAATATTAATTCATACTAATAACACATTTTTCGTAAATGATATATATTTATAAAACTAGTACTTTTGGTCTTAACGATATTAATTCTTAAAACGAGAACATTTGAGTTAATGAAATTATTGAAACGTCATACAAGTGTTTATAAAATGATTTAGAAATGTTTTAAACATTTTAAATACAACTAATTAGGGTATTTCCAAAATTTAAAAAGCTAAAATTCCCTAATTATTATTAGTTTCGACAATACGATTATAAATAGGATTTTACGGCAAATGTCAAATTAAATCTTTTAACGTCTTTTATTTAATTAAACTATTGGATATATTTAGAATATTTTAAGGGATGATTTAACTCTTAAAGTTTCAGATTTAAATACTTTCTAAATTGCTGGAAAAATAATTCTTTTAGGTAAGACGAAGCATTTTAACGATAAATCTCAATTTTTCCAAAAATCAATACTTATTAATTAAAGAGTTTAATAAATAGTAACAAAATTACGTAAAATAGTTAAAATATATTTATGAACATTCTGTCTAGAAAAGAAAATTTTCCAGAATCTTAAAACTCGGTTTTTAAAGGGTTTTCTCATTAATCGCCTAATCTCGACAATAACGATTAACAAAAATAGTAATTACAAAACGATTAAATTATTAATATCCATAAATTATTATTAAACATAAAAATCATGATTTACCAGAATCTACCATTTTTCCAGATTTTCAAAAATTCCAGATTTAATAAATCCCGTCAAAACCGTTTTTAAAACCCGTTTTCATAATTAACGATTCCATTAATAAAACTTATCGTTCCTAACATTTTATTAAAACACTAAAAATCCTAAAATTACATTTTATTATGAAATTATCAGAATCATAATTTTTTCCAGATTTAAACCAAAGACCAGAAATCGAGAATTTAAACGACAAACACGGTTTTAACGATAAACGATAATTTAAAGTGATTAATTAATTCATCCACTTAACAATTCCTAAAATTTATGAAATAATTCAGAAAATTCTATTTCATCAGGAAGTTTCGCCACTTCAAAAATCAGATTAAAATAAAATGTTTAGGTACTAGAACTAAAAATCGGTTTTTAATCGTGTTTGCCCGTAAACGGTAATAATTCAATAATCGATAACTAAAATATCAGAAAAATACTAAATTATTAAAAATCATCAAAAATAACATTTTTCCAGAATATAAACATATATTAAATGTTTAGGACGAATATTATGATTTTACAAATTATTATGAGTTGCTAACCGGTTGGTTAGGCGACTCTCATTTCTTTTCCGTCTTTTATTGCTTGTCTCCCTTTTGCATGTTCCCCTTCCCCTTATTATTTGAGTCATGGTGGCCCTCGGGGCCTTGGTAATTGTAGCTCCCGACTTTCGATGACGTGACTACATCGAAAGTCATTTGAAAAATCCAAATTTACAAGATTCTCACCCTTTTTCTACAATTTAGTCGGATTTGGGCGGAATCCGGGTTAGGTGACTTGATTACACCTAGTCCTCCCCTCCCATTTCCTTTTATTTCCTTCTTTTTATTTCTTCCCCTATCCATATCTTTTCTCGTCTCGGCCCATGGTGACTTGACTACACCCCGGCCGGACACATTCTACCTTTTTCTCCGCTTTATTTTTGATTTTTAGCTTTATTTTCGTAGTTTCTTTTATTTTTAGTGTCTCCATACACTACGATCGAGCATGAGGACATTGCTCGGTTTAAGTGTTGGGGAGCGATATTCTAGTATAGTTTAATCTTATTTTCGTTGTTTTTCGAAAAATCTTAAAAAACCACAAAAATTAGGAAAATTTTCGCAAAAATCAATAAAGATTTTCTTTATTGTCTTTCTCTTTTTGTGTCGTTGTGTCTTACTTTTGTTGTGTTGTGCGTCTTGCCCTCTTTTTCCTTGTAGGTCGCTTATTCACCGTCAACTTTGGAGGTCTTTCAAGACATCTGGTACATCTTTTATCCCTTTTTCTTCTTTGTCTCTTGTGGAGTTTGGAGGAGATTTGTGATGTAGTGTGCTCGGGTGTTGGTTTGTAGAGTTTGTGGTTGATTTGGTGACTCGTTCGGAAATTCGGGGTGGTGTTTGTTCTCTTTGTATGTTTGTTTTGTTTTGTTTTGTCTTATTGCCTTTTGTCTCTTTTTCTTTCGTTTTTGGTCGTGTCTTTGTTTTGTGGTGTGTAGTTGTGTCTAGTGTGTAAAAAGATTTTTCGAAAACCGGGTTTTGAGGCTAGATTTTTCGGAATTGCTTTGACTACGAAAATAAAGCTAAAAATCAAAAATAAAGCGGAGAAAAGGGTAGAATGTGTCCGGCCGGGTGTAGTCAAGTCACCATGGGCCGAGACGAGAAAAGATATGGATAGGGGAAGAAATAAAAAGAAGGAAATAAAAGGAAATGGGAGGGGAGGACTAGGTGTAATCAAGTCACCTAGCCCGGATTCCGCCCGAATCCGACTAAATTCTAGAAAAAGGGTGAGAATCTTGTAAATTAGGATTTTTCAAATGACTTTCGATGTAGTCACGTCATCGAAAGTCGGGAGCAACAATTACCAAGGCCCCGAGGGCCACCATGACTCAAATGATAAGGGGAAGGGGAACATGCAAAAGGGAGACAAGCAATAAAAGACGGAAAAGAAATGAGAGTCGCCTTACCAACCGGTTAGCAACTCACTAACTCCATCGTCTCATAGTTCGGTATTGGCACGTAGCTAGTCTTCGTCAATGCTATTCCTCTTCATTCTCGATATGGCTCCATGGTTGAAGTACAAAGGTATAAGGGGGTGGGATTTGATGTGAAACTCGGTGTAAAGTGAAGAGAAAATGAGGTGAATGTGTGTATATGAAGTGTAGGGGTGATATGATAAGGGCAAGGATAGGTAGGGAGGTTGGGAGGGGGTATAAAGTGGTAGGGCGGGCTCACATGACAAAGAAGAGGCAAAAGGAGGAGCAGGGGACCATCCCGGTCGGGATGGATGGTCCCGATCGGGATGACACGCCCGTCCCGGTCGGGAAGCTCCCTTCCCGGTCGGGATGAAACTCTAGAAGACCCAACTTTTGGCACCCTCATCCCGATCGGGATGACTCCTTCCTGGTCGGGATGGGTCATCCTTCCCGGTCGGGATGCACTCTTCTCGGCCGGGAAGAGTCTTCTAACCCTCAATAACTCCAAAAGCTTGTCCCAAGCTTCAAAAACCGACTCCCTTTCTCACAATCCAAGCTCTAACAATGACCACTCCTCTCTAGGATTCATCTTCACTTCACACCTATCAAATAAGCTCAAAACACAATCATCAAAATCTCTCCCTCACACCGCTCATCAAAATACCAAATCACAAGAATTTCACAAAACCTAAATGTATTACAAGAAAGAGATATATACAATAGGACGGTTCTTTTGGAACTCCGTCAAACCAAAGGTGGTGCATTCTTCATTCATTTCTTCAACAACACTTGGCCAACTCCATCTCCATCAAGGGCTCGAAGTAACGAATCGAAGGCTCTCGAGAAATCTTTGATCAAGCTTGTGGTATAACCATCCACACTCCAAGGGTCTTCATGATCTAACCACGACGTTCCCGGGGCATCCCGATCTACTAAGTTCAATGGCTTGAACTTGTACTTGCGATCCTTCGGTATATACCCAAACGTCCATCTATCTTCATGTGGCCCCAAAGGAGGCTCATCTTTGTTCTTGCCTTGCAACTTGTCGTCAAATTCATGATATGGGCATTCATCCGCCCCAAGCTCGGAATCTTCATCCTCAATTCCATGGAAGTTCTTCTTCAAGCTTTTACCCAACTCATCCCCTAAATCGATGTCTCTCATGGCGGTGATCATTTTACAAGACTCATCATTAGTAGGCGAGGTGTTGTCTTGGAGGTCAAACACGAGCTTCTTGTTACCTAACTCAAATGTGATCCTACCATTTTTTACATCAAACATAGCACCGGCGGTATGTAGAAATGGGCGCCCAAGAATAATGGGAGTGATAGCATCTTCCGGCATGTCAAGCACAAGGAAGTCGACCGGAATGAAGAACTTCCCGATTCTTATTGGCACATCTTCCAACATCCCCAAAGGTTGTTTGAGGGAACTATCGGCTATTTGGAGTGTAATGGAAGTACTCTTGAGCTCCTTCATCCCAAGTCACTCACAAATGGAATAGGGAATGATGCTTACACTCGCACCCAAATCACATAGTGCTCTCTCAATCTTGAAGTTGCCTATGGTGCACGGGATCGAGAAACTACCTGGATCCTTCAACTTGGGAAGCGTAGAACCTTGAATAAGCTCGCTCACCACTCTTGTGAACACTATGGTCTCTTCCTTGTCGACGGATCTCTTCCTAGCGAAGATTTCTTTCATGAATCTTCCATATGCCGGGATTTGTGTAAGTAGATCGGTAAAAGGGACACTTACATCCAATTTCTTCACAGTATCTAGGAACTTGTCATATTGAACTTCCACCTTAGTCTTCAATTGCCTTGTTGGGAAAGACAACTTGATATGTACCTTGTCTTGCTCATTAAAGTTGGATTTTTCGAATGACATTTTCCCTTTTCCTTTGTATTTTCCTTGAAGTGGGGGAAGCTTGTCTTCATGGGGTCTCTCAATCTCCCACAAAACTTGTTCCTCCGTTGGATTTCCCAAGCTTGAATTATCTTGAGTGGAGATACCACCTCTTTCATTGGTTCTTGCTCATTAGGAAGTAAGGAGGAGTTATAAGATGAACCACTCCTCAAGGGAATAGCATTCACATGCTCAAATTTCGGCGTTTCACCTTGAGGAGGTAGTTGCCTCTTTTGCCTTGAAGAGCTACCCGAAGCAAGTTGAGCTATTTGGGTTTCGAGCATCTTCATATGAGCATCTCTTGCCAAGTTATCCCTTTGGAGTTGAGCAATGATTTCTTGTTGGGTTCTTTGTGTCTCCAATTGACTTCTTTGCATGTCCAACATTGACTTTTGCATGTCGAAATCCCGAGGGGGAGATTGTTGGTTATGAGGAGTGTTGGTGGTGGCTAGAGGAATGCCATAATCATGAATAGGAGACCGACTCCTTTGCTTGCTTTCATGTTGAGTACCTTGAGATCCTTGTTGTTGTTGATGGTTCCCTTGGAACCCATGAGAGTTACCTTGATTAAGGCCTTGATTGTTACCTTTGTTGTAGTTATGGTGTCCTTGGGACTGTTGGTTCTCTTGGAAACCACCTTGATTGTTGTTGAAGGCACCTTGGTTATGTTGCTTGAAATTGTTGAATGGCCTTGGGTTGCCTATATAACCTTGATATCTTTGATTGTTGTCCCTTAAGGGAGGTGGCACATATGGACGGTGTTGTAGAGATTGTTGTTGGGGAACTTGTTGGGAAGCTTGAAACATATGGGGATAGGGGGGCACCTTGCTTGAACGCTTGAAAGACGTTCACTTGCTCAGTACTACCACGACAATGTAAAGGCTCATGTCCCACTATCCCGCAAGTATCGCATATCCCATAATAAGATGTAGAAGATACAACTCCCAAAGCATTAACTTGTTTAATGGAATGTTGGTGGGAGGCACTTGCACTTTGACCTTGATCAAAATGGATTTGGAGCTTCTTGTCAATAGATTCCATGTGGGTTTTTAGTTGAGCTCCAAGATCAATGCTTAGTTGTGTAATGGCATCGATCTCGTGCCTTCCTCCTCGATTCGCCTTCCTAGGCCTTGAGTATTGAGAGTTGTGGACCGTCATCTCCTCGATTCTTGACCAAGTTTGGTCATCATCCACCTCGGTAAACCTTCAATTCGATCCCATGTTCAGAATGGCCCTTGAGTCTTCATATAACCCGTTCCAAAATTGTTGAACAAGGAACCATTGTAATAGACCATGGTGAGGACAAGAACAGATCAAGGCTTTGAATCTTTCCCACGATTCGTAGAGGCTTTCTTCATCACGTTGTTGTAATCCCGTGATAGAGGCTCTCAATAAATTTGTCTTCTCCGGGGGATAGAATTGTTGGTAATAAGCCAATGCTAGCTTCTTCTAAGTCTCAATACCAAGAGTCGCCTTGTCTAACCCTTTGAACCATTGCTTTGCTTTACCGATCAAAGAGAAAGGAAATAGTACCCACCGGATTTGGTCTTGGGTTATTCCCGTTTTTGAGATAGCATCGCAATAATCTGAAAAGGTTTCCATGTGTTGATGAGGATCTTCGGTTGGTAACCTACTAAATTGGCTTCGCTCGACCAATTGGATGAATTGAGTCTTAGCCACAAAATTGCCGGTATATGCCTCCGGTAAAGTGGTTGGACCAGGCAAGACATCTTCCTTAAACGTTGAGTACGAAGAGAACTTAGGCATTATTGGATATGCGGGAGAGGACGGTGTAGATGGTGTTGATGTAGATGTTGAAGGAGAACTTGGTTGAGAGGAATGATTAGAAGAAGTACCAAAGGGATTTATGAAGATTCCTTCGGTATTGCCTTGAGGTTGCTCGATAAAGTCGCATCCTTGGGCTTGTTCTTCGGTGGTATTGCTAGCACTTGGATGAGAGATTCTAACCCGGTCAATTGTCCGTTGGCGAAAGGCTCTAAAGAGTCTTTCTGGCTCTGGATTGAAGAGAAAGAAATCCCCTCCCCTCCTAGGCATACACTACACACTAGAGCAAACATGAGAACACCTACTGCTTTATGGGCACTAGGCAAAGACAATAAACGAATACTACCCAAGACAAAGAGAAAAATAAGCTAAGGAAACTAAGAAAAAACCTACACAATATGCACAAGAGATAGAAGAAGAGCACAAGAAGGGTAACTAAGTCAAGCTAATAAGCAAACTAAGTCTAAACATGCACCGTCCCCGGCAACGACGCCAAATTGATGGTACGAATTGCCGTGGGTCCCCACCGATCAATATATAACCAACTAATCCTAACCGTAGCTAGGGTAAGTCGGGTCGTGTCCACGGAGACGGTTATGGGTGTCTAGACTAGGTCCACCTACAAACAAGGCTAAGTCACACAAACAAACACAAAGAAGACGATAATTAACGAACTATGATGATTGAGAGGTATGAGAATGAACTAACAATGAACTAGAAATAATATGAACTAATAGAAACAACTAAGATTAACTAAACTAATAAACTAGAGAAAATGATCGACTAATGATATAGAGAAATCAAATATGGGAAGGAGTAGGTTTAGGTCGGGTTCATAAGTGTAGTAGGATGGTTGGGTAATCAAGGGTGTAGGTGCCACTTAGTTACTAAGGTCGGTTTGCGCTCTCGCGCCAAAGCCAAAGTCCGCACTCTCGTGTTTAAGACTAGAACCGAACATTCATGCTAGAAACTACTCAAAACACAAACATTCAACCACAAATCGAATACACCATGAGAAGATAAGAACAAGTATGAGAAGCATTGGCCACTACTACCCACACAAGCAATACAACAAACACATAGTGTGCCCAATAAGTGACTAGCAACAAAGGAATCACCTTTACCCACAATTAAACCCTAATCACCCATAATCCACTCTTAATCCCCCTACTAACCCCACTAGGAATCTACTCACTCATAATGGAATCAACACTAAGACTAACAAGAGAAATAGACCTAATAATAAAAACATCCATAATGAACAAACAAGAACAATGAACAATATGTAAAGATTCAAACTTGATGAATAAACAAAGAACAAGAGAAAAGAGATTATACCAACTACAGGATGATGAAAAAGATGAGAACTTGAATTAATAAGAAACCCAAACAAATCTCCTAGGTTGTCAAGCTTGGAAGAGTCTTCAAGAATCTCCTTAATACAAGACTAATTACTAGATTAAACAAAGATTAACTGAAGATTAAAGGAAGATTAAACTAATGAGAGGAACACTAAATCTAGGGTTTGAATGTTGTAGAGAGGCCTAAGAGAGTCTAAGGTAATGTAAGATGTTTAAACAATACAAGGGAGGAGTATTTATAAGGTTACAAAAGTGAAGGAGGAGAAAAGAATAAGTTGCGTGCTGCAGCTCACTCATCCCGCCCGGGACGAGATGGTCCCGACCGGGACGAAGTGCTTCTCGGCCGAGACGGGTCCAAAATAGTGGCCTGCTCAATTGTGCACTCCTTCCCGGTCGGGAAGGCCACTATCCCGCCCGGGAAGGGTCTGTATGCCTCCATTATAGCCTCTAAGGTCCTTCCTTGCTTCTCATGGGCTTCCCATCGATTCTCGGGGCTCGGGATCGAGTCTAAAAGGTTCGGGAATGGGTCCCAAGGTCTCGGGATCGAATCCAAGGCACCGAGTGATCGTTCCTTCTCTTCGTTGGCTCCAAAAGTGTAGGAAACGAGCCGGAATCGTTCCAATTCTCCATGAATGGTCTTGGGAACCTAAAACAAACTAGAAGAAGCATAAGTAGCTCAGAAACCGCTCCAAAGAGCGATTTCACAAGAGAAACCGGGACTAAACACAACAAAATAGGCACTACAAACTACACTTATCACTCATTATTGTTAATTACGATAGTAGTAATAATAATATTAGAAACGAGATATAGAAATAAAAACGACGATGATAACGACGGACTAAAAAACGAGAAGAAGAAGGAGAGAAAAAGAGAAGACGGGATTTGTAAGACCCTCAACCTACATGCTAATTTCGACCTCGATCACGGACTGGTAGTAACGGCACTTGCGTTGGAGTAACGAGGATATAGGAGGATTTAAGGTGTTGTATTATCGTATGGTTAGGCTCGGGTTTCCTATAGAATTTCTAGATGAAAATCGGATGATTTTTTTGTATAGTTTGCCTAAGGTTTGCTAGAAATTCGGGTTGCGAATTTGATGTTATGAATGTCGGATATGATTGTGAAATTGTGAATAATTGATGTGTCGGGGGAGGGGTATTTATAGGATGAAATACCCGACTTGGGATAGGAGATAGATGGCTTGCAAAGGAAGAAAGCAACCGGTTGGGGTGAAGTGGGATTCCATTTGTGGATAGGAGAAGCTTGCTTAAGGGGGAAGAAACTCCCGTTTTGAGCTGGAACGAGGGTCACTCGATCGAGTAGTATACAGCACTCGATCGAGTGCCCGGTCTGACGTTAGATTTGACGGTTGTTATGGGCTTACTCGACCGAGTGGCCGGTCCACTCGATCGAGTGGGTCTGAGCCTGGTAGAAGTCTTCTTTTGGAGATCGACTTTTATCTTTAATGGAGAGTTTTAGTTGCTTAACTCTTCTTCATTGCTGATTTTTTGTAGGTGTTTGACTTCGAGTTGGATTTTCGAGGTGGTGTGCCAGATATTTATGGCTCGGAAATGCCTTTGACCGGGGTTTGACCCGGTCGCTAAAACACGGTTTTGCCCTTGGTGACGGTTTTGACCCAAATTAGCCTCATTTGACTGGAAACGACCCACTGGGCCTGAATTTGAGGTCGGTTTGGTGAGCTTTTTACTCCATCAAAAGCTCGCGCCAATTACTATTGATTCCGAGTCCAAAATCGAGCGTATTAGGTCATGTTTACGTCCGATCATCATCAGGTGCTCTTTGGAAACTGCTATAGACACCTGGCGGTCAAAATGTGGGTGTCTACAGACGTTCATGATTGCTTTCTATTAACTCGTAGTCCGAATGAGTTGGAGTTGATACCGATCAGACAAGCTTTGTATATGAGTTTTTTTTTATATATATGATGGCTGGGATTTGCCGTGAATCCCGCCAACAAATAATAACCAACTAACCTAACTGGGCAGATAGGACAAGTCGGGTCGAGTCGGCGGGGACGGTAAAGAGGGTTTAAACTTGGTTCCACCTAAGGACTTGACTAGGTCAACGAGCTAAGCTAAGCTAACACAATGATAGGGGGATAAGACTAAGACTAAGAATAAGCTAAGAAGATGGAGAAATCAATTAAGGAAAGAGTAGGGTTAGGTCGGGTTCATAAGTGTAGTAGGATAGTTGGGTAATTGAGGTTGTAGGTTTCACCTAGTCATTAAGGTCGGTCCGCGCTCTCACATCAAAGACAAACCCGAATACTCATGCAAGATGCTACTCTAAACAAGAGGATTCAACCACAAATCAACCAAACAATGAGAAGATTGAAACAAGCAAGAGGAGCATTTGCAACTACTACTCTAACAAGCATTTCATCAAACACATGGTATGCACAATTAGTGACTAGTGACAAAGATTCAACCCTTACCCACAATCAACCCTAATCACCCATAATCAACACATAATCCTCCTACTAACCCCACAAGAAGTCTACTCAATCATATCTAAACCAAACTAACCCAAACAAGAGGAAACATCAACATAACCATAATATTCATTAAGAAGATGAGACTAGCAATAACAATGATCTATGAACAAAGATTAAAACTTGAATAACAAAGAAAGATTAAGAGAAAAGAGGGAAGAAAGATTGTACCAACTAAACAAGGGAAGAAAAGATCTACACTTGCATAGAAGAAAACCCAAACAACAACCAAGGTTGTCAATCTTGGTGGAGATCTTCAAGAATTCCAATAATACAAGAGTTAACCTAAGATTAAGGAAAGATTAAACTAAGATTAAGCTAATCTACACTAATCTAAGCTAAAGAATTCTAAAGTATGTCTAGGGTTTCATAAGATAGTGTATCATTACAAGAGGGGGTATATATATAGGGTTACATAAGCAAAGGGGGGCGAAACAATGAAACACGAACATAACTGGGTCCTTCCCGGCCGGGAAGGGGTGATCCCGGTCGGGAAGGCAGTGATCCCGGCCGGGAAGGCCAGTCAGTGGTTCTTCTCTTCTTTGCTCTTCATCCCGGTCGTGATGGATGTGTTCCCGACTGGGATGGGTCTTGTAGGCTTAAAATATGGTCCCATAGGTCCCTCCTTGCTCTTGTTAGGCTTCTCATCGATTCTCAGTGCTCGAGAATGGGTCCCAAGGGCTCGGGAATGGGTCCCAAGGGCTCGGGATTGAGTCTAAGTCACTGGGTGATCTTCGCTTCCCCTCGTTGGCTCCAAATGTGTCTGAAACGAGTCGGAACCGTTCCATTTCTCCAATAATGGCCCTAGGAACCTAACACAAGCTAGAAGAAGCGTAAGTAGCCTTTAAAACCGCTCCAAAGAGCGATTCCACAAGAGAAACCAGGACCAAACACAACAAATAAGCACTACAAACCACACTTATCAATATATTTGTAACTTCACTTCACATATTTTGTAATAACTTCAGTTCATATGTTTTTTAACTTCAGATCATATATTGTAACTCCAGTCCATTTTTTATAACTTCAATTCTAATTAGTTCATAAATTTTTGTAACTTCAGTTTATATATCACGTAACTTTTGTTCATATATTTTGTAACTTCGGATCATATCACTAGTAGAAAAAAGTGGAATTGCGGCTCCAAAAAACCCTCTATTTGAGGTATTTTTTTAGGAGCCTCATATGAGGGGGCCGCACATAGGAAATTAGGGTGCGGCGTTTTTTAGATGCCTCACATAATAGACTATTTGCGGCGTCTTATCTCAAAAACGCCTCTAATAGGTACTCTATATGAGGCGTCTTCTCCCATAAACGCCTCAAATACTCTCCTTATTAGAGGCTTCACCCCACGTTTGACGCCGCAAATTGTGTTCAATTTAATTAAAAAAAAATTAGTATTTTTAAAAAATATTTGCATTTCAATAAAACCAAATACCAAATACGATTCTCACATTATTCATCCAAATCTATATACATGGATACAACACCAAGAACCGAAATGGATACATTTCACAAAATCTCAAAAAATAATTCAAATCCTCTCAACTCTTTGCTTCCAACACCAAAATTCCTTTACACATGCCAATATGCCATAATACGGAAGCTCTAGTTATCCTATCCTTCAATATAATACTCGAATCACCACCCGAAACATATATGGCGAAACAACCCTCGATTGTCATTGGAACCGTATACTCAAATCCATCTAGAAAGATTCCACCCCGAGTGCCCGATCATCAAGAATTCCATAGTAAACTAAAGCTCGATTTGCCGTCATTATTTCTCGTAATTTGAACACTTTTTATGGATCTGAACAATGCTGATAAAAAAATCTTAGGTTACATCGACATCAGATATCCACTAGAAACATCATCATCATCGTCATTCGGGTGGACAGTTGCATCACTGGAAGAACGAATCATCCAAAAATTGGCGCTTGTTAGTCTTTGACAAAAGGTGAAGGCAAGACTGAAAGATAACATTCTGACAAACTGAAGAGCAACATCATTAGTTGATCCAATAATATAATGCAACAAATTTTAAAATGTAGCCTTGTTTATATGTATGTGGTGAAAGTTGATAGCTTTTGACAAGCAAAATCAGATGAGATCATGAACGAGATGAATTCAGTATCATTTTCATCGAATTACTGAAGAAAAGGCATGACGAGAGACATTAGATAAATAAAAGTCTAACCTATAGTACAAGGATATGCACATACAAAATAAAAATCTGAAAGGTCACTCAAATCTTTGCCAAGTTCGGAAGAAGGGAGAGTTATATATAAAGTTTAAGAGAAACGAAGAGGAAATGAAAAGATAGATAGATAGAGTGATAGATGGATGGATGGATAGCAGAAGAGTAAGGAATTGAAGACTTACTTTTTAAGAAGAACTAAGATATATCCACAAGGTACGGTGCCTTAATTACCATGTACATGTGTCTGTGCTTTTGCGAGCTAATCAAACAAATCAATGCAACCAAAGTCGTTTATAAAGATTGAAGGTCAAGTCGTTTAAATAATTAATCAATAATCAATCTCATCTACGATTTTATAATGCATGCTAAACAATATAATTTTATAAATGTCCAACTTATAAATCCAGCTAATTAATTAAGAAGCAAAAACAATATAATTTTATAATACTACCACTATCTATTGAATTAGTTGCTTAATGATCTCAAAACGTGTGTTAATTTATACTCCCTCCGTCTCGTTCATTTGTTTGCCTTTTATATTCATTGTGAGGAGTATTTTAATCAAAGGTAAAAAAAAAGAATGGAACGGAGGGAGTATTATATATAAGAAGTTGTTCATGATAGCATTCACAATTTCACATACATCCATTCTTACAGTATAGTATGTTGGTCGGGTCGGTGCAGTTTGTGAACATCAGTACATGCCAGGAAATTCAGTGACTATTCTGATCTACGCTACAAGGATTGAAGGACTATATATAATACGGAGTATATTATACGCTATGGAATATAAATCTACAATAGTGGAGGATGATCTTGAATCATACATTGAACTAGTGATTGGCAAGAAAGAGTGAATAAGAGGGAGGGATTCACTAGGGTCATTAAGACACGTCAATTTGATTCTCATAAAAAAAATCAAGTGGAGTTATATCATCACTTGAAAATCTCGCTAAGTGGTTAACGGATACTTAGTCTCTCGGATCATAAGCATAAAATTTCACTATCCACCACACAAGTGCATATAAAGCTTCTTAATTTAACGTATGATATACAATCCAAACACGTTCATGATTCAACAACGGTCCTTAAAAGGCATGCGTGACAAGTAAATGGAAAATGAGAGTGCAAGAGTGTGCTTGAATTGTAGAGGTGGCAATCGGGCCGGCGGGTCGGATTCAGGTCGGGTCGTGTTGAGTCGGGTCACTGTCGGATCAGGTCATAATTGTCGTCGAGTCGGGTTCGGGTCAGTTTCGGGTCGCTTATGGGTCGGGTTAGTCGGGTCAACTTTTGTGACGGGTTCGGGTCGGGTCGGTTTCGGGTCATTTGAGTTTTGGTAGACAGAGTAATTTCATACTCATGTAACAATAATTGGTTGTGATTGAAGATTAAAACCTTAAATACTACGAATGATGAATTTTATAAAATATATCTTAGAGTGGAAATTGGTCGGGTCCAGGTCGGGTCGAGTCTGGTCAGGTCTTACCGGATAAATAATTAGCCAATTGACTTAAGTGTGATTAATAAATTTTAAAACATTTTTTAGTTGATATTTAATAGTTAATTTTTTGTTTTTTTAACTATGTTTGGTTAAGAATATCTGGAGAAAAAAGCTAAATAATATTTTAATTTAAAATTATTTTTTATCTTCATTGGATCACATCAACTCAGCTTTTGGGTCCGGTCATTTTTGGATCGGGTCAGATTTCGGGTCAAGTGGCTCGGGTCGGCTCAGTTAATTTATCGGGTCATTTTGGGTTACGGGTCGTCTCGGGTTGGGTCGGGTCCGGGTTCGGGTTGGCCTCAAGCGGGTCGTATCGGTTTACGGGCCATCATCGGGTCAGGTCGGGTCATTTCACTACATTTTCGGGTCAGATTGGGTCAATCTTACTCGGGTTTCTGGTCGGGTCAGGCTTGACAGCTCTATTGAATTGTAAGAAGCGTAGTGGATGATGTCACATGAATCAAACAAAATGAAAATGGGTGAGTGAATGAATGAATTAGGGGAATGGTCGCCTAATCTCTTAAATCTTTGATCGCATGATGTAAACTAAGATAAAATGGGCCAGATGAAATCAGTGTTAAGTGGTCGAGCATAGACACGACAAAGCATAGAAAATGCAAGAAGAACCAGTACAGCAAGAACAGTTTCCTCTTACTGCTATCTTATTTGCTATTTCCATCACCCTTCTTGTTTTGCCTACATCAATTAGTGTGGTTAACATCAAGTGACCACTATTATCATCATCATTATCATTAAATTAATGGTAGGTTGTTTAAATTCATGATCAAAAAACGACTAAAATAAAATAGTATATATAAAAGATTAATAGTGAAAATGAGATGACAATTGAATATTGATTGATTGATTTAAAATCAAAACTTTGTATGGAAAACGTCTCACGTAGCAATAAAATAATTAAAATAAAAAATTATATTTCACAACACATTTTAGGCTTGACTTGATTCAAAGTCGATTAACTTAATTTAAAAGGTTAACGTAGAACACTTCACTTAAACTTGAAATCGTGCTTAATTAAGCAAATGCTCTTATTTTCAAAATACTCACAACAAAGTTTGATGTGAAATTTTTACTATAACGTATAAATTGATAAATAAATTTTCGAAAAATGACATTTCATCTTGACTCGTATCGCACGGGATTCAACTAAGTTTATAAGATTTCTGAAAAAGTCCACCCTATAACTAATCTCTTTTCTAGATAAAAATCTTCAAATAAAAACATCAATGTATGCATTCAAATCGCGATGAAACAGTTACCAGAAAATGAAGTCATACAATAGCCACAATGCAGAGTAAATGTAGAAAAAAATGTCCCGTCTTGGAAACTATAGAAATTTTAGGAAGCACATGAAAGCAAGAAGATATCAATGCATTCAGAATCCCCAACTTCTCAGGATTTTATGTTGTTTGGTAACATCTGATACTTGAGTGATATAATGAGATAGTTACCAAACCAAATTCACAAGTTGAAGTAACAGTTTAGTTTAAGAACAATTGTATTTAACACCAAAAAGGAGAAAACAAAATTGCTTCACTAACCTGTCTTGATCACCTCTTTCATAAAATCCATGTAAAGGACGCTGGGCTTAAGTGGAGAGTCGCAAGAATCATTTTCTGCAGAGTCACTCTCCCCTGCTCCTGAAATACGGGACAAGTAAACTGCCCTTGTCAAGCGAGGAATCAGCTGACCTGGAACTCGCAAGAGATCGATCAGAAGTTCCACCAAATTCAACACTACCACTGCAGACATGTGTTTATATAAATCTGTGCACTCGATGATCCCATTATTAGGTAATCCCTGAGATTAAATTTTTTAAAAGAAAAATATGAGCTCAATGTCAATAAATAACAACCAAGGTTTGAGTTGAAAGGTTTGTTCAATAATCAATTTCAAGATATAGGAACCATAGTACGATACCACCACAAGTTTAGTCTATAATCCTACAGTATCTGCAAGAAATTTGAACAAGATAGCACGCGGACGACATGAACCGTGTTTTACTTGACCTAGCAGTTGAACTCCTCGACCAAGAGAATTATGAGACGCTTCCTTCAGAGATAAGTCCTCGATAACCCATTATCAGAAATTATAGCCCCCACATAAGTAAAAAGCCAAAGATGAGTTTAAGGGAAATCTCAGTTTAGAAAGGAAAAACTGAATCTTAGAACAAAGGGAAGTTCATCGGGAATTGAAGGGCAAGAAATCAGCTTTCTTATTCATGTGAGAGTGTGTAATTCAATCATCCTAAGGTTTCCAACTTATTCCCGATTCTCATCCAGACTCAAGACCAGTTAACCTGAGGTCATCATAACCACAACAATCCAAATCCAGGCTCCAAAGAAAACAACCACAATTCTCAAGTAACTCAACAGGACTACCAAATTCACATTAATTTGAAAGAAATTCAACCTGTAAGTGTTCTGTTTCGGTAAACAAAGTATCGTTGGCCTGTTTATATCTAGCTCTGGTTAGTCTCTTATTTTTTTTCTTCTAAATCAGGCTTCTGTTGCCCTTCACAGAATATTAATGTGATGGGTTGATTACAGTTTTTGTCGCAGAATGAAACACAATATAGAAACTAAGATCACAGTACACAATACCCTATGTTTCAATCCATTTTTCAGCAGGTAATAAATTTAAAACACAAAATTTTTAAAAAAATCTATTAGTGACAAAAACTGATAAATTAGAGGTCTAGCAAATAATTAATAACAAACGGAAGAAATTTAATTGTAATAAAACCTAAAATAGTGACCAAAGTTGAGATCTTAATCAACCTTTCTCAACAGAATAATGACTAAAGTTGCAACAACTGAAATTCAATTAATAACCCTAAATTAGTGATATGAGGAACTGAAATGAATTTGAGGTGAAATGAGGGGAAGGAGCAACAACCTAGACAAGGACCGGCGAGGCAACCACCTGAGCAAGCACCAACGAGATTTCGTGGAGGAAGACGAAGAAGAAGCGACGCGAGAACAGGTCAAAGACATAGGAGCAAAACACAGAAGCAAGGACCGGCGAGACAAGATATTGAAAACGGGTGAAGGACGAACAGGAACAGGCTAAGGAGAAGGAAGGAGGAGCGGTGGATTGCCAGTGTTTTGAATCGAAAGGGAAGGATGGAGTTACGCGAAGGTGGGTTTCCAGTTTCTTATGTTAAAGATGTAGTTTTGTTTTTACTTTAATTGGTTTTCTTTTGGTGAGGCGTCAGTTTTGTTAAGATGGACGCCGCACCATCAATTTTTAATATATATTTTTCTAAAACAACTTCCTTAACCATTTTTAATAAAAAAAAGGGAAATTATTTGCTGCTAATCAACTAAAATGCCTCTAATAAGGGCAGCAATTTGACCTTTTTCTACTAGTATATATTGTAACTCAATTCATGTTTTCTAACTTTATTTCCAGTTGTTTCATATATTTTTGTACTTCATATTTACAAAAATTCTAATGAACTTACTTTATTTACAAGTGATTTTTGAAGCACACGAAAAATACAATAAATTACATATTAAAAATTACAAATAAGAAAGAGATAAATAAAATTATTAAGTACGTTTATTCGAAGTTATACTGTATGCACTTGAAATCATGCAAAAAAAATACTCTTACTAAAAAACAAAATGGACGGTGATGAAGATGATAAAACGAGAACAGAACAAGAAGAGAGGAAATTAGATTAATTAAAGAAATCTGATATTTTTTTTAAAACTATGATTGTAAGGTAGGAGAGAAAATATTATTATTGGTAGAAGAGTTAATTAGGGAAAAAAAGTACTGTACACCTGGTTGTATAGTAGGACTAGTTGGAAAGCCCGTGCGATGTACGGACCGAATTGTAGTGACAATAATAATGACACCAAGTTAGAGAATTGCATAAATTGGTGAAACTACTGAATTTCATCGTCTTATTATAATTTCTCGATGTGAGATAAGTTTACTTCAATTTATAGCCTTAAGAGTTGTTATAAGACTCAAAAAAAATTTCTAGTTAATATCTAAAACGAATGATTTTTCTTATTTATGATATAATATAAAATTTCATCAGTTCATCATAATTTTTCGATGTGTGATAATCCTACATAAATTTATAGTAGTTTTAAAAACTCATTTTACGACTCAAAATATTTATGATTGATATCTAAAGACGATGATTACTTTTATTTATAAAATTGAATTTAATCACCTTATTGCAATTTTTGACGTGAGATAATTTTAATTCAATTTATATCCTTAAGAGCTATTATAAGACTCAAAAGTTTTTTTATTAACATCTAAAAACAAATAATTTCTCTTATTTATGTATATTTTCATCACCTCCATCATAATTTTTCGATGTGGGATAATTCTACTTAAGTTTATAGTCTTAAAAATTCTTTTAGATCTCAAAAGGTTTCAGATTGACATATAAACACGAATGATAGCTCTTAATTATATAATAGAATTTAATCAACTTATAATTTTTCGATGTAAGATAATTCTAGTGGAATTTAATTATAGTCTTAAGAATGCTTTTTAGGATTTAAAAGACTTCTCGTTGATATCTATAGATGAATGATTACTTTTATTTATATAGTAGAATGTCATCACCTTATTATAATTTCTCGATATGGTATAATTTATTTAAATTTATATCTATAAGAGCTTTTATAAGACTAATTTTTTGGTTAATATCTAAAAATGAATGATGTCTCTTATTTGTGATAAACTTCATCACCTCAACATAATTTTCAATATGCAATGATTCTACTTAGGTTTATAGTCTTAAAACTCTTTGAAAAAAAGTCTCTTTTATATTATATATAATATATAAATCGATTACATCACCTTATTATAATTATTCGATGTTGGATAATTTTACCACTTTTCTGGGGTGCGTAATATATTCATCAATGTTTTTCGATAAAAAAAATATGAAATCTTTTTTTATAATATAGAATTTCATCACATCATAATTTGACGAATGACTACTTTTATTTATAATAGAGAATTTCATCACCGCATCATAAATTTTCTATGTGGGATAATTTACTTAAGTTTAATTCCACCACTTTATTATAACTATTTGATGAAATTCCATCACTTTATCATAATTATGACGAATTATTGCTTGTATTTTTATTTAATAAATTTCGATCACCTTATTATAATTTTTCGATGTGAGATAATTTTTCTTGTTTATGTTTTTTAAAGTTCTTTTTAAGACTCAAAAAACTTTGTTTTTTATCTAAGCTAGGGACGGGAGATTACTTTTATTTATATAATAAAATTCAATCATCTTATTACAGAGTATAAATTTTGGACGAATGATTACTCATATTTATATAATAGAATTTCTCCTAAGTTTATAGTCTTAAGTAACTTTTAAGGACTCAAACGACTTTATATATATATATATATATATATATATATATATATATATATATATATATATATATATAAGAACAAATGATTAATTTCTTATTTATAATATAAAATTACATCAACTAATCATAACTTTTCGATGTGGAATTTTTTTTTACTTAAGTTTATAGTTTTAAAAGTTTTTTTTAAGTAGACTCAAAAGATTTTTGGTGGATATATAAGGACGAATGATCACTCTTATTTATAATACTGTATAGAATTTCATCATCTCATCATAATTTTTCGATGTGGGATAATTTTACATAAGTTTGTAGTCTTCTGAGCTTTTTCTAAGACTCAAATAATTGTTGGTTGATATCTAAGAACGAATTATTACTTTTATTTATAATTCGTAATATAATAGAATTTCATCACTTCATCATAATTTTACTTTACTTTATAGTCTTAGAAGCCTTTTTTTAAGCCTTAAAAGATTGTTGGTTAATATCTTAGAAGGAATGATTACTTTATATAATAGAATTCTATCACCTCATTATAATTTTTCGATGTGTGATAATTTTATTTAACTTTGTAGTCTTATTAAGAACTTTTTTTAAGAATAAAAAGTTTTTTGGTTGATAGTTAAGGACGAATGATTACTCTTATTTATAATAAAGAATTTCATCACCTCATCATAATTTCGAGGAATGATTACTACTTTTATTTGTATAATAGAATTTGATCGTCTTATTATATACTGTAATTAAGTACTTTTATTTCTTATTTATAATATAGAGTTTCATCACACCGTGTTATAATTTTTCAATCTGAGAATATTTTACTTACGTTTGTAGTCTTATTAAGAAACTTTTTAAGACTCAAAAGTCTATTAGTGATAAGAACGAATGATTATTCTTATTTATAATATAGAATTCCATTATCATTATTTTTTTTATTTGGGATAATTTGCTGTCTTAAGAGATCTTTTTAAGACCCAAAAGAACACATGTTTACTCTTATTTATAGTATAGAATCATCAGCTTATTTTATTTTTTTCGATGTGGGATAATTTTAAGTTTGTAGTCTTAATTATTAAGAGTTTTTTTAAGACTCAAAAGTTTTTTTGTCGATATTTAAAAACATTGATGGTTACTCTTATTTATAGTATAATCATCATAATTTTTCGATGTGAGATAATTACTAAAGGTATATAATCTTAATCTTAAAAATTCTTCAAAACTCAAAAGATTTTTGGTGGATATCTAAGGACGGGTGACTACTCTTATTTATAATATAGTGTTTCATCACATTATTACAGTTTGTCAATATGAGATAACTTTACTATTTTTATATGGGATAAATTCATCACTTTTTTGAGCAAATAATATGAAACAAATTATATGAAATTTATACTCACATGAAAGCATTTTCTACCAAGAATCTAATTATTTCATTTTTATAATTTTTTTTACGATAACTTTTTGTTAAACAAAATTTAAAGGTTTTAAGATGAAAATTATAAAACATCACATTAATATGATAGATTAAATATATAATTATAATAATTAAAAGATTCTCTACTTGATTTTTTTTATTATTAATGATAATTTCCTAAATTGAGTTTTGATATAACGGACCAATCACATCGCTCGAAAAATCCTCCATATATATATATATATATATATAGAGAGAGAGAGAGAGAGAGAGAGATGGTTCAAATAAGGGCAACATGTTTCAGTAAGTGTATATTAAAGTTACATATGACATACGATAAAGTTGCATTTGTGTAACACTGATATGTAACCATAACATTCAGCTCTTTTATCACTTCAAGTAATAAAGTGCAACTTTATCACTCATCTCGTGTAACTTTAATCACTTTTTGTGTAACTTTAACACTTGACCTTATGCCCTTAAAATAGTTGTTGCCCTTATTTGAACCTACATCTATATATATATATATATATATATATATATATATATATATATATATATATATAATTTAAACTCCTTCCTCTTCCCCCTCTAACTTCAGTCACGTTTAAGAAAAAAAAACTAAAGAATTTCTACTTTCTTTCAAACTTGATGCTCTCTCTTCAATTTCTCAAAGACCCTACAATGGAAAAATCAAAACAATTGAAGTACCATCCAGGTGTAAAAACGCATCAAACGCTGTTACGGTGCCGATGAGAAGAAAAGATGCGACTACTAATACTTCGAGGTAAAATTTAACATCTTTTTTTGTTGAGAAAATAACTTTAGGAAGATTAAACTTTGTATTCAATTATTTTAGACTTCTTGCATGAATGATGATGGAGAGTTTTGATGAATTACGGTTTAATTAATACTATTTCGACAACTATTTATTTGCTTCGTTTCTTTTGCTTTTAATTACGTATAATTAGGGTAATTATACGAAGATGAAGTTCTACTTTCAATTACTATAACTAGTGCGAATTAGGATAATTTATACATATTTCGAATCCGAGTTGTCAGGTAAAGTTTCCGAGCATTTTATAATATATTTCGAGCATGCAAATGAGTTATAATAGGTAAAGTTTTCCGAGCATGCGACTGATTATTTTAGACTTCTTGCATGAATGATGATGGAGAGTTTTGATGAATTAGGGTTTAATACTATTTCCACAACTATCTGTTTGTTTCGTTTCTTTTGCTTTCAATTAAGTTAAATTAAGATAATTATACGAAGATGAAGTTATGCTTTCAATTACTGTAACTAGTGCGAAATAGGATAATTTGTATGATACACACCGGATTAATTAGTACTATAAGTTATTTCTATTTTATGTTGTTTTTCTTAAGTTAATTACAATATTACCCCGTAGTTTACTTTATAAGCCTAATTTCTCATTGAGATGTAATCGACCAAGAAATTGATTAATGTGTAAATCTACTCTCATCAACTTCTTCTTCTCCAGACCTTAATTTTTCTTATTCATCTATAATCCCCAGTGGTCATTTCCACCCAAACCCACTCCAGTTATAGTTTATACAACCTATCGATTCCGAAAATTGAACAGTTGTAACAGTGGTATCAGAGCTAGTCTATCCTCGGACTACTGACTGCCATTTTAATATTTTTTGATCCTCTAGCCCGAGAGTATGTCGACACTTTCCGATGAAATTGCATCCCTCTCCGCACAGATGCAAAAACTTACGAGTGTAGTTTCGAATTTGGTACTAGCAAGGAGTTTGCAAGGAACCCTTGATATGCGTAAACTACCAAGTAAGTGTCTCATTACATTGAAATTAGATCATCTTGTCAAAGATGAACTCCAACTGATCGACGAAAATCCAGGGTCTAATCTGGTAACACAAAGGAGAATTAGTCAAGAATCTGATCTCTTCCAATTGATGATTCATGTAAAAACCAGGTACACAAATCGTCTTCCACTTTGAGCATTTTGAACTCCATAGCTCGTGTAATTCAAGCATACCAAGTGTTTGACGAAACTTCTATCCAACTCGTCGCATAAATTACTTTCAAATGATGGAACCAATTTTCAACCAAGTGACCATAGTTGATGACAAGGACTTTAAAATGAACAAAAATGGGGAAATATTCGTTTGTGTAGATGTTTTCGAGCCTCACCAACACTTTACACAACTTAGGCACATGGAGAAGGATTCTAGTGTAGCAAGCCAGATGCTCAACAATATTTGCGCAGGAGATACTCCAATAGCTATTGTCCACAACTTGCTCGGTGAATGGTTCGAACCAATTTTGAGTTCAAACCAATATCAGGTAACATTCTATAAAAATGAAGATGACTACAATAACTTAGTGACTAATTATTACTTCTTACAAGATGATGTTAGAGGCTACAAGCCAAATTTGCAATTGCTCGATGAGGTGAATGAAGCTATCATCTATCAATATGACTGTGATTGGAGTAAGGAAACTCAATTACCAAATACATCCTTGGCGCTTGGCACATTACCCCAACCATGTTATTTTCTGTCTGAGATGTGTATGAAATTTGGAGGACTAGAGGGCTTATATCTTTTAGAATGCATTTTGATATTGGTTGACAGTATATTCTTAGGGTGGAAGCACAACAGTTGTTCCTTATTTAATTCAACAAGCACATATGAGATTGATATGGGGAGCATCAAATTTAGCATGTCGGGACTTTTTGAGTTGGCAGTGGCTTGTTGGACCGTTAAACTCAAACATAAGTGTAAGGATTTAATATGCTACTTCTTGGTTTATGATACTGAAGTTCATTTTTCAGTGAATAAGTTTTGGTTGGAGAGCAACTACAAACTGTATGATCCAGGAATTGATATAAGTAAACTGACGCTCTTACATAGCCTTACCCTTGAGAAAAATGGTAGTTTTGAAGACATGAAAAAAGGGTGGCAACCACATATCAACTATAAGGAGGCACATAGTTGGGGAAAATTATGCATGACATTGACTCCTTGGGATATATTAGATAATATTACTGAGCTCCCTTCATTCCAATATGTTCTTACTCGTTTTGTATTTAATTGTATGTTCCCATATTATTTGGTGATTATCATCAATACTAGCAGCATAGCTCACAACTTTAGGCTCAGAACTTACTTTCATAGCTACCTTCCTAACATGCTCAAGGCCATAGCTATGTGTGGGGTGGTAAGTGTGATAAGACCCTTTTTTATGTCTTGTCTCACCCTTGAGGACAAGGGTGTTTTTATGGATGAGAGGATGGTGACGGAGAATGGGGATGACTTTGGTAAGAATGGTGAATCTACTTGCTCTCACATCACTGGCTTGCAGCTACTACTAGATGCAATGATTCAAGAATTGGATTCATTTATCATTGACCCTCTTCTTTATAAGTTTCCACTAGATGTGGAGTATGTTTGCGAATGTGAAATCGAAAATTGGTTCTTTGTTTTTAAGCTAAATGGGTGTAATACTGGCAGCAATAACCGCTTCACTTTTGACCCGGGTGGATTAAATTACGGTCTCTCTCATGCTGAATCTCTGAATCCAAGTTCTATTAAGGTCAATCCAAACTTAACACCCAAGCAATATAATTTGGCAACTCTTATTGTTGGTATTTGGGTCTTCGACCCAGGGGGCGAGGACAACTTAATGATAATTAACAGAGCTAACAATAATGCATGTCAAATGGGAGTGATCACCTCTTATTGCTCCATCTACTACACTTGAACGTCATCGGTATTGGAAGTTTGTTCTCACCCTTGAGGACAAGGGTGATTTCAAGGGGTCGGAAATGATACACACCGAATTAATTAGTACTATAAGTTATTTCTATTTTATGTTGTTTTTCTTAAGTTAATTACCTTATTACCCCGTAGTTTACTTTATAAGCCTAATTTCTCATTGAGATGCAATCAACCAAGAAGTTGTTTAATTTGTAAATCTACTCTCATCAACTTCTTCTTCTCCAAACCTTCATTTTTCTTATTCATCTATAATCCCAAGTGGTCATCTCAACCCAAACCCACCCCAGATTATAGTTTATACAACCTATCGAATCCGAAAATCGAACAATTGTAACAGACTTAGTGCGAATTAATCCGAGCTATTAGGTAAAGTTTTCGAGCTTTATATAATATATTTCGAGCATGCAAACGAGTTATAATATGTAATGTTTTCCGAGCATGTGACTGATTTTATTTAATTATTTAGGGTTTACTTAAATATTTCTTTCGTGAAATAGCGAAATTACGCATCAAGATTTTTTAAAAGATAGTAACACACTCAAAAGATAGTCTCAAAATTACGCATATATAGAACTTTCTTAGATGTAATTAACTTAATTTATGTATAATTTACGAGCTAATTGTAACACGTTGACGAGCTAGGATGTTTACTTTCTGAGCTTTTAGCTATACTTTTAAGAGCTATTATAGTCTCAACCTGAAACACCCCACATTGATTGAAGATGTCCTATTTATGAGTTTTGCTTAAAGGGATTTGAAGTACTACTCATATCAACAAAGTGCACTTTCTTTTCTGGTTTGCCCATGATAAGAACTCTGCAGTTAAGCGTGCTTGACTGGGAGTAATCTTAGGATGGGTGACCTCCTGGGAAGGTTTCCGGGATACGCATGAGTGAGGACAAAATGTGCTAGAAAGGACTCGTGTTGGTCTGTGGGACCAGTACAAAGCCTAGCGGGCTACCGCAGTCAACATTTCCGGTCCTAGGATTGGGCCGGGGTGTTACAAATGGTATTAGAGCAACCATGCGACCGTGCATTTGGCACCTAGCGGGGGTGGATTCTGGGTCAGCGGTTATGCTGCCAGGCGCAACGAGGACGTTGCGTTCTTCAAGTGGGAGTGATTGAAACACCCCACATTGATTGAAGATGTCCTATTTATGCGCTTTGCTTAAAGGGATTTGAAGTACTACTCATATCAACAAAGTGCACTTTCTTTACTGGTTTGTCCATGATAAGAACTCCACAGTTAAGCGTGCTTGACTGGAAGCAATCTTAGGATGGGTGACCTCCTGGGAAGGTTTCCGGGGTGCGCATGGGTGAGGACAAAATGTGCTGGAAGGGACTCGTGTTGGTCTGTGGGACCAGTACAAAGCCTGGCGGGCTACCGCAGTCAACATTTCCGGTCCTAGGATTGGGCCGGGGTGTTACATAACCCACACTAAATCTAAAATTGAGACAAAATAATTACCAAAGATGTCGCCCTACTATTGAGTCAATTTGGTTCACAAATATATAAATTAGGTATAAAGTATTTCGAGCTCATCCTTTAAAAAATTATGTATAATTTATAGGGTTATTTAACAGGAATAATACCAACTTTGGGTGGTATTCTATCAATAAAACAAACTTTAATTAATACGAGAATAAAACGAAGTATGAGACATATTATACGAGAATGAAATTGCCTCTTAAATGACCGTATGAAGTCGGTTTTTGTGGGTCCCATATTGTTAATTAACACCCATCTTCATCTTCTTCATTGCCCTAAATCAAATTATCTCTCCTAAACCTACGTTTTAACTTAGGGTTGGATCAACCTACATTTTCAATCAAACCAATTAAAAAAGAACACTAATCGGACACTTAAAACTCCAAATTAAACCAAATTAAAAAGAAAATCCTAAGTTTACCCAGAAAAATTGAAAACCCTAAGTTAAACCCAGGAAAATCGATTTGGGGGAAATGAAAAGAAAACTCACCGTTGACATTGCCGAACTACAAGATTGAGGGATGAACTTGACAATACCCCTGAAATTGATTTTCGACAAAATTAATGATAATCAATTATAAACACGGACGTAGAAAAGTCGGAGAAGATAAAGAAACAAAAGTTTCGTTAAAAATTACCTTCGATGAAGTGAATGATGAAGTGATGAATTGATGAATTGACGATGAAGTGATGAAGATGAAGTGATGAGTTTGAAGTTTGAAGTTTGGGAATTAATGAAGTTAAAATGAATGGGTTACTTTACTGTCAGAGTGTCAGTAAACCTTGTATTAGTGGTAATACTGACGAGTGTAGGCGGTAGCAGGTAAGTGTATTTCATTCTCGTATAATATGTCTCATACTAGGTTTAATTCCCGTATTAATTGAATTTGGTTTTATTTATGAAATACCACCCAAAGTTGGTATATTCCTGTTAAATAACTCTAACTTATATATAATATGAATTAATCAAAGCTTATAGGTAAAGTTTCCGACTTTTTTATAATATATTTCAAGAATGCGAGCAAGTTGCAAAACAATTAAAAAGATGTTACTTTAAAAGAATATTAGCAAAACTAGATAGATTTAAGGGTGAGTTTGGAATACATCGAGATTGATGTATTACGTCACTGAAATCTCTTTTAACATTACACTTATATGTTTGTGTTTTACTTGTTTATCAACGTGTAGCAAGAATTCTTTGCTAAGTGGCTTGCTAGTAAGCAGTTGCCCAGTAAACCTCAATGTGTAAATCTCCTTAGACCGAGAAGGCCTCAAATGAAATGGCGTGATCAAACAAATCATCCCGATTGTGCTTTTTATATAACGCGCCATATGGCGACATATAAAGAGAATGACTTGTCGGGGTGGAACGTAGGTCTTGAGAGGGGAAAGGTAACACATCCTTCTCTAATATAAGACTTCATATTTAATCTATATCTTGAAAGTTAATTTCTTTTCTAATAACAATTTTCCTCTACTGCAACAGTTTAAGTCTCTGCATAACTTAAGAATTGATAAGTGTAGTTTGTAGTGCGTAATTTGTTGTGTACTGGTCCCTTTTTCCTTGTGGAATCGCTCCTTGGGAGCGGTTTATGGGCTACTTATGCTTTCTCTAGTTCGTTTCGGGTTCCCGAGACCATTCATGAAGAATTGGAACGATTCCGACTCGTTTCATACACTTTTTGGAGCCAACAAAGTAAAGGAACGATCACTCGATGCCTTGGATTCGATCCCGAGACCTTAGGACCTAATCCCGAGCCCCGAGAGTCGATGAATAGCCCATGAGAAGCAAGGAGGGACCTTAAAGATCATATTGGAGGCTTACAAGACCCATCCCCGTCGGGAAGGACCTCATCCCGTCCGGGATGAGGTGCACAAATGCGGAGGGTTCTGTTTTGGGTCCGTCCCGGTCGGGACCAACTCGTCCCGGTCGGGACCAACTCGTCCCGGTCGGGACCAACTCGTCCCGGTCGGGATCAGACCGTCCCGGTCGGGACTGACCCGTCCCGGTCGGGATGAACCGGCTACTGCGCGTGACTCATTTTTCTTCCTCCTTCATTCTTGTAACCTTATAAATACTCCTCCCTTGTATTGTTTAAGAAACATACTTTTACCCTAGATTATGTTAGACCTCTTTTAAGCATTCAAAACCCTAATTAGCCTCTCTTCATCTCTAGTTAATCCTTAGTTAATCTTAGTTTAATCTAATTAATTAGTCTTGTAATTGAGGAGATTCTTGAAGACTCATCCAAGATTGACAACCTTGGAGATTATTTGGGTTTCTTATTAATTCAAGTTCTCATCTTTTTCATCCTCTTGTAGTTGGTATAATCTCTTCTCTTTGTTCTTTGTTTATTTATCAAGTTTGAATCTTTATATATATTGTTCATTGTTCTTGTTTGTTCATTATGGATGTTTTGATTATTATGTCTATTTCTCTTGTTAGTCTTAGTTTTGAGTTCATTATGAGTGAGTAGATTCCTTTTGGGGTTAGTAGGGGGATTAAGTGTGGATTATGGGTGATTAGGGCTTGATTGTGGGTAAAGGTGTTTCCTTTGTTGCTAGTCACTTATTAGGCACACTATGTGTTTGTTGTATTGCTTGTGTGGGTAGTAGTGGCCAATGCTTCTCATACTTGTTCTCTTCTTCTCATTGTGTATTCAATTTGTGGTTGAATGTTTGTGTTTTGAGTAGCATCTTGCATGAATATTCGTGTCTAGTCTTAGACACGAGAGTGCGGACTTTGGCTTTGGCGCGAGAGCGCAAACCGACCTTAGTGGCCAAGAGACACCTACACCCTTGATCACCATATTACCCTACTACATTTAAGAACCCGACCTAACCCTACTCCCTTCCATATTTGATTCATCCTTTTTGTTAGCTATCATTCCTCTAGTTCATTGTTTAGTTAACTTTAGTTGTTCATTAGTTCTTGTTATAGCTAGTTCATTGTTAGTCTTGTTCATACCTCTTCTCCCATCATAGTTTGTCAATTATCATTTCTTTGTGTTTGTTTGTGACTTAGCCTTGTTTCTAGGTAGACCTAGTCTAGACACCTACAACCGTCTCCGTGGACACGACCCGACTTACCCGAGCTACCGTTAGGATTAGTTGGACTTTACTTGACGGTGGGGACCCGCGGCATTTCCCACCATCAAGATTCAAATACACCTACGAGATCGTTAACTTCCAAGATAATGAAGTCAAAGAAAAAGTATTTTGTTTGGTTGATGAGCTGGTTAAAAAGGACCGCCATAAAGTTAAATGTAAAACTTTGATACTTTGTTTCATTGCTTTTGGTGTTTTTTTTTAAGAAAATAACTTTTATAAAGTTGTACGTAATTTATAAACTTTGCCCATAAACATTCCGAAATGTTTACAGTATATTTTCGTGATGTCAAAATAAGTTCACTAAAAATTCCGAGTATGTGTGCAAAAATTATGAGATAACAAGTAAAGTTCTCGAGCTTTCAAAATACTTTTCCAAGTATGAGTTTTTGTGAGAAAAACATGTCAAACTTTTTGATCGTCATATTAATTTTACGAGCTTTTAATTCTTGTATCTGAGCTTAGTACGATCTAGTGCATTTTCCATCTTCGTAGAGGTGCAACATAGTTTAGGATGATGCAAACTATCAATTCTAAAACTTTTTGAGCTATAATGAAAACAACTCGAGTCAGGAATTGATTATAATATAATATTAAAAATCCGAGCTAACTAATACTGGTAAGAAATTACCGAGCATATAAATAAACTTTTTCAGCTATCATGACTATAATACGAGCAATAAATTAAATGTAATATAACATTTCAAATCCAAGTTACTTGTAATACTTCTTGAGCTAATCAATATACTTACTACTCCATTAATATGAGAGTCCATTAACAAAAAAAAAGACAAACTATAAATTTAAAAATGATTCCAACTACAGACAATCTGGTGCAAACTATGTCAATACGAAAAACTCAATAAATCCGAAATTACATCATAACTGATAATCCTCCGGCGTCATGAGAATTTCACGAAGACCTACGTGACTATCACAAAGATTATTAATAGTAGACGTAGTTTGTGCAGTATATGACACCTTCCCTACATTACTTGATGTCCGTTTACGTGCACGAGTCTCAATAGCCTTAAATCTCCCACGAGCTCGACTACTTTGAACATCCATCAAACTCCTCTTCCTAGTAACATAAAAATTTTGTAATGTTATTGACAATTACTTTCACAACAAGATGCATCCTCTATTTCCTGTCCCAAAGCCAATGATAATCCTTTCGAAGTTACAATTTCTAAAGAAATTTCATTTTCCTTAGGAATTTCACTATCCGTTGGCAATGATAAATGAATAGTTCCCTCCGGAATTGATTCTTCACAACACCATTGGTAGTTGAAGATAAAAGATACTCCCTCTATTTTCTTGAATTAACCCCATTGACCCACTTTTCCCCTCACAAAAAAAATGGAAGTGAAGCCAATTCAAGAAAATAGAGGGAGTAAAACATTATTCGGCTAATTACACTTTTTTTTAAGTCGAGATACAATTGATTTTAGGTTCGTTATCAATTCTAAAAATTTCTGAGCTATTATGAAAATAACTCGAGCCAGAAATTGATTAGAATGTAGTATTTAAAATCGGAGCTAACTGTAAAAATTGTTGAGCATACGAATAAATTTAATGGGCTATCATGACTATAATACGAACTATAATTAAAATGTAATATAATAGTTAAATTCCGAGCTAATTATCATAGTTTTTGAGCATATCAATATAACTACTATCCTTTTAATATAATGGTCCAAATTTACTAATTAAATAGTTGATCGAGAATGTAATCTTTTGAGTTTCATCATAAATAAATTGAGCTACCACAATAAACTTTTCGTTCCGTATTTAACATTCGACAATATTAAATCAATCTATGAACAAACAAAACTACAATTACTTTGCATATCATAAAAAACAACCAATTAACCATGGAATCTTCACAACACCATTGGTAGTAGAAGATAAAAGATAAAAACATTATTCGGCTAATTACAAAAAAAAATTTAAGCCGAGATACAATTGATTTTTAGGTCCATTATCAATTCTAAAACGTTTTGAGCTATTATGAAAATAACTCAACCCAGAAATTGATTAGAATGTAGTATTTAAAATCCGAGCTAACTATAAAAATTGTTGAGCATATGAATAAATTTACTGAGCTATCGTGACTATAATACGAGCTATAATTAAAATGTACTCGTAATATAATAGTTAAATTCCGAGCTAAATATCATACTTTTTTAGCATATCAATATAACTACTATCCTTTTAATATAATAGTCAAAATTTACTCATTAAATCGTTAATCGAGAATATATGTTTTCGAGTTTCGTCAAAGATAAATTGAGCTACCACAAGAAACTTTTCGTTCCGTATTTAACATTCGACAATATTAATCAATCTATGAACAAATAAAATTACAATTATTTATTGCATATCATAAAACACAATCAATTCAATTAACCATGAAAATTTGCAATATGCAAAACAAAGACTACAAATATGTACGGAGTAATAATGACAGTTCATACTAATATTACCTTCACAAGGAGAATTAACTTCTTGTTGTCTTCTAGAATTGATCGATACCAAGTTAAATTCTTCAATATCCGTTAAAAAACGGATTAATACTCGCTTGTTAATGGAGAAAGAGAAGGAAAAAAGAAAATAGCTTGAGCTGTTAGAGAAAGAATGTGGGAAAATCTGAGATTACGTACACTATTGTTGGTTAGGTTAATTAATATATAAGAATAAAATGACAGAATTAACCCTGGTTGTATATTAGCATTATACAACCAGGTGTATAATTCTCTTACTGGTTAGTTAGTGTGTAGGACTTAGGGAGGGGAATAATTGCTACATAGGGAGTGTGAACTAGGGTGGAAATTTGTGTTTTTTTAGATCAAATCTCAAGCATGCATCATCTCTCATCCAATGGTCTTTCTCTCTCTCTCTCTCTCTATTTCATATATATATATGGGGTTGGGTTCAGATGAGTCCTTATATATATTTGATTCCCTAAGTACTTATATCATCCATTGGATGAGATGACTTGGAGTAACACGTTTGTAACAGAATTACTTTGAGTAACACAAAATATCTATTAGAGTAACAAGTTTGTAACGTTGGAGTAACATCATTCATATGTCGGAGTTACAATGTTCCCGTAATACACAGTATCTATTAGAGTAACATGTTTTTGACGTTGGAGTAAAATCATTCATACGTTAGAGTATCTATTAGTGTAACTTTAACACCCCGGCCTAAACTAGGACCTTAAATGTTAGTCGCGGTAGCTCACCAGGCTCTGTACTGGTCCCACAGACCAACACGAGTTCTTTCTAGCGCATTTGGACCTCACTCATGCGCATCCTGGAAACCTTCGTAGGAGGTCACCCATCCTTAGATTACTCTTATTCAAGCACACTTAACTGCAAAGTTCTTTTGCATGGACGACCAGAAAAAAAATGCACTTTGTTGATATGAGTAGTACTTTCAATCCCTTTAAGCATTAGTCATTCAAGCTCATAAATAGGACATATTCAATCAATGTGGATTGTTTCAATCACTCCCACTTGAAGAATGCAACATCCTCGTTGCGCCTGGCAGCATAAATGCTGACCCAGAATCCACCCCCGCTACGTGCCAAACACCCGCGAATTTTCTTGCTATGCTTTTATTACGGTCGCGACTCCATCTTAATCTTGCTATTAATTTTAGCATCTTTCCACTTTACTTTTGAGTTCCTATTATTTATCAAGCCAAACATTTAATATTTTCGTTAAAAAGGTTTAATTATTTTATTTCTCCATCACGAAACTATTTATGGAAATTTTGTCACAAACTATTTATTTATTCGCGAGAAATTTCATTTTTTCGAACAAACAATTCTTTTAAGGAAAAACTTGAGTCGCTTAATTATTTTCTAAAGACGTTCAAACACGTTTATATATTATTTCTAACTTGAAAAGTATTTTTATTACGAAATATAATTATTTATGGATTTTACTTCGAGATTTCGTTTATAACTATTTGTGTTATAGGCTTCAAAGATGACCCCATGGTAGACGAATATCACATTTAGGGGTGTTCATCGGTCCAAACCCGGACCGGACCGGCTTGACCCACGGACCGGCAACCCAAAAAATCCAAACCCGCGGACCGGACCGGTTAACAAAGAAACCCAGACCGGACCGGACCAGACCCTCTTAAATTAAGACCTAGTTTTTGGAGACCCGCGGACTCAACAGTACGGTCCTGTCGGTCAGGTTTGCCGGTCCGGGTAACTTTTTGAACACCCTTAATCACATTGATTCGGAGTTGAACGAGTGAAGGTAACGTCGATGTTACTCGGTATTGCATTGTTTTAATTTGTGTATTTGCATGTATATATTTATAATTTTTGTTTAGACAATATATTATGTCTTGAGATTTCTGATCTCATTTTAAAAGTCGTAAAATTTGCATGTTTCGATATTTTTATCGTTTTTCGAGATTGATTAACGATTAAATTGTTGTTTATTCGTAAATTTGTAATATTTGGTCTAAACACATAAAATACACACACACACACACACACACACACATATATATATATTCTGTAAAAAAATGTTTTGGATGATTTTTGATAATTTTGTATTTTTCTGATATTTTAAATACTCCCTCGGTTTCAATGTATTGTTCGCCTTTGTTTTTGATACCAAAGGGAAGAGATCCAATGAGAAAGTGACATGTAGAGCCAAACTCATGAGAAGGGTCAAATTACGTATAAAAAGCATTCCTAAAATAGAAAGGCAAACAATTCATTGAGACGCCCCAATATGGAATACGCAAACAATTCATTGGGACGGAGGAAGTATCGCTTATTGTATTATTACCGATTTCGAAGAGAAACGATTAAAAGCCGATTTTTAGTTCTTGCACGTAAACATTTTATTTTAATCTGAAATTTGACGAGGATGACATTTCTGATGAAAAAGAATATCCAGAAGTTTTTCATAATTTTTCAGAATTGTTAAGTGGGTGAAGTAATTAATCGTTTTAAATCATCGTTTATTTGCTATTTTGAATTCTGATTTTTGGTAACTTTTTTAATCTGGAAAAAATATTCGTAGTAGTCCCTTGGTAAAAATGTATTTTTTTTTATGATTTTAGTGTCTTAATAAAATATTAGGAACGACAAATTTTATTAAGGGATTCGTTAATTGCGAAATCGGGTTTTAAAAGACTGTTTTATTGAAATCTGGAATTCTGATGTTCTGGAAGATACTAAGTTTCTGAAAAATCTCAATTTTTATGTATGATAGTAATTTTTGGTTATTTATACCAAATCGTTTTGTAGTTACTATTTTTATTAATCGTTATTGTCGAAATTAGACAATTAATGTAAAAACCCTTTTGAAACCAAGTTTACAGATTCTGGAAAATTTATTTTTTTGGACATAATGTCCAAATATGTATTTTAAATAATTTACATAATTTTTACACTATTTATTGAAGCCTTTAAATGGTAGTATCGATTTTTGAGAAAAGTTGCGAATTACCGAGAAAATATTCCATTTCAGCTAAATAAATTATTTTTCCAGCTATTTTGAGAGTTTTTGAATCTGGAAGTTTATAAGTTCAATCACCTCTTATGAAGTTCGAAATTTGTTTAAGTGTTTATTAAATAAAACACGTTAAATGATTTTGATGGGGTCGGCAACCAGCTGGCCATTGTCTGTCCAGACCAAACCCGGACCGACCCGGTTCGGGGAAGACCCGGAACCTTCAAGGTCTGCGCAGAGCCTTCAGGCCGGACCCCTCCGCCCGACCCCCCAGAAATGCGCCGGTAAGGAAGCCCCGCAATCCTCGGCCCGACCTCGGAGGCCAACCCCTCGTCCTCCCCACTGGGGCATCAATGACCCTCGGACGATCCTACCCCGAGGGTGAGTTCTGTAGCAGACCCCTTAACTCCTCCCTAAAGTGAGGGTCATGCCACAGCCACGTGCCCACCTTCTCTCTCTCTCTCTCTCTCTCTCTCTCTCTCTCTCTCGAGGAAACCTATAAGCTATAAATACCTCTTAATGTTCTCTCATTAAAGGGTAATTAACTTTCTCTTACTAAATTCTCTCTCTAAAAACGCCACCTTTTTCCTCACGAACAAGGGCAACCCGAGACCCTTGTTTGTTCCTTGTGCAGGCAAGGGCAACCCCCTCCACCAAGGAAGTCTGATTCTAGGGAGAGAAGGAAGCGAGGAGTGTGGACTAAGACAAGGTCTGAAGCATAAGCCGACTTGCATCCAAACCCAATTTCGATTCCACTGTTTTCAATTCGGAACAATTTGGCGTTGTATGTGGGTAATTTATCTGAGAATCTCTCAGAAGAATAGGAAGTCACAAGAAGAAAAATGCCCTATATCGAAAAAATAACCCCAGTAACGGATCCGACAGGGCAGGCAAGCGTCCCACGTTATAGGATACTGCTGCGTCGCCACGGACCGTCGTATCAGCCGCTGCCCTCCAGGGTGACGGGAAGGCCACGACCCAAGTTACTCCCAGTAAAGAGGTAGGGGCCTCTAAGGTGCCAGGGGAGGCAGAGCGAGGCATCAACCTCGAGCTAACGCCAGCCCGAGCTGTGCAGGCCACCAGCTTCTACACTACGATGCTAAATAAGGATATAACTCCTGAAGACTTGGTCGTGGTATAAAGACAACCCCCAGACGTCTTGAGTTCCCAAGCCCAATAACCGTGAGAGGGACAAAGCACACCGCTGCAAGAAGAATCTTGAGAAAAACACAGATTTCCGCCAGGGGTTGCGTGCAGGCCAAAAAGCGATTACAGGTTGTCCCCCTAGAGCCGGAAGCCCCTAGGGAGAATGGCTCGGTGCACACCGTGGAGTCTACCGCCTTGGTAGTGCAAGGCTCTCTGTCCTAGGGCATGAAGGATCGCCTAAAACCTCGGGGGCATGTCAAGACATGTCTTGCCCCAAAGCGAGCCGTAGTGTTTGACAGGATAACCCCCGCGGAGTAGCGGCCTAAAACGAGGGGACTGTCATAAGGCATGAAGGCCAGACTCAACCAGGGCCTTAAGCTCAAGAGGGAGGAAGATTAGCAGGGGGCATGAGGGGTCTCTAGACACATTTTGAACCGCCACCCCAGGGCAATCGTACGGTCCTCCGATACCGTTCCCCTGAAGGAGAGCCCAATGCTGTCAGCCGTCGCAGCCAATCGCACCAATATTATCCACCAGGTGGCGGAACCCCAAATCCAAGAAGTCGATGGGATGACCAGGGGCATATAATTATCCGTCGGAAGGGGGTCGGACGAGGATTCTAGGCAGACCCACACCGACCCCGCTACATCTCGACGTCCAAGGTTGCCCCATTCCTAAAATCAAAATGCCGACAGTGCGCTTCGACGGGACAACAGACCCCGAGGATCACCTGGCAGCTTACGAGAGCTACATGAGGATAATGTACGACACCGAAGATGTGGCTTGGTGCAAGATCTTCCCAACAACCTTGGTAGGACTCGTTCTGGTGTGGTTTAGGGACCTCCCCCGAGGGTCCATTTACACATTCCAAGAGTTGACTGATGTATTCCTCGACCAGTATACCGGAAGCAAGACACGTCGGCTCACTCGCTTTGCTCTGGTGACATTAAAGCAAATAGAGGGCGAGTCCATCCGAGAATACCTAAAAAGATTCGATCTTAAATTCCAAAAAGTAAAGGAGATTGACGATTCCACCGCTGCTTACGCTTTGACGAATTTGCTCGTGCCGGACGAGCTAAAGAACCAGCTCATTCGAGCTCAGTCCGAATCTCTTTCGAAAGCTCGCAAGATCGCCGGGGGATTTATGGTCGAGGAGTAGTTTCATAGCAGGCATGATACCGCGCCGGTGTCAGACCGAGCCCAGGCCGTGCTACAAAACTTTCGCATCAAAGGGGAGTCGTCCGGTAAGTCGAGGAAAGAAGAAAGCAGCGTCCCTCGGAAGGAGCGGATACCTTACCAGCCAAAGTTCGAAAGTTACACCTCCCGCAACAGGTCGAGGGTTGAAATATTTGATTGCAGAAGAAGGCAGCCAAATGGAAACGCCCACGCAAGCCCCGACATCCAAATGGTGACCCGAAGAAATTCTGTACTTTCTATGATAGATAGGGCACACCATAGAGGAGTTCTGACATCTCAAGGATGAAATAAAAAATCTCAGCAGGAATGGGTGGCTATCTATGTTGGAGACGCCACCAAACTTTGTGGGAGTTCGGGCCCTTTCGAACCCACTCAATAATTAGGCATATCGCGCACAAAGCACGGTCCGCTTTAGTACTAGAGCTGGTGGGGGTTTACCCCTTTGCATAACGATACCGATGTTGAGTTATCAAGTATCGTGTATCGAATGACTCTCGTTCGCCAATGGTGTTGGTTATCCGAAAACCGAAGGTTCTGAGTAAAGGTTGAAGGTACGTGTTGGGAAGCCCACAAAGGACACCTAACCCCGCCCGCACTTAGCGACCTCTACTAAGATATCGATCGGTGTTCGTGTACGCGGGTTAGTAAGACTATGAAATGATATGCAAACATTGTTTTGAGCTACGCATGTGAAATACGTGTTGAAGTTGTGAGCTATGCATCTTAAATATGTCGAAGTTGTTTTAGCATGTGGGTTCATCCAAAAGCGATAAATGCCACGCAACGGAAATAAACAACTCGAAAGTAAATTAATAATTAAATGAGTGGAATACAACGCGTAATTCACAATACTTGAACAAAACGCAATAATAATAAATAGATTTCCAACGGTAAACTTAAACTATAAACGGAGCCGTAAATAGAAAACGTGAACTGAAACGGTAAATCAAATGATCGGACGAACTCCGATCCTTTACACATTATGTTGTGTATTGACCGGAGGACAAATTAAAGGCTTTAGAACGCATTAGCTCAAGGGACCAGAACATGATGCTAGCTCGTTCCTCGGGCCTCGGGGTCTTGTCCCAACTTATCCTAGTGAAATGGAATTGCCCTGACTTATCGAATATTGAACTCGACTAATGAGTCTTCGATATAAGATTAGTCGTATGAGACATCACTCAAAGTCATGAAGAAATTGGATGATGATAAATTGGAAACGATATAATGTGTGGGTTTTAGAAGAGGAATACATGATTGATTTAGCACGGATGACTTAGTGTCACAAAAGTAACACGACGAAACTTTATAAGATCCTTATGAGGGATCACTCGATCGAGTCATTAGGCGGAATCGATCAAGTGCCCTTGTCGAAAATCTCTTGCTACTTTCTAGCTACTACTACAAATCCCTTGGTTTCTCGACGCTTGAAAGGTAGGTTCTTGACGCTTTAAAGTGTCGTAAATTCAATTCTCGACGCTTTTAGAAAGTGTGGAGATTTTGGGCGTCGGGAATTCTCGACGCATTTTTGTGTTGACATTCTCGACACATTAAAGCGTTGAAGATTTTACTCATCACGCCTTTTAGCGTCACCACATGTACCATAAAAAAAGCAACCTCGACGCTTTTCTCTGTCGCAAATTTTTTTCCCGACCAAATATTTTTCCAAGCGCAGGACTTTCTACTGTTTAAAGAGTCGAGAAATAGTAATATAAAAATCACTTATCGACACTTTGACATCGTAAAAGCGTCGAGAATCTTTACACAAATAATATATTAATAATATATTTCGATCCAACATCTGACTACTCCTTGCGATTGCAGATCGAGCTGACCTTATTGTTAATAATTACTCCGTATAACAATAACTACATACAAATTAAATTAACAAAGGTTCATAAAACAAACACTTAATTAGAATAATCTCCAAACATACATTTCTCAATCAAGTAAAGTTTCATAGGACGAACACCTAGAATAATCTTCATCCAATCATATACGAGTATTTCGCAATCCAAAGTAGCAATAAAAAATTTCTATACAATTATTATTTAAAAGGGTACGTGTCTTCGTTCGAAAAAACATTCAATTTAAAATGTCCAAGTTCAAAAAAGTGAGCCAATTTTGTCATTCATCAATTCCACCATCTCCCTTTTTGTGTTATAGAACATCCTGCAATGCTAAAAAAGTATGATAAGGAATACTGAACAGACTATATAATGAACCATAAGTAGGTGGAAAATATAAAGGCATATTAGAGAAATAAAATGCATGCGGATCAGCCATGCTATGCAAGATTGTCTTCACCATATTTGCACTATCAATAAAGGCCTACTTGTTTGTTGAGAACCCATTTCAACATATAAGTAAGTATACGAGAAGATTGGCCACAAACTATTCAAAATATTTAAGTCAGACGACATGGGAAAGAAATAACCTGAATAGACAACTCCAATGATCTGATAAGTGGATCTGCACTCGAAATTTTATTTTCATAGACGAGCACAAGCGAATTTTCCATTTCATGTCAAGGCTATTCTTAAGGGGTTAGTCGAGAAATATAAATATCAGTCAGAAATGGAAGAAAATAGTTTTGTATTTCTACTGAAGGTTGTTTACGCATTTCTAAGTCTTCTCGTCAGTAATGAAATAAGGAGAAATATAACCCCTCACAAGCTGCATGCCTTCCACCACTTCCAACTCGTTATCCAACGTGTTATCATCCTGATCATTAACGGCTTATTAATTTTTAATAACTTTCCCAAAGGAATATGACAGGACTAGTTACAGATATGAAAGATTTGAATAGTAACTTACAGAAATAGTAGTAACACCTTCCTTGCCAACTTTCTCCATCACCCTAGCAATAAGTTCACCTATTTTACGCTCGCCATTAGTAGAAATAGTAGTCACCTGTTGACAACAAATATCATCAGTTCACGAACCAATGTTCCCGTAAATACCTTGTCGTATACAAACAGTGAATTACACTACAGTGTAGCATTACAAACAACCCCACAATTAAGTACGTTTACCTGGGTGATCTCCTCTAGTGTGCTTATCGTCACAGCCCTGCTCTTCAGACTAGCTACTACAGCATCGACTGCCATATTTATTCCAGTGCGCAAGTCCATTGCATTGACACCAGTTGCTATAGACTTGCATCCTTCCACTAGAATTGCCTGTGTTAAGACTGTGGCACAAGTTGTACCTAAAGTATACAAACAACAACTCAGATACAAGATTCGAAACTGAGTCGATCATGGTATTGTGGGAGGTTTTAACATAATTAAGAAGTTAAATACAAAAGTAGCACCGAGATTCTTAGTCATGTCATTGAACTTGACACTTTCCGCAACTGTGACACCGTCCTTAGTAACCTTGGGACCTTTATGTTCCCTTTCAATAACAACTTTGCGACCCTGTAATTACAACCAAGAATATGTTACAGCAAGCTGCCACTTTGCCACAGTCGTGAAATGTATGAATTCAAAAAACGACATCATAGGCTTAATATAAAAAAGAGTTGGGATCGACTAACATGAATCAATATCTGAAATCGTCATCCAAAAAAATAAAAATAAAGGTATGAATTCAAACATTCTAAATTAAAAATTCTTTTTTGCTGCTCTCCTCTGTTTTATTGAAGATGAAACCTTCGGCTCTTGATGATTGCCCTTGTGATGCTTCCTAGATTTCATTACAGAAATCATACATGACAGTATGATTGTTGCCCTCATTCTCACTTAGACTCGATCAGAAATACCTCTCACGGGAATGTTTCAGTGTATGACACATCCATTTCATAAAATGTATTCATTTTTTTGAGTTTCGTACAAAAATGCAATGTATTATGAAGAATCTGAGTAACCTAGCTCAAACGGTCAAACCACCCTCTTCATACAAATACTCGAATTAGAGCTACAAACTGATGCTCATGTGTAGGCTCTAAATTACAACTTGCTTTAACTTGAGGTAAATCGTAGCTCATGTGTAGGTTCTAGATGCATTCGCATTTCAGACTTGTACTCTACTTGTGCGACCTGATTCGCGCATAGATATGCAACCTGGTTCTCACAATAAAGCAGGAACAAATGGGCATTCAATTTATGGCTAGAAACAAACCGAAGCATTGCATGTAGGAATTGCAGCGTTCGCATCGACATAAAAGCACAGCTTGTGAACATGATTAATTCAGTATTACGCAACCTGGTTGAAGAAAGAAATGCATCCAACATTAACATGAAAATACAATTCGATTGACGAATAACATAACCATGTTTCTGGGTCAAAACGCATTTGAACGCAACCCTATTTTTTTTACACAAACTGATATGCAGCTATTCACGTGATGTGAAAATGTGGCCTGCATTTGCAATAAAATACAACGGAACTAAAGTGAATCCTGAACTTGTATCACCTATAACCCATTAAAAGTCTAAGATGCAACCTGAAGTTACTAAAATTGAACCCGAACCAAGTTAAATACAGTCTGGTTCCCATTCCATCCTGATTTGCCTCAAAATGTAGTCTGCATTAGTTTAACTTCTGCTCCCTTCTAAAGAGGATCCTATTTATCTCGAGGCACATACAAGTTGACATGATGTAAAAAAGTTATAGAAGATGACAGAAAATAAGTCACAGTTTACATCGAAACTGAATGGTAAAGAGTGTGAATTTGAACTTACAGTATCCTGTGATCATAAGTGGAATGTGAAATGCTCTCAACCCAAAGTACTGAGTGTGAATTTTCAAAGAATTAGACAAATTTTCTCAAATAATGAAAAAAGAGAAAAAATTGAGCAAAATATGCTAGTAGCTGGGAGAAGTTTTTCCCAGTATAGCGTATCCCAGAGGTCTAGCTGCTATACACTCCTAACCCTTTTGTTGTCTAGCTGCTATATACTCTGTGGTAGAGTAATATTAAATTATGAAGCATCATATCACGTGTAATTGAGTCGACACTCAACAGAGGTTGACATCATATACGGACAAGGGTGTATTTTATAAAGCTAGCATCAAACAGTGGAGCGACACAAGTTGATGAACATAAACATGGATCTACAGAAGTAGAACATAGCTTACCATCAAGCCTTTACACTAATCTTGACTGCAAACTGTTTCATTCAGTACCTCACCAACGCCTCTAGCATCATCACGGAGTAGCCTCTTGGTAACAAAAAATGAGGCAAAGATATTTTCCACAATACACTTGTGATGTTAGTCAATGCAACTAGGTTGACTAAGATACAGTAGTTTTAGAGAACGGTAACTCGAGAGAATACCTATGAAGCATTAATTCTACCTCACCATCCATTACGCTAGACCCCCCCAACTGCACGATCTACCAACACTGAAAGTTCTGTGTTTTCATCTTTCATAAAAATTCAAAGATTTATCTGAGCAGAAAAATATAACCATGAAATTAATAGGGTTTCTAGAAGAGCAGGGTCAGTTCACAGATAAAGAATAACTGCCTGATGACCAAATTTCATCTCTTTACATTATCATGTTTTGTACAATGCTCCCTTAAAATATGATTACAATCACTGGTTATCAAGTGCAGCAGATTTCCAAACCAGACACAAAGGACCGAGGATACTTTTACCAGCATACCAGAGGACGATAAAACGTGCAACGATCAATGGAGTAGTTTATATTGAGATATAGCGTAGAGCATGAAGTCATGAAGAGTGAAAAACAACCAAAACTAATCGGGTTCAGTGGTACCACAATTGGCAACCAGTTGCACGAAGGGGGACAAGCTAAGGCTGTCCCACCATGCATAGGAAGAAACTAGAAATACAGTGCATAAAAGAATTTGATAAAATTGATACTAATGTTAATGCTACGGGTACCACAAGGGGAAGTACAGAAGGTACAATTGTTGCTTTCACTAATACAATTGTTTCTGTCACTAAAAGGAAATAGAGGAATGTTTATACACTGAATGTGTATTCTGCCAGTGCGCGAATGAAAGCCTTGATGCTAAATGAATTACTCCACCATCCACTGCCAGCCAAACAAGTACAGGAGGTACAATTCAAGGACCATGATAAGTGTAGTTTGTAGTGCCTAATTTACTGTGTTTTGGTCCCATTTCCTTGCGGAATCGCTCCTTGGGAGCGGTTCATGGGCTACTTATGCTTCCTCTAGCTCGTTTCAGGTTCCCGAGACCATTCGTGAAGAGTTGGAGTGATTCCGACTCAATACATACACTTTACGGAGCCAACGAAGCGAAGGAACGATCACTCGATGCCTTGGATTCGACCCCGAGACCTTGGGACCCAATCCCGAGCATCCGAGACCCGATCCCGAGTCCCGAGAATCGATGAGAAGTTCATGTAAAGCAAGGAGGAACCAAAAGGATCATATTGGAGGCCTACAAGACTCATCCCCGACGGGTATGGCCTCATCCCATCCGGGATGAAGTGCACTTTTGAAGAGGCTACTGTGAGCCCGTCCCGGTCGGGACCAACCCGTCCCGGTCGGGATGACAGGCTGACCCGGTCGGGATGATCCCGTCCCGGTCGGGACCAACATGTTGTAGCCGCACCTCTTTAATTCATCCTCCCTCATTCTTGTAACCTTATAAATACTTCCCTTTGGTATTGTTTATGGATCTTATCATACCCTAGACTCTTTTAAGCCTCTCTACAAGTTATAAACCCTAGATTTAGTTCCTCACATTAGTTTTAATCTCTCTTTAATCCTTAGTTAAACCTAGTTTAATCTAGTTACAATTAGCTCTTGTATTAAGAAGATACTTGAAGATTTCTCCAAGCTTGACAACCTTGGGATTAATTTGGGTTCTTATTTATACAAGATTGCATCTTTTTCATCATTCTATTGTTGGTATAACTTTCTTTACTCTTGTTATTGTTATTTATTCAAGTTTGAATCTTTACTTAGTGTTCTTGTTATTGTTCTTGTTTTCTTTCATTATGGATGTTTGGATTGTGATGTGGTTTTCTCTTATTGTTGTTAGTTTATCTTTGATTATGAGTGAGTAGTCTCCTTGTGGGTTAGTAGGGGGATTAAGGGTAGAATATGGATGATTAGGGTTTGATTAGGGGTAAAGGGTGAATCTTTGTTGTTAGTCACATACTTGGCACACCATGTGTTTGTTGAAATGCTTGTATGAGTTGTAGTGGCCATGCTTCTCATGCTAGTCTTCCTCTACTCATTGTTTGTCTTGTATGTGGTCATGTTGAGGATAGTCGTAGTCACTAGAGTGCGGACTAGGGTCTAAGTTGCGAGAGCCCGGACCTACCTCGACATCGGTCTAAGTTGCGGGAGCCCGGACCTACCTCGACATCGGTTTAAGTTGCGAGAGCCCGGACCGATTCTATCAATTAGGAGACACCTACACGCACCCTTGATTACCCAAGTCACCCTACTACACTTATGAACCCGACCTAACCCACTTCTTTCCATATTTGATTTCATCTTATTAGTTAGTCATCATTTATTTTGTTTGCTAGTTAGTTTGATCTTTAGTTATTCCGTCTTAGCATTATGTTAGTCTAGTTCATTGTTAGCCTAGTTTTACCTCTTCCACTACCATAGTTTACCAATTATCGCTTCCTTTGTGTTTGTTTGGTAGCATAGTCTCGTTTTAGACTGACCTAGTCTAAACCTTGCGACACCGTCTCCGTGGACACGACCCGAATTACCCTAACTACCGTTAGGTCTTAGCCGGTTATTATTTGGCGGTGGTGATCCACGACAAATCCTACCATCAGACCACAGCCTGAGGAGGAGCCAACTATTGACAGACCTACAATTGAAGGATGATAGACACACTGCTATAACGGCTAGATTAATGCATCATAACTATATATATAGCCTGAATGTAATAAAGTAGATTATGGTTGAAAACTATATTCTCCTTGTTATTCCAATCCTCATTTATTAATACAAAGCTTGAACCCAGGCTCCCTTTTCTTCATACTTAGGTGCTTCATTTCTTGTTGTTTAAGAACCTATCAGTAGCATTGCTGAATAGTTCTATCACTATCCTATATATCTATTGTATCAAAAATACTGTATATAAATTCAGGGGCTAGTACATGAGGAAGTTATAAAAAGATTTTATAATCGACCCACATGTATCATGAAAAAGTCGATTAATTAAAAGACAATCCACTAAAAATTCACAGAAAAATCAACAAAATATACAACTAGTATCATAATCACGATGAAGTTAAATCGATGCAAACCGACAAAGTTAATAATTTGAACAACAAATCTAAGAAATTAATCGATGAATGTTACCTGATTTAGGGAGATAAGATGAAGATAGCAGAACAACAATGAACAGCGAGATAATCGGAACGGTTATGCGAAATGAGTATCTAAAGAAACGTGATGAAATCAGAAGAACGGTGATGGGAAATCAATAGCAGAACAGTGACGCGAAATTAAAAGTGAAATCAATATCAGACATGAAATAAAATCTGTACCTGAAATCAATAATCGCCAGTAGCGATGATGAATAATCGCGAAATCAATAGCACAACATTGAAGCGAAATCGAAAGCAGAACGGTGATGCAAAACCAGAAAAACTAATAAGCGATAATCAGCAAGATAAATAATCATAACGGTGACAAATATTCAGCGAGATAAGATCCTATGAGGAATAGCTAATATTCAGCGATGACGGGTGTTTAGCTAAAGTAGGTTTACCTAATTTTAGGACCCCCACTATAGGATCCAAAACCTATGATTGCATTTTCATTGGATATGCTCAAAATAGTGCTGCATATAGATTTATTTCTTTAAGTGATCGATCTATTTCTGAAGCTAGAGATACTGAATTTTTTGAGCATGTTTTTCCATTAAAGAAAGATGTTGCATCATTGCCTGAATTATCGGAATTGCCTGTTAAACCTGCTGATAGTTCCATGCATGCTGTGAGTAGTATCTCTGTTGATCATGATGTTGAACCTTGAAGGAGTAAAAGGCCTATAATTGAGAAAGATTATGACGATGATTTTATTACAACTTTCTTTACTGAAAATGCATGTGATTTTTGCACGAGTGATGAGTTTTTTTCTGTCTTTTTAATGGAACAAGATCCAAAAACGTATGATGAGGCTATGAGGTCTATTGATGCTAACTTTTGGAAAGATGCCATTAAAAGTGAACTAGACTCTATTGTTTCATATCAAACATGGGAGTTAACTGATTTACCTAAAGGGTGTAAGCCGATTTGAAGTAAATGGTTATTTAAAAAGAAACTTAGACACGACGGTACGATAGAAAGGTTTAAGGCTAGACTTGTGGTAAGAGGGTTTACACAAAAGAAAGATATTGATTACTTTGATACTTACTCACATGTGACAAAAATTTCCACCATTAGAACTCTAATCGCTTTAGCTGCTATTCATAATCTTGTAATACATCAGATGGATGTAAAAACAGCTTTTTTGAATAGAGACTTAAAGGAAGAGATCTACATGTCACAACCTGAGGGGTTTGTGGTTAAAGGTCAAGAGAGTAAAGTGTGTAAACTGAGAAAATCACTATACGGTCTGAAACAAGCACCCAAGCAGTGGTATGAAAAATTTCACAACACTTTAATTAAAGATGGCTACATTACCAATAATTCTGATTCATGTGTGTTTTCAAAGATATTTAGATCAGATTGTGTGATTATTTGCCTGTATGTTGATGACATGTTAATAATTGGTAAGAATTTATTTGTCGTAAATAAAACCAAACAGTTCTTGTCATCACAGTTTAAGATGAAAGATTTAGGAAAAGCTGACGTTATCCTAGGATTTAAGATTATCCAAAACTCAAATGGAATAGCCCTAAGTTAGTCTTATTATGTGGAAAATATGTTGAAAAAATTTGACCACTTTGATGTTGAGCCTGCCAGAACTCCCTATGATCCGAGTGTTCATATGTGTAAGAACTTGGGCAAAAGTATCTCCCAAGAAGAATATGCTAAAATCATAGGAAATGTGATGTTTCTCATGAATTGCACTCGGCCTGATATTGCTTATGCAGTGAGTAGGCTAAGTAGATATACTCATAACCCCAATAGTGAACATTGGGCTGCTTTAAGTCGTTTACTACGATATCTGAAAGGTACTTGCAATCTATGCCTGCATTACGGTACGTACCCTGCTGTGTTAGAAGGTTAAAGTGATGCTAAGTGGGTCAACGGTAATCGAGAAACCAGTTCAACTAGTGGTTATGTGTTTACCATAGGTGGAGGTGCTACCTCGTGGAAGTCTTCAAAGCAGACTTGCATAGCAACCTCCACTATGGAATCTGAGTTTATTGCTCTTGAGTTGGCAGGACAAGAGGCAGATTGGCTAAGAAACTTGCTAGCAGACACGCCGTTGTGTGTGTGTGGGGGGGGGGGGGGGGGACAGGTACCACCAGTCTCCTTGCACTGTGATTCACAAGCAGCAATTGGTGTTCCTAAGAACGATGTCTACAATGGCAAGAAAAGACATATTCGAATCAGGCATGGTGTGGTTAAACAATTCCTGAAAAATGGAGTAAGCTGTGGACTAAGTGAGGTCCGAAAGCAACCTTGACGATCTCTTTACAAAAGGATTGCCACGGAGAGTAGTCCATGAATTGTCGAGGGGAATGGAACTTAGGTTCTTAAGTCAAAGAAGTTTATGATTTGACATGAACCAAAGACTATTCTTATTGCAATTAATCCATAGCCTTTATGGTGGTGCTGTTTGAGAAGCACTTGATGGATTTGTGACTTTGTTTTACAGGATGGACTCCTACGTTCTTAATGGTTCTAGTGAGAATTCCTATTGAGAAGCACTTGAACCACCTATACGGGTGAGATTGTAACACCCCCATTTACCGAGAAGCCTTATCAAGACATTTCCCAGTAAATAAAGGTGTTACCATCTCAGTATTACCCGAGGTAGTAGTCCATTACAATACAATTCTGAAATCAACTATTTAAAATTAAGGGTTTTTCTACGTTGTACCCTTCTGTTTTTATATTTTCTACCATGTACCCCTCCTATTTTCAAAACTCCCACTAATACCCCTGTAGTTGATTAACTTCATAAAACGTAACCTAATCACAATTATCCGTCTAATGCTCCGTTAATTAGATGGCATGACAATGATTCTAGGCTATGACTTAACCAGTTTTGACGACCTTGGCTTGTATTCCCTCCATTTTTCCCAATTTTCCACCCATTTCATTAATTTTCCCCATTTTCTTCATTTTATACATCAACTTCTTATTCCTTTTTACCTAATTGATTTTCCTCCACTTTCACCCCAACTTATTCTTTAGCTTAAAATAATGATATTTTACTGATTTCTAACGAAATTAATTTAATCACATTAACAAACAAAGCATTAATGTTGCACTTAAAATAAAGAGTGAAAGAATTATGATAAAATGAAGAAATAAATTAGAAATTATGCATGCAAAACTAGAATTTGAGAAAACATAGAAGACAAAGATGGAAATTAACTAGAGTTTTTGAGTATAATAATTGTAATTAGGTCACGTTTAATAAAATTAATCAATTACAGGGGTATAAGTGAGGGTTTAGAAAACAGGAGGGGTATATGGTAGAAAACGGAAAAACATGAGGGTACAACGCAGAAAAACCCTAAAATTAAATAATGAATTATTAAAATCTCGTATCTACGAAACACGGTTACAATTACAACAGCGAAAGCACAACTAATATGACTACAATCTATAAAAATGGTCAGTGATAGCGCAGACCCATCCCGTACAGTCAACCAGAATAAAATCATCACATATCATCAACCTGCACACTATCACTGCTCCCCAAAAGACCGGAAATGTCAATTGGGTCGTCACAAGTCCCCAATAAAATAGGGTGACAATTTAAACAGAGAATACGGTTATTATATGCTAACATCATAACACAAGTACATAATATAAAACATTCAGTCTCAAACGTCTTGGTACCATCATCGGTACCAATCATCAATATCATCTTCATCTCAATATTCTCAGTACCAACATCGGTAAATAATCTCATCTCAACTCTTCTGGCAGGCCCTTTCATTCCGAGTGTGCACACCCCCCACAGGTTCAATAACCCGCGAGGAGAAATCTGGGAGGGGACCGTGATCAAGGGCCCCGGCAAGGTCTAAAGCTAGCCTCACCAACTCCAATATATAAATATCCATCAATCATTCTCCCATCATCATTCAAGATCATTCTCATTAGCACGATATCACATCGTACTCGTAACTCATACATGCATCATAACATTAACGTATTCTAAGTAAGGAAAACCTTACCTCTACAAGCGTGTCACAACCACAATCAAGAGGGTTAAAAGACTTCCTCTAAAACATTCATCACCTACAATCAATTGATATTAACATATAAGTACTACTTAGATTGATCACGCTCTAAGCCGTCACTAACATTAAAGACTTAATCTTAACTTCCGATTTTAGAGCATTGTGCTGTCTTGTTATAAAATTAGTAATTAAATAACTACTACTTCAATTAACACGAGACCAACTGTGTTAGAACCTTGACTGTCTCGTCTGCCATTTATATTTTATGACCTTTATCTAAATATCATCTTAACATTGCCTTACAACCTGATCTCTACAGACTGACAGAATTCGTCGCATAAAAACTATTGATGAATTACTAATACTATACTAATTCTTTTAACTTCATTCCAACTTTAATTATCAACTAGACTCAATAAATTTAATGTTGGCTGAAATCCAAACTCAATTATGATATGTAAATTCGTTTTTACATCCATTATTATATAGCATTACTGAATCAGTGATTTATAAACGACGGTTCACAAATAAATTCTCTAGGCGAAACGACTTTGAATATGATTACGAAATTTGACACGCATAAACTAGACTTGAAATAAACTAGGGTTTATTCTTTGAACGTTTCTCAATTCGAATGATAAACACATCTATCAATGAATACAAGAGAGTACTACGAATCTGAGAATTTCAGTAACTATTTCCTAATTAATGTCTTTAATCTAATCTTCCTCCTAATTCATATTAGGAATAGTAAACACGACTAAACCCTAATTATACTCTTAAACAACGTTAAAATAAAATTATGGAACTTACATGACTCAATCATATAAATGAATTGCTAGGATACGATTTTGGATCGAATCCTCTTCTCCTCTTCTCTCTTCTCTCTTCCAATTTCTCTCTTCTCCTTTCTTTCTTCTTGAGTGTGCATTGTGAGTGAAGGTAGTTTAGGGTTTGCTCCATTATGATTAGGGTGGGTATACGTGGTTCTAATTAAGATTAGGAGTATTTGATTAAAAGTGAGTTAAAAACCTGGATTGGCCAATTCCAAACTGTTTTGCTGGTTTATTCCTCTATAAAGTCAAAACTCAATGGGTTCGGGTTGCCACCGCCAACTCGGGTGTTAATACTGAATCACAAGGCAGGTATTACAGAGATGGTTTGGCCGCCGTCTATGTTAGACTTTGAAAACTCCTAACTAAAACACTTGTTATACCGAGGTAAACGCATGGCTATGAAAAGCGTTGCACATTGAAATCACGGAACAATCATGATTTGAAGGTATGATATGTGTTAGGAGGGTCTCAGCCGAAAATCAGTAAGGAATTCAAATCGAAAGATATTCTCTTATTAGAAAGTAAGTTGTTGCCTCATTTTCACTAATGTGTCAATTCAAGTCAAAAGACATTGATACCTAAGTATCCAAACCTTCCTTAACCCAGAATATCTCTCTCGTCTTTCCTACGCCTTTGTAGGGGATTGTTGATTGTAAACGCTTGAAAAGCCATTTTGTGTATTTGCCTCTCCCACATCGGCAATGGGAGGAGGTTTCTTCTTGCTTTTATAACCTTCTTCCTCCCTAGCTCTCAATTGTGTGATAAGTGGGTATTTTGTGGAGAATAGTGGATTGGGCCTTTACCACATACGCGCGCGCCGACCCGACCTGACTCGGCTCGGGCTCGGGTTTGGGTTTGAGTTTGGGTGGGGCACCTGCGGTGCGGGCTGTGCCCGACTTTTACAGTTTTGGGCCTTTTGTGTATTGATTTGTCAAATTTCTATGTGTGTCCCGATTCATTCCTCTTGACTGTTATGATATCCTCTTCAATGCTGATCTTGCCATTGATGACCCAATTAAGACCCCTCTTAATGTCGTTTTTGGCTCCTCCTGTGCTCTACTTTGTGTATAAATAGAGCACAATTTTCTGCCATAAATCACACAAGAAAACAATACAATCTCTCCTCTCCTCTCCAAATATTCTCTACTTTCTGGGTTATGTTTGTTCTGTTCGAAATCTCTCTGCCTCGAGTGGTCGAGTCAGGTAGTTGCTGTGTTCACCTTGAGAAACTAGTGGTGCAAGTCGATAACCACCACGGTCGAGCCGTAAAAGTTTTCAAGTCAAGGTAGTTGCTGTGTTAACCGCATATATTTACATAACGGAGAAGAAAACAAAAAATAGGAATGCGAATAACATGTTGAGGGTTGAGGGTCATTTACATAGGCCAAAACATGTTGTGAAGGAAATACAGACTGATGTCAGATTCAGAATGAAGGGCATACTCCAAAGTCCTCAAATGAAACAAATAGACATAGATGCATTAAACTCTCTTATCATGCCGTAGTCTTCCTTTTTAGGAGGATGATGCACATGATCTGTATTTGAAACTAAACTAATCGTCATTTTGTCACAAATAACTTAAATGGTCTTTCAATACCGAACTTAACTTGCAGTCCTGTGACAAATAAGCATGACCAAATAGGAGTTGAAATACCGAATGATCTCAATTTGAATCGATCTCCTATATGATAACATTGTTTTGCTCCAACTATAAATGACAAACAATACGTTTGGCTGCCCTTCGTGGATCTCAATATCATACTATATTCTTGACGGAAGGGATTTATCGTGAATCCCACCGATCAAGATGAACCAACTAACCTAAGCTTGGTAGCTAGGGTAGGTCGAGTCGAAATCCACAGGAACGGGAGTTACTAACTAGAGAGTGCTATTGTGTAAGACTAGGTTCAAGCAGAACTAGGGTAATGGCTAAGACTGACTAATGACTAAACTAAAGTTTATAACATGAAATAAAAGGGCAAAACAAACAGCTAGTGATAATGGAAAGCGAGGTAAATCAATAAGAAGAAAACTAGGGCTAGGTCGGGTTCATGGATGTCAAGGAGACCAAAAGGGGAAAATGAGGGTGCTAGCATGTTTTCGTAGCCTAGGTCACGTTCGGGCTCTCGCTACTTAAACGGCCTAGGGGCCTCCTCACCACACTCTCGTTATTAGTGGAGGAACCAAACCCAACACCAAACAAGAACATGCAAGAGAAGAGGGAAGAAAAATAAGGAATGATCATCTCAAGTCTCACAAGCATTTCATCAAACATGTAGAGTGCAAGGCATTAGGAAACAACAAAAACAACAACCAACATCACCCATCTCACCCTAATCATCCCTAATTACACCCAACCTCCCTACTAACCCTGGGGGAAAACTACTCACACATAACTAAAGAACTATCAACACTACAAAGTGAAACCCACAACATAAGAACAAGAACATTCATAATGAAAACAAAGAGAAACAATAAACAAGAGATAAAGAATGAAACTTTACTAACAATCAAAGATTAAAGGAAAAGAGAGAAGAAGGATTATACCCACTACAAGATGAATGGAAAAGGTTGAAACTTGCATATAGAGAAAACCCAAATACATCCACCAAGGTTGTTAATCTTGATAGAATTCTTCAAGAATTCCAATAATACAAGAGTAACTAACTAGATTAAGACTTAATGGAAGAGTAATTAAGGAAGGATTAAGCTAATATACACTAATCTAAGCTAATCTAACCTAAAGTAGTCTAGGGTTTCGTGAATGTAGGGTAATGTCTAAAACAATACAAGAGGGGGTATATATAGGGTTCCAAAAGCAAGGGAGGCGAAAGAATGAAAATGGGGTTGATCTGGGTCCTTCCCGGCCGGGAAAAAGGTGATCCCGGTCGGGAAGGGGTGGTCCCGATGGGGATGGCCCCACAAGAGGTCCTCTTTTCTCGTCATCTCATCTAGGCCGAGATGGGTACTTCCCGGCCATGATGGTCCTTATTTTCTCTTCCTAGGCTTCTTATCGAGGTCGGTGCTCGGGATACCATCAAGTGGGCTCCATGGGACTCGAGATAGAGTAAGTCACTGAATCATCGTCGCTTCTCTTCATTGGCTCCATATGCATCGGAAACGAGTCAGAATCGTTCCATTTCTCCAAGATAGGCCTTAGGAACCTAAAACAAGCTAGAAGAAGCATAAGTAGCCTCGAAACTGATCTAAAGAGCAATTCCACAAGAGAAAACGGGACCGAACACGAGAAATAAACACTACAAAACACACTTATCAACTCCCCCACACTTTACCCTTAATCGCCATCGAGTAAGCACGAACTAACTAATAACTAAAAGAAACTAAAATACTAGCCGAGCGGGTATTAACGCACCCTACGCCCTTTCAACTCACGCGAGAACACTTAGAGGAAAAGTGCTCTCCGCAAGGCAAGTGATGTCTTGCGACAAAACTGTGGATACAACCGAACACGAAAACACACACACAAACAATCATACAAACAAACAAACAATCGGTTGCATCCAAGAAAGCGCTGAAAGAAACACTGGTTAAGGACTCAAGGCAAGTGACAACGTTCCCAATCTAATAATACAAACCGAAATGGACAAAATTCTAATAGTATGACAATAAAGCAATAAAAACGTTGGTAACTTACCTAGGTCTTCCTAACCTTCTAAGAACGTACTACGGGACGATAGGCGGGATGGAAAAAGATGAACCACGGAGTTAGCCGACAATGTGGGTAAAGTGAACCCCCCCCCCCCCCTTTAGCGATAAGCCAAGAGGGTCGTCCCATGCTCAAAAATAGCCTAACTAGTCCAAGTAAAAAGGTGGATAATGGTTGCAAAATGAGGAAGACCGACCATTACCGCTATCATCCTTTCTAGGGACTCGGTCCTTTGGTAGGATCTTCACGATAACAATCTGTAAAAGGCTTATTTTTGAGGGGTAAGAATTTTTTGTGAAATGATTTTCTTGGCATTTTTCTTCTTTTGCATTTTTTTGCTTTTGATTTGCTATGCCATTTCTTTTTCTTCTTTTGTATTCTGTTTTTGATTTGTTGTGCCTTTTCTTTTTCTTCTTTATTTTTTTTTCTTGGTTTGCCCTTTTGGCCAAAATTTGTATCATAGACAATTCTTGGAACCAAGTAAGAAACTTAAACAAGTTGCAACTTATTTGTGGAAATGTGTAGAAGGTGGTAGGGAAATGGGTATGACGGGACCGCGCTTTCCCTTCAAATCCACAAAAAAAGGGGGAAACTTGGACTAATCAATCAATTTCGAACATGGTCACCTAAGAGACGGGACTCGAAAACCAAGGCCTTTTCACTCCGTGGGTGGTTAAAGTGGTCAAAATGCAAATCCCGCAATAAATCCTTAGTAGACTAGGTGGACACAAGGTAATAAACGAACGACACCATTGATTTAAAGTCATTCTACTAGACTAAAGTCCAAGAATCGATTCATATCACTAGAAAGGGAAAGTAAACACTTGCGCACTAGCGTGAAAACCGGGTTTTCGAAAAAAAAATTCTACACTAGACTCACAAACTATACAAGACAAGACAAAACAAAACAAAACAAAACAAAACAAAGGCATAAAGAAATAAACAAACACCACCCCGAAACTTCCAAACAAGCAACCACATCAACCACAAACTCCAAAAAGCTCCACGTGAGCATACACCATCACAGAACATCCTCTAAACTCCACAAAAAGGAAAAAGGAGAAAGAGATAGAAGGATAATACCGGATGTCAAGAGCTTTTCGAAACTTATCGACGATGACGCAACCTACAACGAAATCGGGGGGGGGGGGGCAAAACACAAAACACAACAAATATACGACAAAAAGACTCAAAAGAAAAAGACACAAAAGAAAATCTTTTTGGTTTTTTATGAAATGTTTCAAATTATTTGGAATTTTTAAGATTTTTCAAAAAAACGGTAAGACCCGCTATTTTTCCTTGCGTTTTATTCTTTCCGTTATGACTTCCTCATAACTCTGTCAAATTTTGGCCTTATGTTTCTTCATTTTTCCAAGCTTTATTTTCAATTTTGAGTTTAATGATATTTATTTATATTTTAAAAATATTTTTAATTCTTTTAAATCTATTTATTTGATTTTCATCGTAAATTAATTATTTTTCCGCAAGGAATTCTACTTCTCTACGAATTAACGTTTTTAAGCTTGGATTTAAGTTATTTCGTTTCCTACAAATGTCTAAAAATATTTATAAAATATTTTCAACTAAGAAATATTTTCATTTACGAAAATTTGGCCATTAATGATTTTATTACGAAGTTTCGTAAATAACTATTTTCCAACGCGAGGTTCACTTGAATTACTTCGAAATGCCTTTAACTATTTTACGATCCTTCTTTTTATCACCTTACAAATCATTTGACATATTTTCCCCATGTTTTGGACCGACTCACCCCCCCTTGTGACTCACCTATTACATTTTTTTTATAACCTTTCATTTTCTAAAAAACGATTTAAGAAATTAGATAATTCTTCACTACCATTTATTGGGATGACTCATGCACAACTCTTCATGCTCCATTCTCTTCATTTTGGCTGCATATTTGAGTCTAGTTTCACCTTGTTTTCTTCAAACATTAATATTATTCAAACATATGAAACCATCTATTTTTCCTTATATTCATTTCTACACTTAAACAAAAAAAAATCCCTTTCTTCTCCTTCTTTTGGCCGTGTTATCAGCAGCCCCTCAAGGCTTATTCTTGCTTCAATTCAAGCCATAATCATCTCGTTTTTTTTGTCAAATTAATCGTTATTCCGATCCATTCGTTAAGGTAATAATCGATGTTGTTTTCGATCATTATTTACCTTGATTTTATGAGTTTTTCTCATGGTATTTTCTGCCATGATTCTCGTGTATTGTAGACTTCTTGGACGATCTCGACGCCGACGAATATTTTATCGATTCAGATTTGGACTAGAGGTAACGTCGATGTTACTCGGTATTACTTGACTTTAATTGAGTATTTGCATGTATATATTTTTATGTTTTATTTTGGCAATATATGTATGTCATAAAATCTGGAAATTTTTTAAAAGTTGAAAACTTGCATGTTTCGGTATTTTTATCGCTTTTACGAGATTAACGATTAAATCGTCATATTAATTTGTGAAATCGTAATATTCGGCCTAAACATGTAATATATGTTTATATTCTGGAAAAATATTGTTTTTGATGATTTCTAATAATTTATTATTTTTCTGATATTTTAGTTATCGATTATTGAATTATTACCGTTTACGGACAAAAACGATTAGAAGCCGATTTTTAGTTCTAGTACCTAAACATTTTATTTTAATCTGATTTTTGACGTGGTGAAACTTTCTGATGAAATAGAATTTTCTGAATTCTTTCATAATTTTTCGGGATTGTTAAGTAGATGAATTAATTAATCACTTTAAATCATCGTTTATCGTTAAAACCGTGTTTGTCGTTTAAATTCTCGATTTCTAGTCCTATGATTAAATCTGGAAAAAATTTGATTCTGATTATTTCATATTAAAATGTGATTTATGATTTTTAGTGCCTTAATAAACGTTCGGAACGATAAGTTTTATTAGTGGAATCGTTAATTGTGAAAACGGGTTTTAAAGACGGTTTTGACGGGATTTATTAAATCTGGAATTTTCGGAAATCTGGAAAAATGGTAGATTCTGGAAAATCATGATTTTTGGTTTTAATAATAATTTTTGGATATTAATACTTAAATCGTTTTGTAATTACTATTTTCGTTAATCGTTATTGTCGAGATTGGACGATTAACGAGAAAACGCTTTAAAAACCGAATTTTAGGATTCTGGATTTTTTTTTTCTGGACAGAATGTCCATAAATATATTTTAACCATTTTACGTAATTTTTGTACTATTTATTAAAGTCTTTAATTAATAAGTATTGAGTTTCGGACAAATTGTGATTTATCGTTAAAATGCTTCGTTTTACCTAAAAGAATTATTTTTCCATCAATTTTGAAAGTATTTAAATATGAAACTTTAAGAGTTAAATCTTCTCTTAACATATTCTAAATATATTCAATGGTTTAATTAAATAAAAGACATTAAATGATTTAATTTGACATTTGCCGTAAAATCCTATTTATAATCGTATTGTCGAAACTAATAATAATTAGGGAATTTTAGTTTTGTAAATTTTGGAAACACCCTAATTAGTAGTATTTAAAATGTTTAAAACATTTCTAAATCATTTTATAAAAACTTGTATGACGTTTCAATATTAACTCAAATGTTCTCATTTTGATAATTAATATCGTTAAGGCCGAAATTACTAGTTTTTATAAATCTATATCGTTTACTAAAAATGTGTTATTTGTATAAACTAGTATTTTGCTATTTTGATATGATGCTATTTTTAGTAAGTCTCTAAAAATAGAAAGTTTCATAAAATAGAAAGTTTGCTCTTTTGGAAAGTGATTCTTTTTCATTTTGTTCTCTTCACTACTAGAATATATGGAAAAGACATCATTAATAAGAAACCAACTAAATATATAAATGATATCTTTGAGATAAGAAACCTTTACTTATAAATAAATGGTCTCTTTTATTTTTTTGAAGGGGACCATAAGAGACCATTTATTTATAATTAATGGTTTCTTACATCAAAGAGATTATTTATGTAAATAAATGGTCTCTTATGTATATCAAAGAAACCATTAAAATAAAACTGATTCTTTTATTATTGTGACTTCTCGAGTTTCATGTTCCCAATTTCATTCGATTTTTTTAGAAAAAAACTCTTTACCCCATTATTTCCCCCTTTTCAGAAACCCTAAGAATTTCTAACTTTTCGCCCTCGTTCCTCATCCGCTTCTCCGATCTCCAGATTCTTCTCCTCTTATTCAGTAACTAATGAATCCTTTCGCTTTCGCTTTCGATTTCCGTCATGTTTGCGTTTCTTCAGGATTTCGTCGCGTGATCTTAGATTAGATTAGATTGAATTTATTGATTGTATTTGTATCGAACTCAATTAGATTTGGATTGATATGATTGGATTGGATTGGATTGATTTATGTGTAGAGTGGCGGATACACGGTGGTGGATCACGCTTACGATGCGGTGGTGGTAGGTGCAGGTGGCGCAGGTCTTCGTGCCGCCATTTCAAGCTCAAATTTCTTTAGGTTAGTTTTTCTCCTCGAATTTAGTTCGATTTTTGTTTGATTTCGGTGTATTCGAGTATCGAATTGTCTCGATAATGTGTTCGGAACTTTAAATCATTCGTTTGATTGAGTTTTTTTTGTCTGGTGATCTGATGAATATGTTGGGGTGACTGATTAAGATGAATTAGAAAATGTGATTGATACGCCATTGATATGAGAATCGAGGTTTTGTATTCGAGCATCGAATCGTCTTGATAATGTGTTTGAACCTTTGAATGATTAGTTCGATTGAGTTTTTTTGATCTAATGAAAATGTTAGGGTGATTGATTAAGATAAGTTAGAAAATGTGATTGATACGCCATTGATATGAGAATCGAGGTCTTGTATTCCAGACCTCGATCCTCTGTACCGTCCTTTTCTCATTCCTGTTCTTGCTTGATTGAGAATTGAGGTTTTGTATCATTAGTTTGATTGACTTTTTAGTCTGCTGATCTAATGAAAATGTTAGGGTGATTAATTAATACGCTATCGATATGAGAATCATGGTTTTGCATTCCAGACCCGATCCTTTGTACCATCTCTTTTCCCCATTCTTGTTCTTATCCTTTGTAACATCAACGTTACATACAGAGTATAGATTATCAGTGATTGATTAGCTTCAACTCTATGTAATCTGATACTTACAACTCCATTATACTACAGACAATTCTGATGTTTTTAGATTAAAATGTGATCAAAGCATTATAATCATGTGAAATGGTAGACATGCACAATGGAGGCTGTCGGAAAAATAAATTTGCCAATGTTACTGCTTGCAAGGCATGCCACCCTAAACGGTTTCCCCTCTGTTGCTATTTGTTTTTTCAAGTTTCAAGTTTTCCTTTCTATAACTTGGCTTTTCAAAGTATGCTTCTCATTCATACTATTCTTTCTTGATTCTTATTTTTTTGCCTTATTTCAATATGTACTCCATGCTTGCTTTCTTATTTATACTTCATTCAAACAAAGTGATGGAGATTAATACTAGATTCTGTGCATGTGTGTTGAGTAGTTGCAGTAGCCCATCAACACCGGTTAACATTGTTATAAATTATACTCCGTCTGTGCTAAGGTGATCCTAACGAAACTACAATTTTGGACCCTTATATTACGAATGTCTACAAAATGTTCACACATTCTAATTACTGACTAGTATATATACTTCACAAATACAGTTTGTGACGGGTTAAATATCATCCGCATGGATAAACAAGTCATTTGCTTGAAATTTTTTTTTTAAAATTCTTTAATATTTAGTCTAAAATTAAAAATCAAAGTAATTCGTATTATTCTTTAGGGAGTACAGTATTATATGGAGTATAATGGTATAATATATCATTCTCCGTTGTTTATAAGCATTAAGCATTGCTTGGTATGTGCAGTGCAGTGCAGTCCTTAGATTGTGTGAAACCTGCAACTTGATTAATTTGAACATGTCGCCAACATATAAAACTATATAAAACGAAATCCAGTTGGACTAGAGAAGGTATGTACTATCCATCAGCTCAACTGAATCTTCTAAATTCTCGTGTAAAAACCTGAATTATATAAGAGCATGACATTTTATAACATAAATTGAAAAAACTTAAGAAGAGATCACTATACATTAGTGTTTTGACTAATAAATTGAACATATCGCAAATGTTTGTTTGTTGCCGATCATTTTGGTTGCTTATTATGGGGACGTTAGTATAGAGTGAGGTAGTTATTGCCTTCAATTTCTCGTTATTTGAACTTGTATACAGTAGTCTGACTGTTTCATGTCAATTATAATTATTTTGGAATGCATGATTTTGCAGACACTACCTGGTCATCCCGATTTTCCACGAGCCAAGGGTACGAGGAATATATGTTGCAGAAGGATGGTTCATGAAACTGACAGAGAAAAGTAAACAGTTTGTGGTTAAAGAGCCGAAAAAGGCTCATCTGTTTTACTTACCGTTTAGCTCCAACTTACTGCGCAACACCCTTCACGATCATAGCATGAAGGATTTGGAGCGTTATCTCTCTCGGTATGTTGATTTAATCAAAAAGAAACATCGGTTTTGGAACCGTACTAATGGTGCTGATCACTTTTTGGTGGCCTGTCACGACTAGGTACGTAACGTACTACTGTATGTTTTTGTATCCTGTATCTTACATTGCATTAAGGCCCCGACTGAAGTTTGACAATTAGGGTGCGAGAATAACAAGGGCGGATATGAGCAACTGTATGCATCAGAGCATTATGTAACACAAATGTGGCACGAGGATTCAACATAGGCAAGGACGTGGCTATACCAGTAACCTACGTTCGAAGTGGCCATATTACTCAGCAAGACTCTTTTGTTTACTGTAAATATATTTATCATTTGTAACTTTGTGTGCTTTTCTTGAATATATTTCTCATTTGTATTATTTTTTGTTTTTACTAATGTCATTTTTTTGTGATGTATTTTAGAGATGTTCCAAAAATCATAAACTCAACGAAGAAGATTTAGATGAAGGATGAAGAAGTTTAGAAGTTGATCGTTGAAGTGGTTGATCCATTTGTATTTTTCGTTTGTTTGAGAAAATATGTAAATTAATTTTCGAGAATATTAACACTCCATTATTTGCCATTTTGGAATATCGATAATGGATTGTTTTAGAGTAATGGAATAAGGATAAGTGTGGGTTTAGAGTAATATACTCTGGGATGTATGTTTTGCCATCAACTATAAAGCTGGTGTGTCTATGTTGAGACACATTGGTCGTTGAACTGAGCATGGTTTGTGTTCAGGAGTGTGTATATTTTGACCTTAAACTTAGATATCGCATCGTGTAAGTCGCCGTTGGGTTGAACTGGATTACGGTTGGTGTCCAGGAGAGGTGTACATTACTTAAGCCAGGACCTCGCTGCACGCAGTCCTATTATAGTTGAGTTGCCTAGGTAGAGACCGAAGTCTGATTTGTTTTGACTAAGTTCTCGAAGATAGTTCAGTATTGTCCTAGTGAAAGTCTAGATTCTACATTAATGTAACACCCCTGATTTTTATAAATCAAATTAAATTAAAATTATGTTCGTATTTTTATTTTTACGATTAAACTCGTAATTCTTAAAATTATTATAAAACGAGTTTATGTGTCAAGCGAATCCAAAAATCTTATTTGCCTCGAAAAGTCATTTTACTTTCATTTCGTCCTACTCATTCATTTTAATCCTATTTGAGTTCTTGTTTTGACGGTTTTAACTTCTAAGTTCATTCTCATATAAACTTGAATTTTATTTTAAACTCGAAGCTCATTGTTTTATTAAGCCTCGTCAAACATTTGTTATTTTCCCTCGAGTAATCAATTTAGGCCTTGTTGGTCGAAAACTGCTTTTTATTCTTCCCGATAACTTATTTTAAACTCGAGATACTTTTTATTTCATCGATTTAATTATTCATTTCTCTAACCTTGAGCTTGTCTCGAATAATTATACCCATTATTTTCAACCCGGTTTAAATCCGATCTTGTGTGGGCCGACTTTTGACCCGGTAGCATCTAACGTCGTTCTTAACCTAGTTGACAAATTCCATTTGTCCTGCTTGGGTGTGTCAGTTGATTACCCTTTATCTGCCTCTCTATTTTGCCTTCTTCATCAACTCCATCATAACTACCACCATCGATCTTCATTTCACGCATCAGCAATCAACACTCATATCTCGCACCACCATATCTTCTTCACTCCCTTCTCTGTTCATCTCCGGCAAGCCCTTTCCTGCTCCGGCCTTCAACCCGCGCCCCTGCCCCTTTTTCTTCCTCTGATTGCACTGCAGGTTCCGTCGGATTTCGTCAGGTAGTCCCCTTTTCCTTAGTTCGCTATTGCTGTCCTGTGCAGTTGTTGTCGATTGCGGTTGATGCTGCAGTTGTTGCGTATTTATTGTTGTTTGCACTGGTTGTTGTCGATCGATCGCTCCCCTGTACTCCCTATCATTCCTTTTGTTTCATTCTCTTCTCCTTTTTCCTCCTTGAGTCTGCTGCGTGTGCTGTTGTTGTCGTTGTCATTCTATTGTTGTTGCCTCCTATTCCGTTTCCTTCTTTTCTTCTTACGGAGTATTTCAGTCTGTTTTAATTTGCTGTTACTTGCTGTGATTGTTCTTTGTTGCTTTTCGGTCTATCCAGTCTTCTCCATCTATCTTTTTCTTCCGATTTGATATTGATGTAGTTGTCTTGCGGGCTGGTGTTTTGATGGCACTATTGCCTTACCGTTCTTCGTTCTTCTTGTCGTCTTGTCGCACCTGCTGTTGTCAAGTCTTCTTACTCTTGGGGCTCGTTTCGTGGCCTCGGTTTCAATGTCTCGTTGCCTCTGTTTGGTCACACTTGCTGTTGCCTGTTGTCATGTTTCGGTTGCTGCCCTGTTACCCTGTTACTGTGTTTATCGACACGATTCTCTCCCTTCCTCTTGTGTCGGTTTGACACATCAATTCCCTTTCCGTTTGGTGTCAAATACTTATTCCTTTGTTCTTCCCCTATCCTGAGTTTGAATATCGTTTTATTCCGACCCATTTGTATTTGTTTTTACTTCCCTTCTTGTTATTTGGGTTTATCATGTTACTCTGAATCCAACCTTGTCTCATTCTTTTATTTTGTCAACTCGATTTTCGTACTCAAGCCTGCTTGAAGAAGTTTATTGATTCCAACTTGGAGCTTAAGGACGTGTTACAGTTGAAGGTTTGGAACTTGGACTATTTGGACGGGCAACTGCATTGAAGTTATCGACTCGGACTTGGACTCAAGGTAACTTTAGGACGTTACTCGATATTATATCGTGTGTTGAGTAGTAGTATGTAGTAAATATTTTATCTTTGGTTTTTCTCATTTTAGCTACGTACTATTTGCTAAAGTATAATTTCAAATCGTGTTCCTTATAAGTATTCTATAACTTTTCGATATTGTTTTATAAATTGTATTATTAATGATCGTTATAATATTTTGTTGATTATCGTGACACTAGTAACTAATAATATCGATTTCATAATTTTCTCATATTTTGTTAAATTATTATTTTAAATCGAAATCGTATATAATACCCGAGATTTGTGTACTTGTTTAATAAATTAATTTTCATGTTACGACTTAAGTTAATAAATTAGAAAATAGTCGTTTTGTTTGAAATACATTTTTGTCAAGACTATTTTCACTAAATAACTTCTTATCGTTACAATTTATTAGTTTTAGTAAAGTCCGTATTGTTTATTAATAAGTTTAATTGCTAAAGACAATTTGAACGGTTTATAAATCTTGTTTCATTTCTAAAACTCCTATGCTATTTATACCTTATCTATATTTATCATTTTGTTTCTAAATCGTATATTTTCTAAAATTTATCTTTTTAACCTGATTTTCTTACGTATTTGTAAAGTACTATATTTTCACTTATTACGTTTGATTTATACCTTTGATAACGAACTTAGAAATATATTAAGTTACGATAACAACGATCTTAATAAAAAGTTTATTTGCCATAAATGTCATTTTGGTACATTTAACTTATTTGAACACTTTACGTAATTCCATAAGTATATTTCCATTTTAAGTAAGTTTCTACAATTAGTATATTTCTATTTATCGAAAGTTTCATTTTAGTATAAAATGTGTATTTCTTTTATTCCATATTACTTACAATGATTATCTCATTTGAAAATCGATAATGGCTTGGTTTTGGAGTTATAGAATGAGGACCAGTGTATGGGTAGAGTAATACAGTCTAGGGTATACGTTTTGCCATCAACTATAAAGCTGGTGTGTCTATGTTGTGACGCATTGGTCGTTGAACTGAGCATGCTTTGTGTTCAGGAGTGTGTATATTTTGACCTTAAACTTAGATATCGCATCGTGTAAGTCGCCGTTGGGTTGAACTGGATTACGGTTGGTGTCCAGGAGGGGTGTACATTACTTAAGGCAGGACCTCGCTGCACGCAGTCCTGTTATAGTTGAGTTGCCTAGTTAGAGACCGAAGTCTGATTTGTTTTTACTAAGTTCTCGAATCTAGTTTAGTATGATCCCAGTGAAAGTCTATTCCGTTGCACTTATTGATTTCCATAACGCCATTTTGGATTTTATAATTATCGATTGGTTTTGACTTGCAGGTTGACAGTCGCTTTAAGTTTTGCTAAAAAATTATGTTACTATATTGTTTTAATTGTTTTCTATTTTACTATTTTGATATAGTAATACTATTATTTTTCCTATGATATAATATGACTGGGAGAACGTCCGAGTTACTCCCCACTGATGTGGCTGTTATGTTTATAACATGACAGGTTTTTGCTGCTGGGCTTTGGGTGTGAGCTAGCGAGTAGCGTGGATCCTATTCTCCCTTATTTATGTTTATTGAAGGATTGTATAAACCCTTTTAAGGAATTTTCTTTTTAGCTCTTTTGTAAAAAAATGGCCTTTGTATTGACTGACCATTCTTTTGTAACATATAGAACATCGGTGTGTTTTAATCCCAATTCTACAGTGTTTCCGCCACTGTATTGCGTTAGATTTTCTAGGGGATTACAGTTGGTATCAGAATATTGTTGCTCCCGACGCTTACACCTGATTCTAGGAAAAATACTCGTAAATGATTTGAACATTAAAGGAATATTAGTGAGAAATGGGTAGAAACAAAATAAGGACTTAACTGTTAGGTTTATATGTTCTTGTAACTCAATGACTAGCATTGAATATTTGTTTCTTTTATCGAGAAGAAGATGAATGAACAAGTTGTTGATAGGATGCTGCTCCAGATCGGGACGAGACCTGCTTTGAACTCTCAACGCCTGCTGACTCGAGTGGACAACTCAGTGCTCCAAGAAAGATGTCGATGGTGACTTTTCAAGCTCCGGTTCTGTTTGCTTAAGCCACTGACCAGATGATCAAGAGCAGATTCCAGTTCCGTGACGGTGCAACAGACTCAGATGTGAAATCACTCTGGATTCGGATGTAGAGACCCATTTCTAGTGTGCTCGTATCCCTACTAGATGATGAGGATATCCCACGTTTTCCTTTGTGGAACCTTTGAGGTTCGAAGATTCTCCTCTAGTTCAAGAACTTAGTAATATAGAATCATCAATTATTTTCTTCCTTCCTCTACCTCTTCTTATTCTTCTCTTTTATTTTCTCATCTTCATTCGCTTGGTGAATCCTTGTTCAGTTCTCCTATTCTTCCATCTTCCTCTTGAGACTCTTTGGTTAGACCGAATTCTGTCTTAGTGAACCCCGAGTTATAGATGTTTGAGGTTTAATAAACCCTTGTTACCTGGTTTGAGGATTGTGAGTCTACCCTACCTTTTTAGCAAGTAAGAAGTTCTTGAGGATTGATTTGAATGGCAAATTGTTGCTTGATAGAATTAGGATGATACCTTAGACACTGAACCTTGGGTTATAGGTTACTTTGATTGTTTTGGAGTACTTAGAGTTGAATATATTTTGGAGTAGTAAGAGTATGTCATATTTGATGGATACCTAGTACCTAACTTAGAACCGAACTAAGGTTAAATGATAATATTACTTTGGGTTTCTTACCTAATGCTTATTGGATGGATGCATCGTGAATATTTGGGACCATAAAGTATTGTTTAAAGTGTTAGCCTGAGTGTAGTGGTACCATTGAAGGTTTTCATTAATGTCGTTAGAAATTTTGGTGGACATAGATTTCTCGTATTTCTTGAGGATTAGATCGTCGATCGTTGTTTAAGGTAGTAATCTATGAACCTTGGAAGTTGAGTGATCTAACTTGGAAATTGTGGTTAACCTTGAAGAAGAGAAACATGTTGCACAATTAAAGGTTGGATTGATCACGTTGTTTTGAGGAATACTTAATGCGAATCATATTGATGGATTTTTAGTTCAAAACTCTTAGACCTACGAGATTGTGGCTTCGTGGAGTTAATAAATATTTTGGTGGTTTCACTGATACGATATGAAATTTGATGGAATTTTCAGAAACCTTAGCCCAATGACGTGTTTGAAGATATGAATGTTTGCGCCTTTACCTATAGGGTTGAGCGTGTTCGAGGATTTATTGTACCTTTCCCAACTTCTATACTTGTGGTATTATAAACATGTTGGTGATCATTTTTGAGGATTTCGTACCCGAGCCTTGTTAAATTGGTGGACCTTGTCTAGTGTCCCTTACTCGAGGAATTTGGAGTATACTTCGAGTTCAAACTTTATGAGCTTTGGATTTAAGAACCTTATCGATTGAGAGTTTGGGTGTGTTTTGTTAACCGTTTGGAATCTTAATTATGGATTTGATTCTAAAGCATTTGAGGATTAGTATCGTGTCGCTTGAACGATTGGATAATTACGTAAGACATTTTTGGAGATTGTGACTGAATAGTACCACCTAGCGCCTAATTTTGGACTTAACGTAGTTAATGAAAATTAGTAACCCAAGTTGTTGGAGTCGTACCGGGAATCTCGAGATGGTTAACCTATTCTGTAAATCCTTGAGAGCTCCGTTTGACTCTCAATTTCGTTCGTCCCCTTAGCTTCTCTTGAATCCCGCTTCTTCTTCTTCTTCAACCAATCTCTTTCGACTTCTTTATCGGGTTTGTGATGCGAGTTAAGCTTTCATTTTGTTCAAGTGATATAACCTTGCTTTCCATTCTATTATTATATTTTTGTTAGTTTCGAGGACGAAACTTCTTTTTAGTGGGGAAGATTGTAACACCCCTGATTTTTATAGATCAAATTAAATTAAAATTATGTTCGTATTTTTATTTTTACGATTTAACTCGTAATTCTTAAAATTGTTATAAAACGAGTTTATGTGTCAAGCGAATCCAAAAATCTTATTTGCCTCGAAAAGTCATTTTACTTTCATTTCGTCCTACTCATTCATTTTATTCCTATTTGAGTTCTTGTTTTGACGGTTTTAACTTCGAAGTTCATTCTCATATAAACTTGAATTTTATTTTAAACTCGAAGCTCATTGTTTTATTAAGCCTCGTCAAACATTTATTATTTTCCCTCGAGTAATCAATTTAGGCCTTGTTGGTCGAAAACTGCTTTTTATTCTTCCCGATAACTTATTTTAAACTCGAGATACTTTTTATTTCATCGATTTAATTATTCATTTCTCAAACCTTGAGCTTGTCTCGAATAATTATACCCATTATTTTCAACCCGGTTTAAATCCGATCTTGTGTGGGCCGACTTTTGACCCGGTAACATCTAACGTCGTTCTTAACCTAGTTGACAAATTCCATTTGTCCTGCTTGGGTGTGTCAGTTGATTACCCTTTATCTGCCTCTCTATTTTGCCTTCTTCATCAACTCCATCATAACTACCACCATCGATCTTCATTTCACGCATCAGCAATCAACACTCATATCTCGCACCACCATATCTTCTTCACTCCCTTCTCTGTTCATCTCCGGCAAGCCCTTTCCTGCTCCGGCCTTCAACCCGCGCCCCTGCCCCTTTTTCTTCCTCTGATTGCACTGCAGGTTCCGTCGGATTTCGTCAGGTAGTCCCCTTTTCCTTAGTTCGCTATTGCTGTCCTGTGCAGTTGTTGTCGATTGCGGTTGATGCTGCAGTTGTTGCGTATTTATTGTTGTTTGCACTGGTTGTTGTCGATCGATCGCTCCCCTGTACTCCCTATCATTCCTTTTGTTTCATTCTCTTCTCCTTTTTCCTCCTTGAGTCTGCTGCGTGTGCTGTTGTTGTCGTTGTCATTCTATTGCTGTTGCCTCCTATTCCGTTTCCTTCTTTTCTTCTTACGGAGTATTTCAGTCTGTTTTAATTTGCTGTTACTTGCTGTGATTGTTCTTTGTTGCTTTTCGGTCTATCCAGTCTTCTCCATCTATCTTTTTCTTCCGATTTGATATTGATGTAGTTGTCTTGCGGGCTGGTGTTTTGATGGCACTATTGCCTTACCGTTCTTCGTTCTTCTTGTCGTCTTGTCGCACCTGCTGTTGTCAAGTCTTCTTACTCTTGGGGCTCGTTTCGTGGCCTCGGTTTCAATGTCTCGTTGCCTCTGTTTGGTCACACTTGCTGTTGCCTGTTGTCATGTTTCGGTTGCTGCCCTGTTACCCTGTTACTGTGTTTATCGACACGATTCTCTCCCTTCCTCTTGTGTCGGTTTGACACATCAATTCCCTTTCCGTTTGGTGTCAAATACTTATTCCTTTGTTCTTCCCCTATCCTGAGTTTGAATATCGTTTTATTCCGACCCATTTGTATTTGTTTTTACTTCCCTTCTTGTTATTTGGGTTTATCATGTTACTCTGAATCCAACCTTGTCTCATTCTTTTATTTTGTCAACTCGATTTTCGTACTCAAGCCTGCTTGAAGAAGTTTATTGATTCCAACTTGGAGCTTAAGGACGTGTTACAGTTGAAGGTTTGGAACTTGGACTATTTGGACGGGCAACTGCATTGAAGTTATCGACTCGGACTTGGACTCAAGGTAACTTTAGGACGTTACTCGATATTATATCGTGTGTTGAGTAGTAGTATGTAGTAAATATTTTATCTTTGGTTTTCTCATTTTAGCTACGTACTATTTGCTAAAATATAATTTCAAATCGTGTTCCTTATAAGTATTCTATAACTTTTCGATATTGTTTTATAAATTGTATTATTAATGATCGTTATAATATTTTGTTGATTATCGTGACACTAGTAACAAATAATATCGATTTCATAATTTTCTCATATTTTGTTAAATTATTATTTTAAATCGAAATCGTATATAATACCCGAGATTTGTGTACTTGTTTAATAAAGTAATTTTCATGTTACGACTTAAGTTAATAAATTAGAAAATAGTCGTTTTGTTTGAAATACATTTTTGTCAAGACTATTTTCACTAAATAACTTCTTATCGTTACAATTTATTAGTTTTAGTAAAGTCCGTATTGTTTATTAATAAGTTTAATTGCTAAAGACAATTTGAACGGTTTATAAATCTTGTTTCATTTCTAAAACTCCTATGCTATTTATACCTTATCTATATTTATCATTTTGTTTCTAAATCGTATATTTTCTAAAATTTATCTTTTTAACCTAATTTTCTTACGTATTTGTAAAGTACTATATTTTCAGTTATTACGTTTGATTTATACCTTTGATAACGAACTTAGAAATATATTAAGTTACGATAACAACGATCTTAATAAAAAGTTTATTTGCCATAAATGTCATTTTGGTACATTTAACTTATTTGAACACTTTACGTAATTCCATAAGTATATTTCCATTTTAAGTAAGTTTCTACAATTAGTATATTTCTATTTATAGAAAGTTTCATTTTAGTATAAAATGTGTATTTCTTTTATTCCATATTACTTACAATGATTATCTCATTTGAAAATTGATAATGGCTTGGTTTTGGAGTTATAGAATGAGGACCAGTGTATGGGTAGAGTAATACAGTCTAGGGTATACGTTTTGCCATCAACTATAAAGCTGGTGTGTCTATGTTGTGACGCATTGGTCGTTGAACTGAGCATGCTTTGTGTTCAGGAGTGTGTATATTTTGACCTTAAACTTAGATATCGCATCGTGTAAGTCGCCGTTGGGTTGAACTGGATTACGGTTGGTGTCCAGGAGGGGTGTACATTACTTAAGGCAGGACCTCGCTGCACGCAGTCCTGTTATAGTTGAGTTGCCTAGTTAGAGACCGAAGTCTGATTTGTTTTTACTAAGTTCTCGAATCTAGTTTAGTATGATCCCAGTGAAAGTCTATTCCGTTGCACTTATTGATTTCCATAACGCCATTTTGGATTTTATAATTATCGATTGGTTTTGACTTGCAGGTTGACAGTCGCTTTAAGTTTTGCTAAAAAATTATGTTACTATATTGTTTTAATTGTTTTCTATTTTACTATTTTGATATAGTAATACTATTATTTTTCCTATGATATAATATGACTGGGAGAACGTCCGAGTTACTCCCCACTGATGTGGCTGTTATGTTTATAACATGACAGGTTTTTGCTGCTGGGCTTTGGGTGTGAGCTAGCGAGTAGCGTGGATCCTATTCTCCCTTATTTATGTTTATTGAAGGATTGTATAAACCCTTTTAAGGAATTTTCTTTTTAGCTCTTTTGTAAAAAAGTGGCCTTTGTATTGACTGACCATTCTTTTGTAACATATAGAACATCGGTGTGTTTTAATCCCAATTCTACAGTGTTTCCGCCACTGTATTGCGTTAGATTTTCTAGGGGATTACAGTTGGTATCAGAATATTGTTGCTCCCGACGCTTACACCTGATTCTAGGAAAAATACTCGTAAATGATTTGAACATTAAAGGAATATTAGTGAGAAATGGGTAGAAACAAAATAAGGACTTAACTGTTAGGTTTATATGTTCTTGTAACTCAATGACTAGCATTGAATATTTGTTTCTTTTATCGAGAAGAAGATGAATGAACAAGTTGTTGATAGGATGCTGCTCCAGATCGGGACGAGACCTGCTTTGAACTCTCAACGCCTGCTGACTCGAGTGGACAACTCAGTGCTCCAAGAAAGATGTCGATGGTGACTTTTCAAGCTCCGGTTCTGTTTGCTTAAGCCACTGACCAGATGATCAAGAGCAGATTCCAGTTCCGTGACGGTGCAACAGACTCAGATGTGAAATCACTCTGGATTCGGATGTAGAGACCCATTTCTAGTGTGCTCGTATCCCTACTAGATGATGAGGATATCCCACGTTTTCCTTTGTGGAACCTTTGAGGTTCGAAGATTCTCCTCTAGTTCAAGAACTTAGTAATATAGAATCATCAATTATTTTCTTCCTTCCTCTACCTCTTCTTATTCTTCTCTTTTATTTTCTCATCTTCATTCGCTTGGTGAATCCTTGTTCAGTTCTCCTATTCTTCCATCTTCCTCTTGAGACTCTTTGGTTAGACCGAATTCTGTCTTAGTGAACCCCGAGTTATAGATGTTTGAGGTTTAATAAACCCTTGTTACCTGGTTTGAGGATTGTGAGTCTACCCTACCTTTTTAGCAAGTAAGAAGTTCTTGAGGATTGATTTGAATGGCAAATTGTTGCTTGATAGAATTAGGATGATACCTTAGACACTGAACCTTGGGTTATAGGTTACTTTGATTGTTTTGGAGTACTTAGAGTTGAATATATTTTGGAGTAGTAAGAGTATGTCATATTTGATGGATACCTAGTACCTAACTTAGAACCGAACTAAGGTTAAATGATAATATTACTTTGGGTTTCTTACCTAATGCTTATTGGATGGATGCATCGTGAATATTTGGGACCATAAAGTATTGTTTAAAGTGTTAGCCTGAGTGTAGTGGTACCATTGAAGGTTTTCATTAATGTCGTTAGAAATTTTGGTGGACATAGATTTCTCGTATTTCTTGAGGATTAGATCGTCGATCGTTGTTTAAGGTAGTAATCTATGAACCTTGGAAGTTGAGTGATCTAACTTGGAAATTGTGGTTAACCTTGAAGAAGAGAAACATGTTGCACAATTAAAGGTTGGATTGATCACGTTGTTTTGAGGAATACTTAATGCGAATCATATTGATGGATTTTTAGTTCAAAACTCTTAGACCTACGAGATTGTGGCTTCGTGGAGTTAATAAATATTTTGGTGGTTTCACTGATACGATATGAAATTTGATGGAATTTTCAGAAACCTTAGCCCAATGACGTGTTTGAAGATATGAATGTTTGCGCCTTTACCTATAGGGTTGAGCGTGTTCGAGGATTTATTGTACCTTTCCCAACTTCTATACTTGTGGTATTATAAACATGTTGGTGATCATTTTTGAGGATTTCGTACCCGAGCCTTGTTAAATTGGTGCACCTTGTCTAGTGTCCCTTACTCGAGGAATTTGGAGTATACTTCGAGTTCAAACTTTATGAGCTTTGGATTTAAGAACCTTATCGATTGAGAGTTTGGGTGTGTTTTGTTAACCGTTTGGAATCTTAATTATGGATTTGATTCTAAAGCATTTGAGGATTAGTATCGTGTCGCTTGAACGATTGGATAATTACGTAAGACATTTTTGGAGATTGTGACTGAATAGTACCACCTAGCGCCTAATTTTGGACTTAACGTAGTTAATGAAAATTAGTAACCCAAGTTGTTGGAGTCGTACCGGGAATCTCGAGATGGTTAACCTATTCTGTAAATCCTTGAGAGCTCCGTTTGACTCTCAATTTCGTTCGTCCCCTTAGCTTCTCTTGAATCCCGCTTCTTCTTCTTCTTCAACCAATCTCTTTCGACTTCTTTATCGGGTTTGTGATGCGAGTTAAGCTTTCATTTTGTTCAAGTGATATAACCTTGCTTTCCATTCTATTATTATATTTTTGTTAGTTTCGAGGACGAAACTTCTTTTTAGTGGGGAAGATTGTAACACCCCTGATTTTTATAGATCAAATTAAATTAAAATTATGTTCGTATTTTTATTTTTACGATTTAACTCGTAATTCTTAAAATTGTTATAAAACGAGTTTATGTGTCAAGCGAATCCAAAAATCTTATTTGCCTCGAAAAGTCATTTTACTTTCATTTCGTCCTACTCATTCATTTTATTCCTATTTGAGTTCTTGTTTTGACGGTTTTAACTTCGAAGTTCATTCTCATATAAACTTGAATTTTATTTTAAACTCGAAGCTCATTGTTTTATTAAGCCTCGTCAAACATTTATTATTTTCCCTCGAGTAATCAATTTAGGCCTTGTTGGTCGAAAACTGCTTTTTATTCTTCCCGATAACTTATTTTAAACTCGAGATACTTTTTATTTCATCGATTTAATTATTCATTTCTCAAACCTTGAGCTTGTCTCGAATAATTATACCCATTATTTTCAACCCGGTTTAAATCCGATCTTGTGTGGGCCGACTTTTGACCCGGTAACATCTAACGTCGTTCTTAACCTAGTTGACAAATTCCATTTGTCCTGCTTGGGTGTGTCAGTTGATTACCCTTTATCTGCCTCTCTATTTTGCCTTCTTCATCAACTCCATCATAACTACCACCATCGATCTTCATTTCACGCATCAGCAATCAACACTCATATCTCGCACCACCATATCTTCTTCACTCCCTTCTCTGTTCATCTCCGGCAAGCCCTTTCCTGCTCCGGCCTTCAACCCGCGCCCCTGCCCCTTTTTCTTCCTCTGATTGCACTGCAGGTTCCGTCGGATTTCGTCAGGTAGTCCCCTTTTCCTTAGTTCGCTATTGCTGTCCTGTGCAGTTGTTGTCGATTGCGGTTGATGCTGCAGTTGTTGCGTATTTATTGTTGTTTGCACTGGTTGTTGTCGATCGATCGCTCCCCTGTACTCCCTATCATTCCTTTTGTTTCATTCTCTTCTCCTTTTTCCTCCTTGAGTCTGCTGCGTGTGCTGTTGTTGTCGTTGTCATTCTATTGCTGTTGCCTCCTATTCCGTTTCCTTCTTTTCTTCTTACGGAGTATTTCAGTCTGTTTTAATTTGCTGTTACTTGCTGTGATTGTTCTTTGTTGCTTTTCGGTCTATCCAGTCTTCTCCATCTATCTTTTTCTTCCGATTTGATATTGATGTAGTTGTCTTGCGGGCTGGTGTTTTGATGGCACTATTGCCTTACCGTTCTTCGTTCTTCTTGTCGTCTTGTCGCACCTGCTGTTGTCAAGTCTTCTTACTCTTGGGCTCGTTTCGTGGCCTCGGTTTCAATGTCTCGTTGCCTCTGTTTGGTCACACTTGCTGTTGCCTGTTGTCATGTTTCGGTTGCTGCCCTGTTACCCTGTTACTGTGTTTATCGACACGATTCTCTACCTTCCTCTTGTGTCGGTTTGACACATCAATTCCCTTTCCGTTTGGTGTCAAATACTTATTCCTTTGTTCTTCCCCTATCCTGAGTTTGAATATCGTTTTATTCCGACCCATTTGTATTTGTTTTTACTTCCCTTCTTGTTATTTGGGTTTATCATGTTACTCTGAATCCAACCTTGTCTCATTCTTTTATTTTGTCAACTCGATTTTCGTACTCAAGCCTGCTTGAAGAAGTTTATTGATTCCAACTTGGAGCTTAAGGACGTGTTACAGTTGAAGGTTTGGAACTTGGACTATTTGGACGGGCAACTGCATTGAAGTTATCGACTCGGACTTGGACTCAAGGTAACTTTAGGACGTTACTCGATATTATATCGTGTGTTGAGTAGTAGTATGTAGTAAATATTTTATCTTTGGTTTTCTCATTTTAGCTACGTACTATTTGCTAAAATATAATTTCAAATCGTGTTCCTTATAAGTATTCTATAACTTTTCGATATTGTTTTATAAATTGTATTATTAATGATCGTTATAATATTTTGTTGATTATCGTGACACTAGTAACAAATAATATCGATTTCATAATTTTCTCATATTTTGTTAAATTATTATTTTAAATCGAAATCGTATATAATACCCGAGATTTGTGTACTTGTTTAATAAAGTAATTTTCATGTTACGACTTAAGTTAATAAATTAGAAAATAGTCGTTTTGTTTGAAATACATTTTTGTCAAGACTATTTTCACTAAATAACTTCTTATCGTTACAATTTATTAGTTTTAGTAAAGTCCGTATTGTTTATTAATAAGTTTAATTGCTAAAGACAATTTGAACGGTTTATAAATCTTGTTTCATTTCTAAAACTCCTATGCTATTTATACCTTATCTATATTTATCATTTTGTTTCTAAATCGTATATTTTCTAAAATTTATCTTTTTAACCTAATTTTCTTACGTATTTGTAAAGTACTATATTTTCAGTTATTACGTTTGATTTATACCTTTGATAACGAACTTAGAAATATATTAAGTTACGATAACAACGATCTTAATAAAAAGTTTATTTGCCATAAATGTCATTTTGGTACATTTAACTTATTTGAACACTTTACGTAATTCCATAAGTATATTTCCATTTTAAGTAAGTTTCTACAATTAGTATATTTCTATTTATAGAAAGTTTCATTTTAGTATAAAATGTGTATTTCTTTTATTCCATATTACTTACAATGATTATCTCATTTGAAAATTGATAATGGCTTGGTTTTGGAGTTATAGAATGAGGACCAGTGTATGGGTAGAGTAATACAGTCTAGGGTATACGTTTTGCCATCAACTATAAAGCTGGTGTGTCTATGTTGTGACGCATTGGTCGTTGAACTGAGCATGCTTTGTGTTCAGGAGTGTGTATATTTTGACCTTAAACTTAGATATCGCATCGTGTAAGTCGCCGTTGGGTTGAACTGGATTACGGTTGGTGTCCAGGAGGGGTGTACATTACTTAAGGCAGGACCTCGCTGCACGCAGTCCTGTTATAGTTGAGTTGCCTAGTTAGAGACCGAAGTCTGATTTGTTTTTACTAAGTTCTCGAATCTAGTTTAGTATGATCCCAGTGAAAGTCTATTCCGTTGCACTTATTGATTTCCATAACGCCATTTTGGATTTTATAATTATCGATTGGTTTTGACTTGCAGGTTGACAGTCGCTTTAAGTTTTGCTAAAAAAATTATGTTACTATATTGTTTTAATTGTTTTCTATTTTACTATTTTGATATAGTAATACTATTATTTTTCCTATGATATAATATGGCTGGGAGAACGTCCGAGTTACTCCCCACTGATGTGGCTGTTATGTTTATAACATGACAGGTTTTTGGTGCTGGGTTTTGGGTGTGAGCTAGCGAGTAGCGTGGATCCTATTCTCCCTTATTTATGTTTATTGAAGGATTGTATAAACCCTTTTAAGGAATTTTCTTTTTAGCCCTTTTGTAAAAAAGTGGCCTTTGTATTGACTGACCATTCTTTTGTAACATATAGAACATCGGTGTGTTTTAATCTCAATTCTACAGTGTTTCCGCCACTGTATTGCGTTAGATTTTCTAGGGGATTACAATTAATCCTATCCATAACGCCATTTTGAATCTTTTTATTATTATCGATATAATTTTGTTTTGCAGGTTGGCAAGTGTTTTATGTTTTCTCCGGAAAACTCATTTTTATTATATTGTTTCGATACGTTCACTGAAAACTTAATTTCATTATAATGTTTTACTGTTTTCCGTCTTTACTATTTTTCCTATATTAGTAATTACTGTTTTAAAATCCTGTTATACGGCTGGGAGAACGTTGACGTTACTCTCCACTGATTGTGGCTGTTATGTTTTTAACATGGCAGGTATATGTGTTTCCCTTCGGGTGGGCTAGCGAGCGGTTATGGATCCTGCTTGTTTTAATAAGATCGCTGTATTATGGATTGTTAAAACCCTATTTATGGATTCCATTTTATTTTTATTTTGTAGACATTTTTATTTTATGGATTATGTATTGACTTACCATTTTTATTTAATTAAGACATAGCTACAGCGTGTTATAATCCCACTTCTACAGTGTTTCCGTCACTGTATTGCGTTAGAATTTCTAGGGGATTACAAAAACTACGAAAATAAACCTAAGCTAGACAAGGATATCGCTCCCCCACATTTAAATCGAGCAATGTCCTCATGCTCGATCGGTAGTGTGTGGATGACACTAAAAAAAAGAGAACAAAGGAAAATAAAGCTAAAAAACAAAAATGAAAGTGAAGAAAGGGTAAAATGTGTCCGACCGGGGTGTAATCAAGTCACCAAGGGCCGAGACAAGAAAATATATGGATGGGGGAAGAAATAAAAAGAAGAAAATAAAAGGAAATGAGAGGGGAGGGCTAGGTGTAATCAAGTCACCTAGCCCTGATTCCGCCCGAATCCGACTAAATTCTACCAAAAAAGGGATAAAAATAAAGGAAAAGTGAAAAGAACTTGTCATTTTGGATTTTTCAATTGATTCTCGATGTAATCACTTCATCGAGAATCGGGAGCAATAACCACAAAGGCCCCGAGGGTCACCATGACACCAAATACATAAAAGGGAAGGGGGACATACAAAGAAAGACTAGCAATAAAAGACGGAAAAGAAATGTGAGTCGCCTACCAAACGGTTAGCAACTCAATAATCTTCATCGTCTAAATGATCGTTATCGGCACTTTGCTTGTCTTCATCATCGTTATTCCTCTTCTTCCTAAATGTAGTTGCATGGTTGAAGTACTGGGCTTGCATTGGTTACATGAGGTCGAGATTTAGGGGGAAACTCGGTGTATATTGATGAGAAGATGAGATGAAGGTATATAATTGAAGCGTATGGATGAAATGATAGGGGCTAAGGTGAGTAGAGAGGTTGGGTGGGGGTATAAAGTGGTGGGGTAGGGCTTAAATGAAGAAAAGAATGCAAATGAGGCTTGCAGGGCCCCATCCCGGTCGTGACGGACCATCACGGTCGGGAGGAGTGACTACGATCCCGGGCGGGATGGCTAGTCAGAAAGCCGTCTGTTGAAGCACAACTCGTCACGGTCGGGATCATGCTCATCCCGGGCGGGATGGCCTCTCTAGTTGTTCATTCCCCTTGATTTTACCAAGTCTTCCACCTAAATATCATTACCAACTACGTGATAAAAATCCCGTCCCCAAAAGCTTACAAAAAGCTCAAAAACCGACTCCCTCCACCAAGAATCAAAGCTTCCAACATCCATAACCCTTTCTAATTCATCATCTTCACTTCAAACCTATCAACCAAACTCTTGTAACACCCCCATTTACCCAGAAGCCTTATCAAGACCTTTCCAAGTAAATAAAGGTGTTACCATCTCGGTATTACCCGAGGCAGTAATCCATTACAATACAATTCAAAAACCAACCATTTAAAACTAAATAACGAACTATTACAATCTCGTATCTACAGAACACGGTTACATAATTACACCAGCGGAAGCACAACTAATATGACTACAACCTATAACGTGGTCAGTGATAGCACAGACCCATCCCGTACAGTCAACAATAATACAGTCATCACACATCATCAACCTGCACACTAGCACTGCTCCCCAAAAGACCGGAAGTGTCAATTGGATCATCGCAAGTCCCCAATAAAATAGGGTGTCAATTTAAACAGAGAATACGGTTAGAATATGCTAACATCATAACACAAGTACATAATATAAAACATTCAGTCTCAATCGTCTTGATGCCATCATCGGTACCAATCCTCAATATCATTTCCACATTCTCAATACCATCACGGTACCAATCAATATCCCCATCTCAATATTCTCAGTACCGACATCGGTACCAATCAATAATCTCATCTCAACTCTTATGGCAGGCCCTTTCATTCCGAGTGTGCACACCCCCCGCAGGTTCAACAACCCACAAGGAGAAATCAGGGAGGGGACCGTGATCAAGGGCCCCGGCTAGGTCTAAAGCTAGCCTCACAAACTCCAATATATATAAATATTCATCAATCATTCTCCCATCATTATTCAACATTATTCTTATTAGCACGATATCACATCGTACTCGCAACTCATACATGCATCATAACATTAACGTATTCTAAGTAAGGAAAGCCTGACCTCTACAAGCGTGTCACAACCACAATCAAGCGGGTTAAAAGACCTCTCAAAACATCTTCACCTATAATCAATAGGTATTGACATATAAGTAGTACTTAGATTGATCACGCTCTAAGACGTTAATAACATTAACGACTTAATCTTAACTTCTGATTTTACAGCATTGTACTGTCTTGTTATAAAATTCATAATTAAAAAACTACTACTTCCATTAACACGAGATCAACTGTTTTACAACCGTGATTGTCTTGTCTACCATTTATATTATATGACCTTTATCTAAATATCATCTTAACATTCACTTAAATCCTGATCTATACAGACTGACAGAATTCGTCGCATAAAAACTATTGATGAATTACTAATACTAGAATATTTTTTTTAACTCCATTTCAACTTCTATTATCAACTAGACTCAATAAATTTAATGTTGGCTGAAATCCAAACTCAATTATGATATATAAATTTGTTTTTACACCCATTATTATATAGCATTACTGAATCAGTGGTTTATAAACGACGGTTAACAAATAAATTCTCTTGAAGAAACGACTTTGAATTTGATTACGAAATTTGACAGGCATAAACTAGACTTGAAATAAACGAGGGTTTGTTCTTTGACTTTTTCTCAATTCGAAAGATAAACACGTCTATCAACAATCACAATACAGTACTACGAATCTGAGAATTTCAGTAACTATTTCCTAATTAATGTCTTTAATCAGATCTGCCTCCTAATTCATATTGAGAATGGTAAGCACGCCTAAACCCTAATTATACTCTTAAACAACGTTAAAATGAAATTAAGGAACTTACATGACTCAATCATATAAATGAATTGGTAGGATACGATTTGGATCGAATCCTCTTCTCCTCTTCTCTCTTCCTATTTCTCTCTTCTCCTTTCTTTCTTCTCCTTTCTTTCTTCTTGAGCGTTCATTGTCAGTGAAGGTAGTTTAGGGTTTGCTTCATTATTATTAGGGTGGGAATACGTGGTTCTAAGTAAGATTAGGAGTATTTGATTAAAAGTGGGTTAAAACCTGGATTGGTCAATTTCAATCTGTTTTGTTGGTTTATTCTTCTATAAAGTCATAATTCAATGGGTTCGGGTCGCCACCGCCAACTCGGGTGTTATAACTGAGTCACAGGCAGGTATTACAATCTACTCTCCTTAAAAGAAACTTCGTCCCCGAAGTTCACCTCTCGCTACGGAGAGACTAACTATATCACTATCTAATTGACCTATCAATCAATTACCACACTAACATAAGTGACGTAACAGTTGTAAGAAAGACGAGTTATTACAATCTACCCACCTTACAGGGAGCTTCGTCCTGAAGCTCAGGATCCAACCATTCATGACACCTCTCGACTAACGGTGCCGCTCATCATTCAAACTTAATGGAATACATCACATGACTCCTCGTATAACTAACTGTTGTATCTGCATCACGTATTACTAACTAACTACTCACACACTTATGATTAACGTCCACCATTTATACTTACTACACGATGACTGACACGATCATTGAGTACACATATCATAAGATGCAACGGGTATGACATCCTACCCTCCTTATAAGGAACTTCGCCCCGAAGTTCACTGATCTTAGTCTTACTCTACCCAACCCATCTTGTATATTACGACACCATCTTGACACTAATGACTACACTCCTCGATCTTATTATATAATGCGTTATTTAATCATCATAAGACAACACTGTAAACTTTTCATACAAATAAACGTGTAGGCCTTGGCTAAAGGGGTGAGTAGCTTAGTATTATCTGTAATCAACTCATGTGATCCATCATACGATTTTCAACATATTTCTCATCTATATAACATCACTCCGTCATTTCATGACATCCAACTCTTTTGACATAAAGACTAACACAACAACATTCACGTTTCATCTAGATTTCGCAACTTACTCACTCAACAACATAAATTCTCGCATTTATTAACGATTAACAACATAAATTCTCTTCTATTTTACTAATAACTGCAGGAATCATTACTTAAATTTTCTCATGATTCAACATAAGTACCAACAGATTCTTTCATTTTCATTTTCATATATCATACTTCACATAATTTAAGAAGACCACTCACTAGTACTATTGTGTTTATCCTCATTATTCATGTCATGACTCAATTCGCATGTCGGTATGCCACATACAATGTACTTGTGTCTTTACATAATTGCGTGAACCATCACTCCGCGACACTCTTAAATATTTGGACACTGAGATTATCAAGCATATAAGAAAGTTAGTTCACATTAAGATAGTTTCCTCTCGTTCAGTATTGAAATTTCTCAGTGCGTGACATTATATTTTGCTTCTGATCGTGATGTTACTACCTTTATCTATAACCCGACATGCTGACCTCGAAACATAAGTGATGACTTAACGAATCGACAGATATACCTTCAACCCTCAACTATTTCGGTTGACGCTATCCTTAGCTATAAAGCTTGGTGACACATGGCTCAATTCACATAACATAGTTAGTCTGAGCGGATTTAATAGCTCGGACCTTCCAGACATGGAAGGACGTATGTCTCTCTTCAGTTTTGCTACTACTACTTTATCATGTAATTATTCGACCCTTCACTGTTCATTAATCTAGATCATTGTACCATTATTATATTTGTTATCCTTTTGTTACTCCTATTTATACAGTTAGACTCGTTAATAACTATTATTACGACATTCTAACAAGTGATTTAAACAACTCCGTATTCTCATGACATCCCCTCACTATATTTCACGACTAGATCTTATCATTAACACACATACTCTCAATCTATATTATGATAACTCGTGGACACAATTGTATCTTTAACAGGTTTGGAGTCACAAGGAGACACACACACACACACACACACACACACATATATATATACTGAGAGAAAGCTTGAGCAGTCAATATAATCATCATGGCAAGACAACAACACAACTGGACACTCTTAGATAACCACGTTAATAACTTCAAACCTTGAGACGATTAGCAGGTGACATTCATTCCTCGTAATTGCAACAAACCAACCAGATAGCTCATTTATTCCTTATAATTGCAACCCTAACAAACAACTTAAGACCAACAATCTACCTGTAGTCATTATAAACATTCATTCCTCTACGCATACGTTACTCGTCGACCAACAAGTAAGGACGGGAAACTCATCAAAGATGTATGAGATTAATTAAAACCAACATTTTACTTGTTCACTAGACGTGTCCAAAATCTATACATTATTAGACCAAAATCTGAATATTGATGTCATGTTTAACAGTGCATAAGTTGAGTATTCGGTTCATTGTCTGATGACTCGACCTTTCCTGACTTGCTTCTCATTGGGACGACTTACACTTATTGGATACGTGTACCGATGTTCTTTATCACATAAGCGACTCATGACAAATTTATCAGACAACAACACATTTGATCCATAAGATCCACGTTTAGGCAATTATGCAACATGAACCAGTATAACCTCTCGTGACCCGAATTTACTCTGAATTCGTCATTAACATATAAGTTTAACTCTATTAAACCATATTTTAATATAGACACTTTCACATTTGTGCATTCACTTGAACAAGGCGAAACAATTATCATTAAGTAGAATTAGACGTTTTCAGAACATTGCAGTCATGATAAAAAAAATCACAATTAAATCATCGTACTCAAAATAGTGTAAAACCAGTGGGGTTAGATTCAGAAGATAGGCCTCTACAACTTTCTAGTTAAAACTATTATCGAATTCCAAATGTAACGGTGATTTGCAAAAACGTTCTCATGAGCTGGCAGATTTTGACCTTGAAAAGTTTTGATTGGTAAAATGAGTTTCAAATCATATTTTTGAGCAAATAAAGTTCCAATATTATCCAAACTCTTCAAAATGATGACCTTTGTAAAAGTTCCCAATAATAATTTAATGTCTAAGTAAGTTTTATAATAGAAAAATTGACCACCAGCAAATAGGTTGAAGTACATAGTTAGATTTAGATCCGTAAATTTTACACTGAAGAACTAGACATGAAATAAACGTGAGTTTTTTTTCAAACTTTTGTGAAATAGGCATTGTAAATTGGTGAAACAATTCAGTACCATATTATTCATGTTCGCGAAGGTGTTTTAAGTTGTTCTAACGACACGATTAGCAAAATGTTAGCTTAGGTCATCAAAACAGAACTCAATAAACACATTATTCCGAATAGATAAAGTGTTGTAAATGTGCATGTCATTAACTTAACATGACTTTTTATAAATACTCATTTAAACCATCAAGAAAAGAAATCAATAACAAGTTACGACTCAGAACCTATAAAATTGACAGGGAAGCACATAAACTTGAAACTGAACACCAATGTTCAAGTGCATGTCTTAGACAGAAATTCACATTAATGAATATACGAGACGACACATATATCATTTTAATAACACGTTGTACTCAAATTAAATTAATAAACAAAATTCGGTTCCACACATTATCTTGTGAATCACATTGTATTAATTAGGGTGAAATAGAAATGATGCATTTATCTATACATTGTTTCACCTTATAATACAAACAGCTCGACATAATTCCAGATACCACATATGCTTTCAAGAATAAATTAATAGACAAGTTCATTTATGTCAATACGAGAGAGAAGGATGAGGACCAATAAGAAGTACTCAAATTGATATAAAGCAAGTAACTCACATTAACTCAAAATGGGCCTCAAATGTTCTTACAATGTTCAACTCTCAGTCTCGTTAACTTGTACTTGATTAACATGCGACAAAGCTCCATTAACACGTCATGACACGACGCTATTAAACTTGTAAATACCGGTCCATGTTAACATGAAGGCAGATTATACATTATATTGGCAAGGAAACATGTGATACTCGAACCAAAATGCGATTATCCAGGTACTTTTGAATAACATTCACATTACTACACATTTAAACCACATAAGTTATCAACCTTATTGACATTTGACGATACCCATACCACATTAGTCATCGAGCCCTTCAAATAGCATGAAACCATACTATTACACTACATGGATGAGACAATATCAAGAGTACCTCTATCGACACCCCGTTCACATAACACGAAGGTAGTACTACCTTACTACATCATCAAGACCAACACCGGGTATCATAAAATCAACTAATCATAACCCGTCTATCGCGTACAACACTACCACGTACAAAAAAACTTGACATTATATCTAATTTTACTATCAACCCTGGCTATGACCTGTCTCCCACCCAAGGATGATCGACTCCTACCGCGATCTTACGTACTTTAACCTATTACTCATATGGCATCGTGTACTAAATACTATACCATGATAATACTGTAACTACGTACTATCACACATCATCTCATGCAGTCCACTACATCATATATGTCAAACAGCGCAGCTAATTATTACAAGAAATTATCACCAATTTATAGCATCACAACGTATCCCACCTATTGTACCCCATCTCATTTCTCACACGCTGTTACCGGGTCAAGACCAGGAGGGCCGAGGTTGGTATAAGGACGTCTCCTTAACCGAATTTTAGAGGGGCTCCTGATGGTCCATCACCGGGGTTCATTTTATTTTCATAGGTTCAATTATCCAGGCTTCAGGATCGATCGCTCTGATACCACTTTGTAACACCCCCATTTACCCAGAACACTTATCAAGACCTTTCCAAGTAAATAAAGGTGTTACCATCTTGGTATTACCCGAGGCAGTAGTCCATTACAATACAATTCAGAAACCAACAATTTAAAACTAAATAACGAACTATTACAATCTCGTATCTACAGAACACGGTTACATATTTACAGCAGCGGAAGCACAACTAATATGACTATAACCTATAACGTGGTTGTGGACATGACATAGGTCCACCCCGACGCGGCCACACGTGGGTTTGGGGAGGCGAATGAATCTCCATATGAGATGGTCAAATTTAAATTTAAATCGAAGTAGGAGTCGCCACCGAATTTTGTGGTTATTCGGAACCATTCGAACCCACTCTATGTTGTAGTGGGCCGTATACAAAATACGGCCCATTTCCGATGTCAGAATTTATTGGGCTCGTCCCTTTGCATTACGATACCGATACCGACATTATCGGATATCGTGTATTGAATGACTCTCGTTGCCAATGGATTCGGACATCCGGAAACCATGGTTTTGACTAAGGGGTGAGGGTACGTGTTGGGAAGTTCACTAAGAACACCCAACCCCGCCCGCACTTAGTGGCCTTTACTAAGATATCGTTCGTTTTTGGTGTACACGCGTTAGTTCGACGGTTGAATGAAATGCAAAGATTATTTTCCCAAGACATGTGAGAGAAAAATAAAAGGGTTGCTAAGTTGTTTAATGCATATTAAACTAATAACGTCAAAATTATTTTAGCATGTGAAGTTCATTTTAGTCTAATAAAACAAAAGACGAAAATAAATTGCTACAAACACGAGAAAACGAGTTAGTAACGATGAATAAATTGAATAAAGATGTAAATAAATAATATGCATGATTTTTGAAAAGATTTATGTCACGTGATGGATTAGCACGCGTTGACCGAGGTCAAAAAAAGGTATTTATCGAAATATGTCGCGAAAGTCGCTTTTTATGTAAGATCCAAAAAAATAGAAAAGCGAGAAAACGAGAAAAAAGGACCCGGCTAAACAGGCCACCGCGCGAGTCGCCTGACAGGCGCGCGACTCGCGTGGCGGTCTGTCCGCCTTTTTTAATTTGTCGAAAACCGTCAATTTTTATAAATCGCGTACAAATATGGATTAATTTATACTCGATTTATATTTTCGATATTCGTCGTATTCGATATTCGATTATGAAATCGATATCGAATAGTCGGAATGATTTTAGAAAAGGTTTTGAAAAAAAGTTTGTTTTGAACGAAAAGTAAAAAAGAATTTTGAACGAAAAAAATGTTAATTCTCTCCGCGTATAAAATCGTCGAATTTTGTTTAAAAAAGATGTAACGATTTTATTAGCATCAACGAGAATTAATTAATTTAGTTCTTGTTAGATACGATATTCGATTAGAGAATCGATATCGTATTTTAAGAACGTTATAAAAAAAAGTTTTTATAGTATCGATATTAGAAAAAAGAAAAAATGTGACGAACGACCCATATCAAAAGGACTGACCGACGACACGACTCGAAAAAAAATAAAAAAATGTGGAGAAAGGGAGAGAAGAAGAGAAGAATCGGGTTTGATTTACACCCTCAACCTACATGCTTTGCTTTCTCGGAATAAGGATCGTCGGGAAGTGGTTTAAACATAGGAGCGTCGAGATGATGCGGGATGAGTTAAGGTGTGGTTTTGGACGTGTGGTTGGACGGGTTTCGTCTGGTTTTTCTCGGGGTCGGATTCGTCGGTATTTTTGGCAGTATTTCGGAGCTTCTTCAAGGGTATGTCGGGATTTGCTTTGAATGGTTTTTTCTCTAGATGTCCAGGATGATGGATGATAGATTTCGTGTGTTGAATGGAGGGTCCTATTAATAGGCGAAGAGGTTTAGGAGAGGTGTCTTGCTTGGACAACAAGAAACACCGGTTTGGATAGGAAACGTAAGAGGTTGAAAGGAACGAGAACTCGCTTTCTTGGTGAAGAAGGCAAGGAACTCGGCTGTTTGTTGCTGATTTCGGCCGAGTGTTTGACACTCGGTCGGTAATTGCTTTAGTTTTTCGGATAGAATTCCACTTGAAATCAAATTCTACCTTTAACGGAATTGTTTAATATTTTCGAAGCTGACTTTTTGGAGTATTGGAGTCCAAACCGGACGCGTGAGGTGTCACGGTTGGTCCGTGAGTCTCGGGAAATATCTTTGACCGGGTTTTGACTCGGTTGCTAAAAGACGGTTTTGCCCCTGGTGCCGGATTCGAACCAAATTAGTCTTATTTGAATCGAAATGACCCACTGGGCTTGGATTTGAGGTTGTTTTTATAAGATTTGTACTCCGTAATAAGACTAAACCAAATGTCCATGATTTCGAGCCCATATCCGAGTCCATCAAAGCACGTTTACGTCCAATCATCATCGGGTGTTTGGCAGGAACTATTATAGACACCTGGCGGTCAAAATGTGGGTGTCTACAGAGCCCCCACTTTGACTAAGGCTTGAACAAGGCAAAATTCAGAGTAGCTACCAGGTCAATTAAGGATTAAAACCTGGCAGACTTCCGATCGGGTCGTTTATAGTCCATTAGACCTGCTTGAAGGACTCGCCAGCCATAGTATAGAAATCATACCTGGTTTGATGTTGATAATGTCGCGGGAGCTGCCTTGGGAGCTATGGGTATACCTTTTTACGGGTACATCCTGTCTTAGAATTGCGCGGGAGCTTGCCTTGGAAGCTATGGGTATATCTGTTTACGGGTATATCCTGATTCTTCAGTAGAAAATGTCGCCTGAGCTTTCCACTGGGGAACTTTTCTTAGAATTTCTCGGGAGTCTTGGCTGTACCTGTATGCTGACATAATTTGTATGTAACATTTTCTGATAATTGTGTCACCTTTGTGAGGGACAAAAACCTGATTGATAAACTATTGATGTAATCGGGCTATGCCCACCATTTGGCACTTATAATACATTTACATTTCACCAAAAAAAAGAAACACCGACTCATGCTGGGGAAGAAATGATGATTTTTTCGAAAATTTTTAATAAAATTTTTTCGAAACTTTTTCCGAAAATTTTTTTTGAATTTTTTTTTGAATTTTCAGAAAATTCAAATTTTTCAATTTTTTTTATTTTTCGAAAGTTTTTGACTTTTCGAAAATTTTTGCAGATCTGGTTGTCCGAGCGTCTGTCAATCATAGAACCCCCAGTGAACATATCCAGGTATCGCAGCTGTCAGATCGGTTCCGAGTCCCGACGAATAAGCTCAAGTCATCATATAAATCGGAAATATTGGGATGAAGAGCTAACATTTCATGGTGTGCCTTTTATTAGATGGAATGTCATCTGGTGGTTCCTTTCAAGACTGACGGGGTTAGCTAGGAGGGACAAGGCCCGTTATCTGGTGATCTTGTCCTTGGACTGGACCGTCCATATCTATCCGGATCGTATTCTGAGACAGTTCGGTTCGTTTCAGCAGATCCCCGAGACTGAAGCAATCATTAGCGTTTCGCTCTAATTGACGGACGCTATGTGTGACACGTGGCTACAACGATGTGTTACCCGTGTCATATGGACTATACCTCGCCCTTGTCAAACCACTTGTGTTTCTGAGTCATACCGAAAATGGACTTCTGAAGAATCCCAGGAGACTCGCAAAACTTTGAAGACTGACGAGGCTTTTAACTTGGCCCGTCGAGAATCAGCAAAAGACAATAGGTGGTTCTTTGATAAAGAGGAGATTCCAACTACCTTCGCTGAGCCGGGGTCGGGTTCTAAGTCAAAAACTAAGACTCGAGCTAATGAGACCGGTGCTAGTGACTTGGAGAGAAGGCTCGGACCGAAACTAGCGAACCGAGATAGGCTAGGTCCGCGTGAGAGGTTACCCGAGAGGGTGAAGGCCCGCCTAAGATCGAATGAGGTGACCGGGGAATCGAGTTTGAAGAAACGCGCCCAGGTTAAGGAGGTTCCCTTGGTGATTCGGGAGCGTTCACCTCCACGTTGACGTCAGTGGACCGAAAAGGAAGCTAAGGATAAAGGAAAGGGAAAAATGTCTTAGTTTTTTTTTATTATTTTGGTATTAGTATTATTTATTGTGTGCTGGATTTTTTTTTGATTTTTTTGTAGTTTTCCGAGTTTATCAGAGAATATTTTTTTTTTGAAAATAAATAAGTAAGTTTATTAAAAAACCGTTCCTGTTTTGTTTTCTCGATTGCAGTGGTTGTGCCCTTTTGAGGGGCTGCCTACGTATCCACAATAAATGGAATCAAACCAAACGTAGTTCAAACTTAATTTGCAATTTCGAAATACATCAAGACTATTGGTTCAAGATGCTTATAATAGTAGAATAAGTAATTCTAGCTTTTGACTTGTCTTTAAAAGTTTATGTTTGAAAAGATGTTTTTAATAAACTTTTGCAAATGACATTGAGAGAGGTGGGTTAAGGGTAGTAGCGCTTCAGCTGGTCCAGGTTAGTTGGGTTGACAAACTCATTCCCGTCCAGATCCGTTAGCATTACTGCTCCACCTGATAGAATCTTATTTACCAGATATGGCCCAGCCCAGTTAGGTTAGAATCTTATTTACCAGATAAGCTCGAACAGATTTGAGAACCAAATCTCCTTCTTTGATGTTTCTGGGCCTCACCCTTTTGTTGAAAGCCCGTTGGATCCACTTCTGATAGATTTGTATATTATTGAGGGCACGAGATCGTCGTTCGACTAAAAGGACTAGCGAGTCATATCGTGCTCGAACCCAATCAGCTTCGGGTACTTGACTCTCGAGTTGGATTCTGAGTGACGGCACCTCAACAGCTTCCATACCGTATGTAAGGTAATACGGTGTTGCCCCGGTCGCAGTACGAATCGAGGTCCGATATCCCCAAAGTGCAAATGGTATTTTATCGGGCCAATCCCGGTAATTATCAGCCATCTTTTTGAGTATGGTGACAATTGTTTTATTAGCCGCTTCTACCGCTCCATTGGTTTGGGGTCGGTAGGGTGAAGATGTATGCCTTTGAATTTTGTACTTGGTTAATAATGCTGCTGTCTCGGCTTGAAAATGGGTCCCGTGATCGCTGATGAATTCGTGCGGGATCCCGTACCGACATATTATCTTATTTTGAATAAACTTAGCGACATGCTTGGCATTGAGAATACGGTAAGATTCAGCTTCGACCCATTTGATGAAATAATCGATTGCTACCAAAATGAAGCAGTGTCCTCCGGTTCCCGAGGGGTTTATCTTTCCGATTATATCGATTCCCCATGTTGAAAATGGCCAGGGTGATGTCATGATGTATAGCAGGGATGGTGGCATATGTTGTACATTGGCAAAAATTTGACAATTATGGCAATATCTAACATATAGCTGGCAGTCGGTTTCCATGTTATTCCAGTAGTATCCGAGCCTCATGATTTTTCGGACTAGCATCTGGACATTCATGTATGGGCCGCATTCGCCATCATGTACCTCAGCCATAACTTTTTCAGCGTTGGCTTTATCGACACATCGAAGGAGAGCCCCCTGTGCTGTCTTTTTGTAGAGTTGCCCATCGTCGGTATGGATGAACTGGGTTGCCAGTCTTCGCAAGGCCTTTCGGGCTCGGCTGTCAGCTCCGGATGGATATTCTCCGGTTGTTAAGTATGTCAACACGGCTTGATACCATGGCTCGGGATCAGGTATCTCGATATCTTTGATCTCGTGGATATATGCCGGCTCGGATCGTCTTTCGACACAGATCGGCATACTGGTCATATGATCGGGAATATTTAGAAAAGATGCCAGTTTTGAAAGTGCATCTGCGAACTGATTCTCTTCCCGAGGTAGGTATATATATTCTACCTTCTGGAATCGCTTCTCGAGATCCCTTACTCGTGTCTGGTAGGCCACGAGATTAGCATTTCGAGTCTTCCATTTTTGGAGTGCTTGATTAATGACCAGAGATGAATCACCGTGTACTCGGAGGTTTGTGACTCCTAAATCGGCGGCGGCTTATAGCCCGTGGATACATGCTTCATATTCAGCAGCATTATTAGTGACGTCGAAGTCTAATTTGATGGACACGGGATATGCTTCCCTCTTGGCGAGATTGGGAGAATCCCGACTCCAAATCCTCGGAAATTGGATGCCCCGTCAAAGTATAAGTCACATGCTTCGGTGTCAGTGTGGAAAATGTCTTCATCTGGGAAGGACCAAGTGTCGATGTGTCCTTCTTCGGTTATGGGACTGTCAGCGAGAAATTCGGCTACTATTCGTCATTTGATGGCTTTCAATGGTACGAACTTCAGGTCGAACTCTGCCAACATCAAGGTCCATCTTGATATCCCGCCATTGAGAATGGGCTTTTCGAAAAGGTACTTGATCGGATCCATTGTGGATAATACCTGTACCTCGTAACTGAGCATGTAATGTCGGAGCTTCTTGGTGGCCCAGACCAAAGCTAAGCACGTTTTTTCGAGCATGGTGTATTTACACTCGTACTCTAAAACTTTCTTGCCAATGTAGTATATAGCCCGTTCTTCGGAGTTGACCGTTTGAGCTAGCATAGCCCCCATGGCTGTCTCTGTCGTAGTTAGGTATAGTGACAAAGGCAAACCGTGCTGAGGTGGCATCAGGACCGGCGGTGAAGACAAAATTTCCTTGATTCTATCAAAGGCTGCTTGACATTTGTCGTCCCATAGTAACCGTTCCCCTATTTTCAGCTTCTTGAAGATCGGTTCACACACCATGGTTAGCTTTGAAATGAACCTGCTGATGTATTGGACTTTTCCGAGAAACCCTCTTATCTCCTTTTCGGTTTTAGGGGGCTGCATCTCAGTGATGGCCTTGATTTTGGCTGGATCGACTTTGATACCACGTTAGCTAACGATATGACCCAGTAATTTGCCAGATGTTACCCCGAAACTGCATTTCTGAGGTTTTAACCTCATGTTGTATTTGCGTAATCGGGTGAAGAACTTTCTCAGGGCGGTGATGTGACCGTCCCTGTCTTTAGATTTGACGATCATGTCGTCCACGTAAGCTTCCACTTCTTTATGCATCATGTCGTGTAATAAAGTTGTGGCGGTTCGTTGATAGGTGGCCCCGGCATTGATTAGACCAAATGACATAACAGTATAGCAATAAGTACCCCAAGGTGTAATGAAGGTGGTCTTATCCATATCTTCTTCTGCCATTTTTATCTGGTTATACCCCGCATACCCATCCATAAATGATAGAAGGGCATGATCAGCTGTGTTATCCACCAGTATATCGATGTGTGGTAACGGGAAATCGTCTTTCGGGCTTGCCTTGTTAAGATCCCAAAAGTCTACACAGACGCGTACCTTACCATCCTTTTTAGGGACTGGTACAATGTTTGCAACCCAATCTGGATACTCGGAGACTCGTATGAACCCAGCCTTGAATTGTTTGTCGACTTCCTCCTTGACTTTGAGTGACCATTCGGGCCTCATGCGTCGGAGTTTTTGTTTAACTGGCTTGAACCCTTCCTTGATCGGTATATGGTGCTCGGCTATTTCGCGATCAATCCCCGGCATGTCCTTGTAGGACCATGCGAAGACGTCATTGAATTCTTGAAAGAGATTCAAGAATTGTTGTTTCTCCTCGGGATCTAAGGATAATCCTATCTTAAGCATCTGAGGTTCTAAGGTTGTTCCCACGTTAATGGATTCGGTTTCTTCGATTACCGGATTGCGGGATTCCCTTTGCTCTAGTTGCTCGATCAGATGTGGAGGCAAGGATACCTGTTCGTCGGGTTTCTCAATGTCATTGCACAAAATATTTTTGAATTAAGAAAATTTTGAAAATAAGACAAGTCGTAAGCAGAACGATTGTTATTATTGATCATGAATTGAGAAAATAGCTCGAAAAGAGCTGCCATCTGATCACTAGTCAGTGGCGGGATAGGTAGGATGCCCGGGACAGACCCCGAGGCACCAGGAGTAGCTAAAGGGAGAGGGGGAGTTACAGGATTGACCCTAGCACCGGACTCACTAGACTCAATCTTAGACTCTGACTCCGACTCCGACTCGGATTCCGACTCAGATTCTTGCATTTCTCCTTCCCTTGTGATCAGCTTGTAAGTCCTCCATTGACTGTCAGTCCATTTGACAGTTTTCCTCCATGCTCTATTTCCGGTCCCGGATCCGACCTCCAAGATCAGCTTAGACGGATCAAAAGTGCGGCTACGGAGAATGAGGCTGACCAGCTCTTCCTTCGGTGTTGGGGCCGCGAGTTCCTCTCCAAAAAGCAGCCCTCGCGCGGGCTCAGCATTCTTAGCATCTTCGGACTGGATAAGAGCGAAGATGTCGTCTGGTAGTAGTTACAATCCTGGGCCAAGTGGGTCCCAGGCCGCGTGGTGATGGGCCGGTATAGGTCCATTTGGACTGGTCCAAATATTGGAGTAACAAAAGTGACAGTGTTAGTCCTTGTTTGGCCCATATTCTCTGAGGTTATGGTATAACCCAGACCAGTTTGAGTTCTCCCGTTATCTAGGACTTCGAGGATTTTCCCTTCGGGGAGATCGGGCCTTGATGTAGCCCCCGGGAGATAGCCCAGATTTTGCAACATCCGGTCAATGCTAACCGTGAAGTAGGGACGGAAGAAATGCTCTTCTTCGATGGCCCCTACAAAGTCGAACCCCCAGAGATCTGTGCGGCCCGAAGTGTTGCAGTTAGCCGCAGTCATAGGTGTGGCTTCTAGAGTGATGACGGTGTCGTGCAAAGGTAGCTTGATTTTCCGATGCAAGGTGGAGGATACAGCCCTGGTCGTGTGGATCCAAGGTCTTCCCAAAAGAAGGTTGAAGGAGGAAGTCACGTCGATCACTTGAAATTCCAGTTCCTTCCCTATCGGGCCTGTTATGATAGTAAGTTTTGTGGCTCCGGCTACTGACTTTGGACTTCCGTCGAAAGCCTGAATGGTTTGAGCTGTGGGAATGTAGTTGGCCTCGGTAATGCCGAGGGCTTTGGCGGTCCTCAAGGGGCGGACGTTGACTGCTGGCCCGTCGTCAATTAGGGTCATGGGTAGGTACTTTCCACGGCAGATGACCGTGATGTAGAGGGCCATGTTGTGGGCTGGCCCAAAGGGTGGTAGATCAGCATTGGAGAAGGTACTCAATGGGCCTTCCTCTTTGGATTTTCCCTTTAGGTGGGGCAGAACCGTGGCTACCATTTCAGCTGGAGTAGCCATAGAGTCGATTTTGACCTGATCGAGGGCCTTAGTGAGTGCCTCTCGATGTTCCTGGGAGCTAACTAGGAGTTGCCATATAGAGAGGTCAACTCTAGTCCTGCTCAACTGCTTTACAAGAGCCTTTTCAGCAGTTGGCTCTCCTCGGGCGGGCTCGGCCCTAAGCGGCTCGGCGATGATGAGAGATTGACTATTGGCTAAGACCTTAGACTTAACCTTTTGAATCTCCTCGGGCGTGATGGGGACAGCTTCCTCCTTGGTGAGATAGACATCTTCCTCGTCGTCGCACCAGATCCCGTTTATCTGTGGGACAAATGAAGAAATGCGGTGTGAGCAATCCACTATTTCCCCAGCAAAGATGGCGTGAGTAGCCAACGGATTGTCCTTGTTGTTGGGTTTGCCTCCCGGTAAAGGGATCTTGCCACTTTCAATGAGATCTTGGATAAGGTGCTTTAGCTTCCAACATTTCTCGGTATCGTGTCCCTTACCACGATGGTACTGATAGTAGGCCTGGAGGTTGTAGGCCTTGGAGCGTCCCTCGACCGGGAGATCAGGTGTTGGGCCTATCGGGGTGATCAGGCCTTTTGATGATAGCCTCTTCAGAGCATTTTCATAGGTGGTGCCTATGTCGGTGAATACCCGGGGGGTGGTATTCTTCTGAGACGGGGTATCAAGTGAGTTTACCTCGTCAAAAATGCTACGAGTGGCAGCGGTAGATGTGGGCTTGCTTGTTGATGAGCTGGCCCCTTGGTATCCCTTGGCGGAGGCCTTAGTGAGGCTTTCCAACCGTAGATCATCTTCGATTCTCGTTCCCATCTCAGTTAGGACCGCGAAACTAGGTATGATGGCGTACCGGAGATGGACCCGGTAAACAGGAAGGAGGTTCTTGACGAAGGCTTCAACCAGCACTTTTTCACTGGGCTTATCGACCAGTTTGACGCTTTCAGCCCTCCAGCATTGATGGTATTTCGTGAATCCTTCCTTAGGTTCCTGGGCCATTACTTCCAGGGTGCGCATAGTTGTCTGGATTTCTGTGTTGTCGGCGTAGTTCCGAGCGAATTCCGTTGCCACGTCATCCCAAGTTTTGTATTTCTTGGAATCGAGCCGGTAGTACCAGGCCCTTGGGTGCTTCTCGAGAGAAGAAGCGAACAGGTGTTTGAACATGTTGGACTTAACCCTCTTAAGGGCCATGAACTCCTTGAAAGCCCGGATATGGTGAACCGGGTCTTCAGTACCCTCGAACATTGGCAGACCCGTCAGATTGAGATTGGCGGGTAGTTCGTCGGTCAACGGTGTGTAGATCCGAGCATTCTCCGTGTGGATGGAGTTTTGGGTTGACAGATGAACTTGTTTCTACAGTTTGTGGACTGCGCTGGACAATTCAGCTAAAGGCCCAGTAGTGTCGACACTGCCGCTGGGAGTTCCCTGCTCCACGGCACTTACCCGGGTAAGGATGGCGATCTTGTCCCCTCTCATAGACGTGATCATGTTTTCCAGCTTCGTCAAAGAGGCCCTCAATTCGTCTATGGCTTGTTGCGTCATGGCTCGGGTGTGGGGTGGCCTGTCTGTAAGGGCACCGTGTAATCAGTAACTGACCCAGATCTTAGAATCAAAGAGTACATCCCGAGCAAGGAAAAGACTAGACGAGAAAAAGACTGAAAACCGACTTCTAGACGGATGACCCGTGGACGGTGGGCCTTCCTTAGGATTTGGCAAAGTGGGCCTAGTCCCGTTCGAAGGAAGGTCCATGTGAGAATTCCCCAGACTTTGGACTCGAATGTGTAAACGGGCTTCCCTTTGCAGGAGTTTGTCCTACGAAGGTGGGCCGTGCCTTGACAAATAAGGCGGACTGGGATAGGGAGGAAATCCGTGATGTAAGATCGACGGAGTTTCGACGCTATAGACTCTTACAACCTATGACAAGACCCGACACTGCTAAATACGGGAAGTCCTAAGAAGAAGAGGGCTTTGAATAGAGAATTTGGATTTGAAAACCGAACAAAGTCGGGTAGGATGGTCCGATTTTTTTGAAAACCGAGAAAAAGGTTATCGGGCCGAGATTTCGGGCTTTTGAAAAGGTTTGAACAGGATACCGGCTAAAAATAGGCTATTTTGAGTCAAAATCATAAGTCCTAAATTCGGTAGATTTCCGGGTTTTGAAAAATAGATGGGTTTGAAAAGATGCAAGTTTTTGAAAATGACGGTTTTTGAAAAGGACCAAAGAAGATCAAGTAGCATGTAGTCACGGAAACAGTATAATGACACCATGTATGCTCTTAGTCTAAGTCTCGGTCGGTCGAATAAGGTCTATACCAACGACGATAGCATTCACGCAAATCAGAACGGACTTCCTAAGCCGAGTTGGTCTTAGAACTGCCGTAAAACCCATGCGAGTTCTGCCATTGAAGTCTTTAGTGCACCCATGTAGGAATGCACCGTGGTATAGTGGGACGTCGGTCACAGGTAACCGGCCCGGGAAAAATTTGGGTTATGCATGAACCATTGAACTAAAACGTGTACATTACTAATCGAACGATTTCTTTTCGAGTCTCACCCTGAGGATGCCGATGGTAAGTGACACATCAGTTAATCCCCAGCGGAGTCGCCACATTGTGGACATGACATAGGTCCACCCCGACGCGGCCACGCGCGGGTTTGGGGAGGCGAATGAATCTCCATATAAGATGGTCAAATTTAAATTTAAATCGAAGTAGGAGTCGCCACCGAATTTTTTGGTTATTCGGAACCATTCGAACCCACTCTATGTCGTAGTGGGCCGTATACAAAATACGGCCCATTTCCGATGTCAGAGTTTATTGGGCTCGTCCCTTTGCATTACGATACCGATACCGACATTATCGGATATCGTGTATTGAATGACTCTCGTTGCCAATGGATTTGGACATCCGGAAACCATGGTTTTGAGTAAGGGGTGAGGGTACGTGTTGGGAAGTTTACTGAGAACACCCAACCCCGCCCGCACTTAGCGGCCTTTACTAAGATATCGTTCGTTTTTGGTGTACACGCGTTAGTTCGACGGTTGAATGATATGCAAAGATTATTTTCCCTAGACATGTGAGAGAAAAATAATTCGGTTGCTAAGTCGTTTAATGCATATTAAACTAATAACGTCAAAGTTATTTTAGCATGTGAAGTTCGTTTTAGTCTAATAAAACAAAAGACGGAAATAAATTGCTTCAAACACGAGAAAACGAGTAAGTAACGATGAATAAATTGAATAAAGATGTAAATAAATAATATGCATGATTTTCGAAAAGATTTATGTCACGTGATGGATTAGCACGCGTTGACCGAAGTCAAAAAAAGGTATTCATCGAAATATGTCACGAAAGTCGCTTTTTATGTAAGATCCAAAAAAATAGAAAAGCGAGAAAACGAGAAAAAAGGACCCGGCTAAACAGGCCACCGCGCGAGTCGCCTGACAGGCGCGCGACTCGCGTGGCGGTCTGTCCGCTTTTTATTATTTGTCGAAAACCGTCAATTTTTATAAATCGCGTACAAATATGGATTAATTTATACTCGATTTATATTTTCGATATTCGTCGTATTCGATATTCGATTATGAAATCGATATCGAATAGTCGGAATGATTTTAGAAAAGGTTTTGAAACAAAGTTTGTTTTAAACGAAAAGTAAAAAAGAATTTTGAACGAAAAAAATGTTAATTCTCTCCGCGTATAAAATCGTCGAATTTTGTTTAAAAAAGATGTAACGATTTTATTAGCATCAACGAGAATTAATTAATTTAGTTCTTGTTAGATACGATATTCGATTAGAGAATCGATATCGTATTTTAAGAACGTTATAAAAAAATAGTTTTGTAGTATCGATATTAGAAAAAAGAAAAAAATGTGACGAACGACCCATATCAAAAGGACCGACCGACGACACGACTCGAAAAAAATAAAAAAAAACGTGGAGAAAGGGAGAGAAGAAGAGAAGAATCGGGTTTGAATTACTCCTTCAACCTACATGCTTTGCTTTCTCGGAATAAGGCTCGTCGGGAAGTGGTTTAAACTTAGGAGCGTCGAGATGATGCGGGATGAGTTAAGGTGTGGTTTTGGACGTGTGGTTGGACAGGTTTCGGCCGGTTTTTCTCGGGGTCGGATTCGTCGGTATTTTGGCAGTATTTCGGAGCTTCTTCAGGGGTATGTCGGGATTTGCTTTGAATGGTTTTTTCTCTAGATGTCGAGGATGATGGATGATAGATTTCATGTGTTGAATGGAGGGTCCTATTTATAGGCAAAGAGGTTTAGGAGAGGTGTCTTGCTTGGACAACAAGAAACATCGGTTTGGATAGGAAACGTAAGAGGTTGAAAGGAACGAGAACTCGCTTTCTTGGTGAAGAAGGCAAGGAACTCGGCTGTTTTGGCTGATTTCGGCCGAGTGTTTGACACTCGGTCGGTAATTGCTTTAGTTTTTCGGATAGAATTCCACTTGAAATCAAATTCTACCTTTAACGGAATTGTTTAATATTTTCGAAGCTGACTTTTTGGAGTATTGGAGTCCAAACCGGACACGTGAGGTGTCACGGTTGGTCCGTGAGTCTCGGGAAATATCTTTGACCGGGTTTTGACTCGGTCGCTAAAAGACGGTTTTGCCCCTGGTGCCGGATTCGACCCAAATTAGTCTTATTTGACTCGAAATGACCCACTGGGCCTGGATTTGAGGTTGGTTTTATAAGATTTGTACTCCGTAATAAGCCTAAACCAAATGTCCATGATTTCGAGCCCATATCCGAGTCCATCAAAGCACGTTTACGTCCAATCATCATCGGGTGTTTGGCGGGAACTATAATAGACACCTGACGGTCAAAATGTGGGTGTCTACAGTGGTCAGTGATAGCGCAGACCCATCCCGTACAGTCAACCAAAATACAATCATCACACATCATCAACCTGCACACTAGCACTGCTCCCCAAAAGACCGGAAATGTCAATTGGATCATCGCAAGTCCCCAATAAAATAGGGTGACAATTTAAACAGAGAATACGGTTAGAATATGCTAACATCATAACACAAGTACATAATATAAAACATTCTGTCTCAATCGTCTTGGTGCCATCATCGGTACCAATCCTCAATATCATTTCCACATTCTCAGTACCATCACGGTACCAATCAATATCCCCATCTCAATATTCTCAGTACCGACATCGGTACCAATCAATAATCTCATTTCAACTCTTCTGGCAGGCCCATTCATTCCGAGTGTGCACACCCCCCGCAGGTTCAACAACCCACAAGGAGAAATCAGGGAGGGGACCGTGATCAAGGGCCCCGGCTAGGTCTAAAGCTAGCCTCACCAACTCCAGTATATATAAATATTCATCAATCATTCTCCCATCATTATTCAACATTATTCTTATTAGCACGATATCACATCGTACTCGCAACTCATACATGCATCGTAACATTAACGTATTCTAAGTAAGGAAAGCCTTACCTCTACAAGCGTGTCACAACCACAATCAAGCGGGTTAAAAGACCTCCTCAAAACATCTTCACCTATAATCAATTGGTATTGACATATAAGTACTACTTAGATTGATCACGCTCTAAGACGTTAATAACATTAACGACTTAATCTTAACTTCTGATTTTACAGCATTGTACTGTCTTGTTATAAAATTCATAATTAAATAACTACTACTTTAGTTAACACGAGATCAACTGTTTTAGAACCGTGATTGTCTTGTCTACCATTTATATTTTATGACTTTTATCTAAATATCATCTTAACATTGACTTAAAACCTGATCTCTACAGACTGACAGAATTCGTCGCATAAAAAACCAGTGATGAATTACTAATACTAGAATAATTCTTTTAACTCCATTCCAACTTCTATTATCAACTAGACTCAATAAATTTAATGCTGGCTGAAATACAAACTCAATTATGATATATAAATTTGTTTTTACACCCATGATTATATAGCATTATTGAATCAGTGATTTATAAACGACGGTTAACAAATAATTTCTCTAGAAGAAACGACTTTGAAATTGATTACGAAATTTGGCAGGCATAAACTAGACTTGAAATAAACTAGGGTTTGTTCTTTGACTGTTTCTCAATTCGAAAGATAAACACGTCCATCAACAAACAAAATACAGTACTACGAATCTGAGAATTTCAGTAACTATTTCCTAATTAATGTCTTTAATCTGATCTTCCTCCTAATTCATATTGAGAATGGTAAGCACGCCTAAACCCTAATTATACTCTTAAACAACGTTAAAATGAAATCAAGGAACTTACATGACTAAATCATATAAATGAATTGCTAGGATACGATTTGGATCGAATCCTCTTCTACTCTTCTCTCTTCCTATTTCTCTCTTCTCCTTTCTTTCTTCTCCTTTCTTTCTTCTTGAGCGTTCATTGTCAGTGAAGGTAGTTTAGGGTTTGATTCATTATTAATAGGGTGGGTATACGTGGTTCTAAGTAAGATTAGGAGTATTTGATTAAAAGTGGGTTAAAAATCTGGATTGGTCAATTTCAATCTGTTTTGTTGGTTTATTCTTCTATAAAGTCATAATTCAATGGGTTCGGGTTGCCACCGCCAACTCGGGTATTATAACTGAGTCACAAGGCAGGTATTACAATAACCACATCAAAGATCCCTCCCTCACATCACTCAAGAAAACTCCAAAAGACAAGAATTCCACAAAAACTTACAAATCCTAGAAACAAACCAACCAATCATACAAATACAAAAATAAAAACTCAAAAGAAGAGGAAAGAGATATTTACAACATGATACTCTCATTTTCTACGATCCCATGGCGATCAAGGGCTCGGAGGAGTAAATCAAATGCTCTAGCAAAATCTTCATGAAGGCTCATGTGGCCGAGCAAAGCTATCATCTAGAGCTTCCAAGTAGGAGGCAAGAAGTAATCATCTAATCCATTATGCTGGGGTTTCTCGTGATCTCCCTGGTCTTTCCAACCAACATATATATAAACGACTCTTATGACCATCAAGTGGGTATAGTGGTTTAAAATCATGCTTGGTGTTATGGTTTGGGAGATCACACCCTAAGGGTGTTGCTTCTTCTACGGGGTCAAGGGTGAAATTCTTTTTCACCGCCCGACAAGGATCCACTTCATCAACCATCTTACAAGACGAGGGACTCGAAATTAAGTGCGATAAAGGAGGTGAAGGCATCAAGTTTTCTTCATTGGAGGCTCTAGGGGAGACCTCATCATTGTCCTTACTAGAATTCTCACCATGAGGAAATTCAAGGCCTTTGATGTCGGCCTCAATTTCTTCAACAGTTTGGTCTAGCATAGCATCTCTAAATCCCCTAATAGGCTCCTCCAATTTCCCATTCAAGGCAAGTTCTAAGGCATCTATCTCTTTCTCCCAAGTATTACCTTCATTTTCACTCACATTGTCAAGTTGGCCTAGAGGAGTCTTCTCTTCACTTGGCTCTGGATTGTCAAGATCCGGTTCATCACGAAGAAAATCATACAAATCCAATTTAATAGTCAATACATTGGCTTCCCAAGAGTTACTTTGAGAATCATGTTCAATTTTCTCCTCATGATCAACCCTTGAAGCTTCAACTTCCTCCATTATTCCCATAGCTTCACCATCCAAGCAACTCTCAACAATGATCTCTTGGTTGACCTTCCCTTCTTCATTCGTGGCTTCATAATCGGTTTGATTTCCTTGTGGAGACAACCGATCTTCTTGCCCAAATGAATCTTAGCTTCCTTAACAAGTTGCGGAGCTCGAGTGGTCCACCCCGTGTAACGAGCCATGAGTGCATTAATTCGAGCACCTTGCACCTCTTTTTGGGCCATGAACTCCTCTTGGTCCCTTTTCATTTGAATAATCATTTCTTGTTGACTCTTTTGCATTTGAATCATCATTTGACAAAGCTCAAAGTTGGGGATTTTTGGTTGTGGGTAATGTGAAGGTATTTGGTAATTGTTAGGATGTTGGAATGATCCATGACAACTTCCATGGTAACCAAATGAAAGGGGTTCATAAGATTGTTGATGAGATTGATATGGTTAGTAAAATTTTGGGTCTTGGTAGTTTGTCCCATGATTGTCCCATGATGATTGATAGTAGCTTGAATGCATAACGTTGCCTTGATACATTGAATGAACTAGAAGCACTTGAGCAAACGTTAGAAGCCTAGTGCTTTTGAAGAACTAGGAAGAGAGAAATGAGCACACAAGAAGTAAGAACGGAGATACACAAGGAGAAGAAAACACAAAAATCAAGAACCAAGTCTAAAACTAAGCACACAAGAGTCCAAACTACGCCGTCCCCGGCAACGCCGCCAATTTGACGGAAGGGATTTGTCGTGAATCCCACCGATTAAGATGAACCAACTAACCTAAGCTTGCTAGCTAGGGTTAGTCGAGTCGAAATCCACAGGGACGGGAGTTACGAGCTAGAGGATGCTATTGTCTAAGACTAGGTTCAAGCAGAACTAGGGTAATGGCTAAGATTGACTAATGACTAAACTAAAGTCTATAACATGAAATAAAAGGGCAAAAAAACAACTAGTAATAATGGAAAGCGAGGTAAATCAATAAGAAGAAAACTAGGGCTAGGTCGGGTTCATGGATGTCAAGGAGACCAAATGGGGAAAACGAGGGTGGCAGCATGTTTTCGTAGCCTAGGTCACGTTCGGGCTCTCGCTACTTAAACGGCCTAAGGGCCTCCCGTAACACCCGCTATTTTTCCTAACATTTTTATCCTTTCCGTTATGACTCTTTCACATTTCGGTCTTGCGTTTCCTCTTTTCCCCAGCTTTATTTTAATTTTTGAGTTTAAAGATATTTATTTTTATTTTAAAAGATTTTAATTCTTTTAAATCTATTTATTTGATTTTCTTCGTAAATTATTTATTTTTCCGCGAGGAATTTTATTTGTCTACGAATTAACGTATTTAAGCTCGGATTTAAGTTATTCCTTTTTCTACAAATGTCCAAACATATTTTTATAATATTTTCAACTAGTAAATATTTTTATTTACGAAAACTTAGCCATTAATGATTTTATTACGAAGCTTCGCGAATAATTATTCTTACGCGAGGTTTACTCGAATTGCTTTGAAATGCCTCTAACTTATAAATCATTTGAGACATTTTCCCCATATTTTGGACCGACAAAGCTCCTTGTCACAATTTTACTACGTTTTATTAATACGATTCATTTTATTACGTAAAACCGAAAAGATATGATTATTTTCCCTCTCATTTAATTGTTGCATTTTTGCTCAAACTCTTCACACTCCCTGTTAACCTCATTGAATTCCACATTGATGATACCACATTGGATTCTTCATCCATTTTAATTCCATTTATGCTTAAAACCATTCCTCTCTCCCTTACATTCATTTGTGCATTAAAAAAATTGTTACAACATCATCTTCCTCATCATCCTTTGGCCATGTTACTCCTCATCTTCTCTTGGCTGATTTTTGTTCAATTCGAGTCATAATCGTCTCATTTTTTAGCGTCGAATTAATCCTCTTTCCGAGCCTATCGTTAAGGTAATAATCGATGATGTTTTTGAACGTTAATCACCGTGATTTTCTTAGTTTATCTCATGGTATTTTTCTACCATGAATTTCGTGTATGGTAGGTTTTGTGGACGATCCCGAGGTCGACAAGTATATTATTGATTCGAATTTGGTCTAGAGGTAACGTCGATGTTACTCGGTATTTCGTGATTTTAATTGTGTAATTGCATGTATATTTTTATATTTCATTTTTGACAATATATGTATGTCATATAATCAGGAAAATTTTTAAAAGTTAAAAATTTTCATGCTTCGATATTTTTATCGCTTCTACGAGATCAATGATTAAATTGTTATATTAATTTGTAAAATCGTAATATTCGGCCTAAACTTGTAATGTATGATTATATTCTGTAAAAATGAAATTTTTAATGATTTTTAATAATTTGGTATTTTTCTGATATTTTCGATATCGATTATTGAATTTTTACCGTTTATGAACAAAAATGATTAAAAACCGATTTTTATTTCTAGCACTTAAACATTTTATTTTAATCTGAAATATTTCGTGGATGATGTTTCTATTGAAAAAGAATTTTCTGAAATTTTTCATAATTGTTCGGAATTGTTAAGTGGGTGAATTAATTAATCACTTTAAATCATCATTTATCGTTAAAACCGTGTTTGTCGTTTAAATTCTCAATTTTTGGCCTTTTAAATAAATCTGGAATTTTGGAAATCTGAAAAAAATAGTATTTTCTGGAAAATCATTATTTTTAAAGTTTAATAATAGTTTTTGAATATTAATACTTAAATCATTTTGTAATTACTATTTTTATTAATCCTTATTGTCGAGATTAGACGATTAACGAGAAAACTCTTTAAAAACCAAGTTTAATGATTCTCGAAAATTTTCTTTTCTGGACAGAATATTCAAAAATTTATTTTAGCTATTTTATGTAATTTTTGTACTATTTATTGAAGTCTTTAATTAATAGTAATGATTTTTGGACCAAATTACGATTTATCGTTAAAATGCTTCGTCTTACATAAAAGAATTTTTTTTCCGGCAATTTTGAAAATATTTAAATCTGAAACTTCGAGATTTAAATCACCCCTTATCATATTCTATATTTGTTTAATTATTTAAATTAAAGAAAAGACGTTAAAAGATTTAATTTGACATTTGCCGTAAAATCTTATTTACGCTTGTTTTGTCGAAACTATTAATAATTAGGGAATTTTTGTTTTATAAATTTTGAAAACACCCTAATTAGTAGTACTCAAGTGTTTAAGACTTTTTTAATCATTTTATAAACACTTGTATGATATTTCAATAATTTCATAAACCCATTTATCCTTATTTTGGAAATTAATATAGTTAAGGCCGAAAGTATTAGTTTTATAAATCGATATCTTTTACTAAAAATGTTTTATTAGTATGAACTAATATTTTCTCTATTTTGATATGATGATATCTTTTTAAAGTTTCTAAATATAGAAGTTTCCTAAAATAGAAATTTTCCTCTTTTGGAAGACGATCCGTTTTCCCTTTTGTTCTCTTATTGTTTACAATGAATATATCTTTTAAGTATCGATAATGACCCTGTTTTAGAGTTATAGAATAAGGACAATTGTGGGTTTAGAGTAATATACTCTGGGATGTACGTTTTGCCATCAACTGTAAAGCTGACGTGTCTTTATGGGGCACATTGGTTGTTGAACTGAGCATGGTTTGTGTTCAAGAGAGTGTATATATTTACCTTAATTCTTAGATATCGCATCGTCTAAGTCACGTCGGGTTGTACTGGATATGGTTTGTATCCAGGAGGGGTGTATACTACTTAAACCAGGACCTCGCTGCACGCAGTCCTGTTATAGTTGAGTTGCCTAGTTAGAGATTGGATTCTGTTATGAGTTAAGTCTACAGTTCTCGAAGCTAGTTTCTAGTATTGTCCTGGTGAAAATCTAGATTCTACATTAACCCTATCCATAACGCCACATTGATTATTTTATTTATTATCGATATAAATTAGTTGCAGGTTGGCAAATATTTAATGTTTCTTCGGAAACCCATTTTAATATTTTGGTTTTGCGCTGAAAGCTTATTTTTATGAATAATGTTTTACTGTTTTCCTTTTTTTTTTTTACTATTTTCATATAATAGTAATTACAGTTTTAAAATCTTGTTTTACGGCTGGGAGAATGTTGGCGTTGCTCCCCACTGATTGTGGCTGTTATGTTTTTAACATGACTGGTATATGTGTTTCTCTTCGGGTGGGCTAGCGATCAGTTATGAATCCTGCTTATTTATTTTAATAATTATGTCTTATGGATTGTTCAAACCTCCTTTTGTGGATTGTTTTAAGTTTTGGCCATTTTAGTTAAGGCTTATTGTTTGACTTTACCATTTTAATTATACTAAGACATAGTTACAGTGTGTTTTAATCCCTACTCTACAGTGTTTCCGCCACTGTATCGCGTTAGATTTTCTAGGGGAGTGTGAAGAGTTTGAGCAAAAATGCAACAATTAAATGAGAGGGGAAATAATCATATCTTTTCGATTTTACGTAATAAAATGAATCGGATTAATAAAACGTAATAAAATTGTGACAAGGATCTTTGTCGGTCCAAAACATGGGGAAAAGGTCTCAAATGATTTATAAGGTGATAAAAAGAAGAATCATAAAATAGTTAGAGGCATTTCAAAGCAATTCGAGTAAACCTCGCGTAAGAAAATAATTATTCGCGAAGCTTCGTAATAAAATCATTAATGGCTAAGTTTTCGTAAATAAAAATATTTACTAGTTGAAAATATTATAAAAATATGTTTGGACATTTGTAGAAAAAGGAATAACATAAATCCGAGCTTAAATACGTTAATTCGTAGACAAATAAAATTCCTCGCGGAAAAATAAATAATTTACGAAGAAAATCAAATAAATAGATTTAAAAGAATTAAAATCTTTCAAAATAAAAATAAATATCTTTAAACTCAGAAATTAAAATAAAGCTTGGAATAAGAGGAAACGCAAGACTGAAATGTGAAAGAGTCAAAACGGAAAAGATAAAAATGCTAGGAAAAAACGCGATACTGTGGCGGAAACACTGTGGAGTTGGGATTAAAACAGACTGTAACTATGTCTTAGTATAATTAATATGGTAAAGTCAAACAATAGAACTTAACTAAAATGGCCAAAATTTAAAACAATCCACAAAAGGAGGTTTGAACAATCCATAAGACATAATTATTAAAATAAATAAGCAGGATCCATAACTGCTCGCTAGCCCACCCGAAGAGAAACACATATACCTGCCATGTTAAAAACATAACAGGCGCAATCAGTGGGGAGCAACGGCAACGTTCTCCAAGCCGTAAAACATGATTTAAAAACTGTAATTACTATTATATGAAAATAATAAAAAAAAAAAAAAACGGGAAACAGTAAAACATGATTCATAAAAATAAGCATTCAGCGCAAAACCAAAATATTAAAATGGGTTTCCGAAGAAACATAAAATATTTGCCAACCTGCAACCAATTTATATCGATAATAAATAAAATAATCAATGTGGCGTTATTGATAGGGTTAATGTAGAATCTAGACATTCACCAGGACAATACTAGAAACTAGCTTCGAGAACTGTAGACTTAACTCATAACAGAATCCAGTCTCGAACTAGGCAACTCAACTATAACAGGACTGCGTGCAGCGAGGTCCTGGTTTAAGTAGTATACACCCCTCCTGGATACAAACCATATCCAGTTCAACCCGACGCGACTTACACAATGCGATATCTAAGTTTAAGGTAAATATACACTCTCCTGAACACATACCATGCTCAATTCAACAACCAATGTGCCCCATAAAGACACATCAGCCTTACAGTTGATGGCAAAACGTACATCCCAGACTATATTACTCTAAACCCACAGTTGTCCTTATTCCATAACTCCCAAAACAAAGCCATTATCGATATTCAAAAGGATATAATCATTGTAAATAGTAAGAGAACAAAAGAGAAAACGGATCGCCTTCCAAAAGAGGAAACTTTCTATTTTAGGAAACTTCTATATTTAGAAACTTTACAAAAAAAGCATCATATCAAAATAGCGAAAATAATAGTTCATACTAATTAAACATTTTTAGTAAAAGATATAGACTTATAAAACTAATATTTTCGGCCTTAACAATGTTAATTTCCAAAATAAGGATAAATGGTTTTATGAAATTATTGAAATATCGTACAAGTATTTATAAAATAATTAAACATGTCTTAAACACTTTAGTACTACTAATTAGGGTGTTTGAAAAATTTATAAAACTAAAATTCCCTAATTATTAATAGTTTCGACAAATCAAGCATAAATAAGATTCTACGACAAATGTCAAATTAAATCTTTTAACGTCTTTTCTTTAATTTAAATCATTAAACAAATTTAGAATATGATAAGGGGTGATTTAAATCTCAAAGTTTCAGATTTAAATATTTTCAAAATTGATGGAAAAAAAATTCTTTTATGTAAGACGAAGCATTTTAATGATAAATCGTAATTTTGTCCAAAAATCATTACTATTAATTTAAGACTTTAATAAATAGTACAAAAATTACGTAAAATAGCTAAAATATTTTGTTTGGACATTCTGTCCAGAAAAGAGAATTTTCCAGAATCATTAAACTCGGTTTTTTAAAGGGTTTTCTCGTTAATCGTCTAATCTCGACAATAACGATTAATAAAAATAGTAATTACAAAACGATTTCAGTATTAATATCCAAAAACTATTATTTAACTTTAAAAATAATGATTTTCCAGAAAATACTATTTTTTTCGGAATTCAAAAATTCCAGATTTATTTAAAAGGCCAAAAATTGAGAATTTAAACGACAAACACGGTTTTAACGATAAATGATTATTTAAAGTGACTAATTAATTCACCCACTTAACAATTCCGAAAAATTATGAAAAATTTCATAAAATTCTTTTTCAACAGAAACATAATCCATGAAATATTTCAGACTAAAATAAAATGTTTAAGTGCTAGAAATAATAATCGGTTTTTAATCGTTTTTGTTCATAAATGGTAAAAATTCAATAATCGAGAACTAAAATATCAGAAAAATACTAAATTATTAAAAATCATCAAAATCAACATTTTTACAGATTATAAACATATATTACATGTTTAGGCCGAATATTACGATTTTACAAATTAATATAACGATTTAATCGTTAATCTCGTAAAAGCGATAAAAATACCGAAACATGCAAATTTTTAACTTTTAAAATTTTTCCAGATTATATGACATACATATATTGTCAAAAATGAAATATAAAAATATACATGCAATTACACAATTAAAATAACGAAATACCGAGTAACATCGACGTTACCTCCAGTCCAAATCGGAATCAATAATATACTTGTCGACCTCGGGATCGTCCACGAAATCTATCATACACGAAATTCATGGTAGAAAAATGCCATGAGAAAAACTAAGAAAATCACAGTGAATAACGATAAAAAAAACATCATCGATTATTACCTTAACGATAGGCTCGGAAAGAGGATTAATTTGACGCTAAAAAATAAGACGATTAGGACTCGATTTGAACAAAAATCAGCCAAGAGAATATGAGGAGTAACACGGCCAAAGGATGATGAGGAAGATGATGTTGTAACAATTTTTTTTAATGCACAAATGAATGTAGGGGAGAGAGGAATGGTTTTAAGCATAAATGGAATTAAAATGGATGAAGAATCCAATGTGATATCATCAATGTGGAATCCAATGAGGTTAAGAGGGCAAGTGATAGAGATACACCCATTGTATAAAGGGTTTGTACACCACCAATGTATGCATGCCAGTTGTCCATCCAAAAGAATCTAACTTTTACAAGATTCTTCATTAATTCACCTTCCTGAACTCTCAACTACCTTCTCACCTAATCACCTATTTTTTTTTTTGTTCTTTTTTACTTCAAATTTAATACTCCCATATTTTTATACGTGTAGTTTTATATCCCATATTATACGTGTATTTTTATACGATGTTGTATTCTAAATGTATCTATACGTTAGAGTTATAGTGACGTATTTTTATACCTCAATATATTTTGTTACGTATTTTTTATACTATATTTTATACGTAGGTTGTAGTTACGTATTTAGTATATTATTTTATTTATACTTTTTGTTTATTTATAATAGTTGTAGTGTATTTATACTTTATTTATACATTTTTATTTATACTCTATTACGTTTAGTAAACTTTATTTGCACTATATTTTTATTTTTAATATTTTATAGGAATTTGTTTTTAAGATGTTTTAAAAAAATTATTTTTGGAATGTATTTTTTATTAGTGTAACTGTGTTAGGTGTATTTAGGATGTATACGGGCTAAAAGTTTTTGTTTTTTAATTTTAATTTTCTTACAATTTTAAACTTTTAAATTCTTAAGTCTACATTTTTTTAAATTTTTTAAATTTTAATTCTAATTACGTTTCAAATTATTGCTCTATCTCATACAAATAATTTTTAATTAAATTAATTTGGGACGTATGCAAAAATAAAATAAGATGTAATATAATAATGACAAAAATACATCTTCAATATTATCAAACAAAAGCGGATACATACAATGTTGACGAACGACCAACTAAATAATCAGTTAAGTCGACTGTTTACAACAAATTTACAACCAAACGACGAAAACGCATAATAAGCTAACATATACACAATTCATGTCGATCGACTAAAGGCGTTGTTCGATCGAATGATAAATTATTTCATCGATCGACTAATGACATCGAACTATCGACTATCTATTAAATGTCGATTGACTAAACATGATTATACCGAAAAAAAATTAATACCATAGAACAAATAATAAAAGTAAATAATCGTACTACTACAAATTAATATGAAAATTATATATCATGCGGTATGTCAGTATGTCATATCGACTAAGCTTAAGCATACATATACGAATGAAGTAAAGTACTCAACTCTTCATGTCAATAAAGTGGTAGGGTAGTAATAAAAGTATCATATAAGCTCAAGTAGAAATATAACAATTACAAATTACTCGTATATCAAAAATAAGATATAACATACTTTATGTATATACATAAATAATACTAAAATTATTATCTTACATATTAAATATTAATGTACATCACAAAACAAAATGGTAATAAGTTATTAATATCGTACATACGTGTAACAATTAATCATAGTTATCATAGACGTAACTCGAATAAATTACGTATGTGTATACACACACTAATGAAATATTATATTGCACTCTAAATCTAAGTAAAACAATTTTGTTTAGACGTACGATATAACGATTAATCTTAGTAAATAATAATCATACAACATTAATAATACATCACTTAGGCTAACGTACAAATAAACAAATTTAAGAAAAATAATCAAACGATGTAAAACTGTATAAGTAATAATGTACATCTTAATAACAAATGTGCATTTTGCACCAAAAAAACAAATGTGCATTAAAATACTTAAATTTAAATTATATTTAAAAACGTTTAAGTAAATACATTGTATAAAAAATAATCGTAACAAAAATTACACAATACACAAACCAAATACTGAAGATATAGGTACATATACAAAAAATACGAAATTGTACAATTATACTTGACGTACGTAACAGCTGACCGTACAAATATACTATGGACCAAATACATAATTACTATCCGTATAAATACTTAAAATATAAACTCTAGTATTAATTATTAAAGTGTAATTAATGATGGAATCTAAGTACTTAAATAAAGGGTTTTTCTACGTTGTACCCTCGTGTTTTTCGGTTTTCTACCATATACCCTTCTGTTTTCTAAACCCTCACTTATACCCCTGTAGTTGATTAATTTCATTAAACGTGACCTAATTACAATTATTCTACTTAAAAACCTTAATTAATTTCCATCTTCGTCTCCTATGTTTTCTCTAATTCTAATTTTGCATGCATAATTTCTGATTTTTTTTCTTCATTTTATCATAATTCTTTCACTCATTATTTTAAGTGCAACATTAATGCTTTGTTTATTAATGTGATTAAATTAATTTTGTTAGAACTTAATAGAATATAATTATTTTAAGCTAAAGAATAAGTTGGGGTGAAGGTGCGTGGAGGAAAATCAATAGGTAAAAAAGAATAAGAAGTTGATGTATGAAATGAGAAAAATGGGGAAAATTAATGAAATGGGAGAAAAGTTGGGAAAAATGGAGGGAATACAAGCCAATGTCGTCAAAACTGGTTATGTCATAGCCTATAATCACTGTCATGCCATGTAATTAACGGAGTATTAAATGGATAATTGTGATTAGGTCACATTTTATGAAGTTAATCAACTACAGGGGCATTAGTAGGGATTTTGAAAATAGGAGGGGTACATGGTAGAAAACGGAAAAACAAGAGGGTATAACGTAGAAAAACCCTTAAATAAAAAAACAAGATTCTTCACATAAACTAAGTGGAAGATTGTGATTGGTGGTGTATGAGCACCCTTATACACCAAGTGTATATCTAACCTTTTTGGGTTAAGAGGGAGTGTGAAGAGTTTGAGCAAAAATGCAACAAATAAATGAGAGGGAAAATAATCATATCATTTCTGTTTTACGTAATAAAATGAATCGTATTAATAAAATGTAGTAAAATTGTGACAAGGAGCTTTGTCGGTCCAAAATATGGGGAAAAGGTCTCAAATGATTTATAAGTTGATAAAAAGAAGAATCATAAAATAGTTAGAGGCATTTCAAAGCAATTCGAGTAAACCTCGCGTAAGAGAATAATTATTTACAAAACTTCGTAATAAAATCATTAATGGCTAAGTTTTCGTAAATAAAAATATTTACTAGTAGAAAATATTATAAAAATATGTTTGGACATTTGTAGAAAAAGGAATAACTTAAATCTGAGCTTAAATACGTTAATTCGTAGACAAATAAAATTTCTCGCAGAAAAATAAATAATTTACGAAGAAAATAAAATAAATAGATTTAAAAGAATTAAAATCTTTTAAAATAAAAATAAATATCTTTAAACTCAAAAATTAAAATAAAGCTTGGAAAAAGAGGAAACGCAAGACCGAAATGTGAAAGAGTCATAACGGAAAGGATAAAAATGCTAGGAAAAATAGCGGGTGTTACAATCCTCCCCACTAAAAGAAAGTTTCGTCCTCGAAACTAAGAATAAGCTGAAAGAAATCAAGATTATTTTACTCGAAAAGATGAGTATACAAATCTCGCATAAAAATTTTGCTATAAAAGAAAATTTTACAACATTTAAAGTGATACGAAATCAAATGCAAATATTTATTCCAAGAGGAATTGGGCTAAGCTACTCGGAATTTAAAATCTTTTAAGTTAATGAAATCGTAAAGTAAAGTCATTTGATAAAATAATATTGTTGAATAACATTTGTAAACAAACTTGAAGGAAACAGGGTAACCGAAAACAATTTCAAAACAAAATTAAACAATTTGATTAAGAAATTCGATAATATTTATTTTTATGAAGAAACAAAATTTAGTTTGGAGAAATCTAATTTTGTAGTTAGCAATAAAAATCGAACCAGCCGTAAAAAATTTTCAATAACAGATTCAAAAGTCCACCAAAAATAAAACGAAAACCAATTTCCAAAACGTTAAAATTTCGAAAATATTATCAAAGTAATTATGAAGGTTTTCAAAAATGTTATCAAACTTGAACATAAAAAATAATTTCGACAATGTTAAAACGTTTAACATAATAATCCTATAGAAATTGAAGTATTGGAAATATGAAATTCTTCATAAAATTCCGATCGCCTGAAAATCAAAAATTTAAATAATTTCGAAATAATTTAAGATAAATTATTAAAGCATTTTGAAACATATCTAAATATAAATATCAACCAAAGATAAAACAAAAGTGAAGTATACAGTTCTTAAATTGTAATTCAAAAATGTTAGATTTCACGATATCCAAAAAGTTAACGTTAGTCAAACTTTTTAGAAAACGGGCAAGTTCACAATTAGAAATTATAGCTCAAAATGTTAAAATTTTACGATAATCCATTTTTTTAAACAAGTCAAACTTTTAATAAAATAGGGAGTTTGAAAAAAAATAGTTAACGGGTAAGTAAAACACGCATAAACAATAAATCAAAATAAGAACTTTCAAAATCGATAAAGGTCGAAGGGATTAGCAGCAGATGCGGTAACAGAATTCAAGAGAAGCAGAAAGAAAGACGGAGTTGAGAGTCAGAAAAAGCCCTCAAGGATTACAAAAGAAATTAACCATCTCGAGATTCCTAGTACGACTTGCACAAAAAGGTTCCTAATTCCATCAAAACAATACTAAGTCGAATATCGGTACTAGGTGGTCCCACTCAATCTACAACCTCCAAAATTAAGTCTTACATACTTATATAATCTTTCAATTAGTATGGTAAGAATCCACAAATGATTTAAATTCTAAACTCACCAATTAAAATTCCAACGGTCATCAAAACACACCCAAACTCGCAATCGATAAGGTTTCTAAACTCGAAGCTCATAAGGTTTGAACTCGAAGTATACTCCAACTTTCTCGAGTAAGGAACACTAACAAGGTCCACCAATTTAACAAGGCTCAGGTACGAAATCCTCAAAAATGATCATCAACATATTTATAATGCCGCAAGTACAGGAGTTAGGAACGTTTAACAAATCCTCAAACACGCTCAAATCTATTGGTAATAGCGAACACTCACATCTTCAAATATGTCATTCGAATAATGTTTCTGGGAGTCCATCAAATTTCAAATCACCACGGTGCATCCACAGTATATTTAATAACTCAACGAAGGTACAATCTCGCTAGTCAAAGAGTTCTAACATGAAAGTCCCAATAAGATGATCTGTATTATAGTATTCCTCAAAACAACACAATAAGCCCAAATTATGATTGTGCAAGATATTTCTCTTCTTCAAGGTTAAAAGTAATTCATCTAGGTTAGATCACTCAACTCCAAAGCGCGTTGGTTACAACCTTAGACAACAATCAACGATTTAGTCCAAAAGAAACACAGGAAATCTATGTCAGCGAAATTTCTAACAACAATAATGGAAACCTTTAATGGTACTACAACACTCAGGCTAGTACTTTAAACAATACTCTATGATCCCAAATATTCGCGATGCATCCATCAAATAAGCATTAGGTAAGAATCCCAAGGTAATATAATCGGTTACACTTAGTTCGGTTCTAGGTTAGGTACTAAGTATCCATCAAATATGACATACTCTTACTACTCCAAAATGTATTCAGCTCTAAGTACTCCAAAGTAATCAAAGTACCTATAACCCAAGGTTCAGTGTCTAAACTATCATCCTAATTCCATCAATGAACAATTTATCATTCAAATCGATCCTCAAAAGCTTACTAAGATAGATAACAGAATATACTCACAATCCTCAAACCATGTAACAAGGGTTTACTAAACCTCAAACATCTATGACTTTTCACGGGGTCCACTAAGACGGAAATTGGTCAAACCAAGAATCTCAAGAGGAAAGATGGTAGAGTAAAAGAATATAACAAGGGTTCACCAAGAGGATGAAGAGGAGAATATAAAAGAGAAGAATTAGAAGAAGTAGAGGAAGGAAGAAAACAGTCGATGATCCTATATAATTAAGATCTAAAACGAGACGGGAATGTTCGGACCTCTAAGGTTCCACAAAGGAAATCGCGGGATATCTTCATCATCTCGTAGAGATACGAGCATACTAGAATTGGGTCTCACCATCCGGATCCAAAGTGATTTCACATCTGAGTCTGTTGCACCGTCACGGAACTAGAATCTACTCTTGATCATCCGGCCTGTACCGTAAGTAAACTGAACTGAAGCCAAAAGTCACCATCGGCATCTTTTCTTGGAGCACCGAGTTGTCCACTCGAGTCAGCAGGTGTTTAAGAATTTTAAGCAGGTCTTTTCCCGATATGGAGTAGCATCCTATCAACATCTTGTTCATTCGTCTTCTTCTTGGACAAATAAAACAAATATTCAATGCTAACCATTGAGTTTCAGGAACACGAAGACTAAACCAATAATTCCTTATTTGTTTCTACCCATCTCTAATAATATTTTTATTTACTCTTTAAATAATTTACCGGTATTTTCCCTATTTTCAGGTGTAAGCGTTGGGAGCAGTGATGCTTTGATACAAACTGTAATCCCCTAGAAAATCTAACGCGATACAGGGGCGGAAACACTGTAGAGTTGGGATTAAAACACACTATAACTATGTCTTAGTATAATTAAAATGGTAAAGTCAAACAATAGGCCTTAATTAAAATGGCCAAAATTTAAAACAATCCACAAAAGGAGGTTTGTACAATCCATAAGACATAATTATTAAAATAAATAAGCAGGATCCATAACTGCTCGCTAGCCCACCCGAAGAGAAACACATATACCTGCCATGTTAAAAACATGACAGCCACAATCAGTGGGGAGCAATGCCAACGTTCTCCCAGCCGTAAAATATGATTTTAAAACTGTAATTACTATTATATGAAAATAGTAACAAAAAAAAAGGGAAACAGTAAAACATTATTCATAAAAATAAGCTTTCAGCGCAAAACCAAAATATTAAAATGGGTTTCCGAAGAAACATAAAATATTTGCCAACATGCAACCAATTTATATCGATAATAAATAAAATAATCAATGTGGCGTTATGGATAGAGTTAATGTAGAATCTAGACTTTCCCCAGGACAATTCTAGAAACTAGCTTCGAGAACTGTAGACTTAACTCATAACAGAATCCAGTCTCGAACTAGGCAACTCAACTATAACAGGACAGCGTGCAGCGAGGTCCTGGTTTACACTACTAAAAACAGCAGAAATAGCGTCGGATAAGTTGCGTCGGATTGTAAATCCGACGCAACTGGCGTAACTGTGTCGATTTGCGTCGGCTAATCCGATGCAATTACATTGCGTGGGACTAGCCGACGCTATCCGACTCCATGATACAGGCGCCAATAATTTTGGGTTGGCGCCACTATGTGAAAGGTTTTGCTTGGGATTAGCCGACGTAACCAGACGCAAAAACAAAATTTGCGTCGGCTAATCCGATGCAGCCTGCGTCAAAATAAAAAAATTTAGTCAACAGAATTAATAGCTTTGCATCGGATTAGCCGACGCAAATTTTAATAATGCGTCTGATTGCGTCGGCTAATCCGATGCAGGGTGCGTCAAAATTAAACAAATTTAGTCAACAGAATTAATAGCTTTGCATCGGATTAGCCGACGCAAATTTTAATAATGCGTCTGATTGCGTCGGCTAATCCGATGCAGGGTGCGTCAAAATTAAAAAAATCTAGTCAACAGAATTACTAGCGTTGCATCGGATTAGCCGACGCAAATTATAATATTGCGTCTGATTGCGTCGGCTACGCCGATGCAGTATGCGTCAAAGTAAAAACAGAATTAATAGCTTTGCATCGGATTAGCCGACGCAATGTTTAATATTGCGTCGGCTAATCCGATGCAGCATGTGTTTAAATAAAAAAAAACAGAATTAAATGTTTTGCATCGGATTAGCCGACGCAGACTTGAATATTGCGTTGGTCTGCGTCGGTTAATCCCACGCAACGTTTTTAATATAAAAAAAATATCGAGGTCTGCATCGGAATAGCCGACGCAAACTTGAAACCTGCGTCGGTCTGCGTCGGCTATTCCGATGCAGCACCTGTTAATATAAAAAAAATATAACGCGATTTATGTTCAGAACATAAACCGCTCCCCCAACTCCCCCAAAAAGACGACGACGAAGAAGACGACGACGAAGAAGACGACGACGGCAAACGACGACCACACCGGCGACGCAGAAATCTCCGGCGACCCCCGTCCTACCCAGATCCGGCACCATCACCCTAGTTCGATCCCAAAACAAAATCGAAACCCTAAGTCCCATAAACCCAGATCCGGCGAACCCTGCCGGCGGCGACCCATAATCCGGCGAACGAACCCTGAACCCCCGACAGACTTCGCCGGCGCACCCCCACCCCCAGCCGCGACGAAATTGCCGGCGAACCTCCCCCCACCACGCGCGACCCTGCCAGCGTACCAGAATCCGGCGAAGGCTGCCCCGACCCCCCGGCGTACTCTAACCCGACCCATCCCCGAAAAACCCTAACCCGACCTCCCAAATCTCAGGTATGTTGTTGTTTACTGTTTGTTCAATTAGGTTAATGTTTTTATTAGTTTAATTTTTACGTAATTAGTTCAATTAGTTTACGGTTTAATCGTTAGTTTACGGTTTACTGTTTAATTTTTACTCAATTAGTTAAATTAATTAGATAAATTTTTACTTAATTTTAACTCAATTAGTTTACTAAACCGTTTTGATTAAGTTAGATTAATAATTAGTATAATAACTATGGTGATTAGATTATATGATGATTATGTATGGTTAATTAGTTAATTAGATTGTAGGGAGATTATGTTAATTAGGTTAGTTAGTTTAGTAATTAGGTTAATTAGGTTAATTAGTATATTAATTAGGTTAATTAGTATGTGAATTAGGTTAATTAGTATGTGAATTAGGTTAGATTTCGTTTTATTGTTAGACGGTAATTGTAGTATGTTAATTAGGTTAGTTAGTATGTTAATTAGTTATTAGTGATTATTGTATTAGGTTAGAAATTGTGTTATTAGATTAATAGTAGTAGTATGTACTAGTATAATGAATTAGATTTGTTGAGATAGATGGTTAGTAGTATTAGTAGTAGATTAATTAGTAGTGTTAGTAGTACTACATTAGTAGTGCTAGTAGTAGTATTACTAATCTACTACTAATATTACATTAAAATACTTCATTACTACTACTAATGCTACTACTAATATTACTAATACTAATAACCTACTACTAATACTATGTACTACTAATACTACTACTAATCTAGTACAACAAATCTACTAACACTACTACTACTAATCTAGCTAATACTTTACTAATTTACTACTATTCTACTATACTACTACACAACTACCAATCTTCTTCTAGTTCACAACTACTAATCTATTACTAATACTAATTTTCTACTACTACTACTAATTTCCTACTTCTACTTTTACTACTACCACTACTACTAATTTTCTACCACTAACACTAATACTAATTTTGTACTACTACTACTACTAATTTCCTACTTCTACTTTTACTACTACCACTACTACTAATTTTCTACTACTACCACTACTACTAATTTTCTACTACTACCACTACTACTAATTTTCTACTTTTACTACTACTACTACTACTACTACTACTACTACTACTACTTTTCTACTACTACCACTACTACTAATTTTCTACTTTTACTACTACTACTACTACTACTACTAATTTTCTACTACTACTACTACTAATTTTCCACTACTATTACTACTACTACTATACTTCTACTACTAATTTTCCACTACTATTACTACTACTAAACTATTACTACTACTACTACTACTACTAATTTTCTACTACTACCACTAATACTAATTTTCTACTACTAGTACTAGTAATTTCCTACTTCTACTTCTACTTCTACTACTACCACTACTACTAATTTTCTACTACTACCACTACTACTAATTTTCTACTTTTACTACTACTACTACTACTACTACTACTACTACTACTTTTCTACTGCTACCACTACTAGTAATTTTCTACTTTTACTACTACTACTACTAATTTTCTACTACTTCTACTACTAATTTTCCACTACTATTACTACTACTACTATACTTCTACTACTAATTTTCCACTACTATTACTACTACTAAACTATTACTACTACTACTACTACTACTACTACTACTACTACTACTACTACTACTACTACTAATTTTCTACTACTACCACTAATACTAATTTTCTACTACTACTACTACTACTACTAGTAATTTCCTACTTCTACTTCAACATCTACTACTACCACTACTACTAATTTTCTACTACTACCACTACTACTAATTTTCTACTTTTACTACTACTACTACTTCTAATTTTCTACTACTACCACTACTACTAATTTTCTACTTTTACTACTACTACTACTACTAATTTTCTACTACTTCTACTACTAATTTTCCACTACTATTACTACTACTACTATACTTCTACTACTAATTTTCCACTACTATTACTACTACTAAACTATTACTACTACTACTACCACTACTACTAATTTTCTACTACTATCACTACTACTAATTTTCTACTACTACTACTACTACTACTACTACTACTACTAATTTATTACTTCTACTTTTACTACTATTACTATTACTAGTTAGTGGTTGTAATTATAATAAGTATTAATGTTTTGGATTACTGTGTTGAGATATGATTGCTGTTGTTATTTGTTTTCGTTGTGTACTGTGCATGAGCATTGTTTGAAATCTACTCAGACCTACCTAGTGCCCGTTCAAGAGTTACTCATTAGGAGTAATTCTTGGACAATCCCCGTTTTGGGACTGTTCTTGTGCCTTTCATGTCACTTAGGTGGTAAACATGAAATTGTGTTGTGTTGGTAAGAGCAAAATTTGGTGACAATTCTCTCAATGTTCTTCGATTGCATATGTGGAGTCTTCATATATTCCACATTGTGCTTTTGGAGAACTGAGGCGAATTGCTGCCGAATTTTTCTCTTATCGACATTACACAATTTCGTGTTTATCAGTGACATGAAACGCACAAGAATGGGTTTAGGATGGAGTGATAAGGTCCCCTGTGATGAATCGTTTTTAAATTGATGGTTGTGAGAGTTCCAACTTATGGTGAAATTTGCGAACTTTTCTTCAAATTCCATGTTGTTGACTTCTTTCCCCACGCCATTTTGTTCATGTGTACATACCATAATCATTCATAGTTCAATCCATATAGAATGAATAGAGTAGAACGGAGTTGGATGTACGAGAGACTGGCCGACAATAAGCGACCGAAAATAGAATTTAGAGACGATGTGGAGGAGTTCATCAAGTTTTCCTTAGATAATAACCCCCACTACACCAGCGAGCAGCTTAGGTGCCCATGTAGAAAATGTCAAAACCGTGCCTTAAAACATGAAGTAGATGTCAAACAGCATCTATACAAGCACGGTTTTGTTGAGAACTACTACGTGTGGACGTATCATGGTGAAAATGAAAGTAGTCGCCTGCAAGAACCTGTTCGCGAAAATCCGTACCGGGACTTCGTAGAGGACGCACTGCGTACGACGGTTGAGGACATCATGGAGGAGGAACGTAACCCAGACAACTTAAGCGACGAAGAAGTACAACATGAACCTAACCCACAAGTCCTTTCCTTTTTCGAAATGCTAAAAAATGCTGAACTCCCAGTTTTCAGCGGGTGCGATATGAGTCTGTTGCAAGTGGCTTCAAGGATGCTGACTTTGAAGTACGAGAGCAACATGGCCTTAAGACATTTAGACGGTTGGATCCAACTGCTAATTGACCTTCTATGAGGCACTAAGGAGAATGTCATGGCAAATAATTTCTACGAGGTTAAAATTTTTTTGAAGGGCCTCCAACTCCCCCATGAAAAGATAGACTCGTGTCCGAATGGATGCATGCTGTTCTGGAAGGGAGATTCGGACCTCGACGCGTGTAGGAAATGTGGATCCGGGAGGTACAAGAGTCGAACAAAAAATACTAGGGGGAAGAGAGTACCAACTAAGGTCTTGACTTACTTCCAGTTGGTCCGAGGCTGCAAAGACTGTATGCGACAAAGAAAATTGCGGGCGAGATGAGTTGGCACCACAGTAACTCCAAAATCAGAGTTAGTGGTATGATGACACACCCTAGCGATGGTGAAGCTTGGAAGACATTTGATATCAAACATCCCGAATTCGCGAAAGAGCCGTGCAACGTACGTTTGGGTTTGTGCACAGATGGTTTCTCACCCTACGGGCAGTTCGGCAAGTCGTACTCATGTTGGCCGGTTATTTTGACACCGTACAGCCTACCGCCGTGGTTATGCAATAAGAGACAATTTATGCTCCTGTCACTTATTGTTCCTGGCCCTAAGAACCCGAAAGCCAATATGGACGTGTATCTCCAACCACTTGTTGAAGAGTTAAAAAGTTTGTGGGATAATGGGATTTACACGTACGATGTGTCGAGGAAAACTAGTTTCAATTTACGAGCTGCACTAATGTGGACCATCAACGACTTCCCAGCTTACGTGATGTTGTCTGGTTGGAGTACAACGGATTACCGTGCTTGTCCTTACTGTCAAGCGAAGGATCAAAAATCCTTTTGGCTTAAAAATAGCGGAAAGGTATCTTGGTTTGACTGTCACAGACAATTTCTACCTTCCGACCATCCATTTAGGCATAACTGTAAGAGTTTCCTGAAGAAACAACCCGATGAAACTAGGATCGCATGTAAACGGTTAACAGGCGATGAGATATGGACAGATGTGCAGAAGTACCCTACAATAGTACACGCTACCCACCAACAGTTGAAAAAATTAAAGGACAAGAAGGAAGGTTGGTGGAAGCAGAGCATATTCTGGGAACTTCCGTACTGGCACACTCTGCTTATCAGACACAACCTTGATGTTATGCATATCGAGAAGAATTTCTTTGAGCAGATTATCAACACCGTGATGGATGTACCGAACAAGACAACCTTCGGACCAAAAGGCAAAGCAGATTTCAAGGAACTGTGTCTTGGGCGACCCAAATCGTCGTCCTTTGTTATGGACAAAAATAATAGGAAGGCTTTGTGCGATTGGGTGAGTGGTTTGAAGTTTCCGGATGGTTACGCATCCGACTTATCCAGGTGTGTGGACCAGTCCAAGTTAATTTTGCATGGCATGAAAAGCCACGACTGTCACGTGTTTATGTCGCGCTTGATGCCAGTAGCTTTGAAGCAGCTGCTGCCAATGAACACGTGGAATGCATTGACAGAGATCAGTCAGTTCTTCCGAGATTTGTGTTCCACTATGGTGTCAGTCGAGTCCATGAATCGACTTGAGAACAGTATTCCCGAGATCCTTTGCAAGTTGGAGAAAATATTCCCTCCGTCATTCTTCAACTCGATGGAGCATCTCCCACTTCATTTGTCGTATGAGGCAAGGGTTGGCGGTCCTGTTCAGTACAGGTGGATGTACCCATTCGAAAGGTAACGTCCTCAACTCTCCTTAGTGTGACTTCCCATGCATTGATTACCAATTAAGTCTTTCATGAGAGCTAATATTTTAATTTGCAGGTTCTTAAACCATCTGAAAAAAAAATTGGTAACAAAGCACGTGTTGAGGGTTCAATATGCAACGCGTATTTGTTAGAGGAGACATCAAACTTCTGCTCCTTCTACTTCGAAGAGCACGTTGACACAAAAGCCAAAGACCTGGACGTGGGTGCGCATCAGACTGAAGACCACCAAATAGAGGTGGAACCCTTTCAGTCTGATGTTGGAAGTACCACTGGAAAATGTAAGGAGAGGTGGTTGACCGATGTTGAGTACAAGCAGGCACACTCCTACGTTCTGAGAAACTGTGGCCCTGTAATCAGACCGTACGAGGAGTAAGTAACTCACGTACAACATACCCTCCTCATAATTGGTAGTATGTGTGATTAAGTACAACTGCTGACCATTTCAGGAAATTCGAGGCTTTCATTATGGCAGAACATGCGGGAGTGACAACATCTGAAGATGTTTGGGTGGCATATGAGTCACTGTTTCCCTCATGACTATGTACTCAAGTATGTTGAAATGCTATTTGCTTGATCATTATAAATTGTGTATGTGTTTGGTACAAAATTTAATTGCATTGTTTTTCGACGAATTTTATGTTGACAATAGCCTGAAGCGCTGGAGGATCCTATTGTAAGACCTCTAGTCACTGGGCCGTCTTCACGAGTCAGAACTTGGAGGCGATATACAATTAACGGGTACAAGTTCCGTGCGTTTGTCGAGGGTGTTGATGTTCCAAAACTGACCAAAAGTAACGGCGTATGTGTGTTGTCCACCGAAGGGTCAGATTACTATGGAACACTAATCGAGGTGATCGAGCTAGACTACTACGACAACCACAAAAACTGCAAGGCCATACTGTTCAAATGTGATTGGATCGACAACTCCCCGCACGGAGTCACTGTTCATGAGAACTACAATCTTGTGGATGTCGACCTGACGAGAAAACTGCGAGGGCACAACCCTTTTGTGTTGGCGTATCAAGTCGATCAAGTCTGCTATGCACCTTACCCAAAGGGAAAAAAGAGTACGAATTGGTCTGCGGTTTTCAAAATCAAGGCAAGATCACAAGTTGATAATCCTATCATCGACGATGACGTCTACCAAGAGAGTGTGGTTGGTAATAATCAGCCGATGTCATCAACTCTGCGCGAAGACACTGACGTCAATGAAGAAGAATATGTAGTTGAAGTTGCTGGTGCTGTAGGGGAGGACGACGAGTTTGCCGACTGGATTGTTCCTGAGGGAGAGGGTGATGAGGACGACGACTTGGTCATCGACGATGAAGATGACGGTGATGAGGTGAATACTCACTGGGACGATGATGATGAAGACGGGGACGAGGGGTTCATTGAACCGCACACCGACGCGGACAGTGACGGTGACAGTGACGATAATTAGCAATTATGTAGTTGTTTGTATCTTATTCGCATAAGTTGTAATTTATTTATTTGTAATTAAAGACTATTTTGGTACTTAATGAAATTCCTGCTTTACCCTAAACTAACTGACTCTACAGTTTAACTTTGCGCAAACATATTTTGTAGACGTGATTATGGCAGGTAGCAGTGAGATGCTGACGGGGGCCAGCAGCCATGGTGACCAAATGGAGGAGGACGTGCCTAGGACTCCTGTCATCCTAGGTGTGGACGCTGTCCAGGAAGTCGGGGCGACGGTCTACGTTGCCACGCCTGGGAAATCGTACCTATCACGGCAGAAAGTGCCTTCCGCTACTTGGTGAGTTTTAGTTGTTGTAACCAGTTCTTTTCTAAATTTTCACTCATTTATTTGCTTCACATTATCATAATTGACTTGTGTAGGTGGGACGACAAGAAGTACTCTGAGTATATGCGGGATTCCGTAGTCATGACGTATGCGTCCACCCCTGGCGCCTACCGTAGCTGGACGGAGGCGCCACCGGAAGCTCGGGAAGCGATGTATATGCACTTCGCGGTAATTACCTCGTCTGTGTTTCTAAGGTTTTCGTTGCACGATTTATACATTCAATTGTAGCTAACGAATCTTTTTTCTGACAAACAGAAGAGAGTGCGTATAGACCTGGGGTACGACCTCAGGTCGGATTATGAGAGTCGGATTAAGAAGAAGATAACCGACTTATTCCAACGAGCTGTCCCGAGGGTCGAGAAGGCGGAATGGATTCCGCAAGAGAAGTGGGAGATATTGAAGAAGAACGCTGCCGACCCAAGCTTCAAGAAGAAATCGGCGATTAAGTCGTCGAACAGGAGAGGTGGGCAGGTGGACGGGGTGGCCAAACCCACTAGCTGCCTTGGAAGTAGGAGTGCAGCAACAGCCTTCGCGCAGTTGGTAAGTGCTTACAACACAAGTAAAAAATTTGAGTATAATTCAATATAAACTATTGGTAAATAAATGCTGAAAATTTTAACACTGTTATTTGAAGGGCCCATCTGCAACCCCGGTCCAGCTCTTGGAGAAGACGAAGAAGGGGAAAGACGGCAAGTGGATTGACTCTAGAGGACCGGAGATCGTGGTGAGTAGTAGTAATGTTTTTAAAAAATATACTAGGCATGAAAATTACGATGTGATAGTATGTGTTCCTAAAGTTATAACACTGTTTCATGTTGCTGTTTCAGGAGAGCTACGAGAAAGCGGTGGAGGAGGCACGCGCCTCTGATCAAGCACCCAACACCTTGAAGATCTTCCACGATGTGTCAGGTGGCTACAACTCGAAGAAAAGGTTTTGGGGGATAGGTAACGTGGCGAAAGAGCTCTTTCGCCCATGCTTGAACCGTGGCAAGGAGGTATCTGCGGACACATACCTCCCCACCGCCACCTCGCAGAAACGCACACTCAACGACCGTATGGAAGATAAATTCGAAAGACAAGAAGAGCGCCTGAAGACATTGGAGAAGAGGTGCGAAGAGCAGGACCAGTTTATTCAGTTCATGAGGGAACGGTTCGCCATGGGGAACGAGGGATGCGGTGGAGGACCACGCATGACTAGGCGCGACGATGACGACAACAACGATGGTCATCCCTTTGGGTCGGAGCAGATTGAGTCCCTTTCGTAGGTAGTTCCGCTCTCTTATGTTACTTGTTTAGATTCTGGTTGCATTGTGTGTATATATTTTACCAACTCCTAGATAGAATTCTGAACCTAGCGCTGGTTGTCTTTGTAATATTTTCATTTTCTATAACAGTATACTAGTTTATGTTTGTTTCGTTTTGTGGAGTTTTGTGAAGAAGACATGTACGAGAGCTTTGATTGGAGTTATTGATGGACTTTTGTTTGGGATGTGGTGCTGTTGTCGTTTGTTGTAGGAGTGGGTTGGTTAATTGCAGCTTGTTTTATTTCGCGCATACGCGGAGCTGAAAACAAAGAAACGGTTTTTTTGTTAATAGGCTTTGCGTGGGATTAGCCGACGCCAAGTCAACAGAATGTTTGACTTTGCGTCGGCTAATCCCACGCAAAGCCTCTCAGTCAGATCTCAGTCAATGGGTTTGCGTGGGATTAGCCGACGCAAAGTCAAACATTCTGTTGACTTTGCGTCGGCTAATCCCACGCAAACCCATTGACTGAGATCTGACTGAGAGGCTTTGCGTGGGATTAGCCGATGCAAAGTCAAACATTCTGTTGACTTGGCGTCGGCTAATCCCACGCAAACCCATTGACAGGGGTGTTGACCTCCATTTCTTCGTGTCGTAATAGCCGACGCAAAGTCGACGCAAATTCCATGCGTCAGATTAGCCGATGCGAAAAAAAAAATTGCGTCAAAATATAACGGCGGCCGATTGCGTCGGTTAATCCCACGCAATCTTCAATTTGCGTTGGATTTTGTTCATTTGCGTCGGATTTGTCCGACGCAATTCCGGCTCGTTTTTTTGTAGTGTTAAGTAGTATACACCCCTCCTGGATACAAACCATATCCAGTTCAACCCGACGCGACTTACACGATGCAATATCTAAGTTTAAGGTAAATATACACTCTCCTGAACACAAACCATGCTTAGTTCAACAACCAATGTGCCCCATAAAGACACACCAGCCTTACAGTTGATGGCAAAACGTACATCCCAGACTATATTACTCTAAACCCACATTTGTCCTTATTCCATAACTCCCAAAACAAAGCCATTATCGATATTCAAAAGGATATAATCATTGTAAATAATAAGAGAACAAAAGGGAAAACGGATCGCCTTCCAAAAGAGGAAACTTTCTATTTTAGGAAACTTCTATATTTAGAAACTTTACAAAAACAGCATCATATCAAAATAGCAAAAATATTAGTTCATACTAATAAAATATTTTTAGTAAAAGATATAGACTTATAAAACTAATTTTTTCGTCCTTAACAATATTAATTTCCAAAATAAGGATAAATGGGCTTATGAAATTATTGAAATATCGTACAAGTGTTTATAAAATGATTAAACATGTCTTAAACACTTTAGTACTATTAATTAGGGTGTTTCAAAAATGTATAAAACTAAAATTCCCTAATTATTAATAGTTTCGACAAAACAAGCATAAATAAGATTTTACGGCAAATGTCAAATTAAATCTTTTAACGTCTTTTCTTTAATTTAAATCATTAAACAAATTTAGAATATGATAAGGGGTGATTTAAATCTAAAAGTTTCAAATTTAAATATTTTCAAAATTGCTGGAAAAATAATTCTTTTATGTAAGACGAAGCATTTTAACGATAAATCGTAATTTTGTCCAAAAATCATTACTATTAATTAAAGACTTTAATAAATAGTACAAAAATTACGTAAAATAGCTAAAATATATTTTTTTGGACATTCTTTCCAGAAAAGAGAATTTTCCAGAATCATTAAACTCGGTTTTTTTAAAGGGTTTCCTCGTTATTCGTCTAATCTCGACAATAACGATTAACAAAAATAGTAATTACAAAACGATTTAAGTATTAATATACAAAAACAATTATTTGTTGGAGCGAGTGTCCTCCACAATAGTGCATTGATATATTAAATCTCATGAGCGGAATATATTTGGGATAATTAGTACATTGATACTCCACGTCAGTTGATTAACGTAAATCGGTAACGCTCAGCTGACTAGAGTTAGACGTTACTGTCGTATGACGGCGGTGATCAGCTGATCCCTTTTGGTCACACCTATAGGATGAGACCCAAATAGAAGACTAATTATTTGTATCTGATACAGCTAATTAGTTCCTTGCGTATATAGTGATATATGCATGGTAACGAGAGTTAATTATTGGAGATAGAGTTTGGAACTCTGTCCGATTAAGTTTATTAGTCTATTATACGATAATTGACTGAATAAATTTTACGTCTTATTTTAATACGATTAAATAAGACCTAATTTAGTATTTAAACGTTAATTACTAAATTAGTTGAGGTTTTGTATGCTTTTATGGATAGTGGTAATTAGCCGTTAATATATTTACAAGGAGTTGTAAATTTAGCTAATTGATTATTATTATTATTATTATGGGACCTATTATATATAGATATAATAGTAATGTACTACTTAAAGAGTTAAGAGTATATTATTTGATGTGATCAATTATAGAGATAATTGATCATGTCACACATTACATTTGTATGACAAATGACAAAATAAAATGGACCCATTTTATGTACATGTGTATGGTACACTAGTAAAAATAATGGCAATAGTGGTTGGTCTTATTTTTACTACATGCATAAATAATAGTAATAATGACACTAGACACTTGTCATAAGCATGCAAATAAAATAATGCATTTTGGTCTTCCCATGTGGGGGTGGCCGGTTTTGGTGGGTAAAAAGGGGGCTTTTTGTTCTCTTTTTATCTCACCAATTGATTATGCATGCATTAGTTTTGGCTTTTCACCTCATCTCTCAAAACTCTCTCTAAATACTAGTATTCATCTTTTACTAGTGTAGTAATAGATTAATAATATTAGTATTGTTATATCACTACTATTATCTAGTTAATAATACTAGTGATTATTTGGGTTGATTCTTAGTGCAACTTAAAGGAGATCTTCTACATTGGAGATTCAAGGTTTTGGAGGATCATCCATACAATTGTTAGCTCAAGAACAATAAGAAAATGAGTTTTCTTATTGTGCCCAATATTTCCTCATTGTTTATGTAAGGAAATCTCTTCTTATATCTAGTTTTTGTCATTTGATGTCATGCATGTAACTAGATCTTTATATACTAAATTAACAAGTAATTTAGTAACTAATTAGAGGAGTCTAATTAGTGGGTTTCGAACCCTTCAAGTGGTATCAGAGCTTTGTTGTTGCATGCATGTCGATTTTTGACATTTTTTCGGGTTATATGATAACTTTGGGAAAAACCGAAAATTGTGTGTAAAATGGGTTTCACACGAAATTTTTGGGTACATGCATACCTAATGACCGCAAAATAGTTGTGGTCGAGTTTGGTAATTTTTGGAATTTATTTGCTAATTTATAATCATTTATGCCTTAAAAACCGAGTTTTTATGCCTATTTGATGTTAAAAGTTAACTAAAAATAGTTGCATGTTGTTTTTGGGCATGTTTTTTTTTGGTGTACATATCTTCATATGTTAATGGACATATGTGTAAATTTTTGAAATTTATTTTGTCCTTTTGGGATGTTTATTGTTTTTTTATGAGATAAGAATCGATAAACATGCATTTATTTGTTCCTATTTTATTCGAGAATATTTGTGGACAATTTTTTGTTTTGGAGTTCCTGGAAATGTTCCAGAATGAACAAAATTATTCATTTTTAATTTTGGACGTTTTATGATTTAATTTGTATTTATTTCATAAAATTGACCATTTACCGATTAAATTAGCAAATAAAATCAATTCAAACTAATTTTTATTTTTCAAATTAGTGGAGACTAATTCTTGAAATTCCAAATTGGTTTGGAAAATTAGTTTGAGCTTAATTGAGAATTAAGTGTTGATTAATGATTTTTAATGGTTAAAAATCAATAAATTCCATAAAACCGAGCTAGGATGAACTTGATAAATTATGGGGCGATTTTGGCATGATTTTTACAGCATTTTATTTATTTTAATGTTGTTGAATGAATGAATGTCATTTATTGTTTATTTTGCAAGATTGTACCTAGTATGGCCTAGTCTTTTAATCGGTATTACCCGTAATGAAAGGGAATATCGATTTGGTTGTAATTAATTGCGATCTCGTATCGCCTGTTTGTAATAATTAATAGTTTTATTCATACAAATGTATAATAGGAAATGCTATGTATCATTTGTATTTTATTATTATGAAGACGGAGATTACACAAGACGGTGGACAAAAGACGGTGCCTTTTGGTGGTGTTCCATTGAAGAGGCCAGGGACCAAGGAGTTGGTTTCCGATTTTGTAATAGTCTAGTTAATTAGATTAGCTAGATGGCCATACTAGGATTTATTTGTTTGATGCTTGCTTTATTCTCGCTCATGCCAAAATCGCCAATCATGCATTTTATTCGTCGATTGTCAATTCACCAATTTACGTAATCACTAACTTAGTTCACTTATAAGTGATTAGTAACCTAATATTGACAAGACCTCTCACATGCATCGAAAGAATTGAGATTTAGCCTTACCAATTGAAGCACCTATGAACCCCTTGTTCATTAGGGCAACCACAACGTGGACCCTTTTTACCTAGGGTAAATAGGGTGATAAGATCACATGCCAAGATTGGGTTGGACTCAACGAAATAAAAGTTATTTCGGGGCTAGGAGATGGATTTGGTAGAAATCCGTCGACCGAGAGTTCTAGGGTAGAATTAGTCAAGTAATGACTTACCGTTTTTACATAAGGATTGCATGCGATGTTAGTTCTTATCTAGATACGGGTCTTGGAATCGCTTATATAATTTCGTGAGGGGTCATTATATGAAGTGACTTGTTAAAATTGTTTTACAAGTAAATTATATAACAATGAATGTTAATATTTCCTAAACTTTGTTGTAGTGTTTATAATTCGCTATGGCTACTAATGCAACCATTCAACTCGGAAAGGATTCTTGGCTTAGGTCCGTTATGGACAAATGTATCTTGAAAGACGATGGAAGTAATTTCATCGAGTGGGAGTCTACCATTAAAGGTGCGGCGTTGTCCGACAACGTCCTTCGTTACTTGAACGAACCACCACCCAACGAACCCGGTCCTCGAGCCGCTCCGGCACAAAGGACCGCTTATGAGGAGTATTTGAAGATATCCAACGATATCAAGAATGTCTTGATATGGTCAATGTCTCCAAAACTCAAGCTTCAATACATTACCCTTAATGCATATGAGATATTCTCAAGGGTTACGACGGCTTTTTCCCAATCACCCGATATCCGTCAATATGAGGCTATGATGAAATTCTTCGAGGGTAAGCTAGAAAAGGGCCAAAAAGTGGGTCCTCATGTGCTCAAGATGATTGAGCATATTGACACACTAGAGCGTCTAGGGTGTAGCATTCCCAAGAAGCTTGCGATCGGTCGCATTCTTCACTCACTCCCCTCCAAGTTCTCCCAAATTAGGGTGAACTATAATATGCATGGCATGGACAAGAGTTTCCAAGAGCTTCATGCACTCCTCAACCAAGCGGAGAGGGACATGGAGGCTAGTGGGAGTGAGAAGAGAGACATGCTCTCCATGAAAATGAAGAATCTCAACCTTGGGGTTCAAAAGGGTAAAAACAAGGGTAAGACCAAATTCAAGAGACATGGAAAAGACAAGAACAAAGGGAAAGCTATTGAGAATAGCAAACCTAAGGCTAAGGTTAACAAACATGCCGACGCCGATTGCTATCATTGTAATGGCAAGGGACATTGGAAGCGCAATTGTCCCAAATATTTGAAGGAATTGAAGAACAAGAAAGACGAGAGTGAGACTCCGTCAGGTATTGTCTTCACTTCCCTCTATATGATAGACATTAACTATACTTGCACTTCCACTTGGGTATTAGATACCGGATGTGGTTCTCATCTTTGTAATCATTTACAGGGCATGAGGGACGTGCGAGCACTAGCCAAGGGTGATGTAGACCTACGCATGGGAAATGGAGCTAGAGTAGCCGCTATATCCGTAGGCACTTATGTACTCACTCTAGCTAGTGGTTTAGAGTTGTATTTGAATAATTGTTATTTCGTACCAACTTTAACTAAGAACATTATCTCTATTTCCGTACTTGATATGGAAGGTTTTTCCTTTATGATTAAGGACAATTGTTGTACTTTTTCATTTAATGACATGGTTTATGGTAAAGCTACGTCTATCGGAGGTATTTATGTTCTAGATAATGTTAATGATGTATATCATCTAGAGAACAAGAAGCTCAAAACGGGTGAACCTAATCAATCCTACCTTTGGCATTGTCGTTTAGGACACATAAACGAACGACGCATAAAGAGACTTGTTTCAACGAAACTTCTCAAACCATTTGATTACGAATCTTATGGTGTATGCGAGTCTTGCATATTAGGCAAGATGACTCGTGCTCCTTTCTCAAGTAAAGGAACACGAGCAAGTGAGGTATTGGGCCTTATACATACCGATGTGTGTGGCCCAATGACTATCACCGCTAGGGGTGGTTACAACTACTTCATCACTTTTACCGACGACTTAAGTAGATATGGGTATGTCTACTTAATGAGGCATAAGAGCGATGCTTTTGAAAAGTTCAAAGAGTTTCAAAGTGAAGTAGAGAACCAATTGGATAAAAAGATTAAAATACTACGATCCGATCGTGGCGGTGAATACCTAAATAATGAATTTGATTCACACCTAAAAGATTGTGGCATTGTATCACAATGGACTCCTCCTGGCACACCACAGTTGAATGGTGTGGCCGAAAGGAGAAACCGAACTTTATTAGATATGGTTCGGTCCATGATGAGTCTCACTGAGCTTCCTGATTCATTTTGGGGTTTTGCCATTTTTTCCGCAATATTTTCACTAAATCGAAGCCCGACTAAAGCGGCCAATAAGACACCATATGAGATATGGAAGGGAAGGGTTCCTTATTTGTCGTTCATGAGAATCTGGGGTTGTGAGGCATATGTTCAGAACAAGTCTGACAACAAACTCGCACCAAGATCCGACAAATGTCTATTTGTAGGGTATCCAAAGGAAACACAAGGCTATTACTTCTACAATCGTCACGAAAACAAAGTGTTTGTGGCACGTGACGCTGTCTTTCTAGAAAATGACTTCATTTCTAGAAGACAGAGTGGGAGAAAATTTGAACTTGATGAAGTCCAAGAGCCACAAACCGAAAATGAAGTGGAGGAAAGCGTTCCCTCCTCCTCGGACACGGTTGTTGTTCCCTTTGAACCTAGGAAATCCACGAGGATTAGTCATCCTCCTGATCGATACCTTGGTATTGTCGAGGAAGATGCGTTAGACATGTTACTTTGCGAAAGTGACGAGCCTAACACCTACAAGGCGGCCATATCTAGTCGTGATTCCATGCAATGGCTTCAGGCCATGCGATCCGAAATGGATTCTATGCACGAAAACCAAGTGTGGGATTTGGTTGATTTACCTGAAAAGGTGAGACCTCTTCAGTGTAAATGGATCTTTAAGATCAAGAATGGCATAGAAGGACATAGAGATGTCTACAAAGCTAGATTGGTGGCAAAGGGTTTTACTCAAGTTCATGGTCTTCACTATGACGAAACCTTTGCTCCAGTCGCAATGCTTCGCTCCATAAGGATTATCCTAGCGATTGCCGCATTTCATGATTATGAGATTTGGCAAATGGATGTCAAAACCGCCTTCTTGAATGGGATTCTAGAAGAGGAAGTGTATATGACACAACCAGAAGGTTTTGTAGATACATCTAATCCTAGGAAATGAAGGGTTCACCAATACACAATCATTATTTTTAAAGTTAATAATGAAGGGTTCGAAACGCACTAATTAGACTCCTCCAATTAGTTACTAAATTACTTGTTAATTTAGTATATAAAGATCTAGTTACATGCATGACATCAAATGACAAAAACTAGATATAAGAAGAGATTTCCTTACATAAACAATGAGGAAATATTGGGCACAATAAGAAAACTCCTTTTCTTATTGTTCTTGAGCTAACAATTGTTGGATGATCCTCCAAAACCTTGAATCTCCAATGTAGAAGATCTCCTTTAAGTTGCACCAAGAATCAACCCAAATAATCACTACTATTATTAACTAGATAATAGTAGTGATATAACAATACTAATATTATTAATCTATTACTACACTAGTAAAAGATGAATACTAGTATTTAGAGAGAGTTTTGAGAGATGAGGTGAAAAGCCAAAACTAATGCATGCATAATCAATTGGTGAGATAAAAAGAGAACAAAAAGCCCCCTTTTTACCCACCAAAACCGGCCACCCCCACATGGGAAGACCAAAATGCATTATTTTATTTGCATGCTTATGACAAGTGTCTAGTGTCATTATTACTATTATTTATGCATGTAGTAAAAATAAGACCAACCACTATTGCCATTATTTTTACTAGTGTACCATACACATGTACATAAAATGGGTCCATTTTATTTTGTCATTTGTCATACAAATGTAATGTGTGACATGATCAATTATCTCTATAATTGATCACATCAAATAATATACTCTTAACTCTTTAAGTAGTACATTACTATTATATCTATATATAATAGGTCCCATAATAATAATAATAATAATCAATTAGCTAAATTTACAACTCCTTGTAAATATATTAACGGCTAATTACCACTATCCATAAAAGCATACAAAACCTCAACTAATTTAGTAATTAACGTTTAAATACTAAATTAGGTCTTATTTAATCGTATTAAAATAAGACGTAAAATTTATTCAGTCAATTATCGTATAATAGACTAATAAACTTAATCGGACAGAGTTCCAAACTCTATCTCCAATAATTAACTCTCGTTACCATGCATATATCACTATATACGCAAGGAACTAATTAGCTGTATCAGATACAAATAATTAGTCTTCTATTTGGGTCTCATCCTATAGGTGTGACCAAAAGGGATCAGCTGATCACCGCCGTCATACGACAGTAACGTCTAACTCTAGTCAGCTGAGCGTTACCGATTTACGTTAATCAACTGACGTGGAGTATCAATGTACTAATTATCCCAAATATATTCCGCTCATGAGATTTAATATATCAATGCACTATTGTGGAGGACACTCGCTCCAACAATCTCCCACTTGTCCGATACAAGTTGTGCATGTAGCCACTATATTGCGGAGTACTCCTACTCCATCAATGTCTCCTACTTGTCTACACAAGTTGTGCGCTACCGATTCTCTTGTCTCTTTGATGTCACATCCTCCCACTCATCACAAGGTGTCTTTCAGGTCGCACTTGTGATTTAAATATATAATAAGAGTGGTTTTCTCGATCTGGAGAATAACTGTTTGACCGGAAAATCTACCATAGATCTATTTCCGAGCGTGGCCACGCATTTCCAGTTACTTCTCCTCGAGTGGCCCAAGGACGTATGTACCCAACGTGGGTGGACAATTCCTGTTGACCCAACTTATACTGTATAATGCAGATCACCATGACCCAGAAGATGCCCATCAACCTCCTTTCACGGCACGACTTAGGACACCAACCTAAGCCAATCGGAAACTGCACCGACTCAGATAAATGGTCGCCAGTCTAAAGAATCGACTCATAGGAATAAAATAGAAATCCCCGCCACGACCAGGCTTCAACTAATTTGATAAGGGACTCTATTGTGGTCACTGCCCGGCAGAGTGACAATCAGTCTGCCTATGTAAATGACCAGTCATCTCCATGACCCCATGGTCTTGAACTAACCATCGATCAACTTACAATCTTGTCACTCCGAGTCGTCACCTCATTAAGTGACAAGGGGCAAAAATACTATGTTCAAACGTTCACTTGAATAGGGTTCAAGATTGTCTCACAATCCATTCGAATGAACAAAGTATGGGTTTAGTCAAACTAAACAAAAAGTTCATATTGAAACTCGAACAATGAATGCTATTATCATAAATGTAAAAATTGCTACAATATCCAATTATTACATCTTAGATAACTTAAGGAAAATCCGGGACTTTTCTCAATCCCATTGCAACAACATGACCATCATGTTTAGCCTTTGAAAGAGGCTTGGTTAAAGGATCAGCGATATTATCGTCTGTCCCAACCTTACATATATCGATTTCCTTCCTTTCCTCGAGATCTCTTATCACGTGGTATTTCCTAAGTACATGTCTAGACTTATTGCTAGACTTGGGCTCTTTTGCTTGAAAAATGGCCCCGCTGTTATCACAATATATGGTGATAGGATCTTCGACGGAATGGACTACTCCTAGTCCTTCCAAAAACTGACGAATCCAAACAGCTTCCTTTGCAGCTTCCGAAGCCGCGACGTACTCAGCTTCTGTTGTAGAATCCGCGGTGACACTTTGCTTGGAGCTCTTCCAACTAATGGCTCCTCCATTCAACATATAAACATAGCCGGATTGGGATTTCAAATCATCCCGATCGGTTTGGAAACTGGCATCCGTGTAACCTCTTACACGTAATTCAGTATCCCCTCCAAACACTAAGAACAAATCCTTGGTCCTTCGCAAGTACTTAAGGATGTTCTTCACGGCTGTCCAGTGACTTTCACCTGGATTGGCTTGATAACGACTCGTCATGCTCAAAGCATACGAAACATCGGGACGAGTGCACGTCATGGCATACATGATTGATCCAACCGCGGAAGCATATGGGATCAACTTCATGCGTTCAATTTCTTCGGGTGTGGTAGGACACTGTGACTTGCACAAAATGGTACCTTGACTCATGGGAAGAAAGCCTCTCTTAGAGTCTTTCATTTTGAATCGATCAAGAATCTTATCTATATAAGCTTCTTGACTTAATACCAACGTCCTTTTGGATCTATCTCTATGGATCCGAATACCCAAAATACATTGTGCATTTCCGAAATCTTTCATTTGGAAGTGCTTTCCTAGCCACTCCTTTACGGAAGCAAGCATCAGAACGTCATTCCCGATAAGAAGTATGTCATCCACATACAAGACAAGAAAGGTTACCTTACTCCCACTAAACTTCATGTACAAACAAGGTTCCTCGACACTTCGAGCAAAACCATATTGTTTGATAACATGATCAAAGCGTTGATTCCAACTTCTGGACGCTTGCTTAAGACCATAAATGGATCTTTTAAGCTTGCATACCTTCCTAGGATTAGATGTATCTACAAAACCTTCTGGTTGTGTCATATACACTTCCTCTTCTAGAATCCCATTCAAGAAGGCGGTTTTGACATCCATTTGCCAAATCTCATAATCATGAAATGCGGCAATCGCTAGGATAATCCTTATGGAGCGAAGCATTGCGACTGGAGCAAAGGTTTCGTCATAGTGAAGACCATGAACTTGAGTAAAACCCTTTGCCACCAATCTAGCTTTGTAGACATCTCTATGTCCTTCTATGCCATTCTTGATCTTAAAGATCCATTTACACTGAAGAGGTCTCACCTTTTCAGGTAAATCAACCAAATCCCACACTTGGTTTTCGTGCATAGAATCCATTTCGGATCGCATGGCCTGAAGCCATTGCATGGAATCACGACTAGATATGGCCGCCTTGTAGGTGTTAGGCTCGTCACTTTCGCAAAGTAACATGTCTAACGCATCTTCCTCGACAATACCAAGGTATCGATCAGGAGGATGACTAATCCTCGTGGATTTCCTAGGTTCAAAGGGAACAACAACCGTGTCCGAGGAGGAGGGAACGCTTTCCTCCACTTCATTTTCGGTTTGTGGCTCTTGGACTTCATCAAGTTCAAATTTTCTCCCACTCTGTCTTCTAGAAATGAAGTCATTTTCTAGAAAGACAGCGTCACGTGCCACAAACACTTTGTTTTCGTGACGATTGTAGAAGTAATAGCCTTGTGTTTCCTTTGGATACCCTACAAATAGACATTTGTCGGATCTTGGTGCGAGTTTGTTGTCAGACTTGTTCTGAACATATGCCTCACAACCCCAGATTCTCATGAACGACAAATAAGGAACCCTTCCCTTCCATATCTCATATGGTGTCTTATTGGCCGCTTTAGTCGGGCTTCGATTTAGTGAAAATATTGCGGAAAAAATGGCAAAACCCCAAAATGAATCAGGAAGCTCAGTGAGACTCATCATGGACCGAACCATATCTAATAAAGTTCGGTTTCTCCTTTCGGCCACACCATTCAACTGTGGTGTGCCAGGAGGAGTCCATTGTGATACAATGCCACAATCTTTTAGGTGTGAATCAAATTCATTATTTAGGTATTCACCGCCACGATCGGATCGTAGTATTTTAATCTTTTTATCCAATTGGTTCTCTACTTCACTTTGAAACTCTTTGAACTTTTCAAAAGCATCGCTCTTATGCCTCATTAAGTAGACATACCCATATCTACTTAAGTCGTCGGTAAAAGTGATGAAGTAGTTGTAACCACCCCTAGCGGTGATAGTCATTGGGCCACACACATCGGTATGTATAAGGCCCAATACCTCACTTGCTCGTGTTCCTTTACTTGAGAAAGGAGCACGAGTCATCTTGCCTAATATGCAAGACTCGCATACACCATAAGATTCGTAATCAAATGGTTTGAGAAGTTTCGTTGAAACAAGTCTCTTTATGCGTCGTTCGTTTATGTGTCCTAAACGACAATGCCAAAGGTAGGATTGATTAGGTTCACCCGTTTTGAGCTTCTTGTTCTCTACATGATATACATCATTAACATTATCTAGAACATAAATACCTCCGATAGACGTAGCTTTACCATAAACCATGTCATTAAATGAAAAAGTACAACAATTGTCCTTAATCATAAAGGAAAAACCTTCCATATCAAGTACGGAAATAGAGATAATGTTCTTAGTTAAAGTTGGTACGAAATAACAATTATTCAAATACAACTCTAAACCACTAGCTAGAGTGAGTACATAAGTGCCTACGGATATAGCGGCTACTCTAGCTCCATTTCCCATGCGTAGGTCTACATCACCCTTGGCTAGTGCTCGCACGTCCCTCATGCCCTGTAAATGATTACAAAGATGAGAACCACATCCGGTATCTAATACCCAAGTGGAAGTGCAAGTATAGTTAATGTCTATCATATAGAGGGAAGTGAAGACAATACCTGACGGAGTCTCACTCTCGTCTTTCTTGTTCTTCAATTCCTTCAAATATTTGGGACAATTGCGCTTCCAATGTCCCTTGCCATTACAATGATAGCAATCGGCGTCGGCATGTTTGTTAACCTTAGCCTTAGGTTTGCTATTCTCAATAGCTTTCCCTTTGTTCTTGTCTTTTCCATGTCTCTTGAATTTGGTCTTACCCTTGTTTTTACCCTTTTGAACCCCAAGGTTGAGATTCTTCATTTTCATGGAGAGCATGTCTCTCTTCTCACTCCCACTAGCCTCCATGTCCCTCTCCGCTTGGTTGAGGAGTGCATGAAGCTCTTGGAAACTCTTGTCCATGCCATGCATATTATAGTTCACCCTAATTTGGGAGAACTTGGAGGGGAGTGAGTGAAGAATGCGACCGATCGCAAGCTTCTTGGGAATGCTACACCCTAGACGCTCTAGTGTGTCAATATGCTCAATCATCTTGAGCACATGAGGACCCACTTTTTGGCCCTTTTCTAGCTTACCCTCGAAGAATTTCATCATAGCCTCATATTGACGGATATCGGGTGATTGGGAAAAAGCCGTCGTAACCCTTGAGAATATCTCATATGCATTAAGGGTAATGTATTGAAGCTTGAGTTTTGGAGACATTGACCATATCAAGACATTCTTGATATCGTTGGATATCTTCAAATACTCCTCATAAGCGGTCCTTTGTTCCGGAGCGGCTCGAGGACCGGGTTCGTTGGGTGGTGGTTCGTTCAAGTAACGAAGGACGTTATCGGACAACGCCGCACCTTTAATGGTAGACTCCCACTCGATGAAATTACTTCCATCGTCTTTCAAGATACATTTGTCCATAACGGACCTAAGCCAAGAATCCTTTCCGAGTTGAATGGTTGCATTAGTAGCCATAGCGAATTATAAACACTACAACAAAGTTTAGGAAATATTAACATTCATTGTTATATAATTTACTTGTAAAACAATTTTAACAAGTCACTTCATATAATGACCCCTCACGAAATTATATAAGCGATTCCAAGACCCGTATCTAGATAAGAACTAACATCGCATGCAATCCTTATGTAAAAACGGTAAGTCATTACTTGACTAATTCTACCCTAGAACTCTCGGTCGACGGATTTCTACCAAATCCATCTCCTAGCCCCGAAATAACTTTTATTTCGTTGAGTCCAACCCAATCTTGGCATGTGATCTTATCACCCTATTTACCCTAGGTAAAAAGGGTCCACGTTGTGGTTGCCCTAATGAACAAGGGGTTCATAGGTGCTTCAATTGGTAAGGCTAAATCTCAATTCTTTCGATGCATGTGAGAGGTCTTGTCAATATTAGGTTACTAATCACTTATAAGTGAACTAAGTTAGTGATTACGTAAATTGGTGAATTGACAATCGACGAATAAAATTCATGATTGGCGATTTTGGCATGAGCGAGAATAAAGCAAGCATCAAACAAATAAATCCTAGTATGGCCATCTAGCTAATCTAATTAACTAGACTATTACAAAATCGGAAACCAACTCCTTGGTCCCTGGCCTCTTCAATGGAACACCACCAAAAGGCACCGTCTTTTGTCCACCGTCTTGTGTAATCTCCGTCTTCATAATAATAAAATACAAATGATACATAGCATTTCCTATTATACATTTGTATGAATAAAACTATTAATTATTACAAACGGGCGATACGAGATCGCAATTAATTACAACCAAATCGATATTCCCTTTCATTACGGGTAATACCGATTAAAAGACTAGGCCATACTAGGTACAATCTTGCAAAATAAACAATAAATGACATTCATTCATTCAACAACATTAAAATAAATAAAATGCTGTAAAAATCATGCCAAAATCGCCCCATAATTTATCAAGTTCATCCTAGCTCGGTTTTATGGAATTTATTGATTTTTAACCATTAAAAATCATTAATCAACACTTAATTCTCAATTAAGCTCAAACTAATTTTCCAAACCAATTTGGAATTTCAAGAATTAGTCTCCACTAATTTGAAAAATAAAAATTAGTTTGAATTGATTTTATTTGCTAATTTAATCGGTAAATGGTCAATTTTATGAAATAAATACAAATTAAATCATAAAACGTCCAAAATTAAAAATGAATAATTTTGTTCATTCTGGAACATTTCCAGGAACTCCAAAACAAAAAATTGTCCACAAATATTCTCGAATAAAATAGGAACAAATAAATGCATGTTTATCGATTCTTATCTCATAAAAAAACAATAAACATCCCAAAAGGACAAAATAAATTTCAAAAATTTACACATATGTCCATTAACATATGAAGATATGTACACCAAAAAAAAACATGCCCAAAAACAACATGCAACTATTTTTAGTTAACTTTTAACATCAAATAGGCATAAAAACTCGGTTTTTAAGGCATAAATGATTATAAATTAGCAAATAAATTCCAAAAATTACCAAACTCGACCACAACTATTTTGCGGTCATTAGGTATGCATGTACCCAAAAATTTCGTGTGAAACCCATTTTACACACAATTTTCGGTTTTTCCCAAAGTTATCATATAACCCGAAAAAATGTCAAAAATCGACATGCATGCAACAACAAAGCTCTGATACCACTTGAAGGGTTCGAAACCCACTAATTAGACTCCTCTAATTAGTTACTAAATTACTTGTTAATTTAGTATATAAAGATCTAGTTACATGCATGACATCAAATGACAAAAACTAGATATAAGAAGAGATTTCCTTACATAAACAATGAGGAAATATTGGGCACAATAAGAAAACTCATTTTCTTATTGTTCTTGAGCTAACAATTGTATGGATGATCCTCCAAAACCTTGAATCTCCAATGTAGAAGATCTCCTTTAAGTTGCACTAAGAATCAACCCAAATAATCACTAGTATTATTAACTAGATAATAGTAGTGATATAACAATACTAATATTATTAATCTATTACTACACTAGTAAAAGATGAATACTAGTATTTAGAGAGAGTTTTGAGAGATGAGGTGAAAAGCCAAAACTAATGCATGCATAATCAATTGGTGAGATAAAAAGAGAACAAAAAGCCCCCTTTTTACCCACCAAAACCGGCCACCCCCACATGGGAAGACCAAAATGCATTATTTTATTTGCATGCTTATGACAAGTGTCTAGTGTCATTATTACTATTATTTATGCATGTAGTAAAAATAAGACCAACCACTATTGCCATTATTTTTACTAGTGTACCATACACATGTACATAAAATGGGTCCATTTTATTTTGTCATTTGTCATACAAATGTAATGTGTGACATGATCAATTATCTCTATAATTGATCACATCAAATAATATACTCTTAACTCTTTAAGTAGTACATTACTATTATATCTATATATAATAGGTCCCATAATAATAATAATAATAATCAATTAGCTAAATTTACAACTCCTTGTAAATATATTAACGGCTAATTACCACTATCCATAAAAGCATACAAAACCTCAACTAATTTAGTAATTAACGTTTAAATACTAAATTAGGTCTTATTTAATCGTATTAAAATAAGACGTAAAATTTATTCAGTCAATTATCGTATAATAGACTAATAAACTTAATCGGACAGAGTTCCAAACTCTATCTCCAATAATTAACTCTCGTTACCATGCATATATCACTATATACGCAAGGAACTAATTAGCTGTATCAGATACAAATAATTAGTCTTCTATTTGGGTCTCATCCTATAGGTGTGACCAAAAGGGATCAGCTGATCACCGCCGTCATACGACAGTAACGTCTAACTCTAGTCAGCTGAGCGTTACCGATTTACGTTAATCAACTGACGTGGAGTATCAATGTACTAATTATCCCAAATATATTCCGCTCATGAGATTTAATATATCAATGCACTATTGTGGGAGAAAATTTGAACTTGATGAAGTCCAAGAGCCACAAACCGAAAATGAAGTGGAGGAAAGCGTTCCCTCCTCCTCGGACACGGTTGTTGTTCCCTTTGAACCTAGGAAATCCACGAGGATTAGTCATCCTCCTGATCGATACCTTGGTATTGTCGAGGAAGATGCGTTAGACATGTTACTTTGCGAAAGTGACGAGCCTAACACCTACAAGGCGGCCATATCTAGTCGTGATTCCATGCAATGGCTTCAGGCCATGCGATCCGAAATGGATTCTATGCACGAAAACCAAGTGTGGGATTTGGTTGATTTACCTGAAAAGGTGAGACCTCTTCAGTGTAAATGGATCTTTAAGATCAAGAATGGCATAGAAGGACATAGAGATGTCTACAAAGCTAGATTGGTGGCAAAGGGTTTTACTCAAGTTCATGGTCTTCACTATGACGAAACCTTTGCTCCAGTCGCAATGCTTCGCTCCATAAGGATTATCCTAGCGATTGCCGCATTTCATGATTATGAGATTTGGCAAATGGATGTCAAAACCGCCTTCTTGAATGGGATTCTAGAAGAGGAAGTGTATATGACACAACCAGAAGGTTTTGTAGATACATCTAATCCTAGGAAGGTATGCAAGCTTAAAAGATCCATTTATGGTCTTAAGCAAGCGTCCAGAAGTTGGAATCATCGCTTTGATCATGTTATCAAACAATATGGTTTTGCTCGAAGTGTCGAGGAACCTTGTTTGTACATGAAGTTTAGTGGGAGTAAGGTAACCTTTCTTGTCTTGTATGTGGATGACATACTTCTTATCGGGAATGACGTTCTGATGCTTGCTTCCGTAAAGGAGTGGCTAGGAAAGCACTTCCAAATGAAAGATTTGGGAAATGCACAATGTATTTTGGGTATTCGGATCCATAGAGATAGATCCAAAAGGACGTTGGTATTAAGTCAAGAAGCTTATATAGATAAGATTCTTGATCGATTCAAAATGAAAGACTCTAAGAGAGGCTTTCTTCCCATGAGTCAAGGTACCATTTTGTGCAAGTCACAGTGTCCTACCACACCCGAAGAAATTGAACGCATGAAGTTGATCCCATATGCTTCCGCGGTTGGATCAATCATGTATGCCATGACGTGCACTCGTCCCGATGTTTCGTATGCTTTGAGCATGACGAGTCGTTATCAAGCCAATCCAGGTGAAAGTCACTGGACAGCCGTGAAGAACATCCTTAAGTACTTGCGAAGGACCAAGGATTTGTTCTTAGTGTTTGGAGGGGATACTGAATTACGTGTAAGAGGTTACACGGATGCCAGTTTCCAAACCGATCGGGATGATTTGAAATCCCAATCCGGCTATGTTTATATGTTGAATGGAGGAGCCATTAGTTGGAAGAGCTCCAAGCAAAGTGTCACCGCGGATTCTACAACAGAAGCTGAGTACGTCGCGGCTTCGGAAGCTGCAAAGGAAGCTGTTTGGATTCGTCAGTTTTTGGAAGGACTAGGAGTAGTCCATTCCGTCGAAGATCCTATCACCATATATTGTGATAACAGCGGGGCCATTTTTCAAGCAAAAGAGCCCAAGTCTAGCAATAAGTCTAGACATGTACTTAGGAAATACCACGTGATAAGAGATCTCGAGGAAAGGAAGGAAATCGATATATGTAAGGTTGGGACAGACGATAATATCGCTGATCCTTTAACCAAGCCTCTTTCAAAGGCTAAACATGATGGTCATGTTGTTGCAATGGGATTGAGAAAAGTCCCGGATTTTCCTTAAGTTATCTAAGATGTAATAATTGGATATTGTAGCAATTTTTACATTTATGATAATAGCATTCATTGTTCGAGTTTCAATATGAACTTTTTGTTTAGTTTGACTAAACCCATACTTTGTTCATTCGAATGGATTGTGAGACAATCTTGAACCCTATTCAAGTGAACGTTTGAACATAGTATTTTTGCCCCTTGTCACTTAATGAGGTGACGACTCGGAGTGACAAGATTGTAAGTTGATCGATGGTTAGTTCAAGACCATGGGGTCATGGAGATGACTGGTCATTTACATAGGCAGACTGATTGTCACTCTGCCGGGCAGTGACCACAATAGAGTCCCTTATCAAATTAGTTGAAGCCTGGTCGTGGCGGGGATTTCTATTTTATTCCTATGAGTCGATTCTTTAGACTGGCGACCATTTATCTGAGTCGGTGCAGTTTCCGATTGGCTTAGGTTGGTGTCCTAAGTCGTGCCGTGAAAGGAGGCTGATGGGCATCTTCTGGGTCATGGTGATCTGCATTATACAGTATAAGTTGGGTCAACAGGAATTGTCCACCCACGTTGGGTACATACGTCCTTGGGCCACTCGAGGAGAAGTAACTGGAAATGCGTGGCCACGCTCGGAAATAGATCTATGGTAGATTTTCCGGTCAAACAGTTATTCTCCAGATCGAGAAAACCACTCTTATTATATATTTAAATCACAAGTGCGACCTGAAAGACACCTTGTGATGAGTGGGAGGATGTGACATCAAAGAGACAAGAGAATCGGTAGCGCACAACTTGTGTAGACAAGTAGGAGACATTGATGGAGTAGGAGTACTCCGCAATATAGTGGCTACATGCACAACTTGTATCGGACAAGTGGGAGATTGTTGGAGCGAGTGTCCTCCACAATAGTGCATTGATATATTAAATCTCATGAGCGGAATATATTTGGGATAATTAGTACATTGATACTCCACGTCAGTTGATTAACGTAAATCGGTAACGCTCAGCTGACTAGAGTTAGACGTTACTGTCGTATGACGGCGGTGATCAGCTGATCCCTTTTGGTCACACCTATAGGATGAGACCCAAATAGAAGACTAATTATTTGTATCTGATACAGCTAATTAGTTCCTTGCGTATATAGTGATATATGCATGGTAACGAGAGTTAATTATTGGAGATAGAGTTTGGAACTCTGTCCGATTAAGTTTATTAGTCTATTATACGATAATTGACTGAATAAATTTTACGTCTTATTTTAATACGATTAAATAAGACCTAATTTAGTATTTAAACGTTAATTACTAAATTAGTTGAGGTTTTGTATGCTTTTATGGATAGTGGTAATTAGCCGTTAATATATTTACAAGGAGTTGTAAATTTAGCTAATTGATTATTATTATTATTATGGGACCTATTATATATAGATATAATAGTAATGTACTACTTAAAGAGTTAAGAGTATATTATTTGATGTGATCAATTATAGAGATAATTGATCATGTCACACATTACATTTGTATGACAAATGACAAAATAAAATGGACCCATTTTATGTACATGTGTATGGTACACTAGTAAAAATAATGGCAATAGTGGTTGGTCTTATTTTTACTACATGCATAAATAATAGTAATAATGACACTAGACACTTGTCATAAGCATGCAAATAAAATAATGCATTTTGGTCTTCCCATGTGGGGGTGGCCGGTTTTGGTGGGTAAAAAGGGGGCTTTTTGTTCTCTTTTTATCTCACCAATTGATTATGCATGCATTAGTTTTGGCTTTTCACCTCATCTCTCAAAACTCTCTCTAAATACTAGTATTCATCTTTTACTAGTGTAGTAATAGATTAATAATATTAGTATTGTTATATCACTACTATTATCTAGTTAATAATAGTAGTGATTATTTGGGTTGATTCTTGGTGCAACTTAAAGGAGATCTTCTACATTGGAGATTCAAGGTTTTGGAGGATCATCCAACAATTGTTAGCTCAAGAACAATAAGAAAAGGAGTTTTCTTATTGTGCCCAATATTTCCTCATTGTTTATGTAAGGAAATCTCTTCTTATATCTAGTTTTTGTCATTTGATGTCATGCATGTAACTAGATCTTTATATACTAAATTAACAAGTAATTTAGTAACTAATTGGAGGAGTCTAATTAGTGCGTTTCGAACCCTTCATTATTAACTTTAAAAATAATGATTTTCCAGAAAATAATATTTTTTTTCAGATTTCCAAAATTCCAGATTTATTTAAAATGCCAAAAATTGAGAATTTAAACGACAAACACGGTTTTAACGATAAACGATGATTTAAAGTGATTAATTAATTCACCCACTTTAAAATTCCGAAAAATTATGAAAAATTTCAGAAAATTCTTTTTGAACAGAAAAATCATCCACGAAATATTCCAGACTAAAATAAAATGTTTAAGTGCTAGAAATAAAAATCGGTTTTTAATCGTTTTTGTTCATAAACGGTAAAAATTCAATAATCGATATGAAAAAAATATCAGAAGAATACCAAATTATTAACAATCATCAAAATCAACATTTTTATAGAATATAATCATACATTACAAGTTTAGGCCGAATATTATGATTTTACAAATTAATATAACAATTTAATCGTTGATCTCGTAAAAGCGATAAAAATATCGAAACATGAAAATTTTCAACTTAAAATTTTTTTCCAGATTATATGACATACATATATTGTCAAAAATGAAATATAAAAATATACATGAAATTACACAATTAAAATCACGAAATACCGAGTAACATCAACGTTACCTCCAGTCCAAATCGGAATCAATAATATACTTGTCGATATCGGGATTGTCCACGAAACCTACCATACACGAAATTCATGGTAGAAAAATACACGAGAAAAACTAAGAAAATCACGGTGAATAACGATAAAAAACACCATCGATTATTACCTTAACGATAGGCTCGGAAAGAGGATTAATTCGACGCTAAAAAATGAGACGATTAGGACTCGATTTGAACAAAAATCAGCCAAGAGAAGATGAGGAGTAACACGGCCAAAGGATGATGAGGAAGATGATGTTGTAACAATATTTTTTAATGCACAAATGAATGTAATGGAGAGAGGAATGGTTTTAAGCATAAATGGAATTAAAATGGATGAAGAATCCAATGTGGTATCATCAATGTGGAATCCAATGAGGAATCGAATGAGGTTAAGAGGGAGTGTGAAGAGTGTTTGGGATAAATTCCGTATCCTAAAGAAATGACATGGAATACTCCCGGTCAAAAAATCAAAAGATCACATACGAAGAAACTGCGGAATAACATCCGAAAGTCAAAAGTCAAAGTCGTAAAAGTCGGAAATTCGATACAAGAGGAAGTCAACAAAGAGATTAAAGCCCGGTATTGATGTTGGGCCAACTAGCAGCCGAATCTGGAAAATGGGCCGGAAATGAGTTAACACCAATGAGAGCCCTATCCCACGCAAAAGAATAGGTCAGCAACAACTCCCTAAAAGCGAGGAACCGATCCACCAGAGCAGGAGAGAATCGAGGAAACGGAAAAGAGGGGATTATAAACCCCAGAACGACCTCGCTGAAAGCGATCATTCAACACAACTTCAACCCTACTTCAGAAAACCTACGAGAAAATATTAGCCTCCAATAGCTAGAAATCAATACTTTGTACTCCAGATTACTCCAAGTTGTTCTTAGTTGATACTTTGGCGGGATTCCGACTCCCCCCGCGGTTTTTCCCACATTTGGGTTTCCGCGTCACCAATTCCTGTGTCTCTTCGCTTTCTTTTCATGTTTCATATTCGTAGGCTCGATTTACTTGTTAATTTATTGGCCTTAGTTCGATCACTTTAACCCACAACCCGAATAGAAACCCGGTAAATTTTTACCAAAACAATTTGGCGCCCACCGTGGGGCACAGTGATCGTTTACTAGCCAAATCACGCAGCAAAGTAACTTGCGTGTCAACATGTCTGGATCCGGCCAAAACCTCGCCAACACTTCCGCTCAATCTACCGAAGAAACACCTTCCTCAGGGATGACAAGCACGTTCGCCACACCGTCCGCTCAGGTGACTCCAGTTAGCCAGGCGATAGGACAGGCGCTGAGCGCCTCAACACCACCTCAGGGGCCCTCAGCACCAAGGGCATCCAACCCACTCGCAACCAGCGGAGGGGGGACGCCAGCTAGGGCGATAGCTCATGGAGGATTGTTCGGAGACGCCTCCAGAACTCTGCTAGCACCAGATCCCATGGCAGAGATACTCCAGGGGATCAACACCCTGCGCCAGGCGGTGAAGAGCCTGCAGAAGGACAAACGGGATATCAAGGCTCAGATGAAGGCGGCGTCAAGACCACCACCCGTACCAATCCAGTCGTCACCCGAGGTCCAGTTCACGACGCCTGAGGAAACACCAAGCTCCCACAGAGAGTCTGTCACCAGCGGGCAAATTTCCAAGTCGTTCCCTCAGGAACTGGTTACCAGGCTGGATTTGGAGTTGGCACCACCTAGCCAGGCCATGATACCCAGAGGGCTGGGCTATTTGACTCATGGATCTGCCCCCATCGCAGGTAATCCTTTCTTTAGCCTTGAAAATCGAGAGGTTAATCCGTTGTCTTTTGCAGGTACCCCCGCTCAACAAGCACCAGAATGGCCACCGGTAAGTTCGCCAGGAGTGTGCACCCCAGCCAACAACCGCCTCCCGCCAGAGCTGGGTAGGGCGCCTACCCCCAGTCAGCAAGCATCCGGGTGGCAGCCGAGAGTAACGGTCAATCCAGTGGTCGCCAGTCCTTACCCTGAAGCAGCTTGGCCGTCCCAAAACTCACCTAAGGTGGCCTCAGGATGGCGGCCCGAGCCTGCCGTCATTATGTCCCTTCCGCCTCCACCCCCGATCAGTCGCCACCTTGGAGGACCCCAGACAGGGAGTACCCCTTTTAGTTTCTTTCCTCCTGCTCCTAACCCTCCTGCAGGAACAAACATTGCTGCAGACCAGCAGCACCAAGAGCTGAAGGAGCTAAGGGAGCTGATCAGCAAAATCCCTGGAATGCCACGCCCCCTGGAGAGAGCAGCCAGAGACAGCTATGCAGATTCGCCCTTCACCGACGACTTGGCTGGCGTTGCTGTGCCCAAGGGTTTTGTGCCACCAGCCATGACGCTTTATGATGGCACTGCATACCCTTTGGATCACATCAACCAATACAAGCAAAAAATGATGGTGGTAACCGCCACAGGGACTCTGAAGGAAGCCTGAATGTGCAAGGGGTTTGGCTCCACCCTCTCAGGGGCAGCCCTTCACTGGTTCGTGGGCCTGCCAAATAGAAGTATCACCTCCTTTGCCGATCTGGTCAATGCCTTCAACCAACAGTTCGCCAGCAGCAGGAAGCCGGAGAAGCAGACCAGTGATTTGTACAGGGTGGTGCAGAAGTTCGAGGAGTCCACGCGAGATTTCCTCAACAGATTCAACAGAGAGAAAGTGACTATTCCCAGATGTGACGTAGCCACCGCCATAGAAGCCTTTCGTCAAGGGCTCCTCCAAGATTCGGATCTTTACAAATATCTCACCAAGTATCCATGTGCTACATTCGAAGATGTATAAACCAAAGCGATGACAGCCATCAGATTAGAAGAAGATTCGGGCCCCAGAAGAGCTTCCTATGGTTCTGAGCATGTCTCCAGAAAGGCACCAGCAGAGAAGAGAGGCGAAAGGTCCAAACCCTATGACAGGAGTGTGCACAAAGTTTCTGAAGAGAGAGATGGGAAGGAGAGTCCCGCACTCCCACCTAAAATCAGTGAGTACGGATTCTCTACCAACCTTACTGGTCAAGGCCCTGAAGGAGTTGGGGCGCAAAGTCAGGTGGCCCAGGAGACAAGAATATGCCAACGACCGTCGAGATGCCAGCAAGAGGTGTGAGTTTCACGACAACATTGGGCACAACACCGAAGAATGTGTCCTCCTCAGGAAGGAAGTGAAGTTCCACTATGATCAGGGAAACCTGGATCATCTGATATCCAGAAGCTCTAGCAGGGTAAATGCGGCAGATCAGGTGTTGCCCTCGCCCATCCGCTATGCACCAGAGTCGTCAATGTGATCACAGGAGGATCGGAATTGTGTGGCCAAACTTATTCAGCAGCCAAGAGGCACGCTTTCCAATCCAGGGGAGACAAACCAGAATACTCCTGCAGAATCAGCTGTCCAGACCTCCCAGTCGTCACCTTTGACGAATCTGATGCAGAACCGTCTCCGAAATCTCACCACGACGCCCTAAACATCACGCTCTCCATAGGGAACTGCACTGTGAAGAAAATACTGGTGGACACCGGAAGCTCTGTTAACCTAATTATGTTAGAGACTTTGCAGAACATGGGGTTCAGCGAGGAGGACCTGAACAGAAAAGCAGTCCCTCTCGTAGGCTTCAGTGGGGAAACCAAATACTTCCTGGGGGAGATCACGATTCCTACCTACGCAGGAGGCGTAAACAAGCAAGTGCGGTACCTGGTCATTGATGGTCCTTCTACTTACAACGTGATCCTGGGAAGACCGTGGATACATGAAATGAAAGCCATCACCTCCACCTACCACCAGTGTTTGAAGTTCCCCACGCCTTGGGGAGTACAGAAGATCAGCGGTGATCAGAGGGAGGCCAAAGACTGCTACAGAGTGGCGCTGAAGAAGACGGCAAGTCCTCCAGCATAGCAACTACAGAGCCTTCACCTACCCCTGCTAGAGTATCTCGAACCCCCTCAGGCGGAGGTAGATGAAGTCAACCTAGACAAGCACCATCCTGAGCGAAAAGTGTTGATCGGATCGGAATGCACAGGTAACACACGACAAAACCTTATTGAATTATTAAAAACTAACATGGATTGTTTTGCTTGGTCCCATGATGATATGGTAGGAATAGATCCGAGCATCATAACCCACAGGTTAAGTGTGGACCCAAGCTACAAACCGATCCAGCAGAAAAGGAGGAAGTTTGCTCCAGAGAGGAATCAAGTTATTAACCAAGAGGTGGATAACTTGCTGGCTACTGGAAAAATCAGAGAGGTAAAGTATCCAGAGTGGTTATCCAACGTGGTGGTAGTCCCAAAAAAGAACGGCAAGTGGAGAGTGTGCGTCGACTTCACCGATTTGAACAAGGCGTGCCCAAAAGATCCCTTTCCTCTGCCACACATAGATGCCATGGTAGACGCCACAGCAGGCCATGAGATGCTGACCTTCCTTGACGCGTGGAGTGGCTACAATCAAATCAAAATGCACCCGGCCGATCAGGAGAAAACCGCCTTCAGATCTGAGAGAGGTATCTATTGCTACAATGTCATGCCCTTTGGTCTGAAAAATGCAAGGTCCACCTACCAGAGGTTGGTCAACATGATGTTCAAGAAACAAATCGGCAATACAATGGAGGTATATATTGATGATATGGTTGTCAAGTCCAAGCAAGCTTCACAACACGCAGCGCACCTAGAAGACACCTTCAACACCCTGAGAGAGTACAAGATGAAGTTGAACCCATCCAAGTGTACGTTCGGGGTATCTTGTGGAAAATTCCTAGGATACATGGTCATCCAGAGGGGAATTGAAGCCAGTACAGAGCAGATCAAAGCCATTCAGCAGCTGGAGTCCCTACAGAAACCGAAGGACGTGCAGCGGTTGACTGGAAGGATTGCCGCCCTGAATAGGTTTATCTCCAGATCCTCAGATAGATGCCGATTGTTCTACGACGTCCTGAAGAAGGCTCAGAGGTTCGACTGGACAGAGGAGCACGAGAGAGCATTCAAGGAACTGAAGCACTACTTGACCACTCCACCACTCCTATCAAAGCCGTAACCTGGAGAGCCGCTCTTCTTGTATCTTTCAGTAACTGAGGTGGCAGTCAGCGCAGTGCTGGTAAGGGAACACGAAGAAGCACAGCATCCCGTCTACTATGTCAGTAAGTCTCTGCTCCCTGCAGAGACCAGGTACACATCCCTCGAAAAACTCGTACTCGCACTCGTTACAGCATCATATAAACTGCGTCCTTATTTTGAATCACATACTATATCTGTAATAACAAACTATCCACTAAAAGCTATTATGAGAAAACCTGAGTTATCAGGGAGAATGGCCAAGTGGTCCATACACTTGAGCGGATTCGACCTGAAATTTGTCCCCAGAACAGCGATAAAGTCCCAGGCGTTAGCAGACTTCGTATCCGACTTCAGCCCAGCACTGCAGACCCAGGCAGAAAAAGACATCCTTCTCCTTGAGGAGGATAAGAGCGAACTGGTGTGGAAGCTCAATGTAGATGGAGCCTCCAACATGCGGGGATCCGGAGCAGGATTAGTTTTGAAGTCTCCTCAGGGGGATCTCATAGTCCAAGCAGTGCGATGCGAATTCCGAACAACGAACAATGAAGCAGAATATGAAGCTCTAATCCTAGGGCTCCAGTTGGCCCTAGACCTCAAAATCAAGCGATTAGAGGTATATGGTGACTCCAAACTAATAGTGAACCATATGAATGGCCTATACGCAGCAAAAGATTCCAAGATGGTAGCTTACCTTGAAGTGGCAAAGAGTCTCTCCCAAAGGTTCGAAGAATTTGCAATCAGCCAAGTTCTAAGGGAGAAAAACGTGGAAGCAGACGCCTTAGCAACCCTGGGGGCAACCTTCAAACCAGGAGAAGTGTCCACCATACCCATATTACACATGTTAGAGCCAGCAATCTGGAAGAGCGCAGACGCAGGGAAGTGGGAAACACCAGAGGAGGATACACCAGAGCTGGGGATGCAATGGTTTCAGGAGGCTAGGATCTACAGCACCACAGCAGATCAGGAGGAAATCTCAGACTGGAGAAAACCCTACAAGGATTGGTTGCAAGACGATATTCTGCCAGCAGACAAAAGAGAAGCCCGAAGTTTCCGGATGAAGGCATCTAGATATACCCTCATTGATGGCGTAGTATTTAAAAGATCTACCGCCGGACCATACCAGAGATGCCTAAGTCAAGAGGAAGCAGAGATGGTATTGCATGATCTCCACAGCGGAGAATGTGGAAATCATGCAGGGGGCAAGAGTCTATCTAGCAAAGCACTTCGCCAAGGCTATTATTAGGCAACAATGCGCAGAGACGCCAGAGAGTACGTTAAAAAATGCGACGCTTGCCAAAGACACGCATCGGTCAACCACCAGCCAGCAGAACCACTACATCCAATAATCTCCCCTTGGCCTTTCATGAAGTGGGGAATGGATATTGTGGGGATGTTACCAAGAGCACCAGGAAATAAAGTGTTCATGCTTGCAATGACCGACTACTTCTCCAAGTGGATAGAGGCAGAAGCGTTCCCTCAGGTGACTGAGAAGCAGGTTATATCCTTTATTAAGCGTAACATTATCTGCAGGTTTGGCGTTCCCTCAGAAATCATCTGCGACAACGGCTCCCAATTTATTGGCAACAAAATGGAGGTCTACTGTGCCAGGTGGAATATCACCCTAAACAAGTCTACCCCCAGAAATCCTCAGTCCAACGGGCAGGCGGAATCTAGCAACAAAATTGTAATGGATAATCAGAAGAGGAGACTAGAGGAGGCAGGGGGCAGATGGGCAGAGGAGCTTCCTCTGGTGCTGTGGTCCGACAGAACGACACCTAAGGTGGCTACAGGGCAGACGCCTTTTAGCCTGGTCTTTGGTGCTGAAGCGGTCATCCCTGCAGAGGTGAGGGTACCCACCCACTGATATGGATGCATAACAGAAGAAAGAAACCAGGTGGAGATGGCAAATAGCTTGGACACTATAGATGAACTCAGAACTGATGCTCAGATCAGAATGGCCTCCTACAGGCAGACAGTCGCCAGAAGCTACAACAAAAATATTAAAGTCAGAGTCCTACAAGAAGGAGATCTGGTCCTCAGAAGGGTATTCTAGAACACCAGAAACCAGCAAGCGGGGAAATTGGCCTACACCTAAGAAGGACCTTACCAAGTGGAGAAAGTAGTTGGAAATGGAGCATACCAACTCATGACCGTGGAAGGAGAGGTTATTCAAAAACCTTGGAACATAGTACATCTGAAAAAATACTTCTGCTGAGTAAAAACCACCAGAAGTATAGGCCACAGTCGCCAGAAATAAGGTATTCAATCTGCCAGATACACTTCCACCAGAGTCCAGGTAACCATATCTGCTGTCTTTGAAACTCTACTCTATTTTCCATAACATCCCTCAGGTCGCAAGATTTTTGACATCCGAGGCAGAATTTAATTTTGGAAAACTTTAGACTTAGTTCATTTTCATATATCTCAAAACTTGATCAGATTTCTGCATAAAAAAAAAATCGCTTTTCTTTTATCTCAGAATTTCAAAACCTTTTCACAAATTTTCAAAACCTGACTTTGTCGCATTCTTTGAGTTTTTTGCCACAAGTTTATGTTTATTCTCTTTCACGCACTTACGAAGCTAAATTTTACCCTCACACGTCTTAAACTCACTCTTGTTAACACTTTCAAACAAGATAAAAATTTCATCCTTTACCGGTTATTCTACCAACTGATATGGGTAACTGATCTGGTGGAATGTATAATCTCCACAGAAGGCGTGCGTCTTGTGCTGAGTGCCTACAACCAGGATATTACAAGTCTCCTGCGCCACTCAACACCCACGCAAAGCGTGGCACCTCCGACTGAGTGGGCGAACAAAATCCCAGGCCACCACCTATCAAGGGTCGACCATACAAACAAAGGCATGCATACAACAGACGACAATAATCAAAAACACAGAAACATCACAAAGTAAGCAAACGCATTTTTTAACAGAGAAACAAGTTCAAACCCTCTGCTCCCCCGAGCAGAGGTAAAATTCAAAGTATTCTGCTCCCTTGAGCAGAGGAAATCCAAAACGATCAAATTTTAACAGAGTATTTTTATGCCACGCAGGGCAGAAACATCATAAAGTAACAGGCTGAACAGCCTAGATATTCTCCTCAGGAGGGAGAGAAGCAAGGGGTTCCACGACCATAGCATCAACATCCTCAGGTTCAGGCGCCTCTTGAGCTGCTGGGGAAGAGGAAACCGACTCCTCCACAACCTCCCCCTCGCCCCCAGCAAGCATCTCCAAATCAAAGCCGTCGGGGAACTTTTCCTCCATCCTCTTCTGCAGAGCAGCCAGGTCCCAGCTCGTATGCTTCCCTGCAGAGAAGGTGCTGACCATCTGGATCTCAGTGCTCAGAGCAGACAAGCTGAGAACCCCTTCCATGTTCTCCTGCAGCCTGACCACTTTCTCCTGAAGGCTGGAGTTGGCATCCTGAACCTTAGCAAGCTCAGCCCGCACCTCCTCCACAGCCGCCCTCTGGTTCTCCCCTTCAGCAAGTTGTCCGTTGACCTGGTCCAGCTCTCCCTTCAGCCTTGCAGCCTCCTCCTCTAGCCTTGCAGCCTTCTCCTCCAGCCTTGCAGCCTTCTCCTCCAGCCTCAGAGCCTCCGCCCTAGCATGGCCCACCTCCTCAGACAGATGAGCATTCTCAGACTGCATCCTTCCCCCCAGATCCCTGAGGTGAGATACCCCGCCTTTCAAAAACAAAGCCATTTGAGGGGCCTGACCAGAAAGACGACCATCATCAGCATGATACCAAAGAAAATAGAAGATTCAGGGGTTAAAAGAACAAACGTGGGTGGGAAAATTACCTCAAAGGCATGGACAGAAAGGTGAGTGGCCACCTCAGTGAGAGGTTCCCTGGCCATCACCACTTCTGAACCAGGAAAGAGAAGCTGATCCAAAGGAGCTAGGTCCTTCAAGCCCCTGATAGTCCTGAAATCCTTGGGAAAGGACAGCAGGATGTCCTCCGGGTCACACTCAGCAGAGTGTGGAACGGAAGGTTGAGGAGAGTCAGGCACGTGGATCACCGGAGTCTCATCTGCAGAGCCAGCTTGTACAGGAGGAGTGGGGATGCGTTTCCTTTTGGGACCAGTTGAGGGAGCAGGGGATGAGCCAGAACCCCTCCTGGAGGACGAGCGAGCAGCCATGCTCTTTCTCTTAGCCCTGACCCGGTCCAAGGTCATCGGAGTTTTGGAGTTGCCTAACGAAGACAGCAAAGCAAAATCAGTCACACGCCCACCAAAAAACAAAAGGAATCAACATATTCAACAAACTAGTCCTCACCGGAAGACATAGCGCCAGATATGGGAGGACAAGTTCCGTTACCAGAGGGAACGAAGAGGTTATTGAAGGAGAGCTGCTCAGAACTCAAACTAGAGAGCTTGGCAGCAAAGTCAAGAATGGGCGTCACCCCCTTAAGCTGCTGAAGACCTGTAACATGAAACCAGTAAGCAACGTAAGTGTGTAAGAAGATCTAAGAGCCAAAGATACGACGAGTACCTGTGACAGGTCCCCACTCTGAGTAGAGATAATCATGGGGAAGGGGGAGAAGAAAATCAGTCTTCACAAAAACAAAGTCTCTGAACCAGTCTGCGTCTGGAGGGTTGGCAGGGAAGATTATACCAGGGAAGTTCTTATCCTTTACGCGCATCGTCACCTGGCCACGTCCCAGGGGCCGCACCTAGAACACGACACAGACATCGCGCAGAGAAAAGTCCTTTTGATAGCGATGGTTCAGCACGCAGAAGGACAATAAAACCCTCCAGGTGTGAGGGACCAGCTGACAAGGGCCCAGTTTGTAGCAGTTCAGAAGCTCCTGAACCAAAGGAGGAAAAGGAAAGCGCAAGCCCAAGAGGAAGGGGTAGGCATACATGTGTGGACATGACATAGGTCCATCCCGACGCGGCCACGCGCGGGTTTGGGTAGGCGAATGAATCTCCATATGAAACGGATCGAATTGAAATTTTGGTCTATGTGGAGTCGCCACCGAATTTTGTGGTTATTCGGAACCATTCGAGCCCACTCTATGTCGTAGTGGTCCGTATACAAAATACGGCCCATTTCCGATGTTAGAGTTTATTGGGCTCGTCCCTTTGCATTTGATACCAATACCGACATTATCGGATATTGTGTATTGAATGACTCTCGTGCGCCAACGGTTTCGGGCATCCGGAAACCGAGGTTCTGAGTAAGGGGTGAGGGTACGTGTTGGGAAGCCCACAAAGGACACCCAACCCCGCCCGCACATTAGCGGCCTCTACTAAGAATTCGAATGACTTACAATACGCGCGCTAGTTAAACGGGAAAATGATATGCAAAGAGTATTTTCCCTAAACATGTGAATTGAATTTGAGAAGGGTTTCTAAGTCAATTTAATGCAATTAATTCTACGTCAAAGTGGAATTTAGCATGCTGGTTCATTTAGTACAATAAACGAACAAGAATTAAATTGACAAAAGAGACAAACAAACGGTTAGTAACGGTAAATCGATATTAACGGTTTGTGCAAATAATGAATTGAATTGAATGATGTACAAGATGATGCATGGTTCGAAAAGATAGTATACACGTGATTAATTATGCATGTGTTGACCTAAGTCGTAAAATACTATCGGGTTTGGAAAATAGAATAATGTACGACTCGCGTTTGTAGTCGTTATGAGGCCACTCGATCGAGTGGTCGATAGACTCGACCGAGTAGGCCCTGAAAAGGCGTTTCTGTTTCGTGGTGCAGACCGTACTCGGCCGAGTTATGGACCAACTCGGTCGAGTACATGGCCACTCGATCGAGTCACTGTGAGACTCGATCGAGTGGGTGTCATGACAGACGTTCTGGTCCGGTTTTGAGGTGCCACTCGACCGAGTGGGTTAGGCACTCGGTCGAGTGCCCCCTGTACGAATTGTAATTCGTTTGTAATTTTGATGTTGAAATTGCTTTTGATTTTTGGGAGTTTGACGATTTTACCGAATCGGACATGAATATTGCACAATTTACGCTCGACGTGGTTTTTTATAAATCGCAAATTTTGTTGAACCGAGTATAAATATTGCTGAATTTATACTCGACTCTAACTTTGAATACTCGTTATATTCCACACTCGATTATTTGAATCGATATGGAATATTAGAGTGAAATAGAAAATAAATAAATTGATTTTAGCCGTTTTGAATTAATTATCGCTATATGAACAAATCACATTAATTAATTCATATGACTTGATTACTAGATTCGATATCCAATTATGGGATTAGTATCGAATATGAAATCGACGCTTTATTTGAAAAATAAATAAAAAGAACTTGATTCCCTCGACTTCTCCGACATCGGAATAAATCCCTAGGGATTGTGACGTCGGATCCGTGTCAACGGGTTTCGACCCTTATTAAATATAATGCTTATTTTTGAAAGTCGATGTGATGTGGGAATGACAATAATGGTATAACGATATGAAAATTATTGTTGAAGTTGACCTATCTCAATAATCGAGTAATCGGGATATCGGAACAAGCGACCGTCAACTCGTGTGCAGTACACTTGTATATTCGGATTTCCTTATTCCAATATCACTCATACTTGACACAAATTGATAGGTATTTTAATGTTTTGATACTAGTATTATACTATCGATATTAATGATGCGATAATAACGATAGAAATAAAATAAAGAAAACGCGACCCGTAAGAAGACGACATGACGCGAGAAGGAGGAAAAGAAAAGGAGAGACGGGGTTTTGACACCCTCAACCTACATGTTCTTGTCTCGGAATAAGGCTCGTAAATGTGGCTATAACACGGGAGTCTTCGAGGTGTATGGAGGCTAAGTTGTGGTGGCTCGGGTCGAATTCCTAAAACTAGGTTTAGGGTTTGCTAATGTCGATTTTCCTAGGGTTTGTCTAGGGTTTGTAAAAGACGTAGTATGTGTGTAAAAGTTGTGATTAGGGTTGTAAGGTTGTGAAAAAAAAGGTTGAATTTGAGGTGGTAAAAGTTGTTGAAGAGGGGTGCATGAGGGTTGCTTATATAGGAAAAGCTAAGGCTCCGGTTTAGGGTTACTCGACCGAGTAGGCAGCTGACTTGGTCGAGTGGGCTTGTGCGTCAGCCGTCGGGCCTAAATAAGGGCCCACTCGATCGAGTGGGTGAGGCACTCGATCGAGTGGCCCAGCTGGGTCGCGCGGGTCACTCGCTTGGACCTTGACCAATGGATATTTGATGAGTTTGAGTTTGAATTGGGCTTTTGATATTTGAGGGGTTGTTTGGTGTGTCTCGGAAACGACTTTGACCGGGATTGACCCAATCGTGACGAGTCGGTTTTAATTCCGGTGTCGGTTTTGGCCCGAATTAGCCTTATTTGATTGGAAACGGCCCGCTGGGCCTGGATTTGAGGTTGATTTTGTGAGATTTGTACTCCGTAAGTGTGTTAGCCAGCGATTAATGGATTTGAGCCCGTATCCGAGCGCATAGAAGCACGTTAGCGTCCGATCATCATTGGGTGTTTTTTGGAAACTGCCATAGACACCTGGCAGTCAAAATGCGGGTGTCTACAGAGCCCCCACTCTGACTGAGGCTTGGACAAGGCGAAAGTCAGAGTAGCCACCAGGCCAATCGAGGATTGAAACCTGGCGGACTTCCGGTCGGGTCGTTTATAGTCCATTAGACTCCCGTGAAGGGCTCGCCAGCCGCAAGCTAGAGGTCATACCTGAGCCGATAACTCCGTGGGGAATTGGACTTGTCTCGTAAGTCCTGGGTGCGCCTGTATGTAGACTCATCCCTTGAAATGCCGTCGTTGGCTTCCGCTGGGGAATTATCGTGGGTTGCACTTCCCTATTTGAGTCGTACCTGTATGAGTCACATAAAATGCATGCAACACGTAGGCAGTAAAATGACTCGCGCTGGGGAGAAATGGTTTTTTGAAATTTTGAAATTTGAAATCTTGAGATTTTTGAATTTTGGAAACTTTGAGATTTTTGACTCCTAACAAGGATTAGGAAAGTAATTTGCAGTTTAAATAGACCGAAATTTGACCTTGTCGAAAAGGATCTTTTTTCGAATGGCTAGATTTGCAAATTTCAAAGTGGAATTTGAAGAGAGAGGCCTACCGACAGACTCGACTCTGGACGTGACCGGACGAGTTGACTGACACGACTGGACTCTCGAGGGGTTGGACCGTGACTCGGTAGGGGTGTGGGCCGCCTAACAAGACTCTTAAGTTGCGCTATCCCATAGCCTAGGCGAGTGGCAACACGGTCGCACGTCGAAACGGGATAGATATGCTATGGGAGGATTGCAGCAGCCTGTAATGAGACTGTTTTAGTCGGGTGCCCCTCTGGATTTCTGATTTTTGGGTACATTTCCAAAGTGGGTATTGCCTTGAGTCCTGACAGATTCTTGTCTTCGACTGAGCCGAGTACTAGGACACACTATAGAAAGGAGGCTAGATTTTGGAAGTATTTGGATTATGTGAGTGGAAGGAGAACTTCTGTCTAATAGAAGCCCCCAGGACGACAAAGCTAGCTACTGAGAACATGACAGTGTCGTGACCGGAGTGATGGCACTTTTTGAATGTGTGTCAATGTGAGTGGTTGTGCCTCTGTTGAAAGGCTGCCTACGTATTCACGTGTGGTGAAATCAAACCATGCCGTAGTTCAGTGGACTGGAAGATGTATTATGGCGCCTAGTTTATTAGGGCTTTGTGTGTAACTAGCCAGAGCGATGGTGAAGGCTAGGTGCATTCCCAATGATGTCTTGATCAAAGGGCTAGAATTGTTAGGATGTTAATCCTGTGACTGTGAGCGTTCTCCGGGGTAGCCCCCAGAGGTGGTGTGAACTATTTGGGCATGTTCTATGCCGACTGCAAGTTGAGTTCCCGTGTTTGGAATTGGTAACTGGTTTGGATGGGATTTTAACGAGTTTTGTTCTCGGGATTTTCAACGAGTTCTGCTCTCGGGGAATTTTAACGAGTTTTGTTCTCGGGATTTTTAACGAGTTCTGCTCTCGGGAAATTTGATGTTTTTGGAAATGTGGTGCTAGGAAGTAAATGGCTTTGATGACTCGAAATCTGGAGCTCGGTTCTGTGGAGCTAAGGCTTCAAGGGCTGGTTTGATAATGTGGGATCTGGTTTCCATGTCTGGCCCTAATTGTTAGGGGTATCCTATGGAGCTTGAATCCTCAAAATTCCGGGCTGTCTCTGGCCTGGGTCTCGGGAAGGTCTTGAGGGTTGTAATGTGGGAAGGCTGAGTGTGGTGTTAGCTGACCAGCTTGATTGTTACTCTCCTATTGGATGGCATGAATAATTTTGAATTTGACCGTACCGCGGTCAAAGGATTTTCACTTGAGTTGACCGTTGACCACGGTCATGGGTATTTGATTTTTGATTGACCTCTTAGCCGCGGTCATGGGTTTTGATAGTTTTGACCGTACCCTGGTCGTGGGGCTTTCCCTTGAATTGACCGTTGACCACGGTCATGGGTATTCTGAATTTTTTTTTGATGATGACCTGCTTTTTTTTTTGGCCTTTTGCTTTTTTTCCTCATGGACTTTCGATTTTTTTTTGTGTCCAGTTTTCTTTTTTTTGATGGTCTTCTTTTTGTTTTGGCCCTTTCTTTTTTTTTGATGGCCTTCTTTTGTTTTTTTTTTTACTTTTGATTTTTTTTGTCCAGTGTTTTTTTGTTTGTTTTTTTAGCCGGTCAGACTAACACCTAAGGTAGAGATTGGTCAGTCTTATTGGAGGGGTATTTTATGGTGGGAAATGGGCTTGCCTCCCGTCTTGAACCCAAACTAGGAGATTACCTAGATTTGTCATAGGATTCGGTACCACTCCTGCTACGGGTAGTTATGTGGTTTTTCTATACCAGACATGGAATAGGTAAAAGGAAAACACGGGCACGGTTTCCTGCAGTCATTATAGATGTGCCTATAATAGTCACGTGCGTGTGCTCACAGTGTATGATGGTGTTCATCATGTTCTTGGAGACACATAAGGAAAGTGTATATGAGAAATAGAATATTGAAAGCTGATTTTATTGGATTTTGAAAGGGAGGACAGAATACAATTGACTCTGACTTTGACTCTGACTTCGACTTTGAAGGGAATAGTACATCCTAGACTCGGACTCAGACTCGGACTCAAATCGGATCCGGACTCTCGGATAATGTTGTCATTAGTCGTCGGCTTCTAAGGACTCGAGTTGATGTCCAGTATAGCCTTTAGTATCAACTTCACCCAGATCTTCATTATGTCGAAGATCGTCTTCAATCCTAATGCCCATTTCGGTAAGTACGACAAAGTTTGAAATGCCGGCATACCTAAGATGGACGCGGTAAGAAGGCAGGAGGTTGTTGACGAAGGCCTCCACTAGCGTCTTCTCGTTGGGCTTGTTTACCAACTTTACACTCTCGGCCCTCCATCTTTGAAGATATTTAGTGAACCCTTCTTTGGGTTCTTGGGCCATGACTTCCAGAGTACGCATTGTAGTCTGGATCTCGATATTATCGGCGTAGTTTCGAGCGAACTCTGTTGCCACATCATCCCAAGTCGGGTATTTCTTGGAATCGAGCCTGTAGTACCAGGCTTTGGGGTGCTTCTGGAGGGAGGAAGGGAATAAGTGCTTAAACATGGTGGACTTTACCCCTTTGACTGCCATGAAGTCTTTGAAGGCCCGGATATGATGGACCGGGTCTTCGGTACCCTCAAACATAGGAATTCCCGTCAAGTTGAGGTTGGCCGGTAGCTCGTTACTCAAAGGTGAATAAATTCGAGCATTTTCGGAGTGGATTGAGTTGCTTGTTGATAAGTGAACTTGCTCCTCGAGCCTGCTTACAACACTGACCAATTCGGCTATGGGCCCAGTGGACTCAGCTCCATCAACTGGGACCGTCTTCTCTACAGTGCTCAGGCGAGTGTCCAAAGTTGCTTGGTTAGCATGGATGGAGGTCAGTTGAGTCTCGATTTTGGTTAGGGCATCTTTCAATTCTTCCATCTTGCGTTGATGTCGGGTTGCGGGTGGCCTGTCTGTAAGAGCACCACGTAATCAGAGAGGTTGCTTCGGAACTCGAACTCACCAAGCCATGGGAAATAGCGTAAGAGGAGGGACGGCCCCAGTTTGACTCGGGTTAGACTCCCCTAAGACAAATGTGTAGGGTACGATTCTCGAAGTGACTGTGATTAGTCATTCCGTCGGGGAATAGCCCCCAAGTGAGGCTAGGGACTCAGATGGTGTGGCATCTAAGTGACTCGAAAGTGGGTTATGTGAGACACGTGTAAGACATGACCCTTAGAGCAACCGTGATTGATCGCCCTGCTAAGGGGTAATCCCCAAGTGGGATTGAAAATTTTGTTAAGACTCGAGTGTGGGACGAGTGACCCTTAGACGTAAGGACCGTGAACCTTTTGTTATAGGGTTATGCCTTGTAAAAGGTTGACTCAGAAAAGACACCTCGACGGGTGACTTGCGAAAGGTGGGCCTTCCTTAGGATTCGGCAAGTGGGCCTAGTCCTGTTCGAAGGAAGGTTCACGTGGGACATCCCTAGACATTTTGACTCGATTGTGTTGACGGGCCCTCCTTCGTAAGAGTATGTCCTACGTAGGTGGGCCTTGCCTTAGTCTAATAAGGCGGACTGGGATAGGGAAGAAACTCGTGATGTAAAATCGACGGAGTTTCGACGCTAAAGACCTTGACAACTTAAGACTCGACCCGACACTGCTAAATACGGGAAGTTCTAGAAGTGGAAGGTTTTGAAAATTGATGATTTTTGAAAAAGGACCGAGTGGACTCGGTGAATGGCCCAAGTTTCCGAAAAAAGAGGACGAAAAGTCATTGGGCCACGAGTTTTGAAAGTTTGAGTTTCGATTTGGGCAGCATACCGGCTAGAAAATAGGCTATTTTGAGTAAAATCATAAGTCCTAAATTCGGTATGTCCCGGGTTTTGAAAATTGAATATCTTGAAAAGGAGGATGTAATTTTTGAAAAGTTGATATTTTTGAAAACGACTCGGAAACCAAGTAGCACGTAGTCATACAAGCATTATAACGACGCCATGTATGCTCTACACTAAGTCTCGGTCGGTCTGAAAGGGTCTATACCAATGTACATAGTCTAGACGTTGATCGGGACGGACTCTCTAAGTCGAGTTGAGCTTAGAACATGCCGCGAAACCCACTCGAATCGACTATGGACACCTTTTGACATATCCATGTTGGAGTACATCAATGGTATAGTGGGATGTCGGTCACCAGTACCGGCCCGGGAAAACATGGGTTATGCATGAACCGTAAAACTAACACGCACTTTGTATTTGTCAAACTATTTCTATTCGAGTCTCACCCTGAGGATGCCGATGGTAAGTCACACATCAGTTAATCCTCAGCGGAGTCGCCAAATTGTGGACATGACATAGGTCCATCCCGACGCGGCCACGCGCGGGTTTGGGTAGGCGAATGAATCTCCATATGGAACGGATCGAATTGAAATTTAGGTCTATGTGGAGTCGCCAGAGGGAACGAAGAGGTTATTGAAGGAGAGCTGCTCAGAACTCAAACTAGAGAGCTTGGCAGCAAAGTCAAGAATGGGCGTCACCCCCTTAAGCTGCTGAAGACCTGTAACATGAAACCAGTAAGCAACGTAAGTGTGTAAGAAGATCTAAGAGCCAAAGATACGACGAGTACCTGTGACAGGTCCCCACTCTGAGTAGAGATAATCATGGGGAAGGGGGAGAAGAGAATCAGTCTTCACAAAAACAAAGTCTCTGAACCAGTCTGCGTCTGGAGGGTTGGCAGGGAAGATTATACCAGGGAAGTTCTTATCCTTTACGCGCATCGTCACCTGGCCACGTCCCAGGGGCCGCACCTGGTACACGACACAGACATCGCGCAGAGAAAAGTCCTTTTGATAGCGATGGTTCAGCACGCAGAAGGACAATAAAACCCTCCAGGTGTGAGGGACCAGCTGACAAGGGGCCAGTTTGTAGCAGTTCAGAAGCTCCTGAACCAAAGGAGGAAAAGGAAAGCGCAAGCCCAAGAGGAAGGGGTAGGCATACATGTGTGGACATGACATAGGTCCATCCCGACGCGGCCACGCGCGGGTTTGGGTAGGCGAATGAATCTCCATATGAAACGGATCGAATTGAAATTTAGGTCTATGTGGAGTCGCCACCGAATTTTGTGGTTATTCGGAACCATTCGAGCCCACTCTATGTTGTAGTGGTCCGTATACAAAATACGGCCCATTTCCGATGTCAGAGTTTATTGGGCTCGTCCCTTTGCATTTGATACCAATACCGACATTATCGGATATTGTGTATTGAATGACTCTCGTGCGCCAACGGTTTCGGGCATCCGGAAACCGAGGTTCTGAGTAAGGGGTGAGGGTACGTGTTGGGAAGCCCACAAAGGACACCCAACCCCGCCCGCACATTAGCGGCCTCTACTAAGAATTCGAATGACTTACAATACGCGCGCTAGTTAAACGGGAAAATGATATGCAAAGAGTATTTTCCCTAAACATGTGAATTGAATTTGAGAAGGGTTTCTAAGTCAATTTAATGCAATTAATTCTACGTCAAAGTGGAATTTAGCATGCTGGTTCATTTAGTACAATAAACGAACAAGAATTAAATTGACAAAAGAGACAAACAAACGGTTAGTAACGGTAAATCGATATTAACGGTTTGTGCAAATAATGAATTGAATTGAATGATGTACAAGATGATGCATGGTTCGAAAAGATAGTATACACGTGATTAATTATGCATGTGTTGACCTAAGTCGTAAAATACTATCGGGTTTGGAAAATAGAATAATGTACGACTCGCGTTTGTAGTCGTTATGAGGCCACTCGATCGAGTGGTCGATAGACTCGACCGAGTAGGCCCTGAAAAGGCGTTTCTGTTTCGTGGTGCAGACCGTACTCGGCCGAGTTATGGACCAACTCGGTCGAGTACATGGCCACTCGATCGAGTCACTGTGAGACTCGATCGAGTGGGTGTCATGACAGACGTTCTGGTCCGGTTTTGAGGTGCCACTCGACCGAGTGGGTTAGGCACTCGGTCGAGTGCCCCCTGTACGAATTGTAATTCGTTTGTAATTTTGATGTTGAAATTGCTTTTGATTTTTGGGAGTTTGACGATTTTACCGAATCGGACATGAATATTGCACAATTTACGCTCGACGTGGTTTTTTATAAATCGCAAATTTTGTTGAACCGAGTATAAATATTGCTGAATTTATACTCGACTCTAACTTTGAATACTCGTTATATTCCACACTCGATTATTTGAAACGATATGGAATATTAGAGTGAAATAGAAAATAAATAAATTGATTTTAGCCGTTTTGAATTAATTATCGCGATATGAACAAATCACATTAATTAATTCATATGACTCGATTACTAGATTCGATATCCAATTATGGGATTAGTATCGAATCTGAAATCGACGCTTTATTTGAAAAATAAATAAAAAGAACTTGATTCCCTCGACTTCTCCGACATCGGAATAAATCCCTAGGGATTGTGACGTCGGATCCGTGTCAACGGGTTTCGACCCTTATTAAATATAATGCTTATTTTTGAAAGTCGATGTGATGTGCGAATGACAATAATGGTATAACGATATGAAAATTATTGTTGAAGTTGACCTATCTCAATAATCGAGTAATCGGGATATCGGAACAAGCGACCGTCAACTCGTGTGCAGTACACTTGTATATTCGGATTTCCTTATTCCAATATCACTCATACTTGACACAAATTGATAGGTATTTTAATGTTTTGATACTAGTATTATACTATCGATATTAATGATGCGATAATAACGATACAAATAAAATAAAGAAAACGCGACCCGTAAGAAGACGACATGACGCGAGAAGGAGGAAGAGAAAAGGAGAGACGGGGTTTTGACACCCTCAACCTACATGTTCTTGTCTCGGAATAAGGCTCGTAAACGTGGCTATAACACGGGAGTCTTCAAGGTGTATGGAGGCTAAGTTGTGGTGGCTCGGGTCGAATTCCTAAAACTAGGTTTAGGGTTTGCTAATGTCGATTTTCCTAGGGTTTGTCTAGGGTTTGTAAAAGACGTAGTATGTGTGTAAAAGTTGTGATTAGGGTTGTAAGGTTGTGAAAAAAAAGGTTGAATTTGAGGTGGTAAAAGTTGTTGAAGAGGGGTGCATGAGGGTTGCTTATATAGGAAAAGCTAGGGCTCCGGTTTAGGGTTACTCGACCGAGTAGGCAGCTGACTCGGTCGAGTGGGCTTGTGCGTCAGCCGTCGGGCCTAAATAAGGGCCCACTCGATCGAGTGGGTGAGGCACTCGATCGAGTGGCCCAGCTGGGTCGCGCGGGTCACTCGCTTGGACCTTGACCAATGGATATTTGATGAGTTTGAGTTTGAATTGGGCTTTTGATATTTGAGGTGTTGTTTGGTGTGTCTCGGAAACGACTTTGACCGGGATTGACCCAATCGTGACGAGTCGGTTTTAATTCCGGTGTCGGTTTTGGCCCGAATTAGCCTTATTTGATTGGAAACGGCCCGCTGGGCCTGGATTTGAGGTTGATTTTCTGAGATTTGTACTCCGTAAGTGTGTTAGCCAGCGATTAATGGATTTGAGCCCGTATCCGAGCGCATAGAAGCACGTTAGCGTCCGATCATCATTGGGTGTTTTTTGGAAACTGCCACAGACACCTGGCAGTCAAAATGCGGGTGTCTACAACATGCAAACCCACCCAGAAAGAACGGAGTCCGCTCTCTGCCCAGGTGAGGGGATCTGAACCTTGACCCCCTCACCTAACCCAAATACCTCTCTGACAAAGGAAAGATCCTTGGAGGAAAAGCTAGAATCACAAGAGTGTGTCTTGCCCAAGATGTCAGAGGAAGAAAACAACAGAGATAATGAAGAAGAAGTTGGAGAGGTAGAAAGTTTGCCACGATTGGATTTCGGGGCCATTGGTACAAGAGAAAGAGAAAAGGGGGAAAACAACGAAAAAACAGAAGAAGAAGAAGGGAATTCACCTGGGCACAACACAACGACGGCGACGGCGACAAGGGATGGAGAGGACGAGAGTAATTTGAATTTTGAAAAGAGTAAGGGTAAGAAAGAAGGAGGAATGGGAACAAGTAGAGAGAGAAAGGGGAGTTGGGTGAATTAAAGTAGAAAAGATGGTACGGGGAAGAGTGAGCAATTAAAGAGGGTGAAGTCATCATGAGGGAAGAGGAGCAGACAGTTGGAAAAACGAGGGAAGTAGCAAAATGCAAGAATTAAATGAGAGGGGAAATAATCATATCTTTTCGGTTTTACGTAATAAAATGAATCGTATTAATAAAACGTAGTAAAATTGTGACAAGGAGCTTTGTCGGTCCAAAATATGGGGAAAAGGTCTCAAATGATTTATAAGTTGATAAAAAGAAGAATCATAAAATAGTTAGAGACATTTCAAAGCAATTCGAGTAAACCTCGCGTAAGAGAATAATTATTTACGAAACTCCGTAATAAAATCATTAATGGCTAAGTTTTCGTAAATAAAAATATTTACTAGTTGAAAATATTATAAAAATATGTTTGGACATTTGTAGAAAAAGGAATAACTTAAATCCGAGCTTAAATACGTTAATTCGTAGACAAATAAAATTACTCGCGGAAAAATAAATAATTTACGAAGAAAATAAAATAAATAGATTTAAAAGAATTATAATCTTTTAAAATAAAAATAAATATCTTTAACCTCAAAAATTAAAATAAAGCTTGGAAAAAGAGGAAACGCAAGACGGAAATGTGAAAGAGTCATAACGGAAAGGATAAAAATGCTAGGAAAAATAGCGGGTGTTACAATCCTCCCCACTAAAAGAAAGTTTTGACCTCGAAACTAAGAATAAGCTGAAAGGAATCAAGATTATTTTACTCGAAAAGATGAGGATGCAAATCTCGCATAAAAATTTTGCTATAAAAGAAAATTTTACAACTTTTAAAGTGATACGAAATCAAATGCAAGTATTTATTCCAAAAGGAATTGGGCTAAACTACCCGGAATTTAAAATCTTTTAAGTTAATGAAATCGTAAAGTAAAGTCATTTGATAAAATAATATTGTTGAATAACATTTGTAAACAAACTTGAAGGAAACAGGGTAACCGAAAACATTTTCAAAACAAAATTAAACAATTTGATTAAGAAATTCGATAATATTTATTTTTATGAAGAAACAAAATTTAGTTTGGAGAAATCAAATTTTGTAGTTAGCAATAAAAATCGAACCAGCCGTCAAAAGTTTTCAATAACAGATTCAAAAGTCCACCAACAACAAAACGAAAACCAATTTTCAAAACGTTAAAATTTCGAAAATGTTATCAAAGTAATTATGAAAGTTTTCAAAAATTTTATCAAACTTGAACATACAAAATAATTTCGACAATGTTAAAACGTTTAACATAATAATTCTATCGAAATTGAAGTATTTGGAAATATGAAATTCTTCATAAAATTCCGATCGCCTGAAAATCAAAAATTGAAATAATTTCGAAATAATTTAAGATAAATTATTAAAGCATTTTGAAACAGATCTAAATATAAATATCAACCAAAGATAAAACAAAACTGAAGTATAAAGTTCTTAAATTGTAATTCAAAAATGTTAGATTTCACGATATCCAAAACGTTAAAGTTAGTCAAACTTTTTACAAAACGGGCAAGTTCACAATTAGAAATTATAGCTCAAAATGTTAAAATTTTACGATAATCCATTTTTTTTAAACAAGTCAAACTTTTAATAAAATAGGGAGTTTGAAAAAAAATGGTTAACGGGTAAGTAAAAATAATTAGCTACTAACATTGTTCTGTATCTAAAAGCATAAATTAGATACCAATTTTGCTATCGACTTTATTTAGTCCCTAAAATAGAGACATAATTAGCCACCGCTTCAGTTTGGTCTTTAAAATAGAGATTAAATATATTTATGTCTCAACATTAGTAGCTAAATAATATATTTAGCGACCGAATTTTGGTCAATTGCTAAACTAGTAGCTAAATCATAATTCTCTTGTGGTGAACAAGGATAAACAATAAATCAAAATAAGAACTTTCAAAATCGATAAAGGTCGAAGGGATTAGCAGCAGATGCGGTAACAGAATTCAAGAGAAGCAGAAAGGAAGACGGAGTTGAGAGTCAGAAAAAGCCCTCAAGGATTACAAAAGAAATTAACCATCTCGAGATTCCTAGTACGACTCGCACAAAAAGGTTCCTAATTCCATCAAAACAATACTAAGTCCAATATCGGTACTAGGTGGTCCCACTCAATCTACAACCTCCAAAATTAAGTCTTACATACTTATATAATCTTTCAATTAGTATGGTAAGAATCCACAAATGATTTAAATTCTAAACTCATCAATTAAAATTCCAACGGTCATCAAAACACACCCAAACTCGCAATCGATAAGGTTTCTAAACTCGAAGCTCATAAGGTTTGAGCTCGAAGTATACTCCAACTTTCTCGAGTAAGGAACACTAACAATCTTCCTCTTGGGATTCTTTGGTTAGACCGAATTTTATCATAGTGAACCTTTTTGGAAGTTAAATATGTTAGAGGTTTAGCTAACTCCTTATTACCAATAGTTTGAGGATTGTGAGTTCTGTCCTGTTATCTATTCTAGTGAGCTTTTGAGGAATTGATTTGAATGGTATTTGTTGATTAATGGAATTAGGATTGTACCAAAGAGATTGATCAAGCTTGGGTTAGGAATTACTTGACCGTAAAGAGGACTTAGAGTTAAGTACATTTTTTGATAGTGACAATTATATCTTGATGGATACCTAATACCCAAATAGAACCTAGTCAAGCATAAAAAAATTATATTACCTTGGGATTCCTACCTAATGTTTGACTTAATGGACTAATCGTGAGTTGTTGGGGTATCATTTCAGGTCCATGTTAATGTTTAGTAAATTTTTGTTGACATAGATTAAACCTTGTTTCTTATGGATTAGATCGTGGATCGTTGATGAAAGGTTGTAACCTATGAATTTTGGAGTTGACTGACCTAAATTTGGATAGATCATAATTAGCCTTAAAGAAGAGAAACATCTTGCACAATTAGAGGTTGAATTTATCACGTTGTTTTGAGGAATACTTAATGTCGATCATCTTGATGGATTTACAGTTCAGAACCCTTACACCACAAGATTGTGGCTTCGTTGAGTTAACAAATATTTTAGTGGTTACGCTGTTACGATATGAAATTTGATGGGATTCTCATAAACCTTAGTCGAATAACGTGCTTGAAAATGTGAATATCTGTCGTTACGTGTCAGGCTGAGTGTGTTTAAGATTTGGCGTACTTTACTAACCTCTGTCTGTTGATGATGCTAATAATATGTTGATGATCATTTTAGAAGTTTTCGTGTCCGAACATTGTTATTTGATGGATTTTATTTAGTGTTCCTTACTCGAGAAATTTGAAGTATACCTCGAGTTCAGACCTTATGAGCTTGGAATTTATGAGCCTTAGTGATTACGAGTTTGGGTATGTTTTGATGACTGGTTGAATCTTAATTAATGGATTAGTCTAAATCATTTGTAGATTCTTACCATACTAATTGAAGAATTATATAAGTATGTAAGACTTAATTTTGGAGGTTGTGGCGGTTGATAATTTTGGAGGTTGTAGATTGAGTGGGACCACCTAGTACCGATATTGGACTTAGTATTGTTTTGATGGAATTAAGAACCCTTTTTGTGCGAGTCATACTAGGAATCTCGAGATGGTTAATTTCTTCTAAAATCCTTGAGAGCTCTGTCTGACTCTCAACGTCGACCTCCTTTCTGCTTCTCTTGAATTCTGTTACCCAAACTACTGCCAACCCCTTTGACATTTATCGATTTTGAAAACTTTTGTTTTAATTTATTTTGTTCTTGTTCTATCTACACGTTAACCATTTTTATTATTTGAACTTCCTATTTTATAAAAAAATTTGACTAACTAAAACTTTTCGGATATCGTGAAATTTAACATTTTTGAATTTTAATTTAAGAACTTTATACTCCACTTTTGTTTTATTTTTGGTTGATATTTATATTTAGATCTGCTTTAAAATGCTTTAATAATTTATCTTAAATTATTTCGAAATTATTTTAATTTTTTATTTTCAAGCAATCCGAATTTTAAGAAGAATTTCATAATTCCAAATACTTCAATTTCTATAGGATTATTATGTTAAGCGTTTTAGCATTGTCGAAATTATTTTGTATGTTCAAGTTTGATAACATTTTTGAAAACTTTCATAATTACTTTGATAACATTTTCGAAATTTTAACGTTTTGAAAATTGGTTTTCGTTTTATTGTTGGTGGACTTTTGAATCTGTTATTGAAAATTTTGACAGTTGGTTCGATTTTTATTGCTAACTACAAAATTTGATTTCTCCAAACTAAGTTTTGTTTCTTCATAAAAATAAATATTATCGAATTTCTTAATCAAATTGTTTAATTTTGTTTTGAAAATGTTTTCGGTAACTCTGTTTCCTTCAAGTTTGTTTACAAATGTTATTCAACAATATTATTTTATCAAATGACTTTACTTTAAGATTTCATTAACTTTAAAGCTTTTAAATTCCGGGTAGCTTAGCCCAATTCCTCTTGGAATAAATATTTGCATTTGATTTCGTATCACTTTAAAAGTTGTAAAATTTTCTTTTATAGCAAAATTTTTATGCGAGATTTGTATCCTCATCTTTTCGAGTAAAATAATTTTGATTTCTTTCAGCTTATTCTTAGTTTCGAGGACGAAAATTTCTTTTAGTGGGGAGGATTGTAACACCCGCTATTTTTCCTAGCATTTTTATCCTTTCCGTTATGACTCTTTCACATTTCGGTCTTGCGTTTCCTCTTATTCCAAGCTTTATTTTAATTTTTGAGTTTAAAGATAATTTTTTTTATTTTAAAAGATTTTAATTCTTTTAAATCTATTTATTTGATTTTCTTCGTAAATTATTTATTTTTCCGCGAGGAATTTTATTTGTCTACGAATTAACGTATTTAAGCTCGGATTTAAGTTATTCTTTTTTCTACAAATGTCCAAACATATTTTTATAATATTTTCAACTAGTAAATATTTTTATTTACGAAAACTTAGCCATTAATGATTTTATTACGAAGTTTCATGAATAATTATTTTCTTACGCGAGGTTTACTCGAATTGCTTTGAAATGCCTCTAACTATTTTATGATTCTTCTTTTTATCAACTTATAAATCATTTGAGACCTTTTCCCCATATTTTGGACCGACAAAGCTCCTTGTCACAATTTTACTACGTTTTATTAATACGATTCATTTTATTACGTAAAACCGAAAAGAAATGATTATTTCCCCTCTCATTTAATTGTCGCATTTTTGCTCAAACTCTTCACACTCCCTCTTTACCACATTGGATTGTATTTCACTACAACAAAATCAACTTTTCGCGGCGATTTTTTTTGTATTTCGTGGCGATTCTATTTGACAAGAAAGGTTTCCCCATCGATTGTGTATTCGTTGAGGTATGTGGCGTTCTCGTAGCCTTTCGTGGCGAATAATCTGTTCATTGGGTTAGCTCCTTAAAATCAACGGGAAACAAGAGGAGATTTAGTGACGATTTTTGTGTCGATTATATTTGACGCAGTAAATAATTTTATATTGCCTCTAATAATAATTGTAGCGATTGTATTCGACACGATAAGTACAATAAAATATCAATTAATGACAATTGTTGCAATTGCATTCGGCATGATAAATACTATTATATGCAACCATATAGTAAATTCGGTATCAATTTCATTCGATATGAAATATCATCTTCTATCTCTCAAATGCGGTGCGAAAATAGAAAGAAAAAACATGGAACCTTTTTATTACACATATATTCCAAAAATTATATATACACACACACAACATCAACTAAATTGAATATATATAAATAAGTACAAAATAAGTGCAAACGATCTTTTGACAACCTAAAAAATTACTACTCTGTACATCTTTGGCCAACTAATAAATGTCGCACCTAAACAAACCCCTTAGATTGATTCCTCATAATTTCCTCCCTGGTTAATCCCTCCTGCGTTTGTACAAATTTAATTAGTAGTATTAAAAGATTGGAATAGGTACATCAATTAAAACAAAGACTAATATTCACGTCACAGTTGTTTGCTAAGTCGGTGAAAAATGAGTACTATGGCTCCCTGCGGAAATAAAACAAATACATCATCTCTACTAGATAAAATACGAAGTTAGCTATCAGCACGTCAATCATTCAATTTCAAAAGCTTTAGTGTCACTGACGAGTGGAAACACTAATAGCAACAACCAACCACAACACAGAAACAGGCATCATAAAGAAATATACTCCGTACATGTCTGCAAGTATCCATGTAAAATAGGCCATAATTTACAAAATCTAATGGAACATTGTTTTTAACATGTAACATGTTATGGATCACACTAGTACAAAACTACGGTGATGATCACTAAAAAAAGGAGCGGGATTAAACCAAATTACATCAGCTTTTTATTTTCACTTAATGAGAAGGGATTTGATGGAATATATCATCTTGATATAGATGGGGAAGACCCTTCGGTGCTATTACGAGTAAAAGAAGACCATGATGATTCAAGAAACTTTATAGCTTGCTATCAATCTTGTTAGATTGACATCAATTGTTACTGACAGACAAGCTGATAGCTACCGACAGAACGCTAAGCGACTATTAGTAAAGTAAAATTACCCTTTGCGCTTTTGAACTTGTTCACTTCTAATTTTTTAGTAGAATCAATCTCATCACTCAAACTGAAGACCCAAGTCTAACCCAACACTCAAATTGAACGAACCTGAAAACGATTTGATTCGACCCGATATCTTGTAAACCCAAAATCATGCTTAAATGAAACAGGAAAGGGCAAAGTAATAAGAAAAGAACCTGCAGAAGGTGACTTGGCAGGCATTAAATCTGCGTGCGCTAAGATGGAAGAAGCGACAGAAGGTGACGACATAGAGCAGGTGGCGGCAGCAACAACAAGGTTATAGGTATTCACGACATCTTGCAAAGGGGCTTGAATCCTAGAGCCTTCTTGAGCTAATCCAGATTTTTGTTGATATACCATCACCTTTTGTTCTTTCAATCATATGTACTCATGTAGTAATTCACCTAAACTCAAAACAAACTCTTGTGCCTACAATTAATCAAATTCTTACAAATCAAAAGTAGTCAATCAAGTCATTAAATTAAACGACAGAAAAATAGGAAATCCATTATAGGAGTATATGTATTTAAAGGGTAGGATACCTTAGGGATGACTTTGATATGAGAGAGAAGGCTTCGGAACAAAAGACAAAATGAGTTTTAGATAAATTGCATCACTGAGTAAAAGTATAGCAATATAACATGTATAAGCCCCGAAAAGGATTACCTTTTTAAGAGGGGCAAAAATGGGTGAAGTTGGATCGTCCAATGTGGCTACACCAGCCACAATTGCAAACATCTCTAATAGGATGAATTCCCTTAGAAGTCGAGATTTGACGATAGCGACCATTCGAGGAAGAGGGTAGTGTGTTGAATTACTCTCAAAAGACACCATTGAAATGGGGTGAAATTTGAGGTATGGAAGCTCCAAGAAACATGCTGAAGCATATATACATGATAAGCAATCCATTTAACTCAAATAACGAGCAACTAAATTTAATTTTACTATCAACTAATGTTACTTGGAATTTGGAAAAGAAGTGCACCAGCAGGAGCGACAACAACTGCGTCAACTGCACATAGAATCTACTCAAACATTTACTTCAGTTAAGCCTACATTATCTCTCCTCAAGTCTATTAGCTAGATTTTTAATGAATAGGACATATTTCCATTTGATTGAGAATCTAGCTAAAAATGGTGAGGAGAAAACATACCCGGACGAGCCGCAGGAGACAGCAATGATAATGCATTCCAACAGCAGCAACAATAACACGAAAAACAACCAGAACCAGAGCCCAGTAGCAACAGTGAACAACCCGGCCCTAATTCAAACCTACTTGTATTGAGCAATTTCAAGAGGTTAACGCGTAAATCAACCAAACCGTACCATCTCCATAAGCAAAATAATAGTACGAGTAAAATACTACTATGATGGAGAAGATGGTAAATTCTGATTACAAAACCATGAAATTTATGATCAGTAGTTGTTGGTAATAGAATTACCAACAAGTTCAATTTGTGGAATTCAATCATGACAATGACCATGAATGATTTCGGCAACATAGATAAATTGTGATCATGCTTGAAAATAAATGAAGAAATTAATCAATCAATTACAACAATTAAGTACATAATCAATAAAGCAAGCATACGATACAGTTGAAAAATTAAAAAAAAAAGTAGAGAATGAAAAGCTTGCAATGAAGCTAAGAGTATTGGATGAAGGGAAAGGGACTTACACAATGTAAACTTTGGTGGCCATTGCTACGAGATTTTTGAAAATAGGTCAAAGCAAATGGGTAAAGAATTCAAAGGGGAGTTATAAAAGTAAAGAATATATATGAATTAAATGAGATGAGATGAAGAAAAGTGAAAAATTTGTCTAAATAATGCTCTTAAATAAACTTATTATCGTTTCGGGTTGGATTGAAAACTAATTATCAAAATGGGAAAACGACACCGAATTGAGAGATTTGTTGGAAAGCCTGGCAAAGACACCGAGGATTGGTCTTCAAGACTTGCTTAAGATCATCGCAGCAACCCTCTGGCTTCGCGGTGGTATGCTGTCGTTGGTCACATCCGATTTTAAATACATGTAACTGAACGAGTATTTGATAAGCAATTAGATATTGCATCAATAACTATGAAATGCACAACCACCACAAATAATCATAATGTACATTCGTTTTTTTTTGGTTCAAATGTACATTCGTTTATAAAACTATTAAACACCTTCTTGTATCTAGAGCGAATATATGTAACCGGTAAAATCAACCTACCCATCTCTTGATCAAACACCATCGAGGCCCAATGGATAATTACTAATTAGTGTATACTTCAGAAAAAATAATATAGCTTTCTGCGGGAGATAGACGAGATTCCAAGGCGACAAATTAACCATTTTCAAGTAGGATTTCTTGTGTGTGATCTACGAGATTGACCATGTTATAGAGAATAACTTGGGTCGAAAAGTTGGCACGATTACGTCTACAGACTATCATACTGAAATACTGAAAAATGTCAAAACCCGGTTAACCATTTAAGGGCTTTCAATACCAACAGACAGACTACAAAGACAAAACACCCTACAACATTCAATACTCCCTAATTAAATAATCGTGAAAGAAAAAAACAAAATCTACAGAAATGCACATTCCAACCAAGCAGGATACAAAATAAACAATGAATTACACTCGAAAATTAACAATAAGATTACTACTAATGCACAAATCGACTAATTAAATATAATTACGCTGAAAAAACCCTATTTTGCAATAATTTCAACCCAGACTCTTAACTGGTGAAAAAAAATCTAAAATATCACCAAATTATTAACATGATTATATTAAAAACCTAATTCATTCATATGGATGAACACGTAAAATGATAAGAAACAATACCTTGATGATGCTGATTGCTGAGTGTCATGAGTCGTCCGCTCAATACTTAGAAAGACGGTGAATAAAGAATGACAGATGGGAGTATGGAAACCCTAATCCCTAAGTAAATTGAATGTAGGCTAGCACCATATTTCTTTTATGGAGTATGTTTCAAGTTTAGCGGTTACAGTAAATGTTTATTTCTAGGTTTTGTTGGGTAGTAAGTAGTCACTTTTAATCCAGAGTAGGTATTTCCCATCGTTTAAGTGAGGGTATTAATGTTGAATTTCATTTGTTACAATACTTATTAAATTATATGAGTAAATGTGTGTTAACTGTCTCAATTTAATAATTGTTACGAAACAATTGTCACGAAAAGGTTTTTTTGTTGTAGTGGATTCCACATTGATGATACCACATTGGATTCTTCATCCATTTTAATTCCACTTGTGCTTAAAACCATTCCTCTCTCCCTTACATTCATTTGTGCATTAAAAAAATTGTTACAATATCATCTTTCCTTTGCCTTGGACGAATACATTCATCCTCCTCTCCTTGTCTGATTCTTGCTTAATTCGACTCCTAATCGTCTCATCTTTATCGTCGAATTAATCCTCTTTCCGAACCTATCGTTAAGGTAATAATCGATGATGTTTTTGATCGTTATTCACCGTGATTTACTTAGTTTTTCTCATGGTATTTTTCTACCATGAATTTCGTGTATGGTTGGTTTCGTGGACGATCCCGAGGTCGAAAAGTATATTATTGATTCCGATTTGGACTTGAGGTAACGTCGATGTTACTCGGTATTTCGTGATTTTAATTGTGTAATTGCATGTATATTTTTATATTTCATTTTTGAAAATATATGTATGTCATATAATCTGGAAAATTTTTCAAAGTCGAAAATTTGCATGTTTCGGTATTTTTATCGCTTTTACGAGATTAACGATTAAATTGTTGTATTAGTTTGTAAAATCGTAATATTCGGCCTAAACTTGTAATATATGATTATATTCTGTAAAAATGAGGTTTTTTATGATTTTTAATAATTTAGTATTTTTCTGATATTTTGATATCAATTATTGAATTTTTACCGTTTATGAACAAAAACGATTAAAAACCGATTTTTATTTCTAGCACTTAAAATTTTTATTTTAATTTGAAATATTTCGTGGATGATGTTTCTGATGAAAAAGAATTTTATGAAATTTTTCATAATTTTTTGAATTGTTAAGTGGGTGAATTAATTAATCACTTTAAATCATCGTTTATCGTTAAAACCGTGTTTGTCGTTTAAATTCTCAATTTTTGGTCTTTTAAATAAATCTGGAATATTTGAAATCTGAAAAAAATAGTATTTTCTGGAAAATAATAATTTTTAAGTTTAATAATAAATTTTGGATATTAATACGTAAATCGTTTTGTAATTATTATTTTTATTAATCGTTATTGTCGAGATTAGACGATTAACGAGAAAACCCTTTAAAAACCAAGTTTAATGATTCTGGAAAATTTTCTTTTCTGGACAGAATATCCAAAAATATATTTTAGCTATTTTATGTAATTTTTGTACTATTTATTGAAGTCTTTAATTAATAGTAATGATTTTTGGACAAAATTACGATTTATCGTTAAAATGCTTCGTCTTACATAAAAGAATAATTTTTCCAGCAATTTCTAAAATATTTAAATCTTAAACCGTGAGATTTAAATCACCCCTTATCATATTCTAAATTTGTTTAATGATTCAAATTAAAGAAAAGACGTTAAAAGATTTAATTTGACATTTGCCGTAAAATCTTATTTATGCTTGTTTTGATGAAACTATTAATAATTAGGGAATTTTAGTTTTATAAATTTTGGAAACACCCTAATTAGTAGTACTAATGTGTTTAAGACATTTTTAATCATTTTATAATAACTTATATGAAATTTTAATAATTTCATAAACCCATTTATCCTTATTTTGGAAATTAATATTGTTAAGGCCGAAAGTATTAGTTTTATAAATCTATATCTTTTACTAAAAATGTTTTATTAGTATGAACTAATATTTTCACTATTTTGATATGACGGTATTTTTGTAAAGTTTCTAGATATGGAAGTTTCCTAAAATAGAAAGTTTTCTCTTTTGGAAGGCGGTTCTTTTTCCCTTTTGTTCTCTTATTATTTACGATGATTATATCTTTTGTTTATATCAATAATGACCCTGTTTTGGAGTTATGGAATAAGGACAAGTGTGGGTTTAGAGTAATATAGTCTGGGATGTACATTTTGCCATCAACTGTAAGGCTGGTGTGTCTTTATGGGGCGCATTGGTTGTTGAACTGAGCATGGTTTGTGTTCAGGAGAGTGTATATTTACCTTAAACATAGATATCGCATCGTATAAGTCGTGTCGGGTTGAACTGGATATGGTTTGTATCCAGGAGGGGTGTACATTACTTAAGTCAGGACCTCGCTGCACGCAGTCCTGTTATAGTTGAGTTGCCTAGTTAGAGACTGGATTCTGTTATGAGTTAAGTCTACAGTTCTCGAAGCTAGTTCCTAGTATTGTCCTAGTTAAAGTCTAGATTCTACATTAACCCTATCCATTACGCCACATTGATTATTTTATTTATTATCGATATAATTTGATTTGCAGGTTGGCTAATGTTTTACGTTTTCTCCGGAAAACTCATTTTTATTAAATTTTTCACTGAAAGCTTATTTTTATGAATAATGCTTTACTGTTTTCCGTTTTTACTATTTTCATATAATAGTAATTAAAGTTTTAAAATCATGTTTTACGGCTGGGAGAACATTGGCGTTGCTCCCCACTGATTGTGGCTGTTATGTTTTTAACATGGCAGGTATATGTGTTTCTCTTCGGGTGGGCTAGCGAGCAGTTATGGATCTTGCTTATTTATTTTAATAATTATGTCTTATGGATTGTTCAAACTCCTTTTGTGGATTGTTTTAAATTTGGCCATTTTAGTTAAGGCCTATTGTTTGACTTAACCATTTTAATTTTACTAAGACATAGTTACAGTGCTATTTAATCCCGACTCTACAGTGTTTCCGCCACTGTATCGCGTTATATTTTCTAGGGGATTACAGTTGGTATCAGAGCATCATTGCTCCCAACGCTTACACCCGAAATTAGGGAAAATACCAGTAAATTATTTAAACAGTAAATAAAAATATTGTTAGAAATGGGTAGAAACAAATAAGGACTTAACTGTTAAGATTATTTGTTCCTGAAACTCAATGATTAGCATTGAATATTTGTTGCTTTTGTTGGAAGAAGACGAATGAACAAGATGTTGATAGGATGGCGCTCTAGATCGAGGACAAGACCTGCTTAGAACTCTCCACGCCTGCTGATTCGAGTGGACAACTTTGTGCTACAAGGCAGATACAATGGTGACCTTTCAGCTCAGATTTAGATTGCTCAAGCTCCAGGTTAGATGATCAAGAGAAGATTCTTGTTCCATGATGTTGCAGTACGTGCTCGTTCCTCTACGAGTAGATGAAGATACCGTGAGTTCCTTTGTTGAACCTTAGAGGTCCGAAGATTCTTCTCTCGTTTTAAATCTTAGCTATTCATGATCATCGATTCTTTTCTTCCTTCCTATACTTCTTCCAATTCTTCTCTTTTATATTTTCACCTTCATTTTCTTAGTGAATCCTTGTTCTATTCTCCTACTTTACCGTCTTTTCTCTTCTGGTGGGCTAGCGATCAGTTATGGATCCTGCTTATTTATGTTAATAATTATGTCTTATGGATTGTTCGAACCTTCTTTTGTGGATTGTTTTAAATTTTGGCCATTTTAGTTAAGGCCTATCGTTTGACTTTACCATTTTAATTATACTAAGACATAGTTACAGTGTGTTTTAATCCCAACTCTACAGTGTTTCCGTCACAGTATCGCGTTAGATTTTCTAGGGGATTACAGTTGGTATCAGAGCATCACTGCTCCCAACGCTTACACCTGAAAATAGGGAAAATACCAGTAAATTATTTAAACAGTAAATAAAAATATTATTAGAGATGGGTAGAAACAAATAAGGACTTATTTGTTTAGTCTTCGTGTTCCTGAAACTCAATGGTTAGCATTGAATATTTGTTTTATTTGTCCAAGAAGAAGACGAATGAACAAGATGTTGATAGGATGCTACTCCATATCGGGACAAGACCTGCTTAAAATTCTTAAACACCTGCTGACTCGAGTGGACAACTCGGTGCTCCAAGAAAAGATGCCGATGGTGACTTTTGGCTTCGGTTCAGTTTACTTACGGTACAGGCCAGATGATCAAGAGTAGATTCTAGTTCCCTGACGGTGCAACAGACTCAGATGTGAAATCACTTTGGATCCGGATGGAGAGACCCAATTCTAGTATGCTCGTATCTCTACGAGATGATGAAGATATCCCGTGATTTCCTTTGTGGAACCTTAGCGGTTCGAACATTCCCGTCTCGTTTTAGATCTTAATTATATAGGATCATCGACTCTTTTCTTCCTTCCTCTACTTCTTCTAATTCTTCTCTTTTATATTCTCCTCTTCATCCTCTTGGTGAATCCTTGTTATATTCTTCTACTCTACCATCTTTCCTCTTGAGATTCTTGGTTTGACCAATTTCCGTCTCAGTGGACCCCGTGAAAAGTCATAGAAGTTGAGGTTTAGTAAACCCTTGTTACATGGTTTGAGGATTGTGAGTATACTCTGTTATCTATCTTTGTAACCTTTTGAGGATCGATTTGAATGATAAATTGTTGATTGATGGAATTAGGATGATACTTTAGACACTGAACATTGGGTTATCGGTTAATTTGATTACTTTGGAGTACTTAGAGCTGAATATATTTTAGAGTAGTAAGAGTTTGTCATATTTGATGGATACTTAGTACCTAACCTAGAACCGAACTAAGTGTAACCGATAATATTACCTTGGGATTCTTACCTAGTGCTTATTTGATGGATGCATCGCGAATATTTGGGATTATAGAGTATTGTTTAAAGTACTAGCCTGAGTGTTGTAGTACCATTAAAGGTTTCCATTATTGTTGTTAGAAATTTCGCTGACATAGATTTCCTGTGTTTCTTTTGGACTAAATGGTTGATTGTTGTCTAAGGTTGTAACCAACGAGCTTTGGAGTTGAGTGATCTAACCTGGATGAATTACTTTTAACCTTGAAGAAGAGAAATATCTTGCAAAATCATAATTTGGGCTTATTGTGTTGTTTTTGAGGAATACTATAATACAGATCATCTTATTGGGATTTTCATGTTAGAACTCTTTGACCAGCGAGATTGTGCCTTCGTTGAGTTATTAAATATGTTGTGGATGCACCGTGGTGATTTAAAATTTGATGGACTCCTAGAAACATTATTCGAATGACATATTTGAAGATGTGAGTGTTCGCTATTACCAATAGATTTGAGCGTGTTTGAGTATTTGTTATACGTTCCTAACTCCTGTACTTGCGGCATTATAAATATGTTGATGATCATTTTTGAGGATTTCGTACCCGAGCCTTGTTAAATTGGTGGACCTTGTTAGTGTTACTTACTCGAGAAAGTTGGATTATACTTCGAGTTCAAACCTTATGAGCTTCGAGTTTAGAAACCTTATCGATTGCGAGTTTGGGCGTGTTTTGATGACCGTTGGAATTTTAATTGATGAGTTTAGAATTTAAATCATTTGTGGAATCTTACCATACTAACTGAAAGATTATATAAGTATGTAAGACTTAATTTTGGAGGTTGTAGATTGAGTGAGACCACCTAGTACCGATATTGGACTTAGTATTGTTTTGATGGAATTAGGAACCTTTTTGTGCGAGTCGTACTAGGAATCTCGAGATGGTTAATTTCTTCTGTAATCCTTGAGGTTTTTTTCTGACTCTCAACTCCGTCTTCCTTTCCGCTTCTCTTGAATTTTGTTACCGCATCTGCTGCTAATCCCTTCGACCTTTATCGATTTTGAAAGTTCTTATTTTGATTTATTGTTTATCCTTGTTTTACTTACCCGTTAACCATTTTTTTTCAAACTCCCTATTTTATTAAAAGTTTGACTTGTTTGAAAAAATGGATTATCGTAAAAATTTTACATTTTAAGATATAGTTTCTAATTGTGAACTTGCCCGTTTTGTAAAAAGTTTGACTAACTTTAACTTTTTGGATATCGTGAAATCTAACATTTTTGAATTACAATTTAAGAAATTTATACTTCACTTTTGTTTGTTCTTTGGTTGATATTTATATTTAGATCTGTTTCAAAATGCTTTAATAATTTATCTTAAATTATTTAGAAATTATTTCAATTTTTGATTTTCAGGCGATAGGAATCTTATGAAGAATTTCATATATCCAAATACTTCAATTTCTATAGGATTATTATGTTAAGCGTTTTAACATTGTCGAAATTATTTGTATGTTCAAGTTTGATAACGTTTTTGAAAACTTTCATAATTACTTTGATAACATTTTCGAAATTTTAATGTTTTGAAAATTGGTTTTCGTTTTATTGTTGGTGGACTTTTGAATCTGTTATCGAAAATTTTGACGGCTGGTTCGAATTTTATTGCTAACTACAAAATTTGATTTCTCCAAACTAAATTTTGTTTCTTCATAAAAATAAATATTATTGAATTTCTTAATCAAATTGTTTAATTTTGTTTTGAAAATGTTTTCGGTTACCCTGTTTCCTTCAAGTTTGTTTACAAATGTTATTCAACAATATTATTTTATCAAATGACTTTACTGTACGATTTCATTAACTTAAAAGATTTTAAATTCCGGGTAGCTTAGCCTAATTCCGCTTGGAATAAATATTTGCATTTAATTTCGTGTCACTTTAAAAGTTGTAAAATTTTCTTTTATAGCAAAATTTTTATTCGAGATTTGTATCCTCATCTTTTCGAGTAAAATAATCATGATTTCTTTCAGCTTATTCTTAGTTTCGAGGACGAAACTTTCTTTTAGTGGGGAGGATTGTAACACCCGCTATTTTTCCTAACATTTTTATCCTTTCCATTATGACTCTTTCACATTTCGGTCTTGCGTTTCCTCTTTTTCCAAGCTTTATTTTAATTTTTGAGTTTAAAGATATTTATTTTTATTTTAAAAGATTTTAATTCTTTTAAATCTATTTATTTGATTTTTTTCGTAAATTATTTATTTTTCCGCGAGGAATTTTATTTGTCTACAAATTAACGTATTTAAGCTCGGATTTAAGTTATTCCTTTCTCTACAAATGTCCAAACATATTTTTATAATATTTTCAACTAGTAAATATATTTATTTACGAAAACTTAGCCATTAATGATTTTATTACGAAGCTTCGCGAATAATTATTTTCTTACGCTAGGTTTACTCGAATTGCTTTGAAATGCCTCTAACTTATAAATCATTTGAGACCTTTTCCCCATATTTTGGACCGACAAAGCTCCTTTTCACAATTTTACTACGTTTTATTAATACGATTCATTTTATTACGTAAAACCGAAAAGATATGTTTATTTCCCCTCTCATTTAATTGTTGCATTTTTGCTCAAACTCTTCACACTCCCTCTTAACCTCATTGGATTCCACATTGATGATACCACATTGGATTCTTCATCCATTTTAATTCCAATTATGCTTAAAACCATTCCTCTCTCCCTTACATTCATTTGTGCAGTGAATTAAAAAAATTGTTACAACATCATCTTCCTCATCATCTTTGGCCGTGTTACTCCTCATCTTCTCTTGGCTGATTTTTGTTCAATTCGAGTCCTAATCGTCTCATTTTTTAGCGTCGAATTAATCCTCATTCCGAGCCTATCGTTAAGGTAATAATCGATGATGTTTTTGATCGTTAATCACCGTGATTTTCTTAGCTTTTCTCATGGTATTTTTCTACCATGAATTTCGTGTATGGTAGGTTTCGTGGACGATCGCGAGGTCGACAAGTATATTATTGATTCCGATTTGGACTGGAGGTAACGTCGATGTTACTCGGTATTTCGTGATTTTAATTGTGTAGTTGCATGTATATTTTTATATTTCATTTTTGACAATATATGTATGTCATATAATCTGGAAAATTTTTAAAAGTTAAAAATTTTCATGGTTCGATATTTTTATCGCTTTTACGAGATCAATGGTTAAATTGTTATATTAATTTGTAAAATCGTAATATTCAGCCTAAACTTGTAATGTATGATTATATTTTGTAAAAATAAAGTTTTTAATGATTTTTAATAATTTCGTATTTTTCTGATATTTTCGATATCGATTATTGAATTTTTACCGTTTATGCACAAAAATGATTAAAAACCGATTTTTATTTCTAGCACTTAAACATTTTATTTTAATCTGAAATATTTCATGGATGATTTTTCTGTTGAAAAAGAATTTTATGAAATTTTTCATAATTTTTCGGAATTGTTAAGTGGGTGAATTAATTAATCACTTTAAATCATAGTTTATCGTTAAAACCGTGATTGTCGTTTAAATTCTCAATTTTTGGCCTTTTAAATAAATCTCGAATTTTTGAAATCTGAAAATAATAGTATTTTCTGGAAAATCATTATTTTTAAAGTTTAATAATAGTTTTTGGATATTAATACTTAAATCGTTTTGTAATTACTATTTTTATTAATCGTTATTGTCGAGATTAGACGATTAACGAGAAAACCCTTTAAAAACCTAGTTTAATGATTCTGGAAAATTCTCTTTTCTGGACAGAATGTCAAAAAATATATTTTAGCTATTTTACGTAATTTTTGTACTATTTATTGAAGTCTTTTAATTAATAGTAATGATTTTTGGACAAAATTACGATTTATCGTTAAAATGCTTCGTCTTACTGTAGACACCCGCATTTTGCCTGCTATTGTCTATAGCAGTTCCCGACAAAACACCCGATGATGATCGGACGCAAACGTGACTTAGTATACTCGAATATGTGCTCGGAATCAATAATATCCGACGTGGACATTTAGCGTAGTACAAATCTCTCAAAACCGACCTCAAATTCAGGCCCAGTGGGTCGTTCCGAGTAAAATAAGACTAATTTGGGCCAAAACCGACACCAAAAAAAAAACCATCTTTTGGCGACCGGGTCAGAACCCGGTCAAAGACGAATCCGTCCTCAAAACCAGCCTAGAGAGCTTTTAGAAGCTGGCGCCCAAGCTCAAAATTCAAAAAATCAAAGAGTCAACTATTTCCTAAATTGACTCGATTCCCTTGATCTACTCGATCGAGTGGATTGACCCACTCGGTCGAGTGGAGCCTCATAAACCGGAACAGACCCTTTTTCAAAGGCACTCGATCGAGTGCACTAGGGCCACTCGATCGAGTGACCCTAGGTCGTGAGGTATTCTCTATAAATACCCCCTCAAACCCTTTGCATTTTGAGCTTTTTCCAATACAATTCCACCCTACATTTCTACCCTAATTCACCTATACTCTCTACACTACAACCCTTAGCAATACTACACAAAAACCGAGTCATTTTGTTCTTCAAAAAACCGACAAAGCCACCCATACAAACACACACCATAACTCGACTACATCCTCGATACTCCCGCGTTCCCGTCGCTATTACGAGTCCATTGCCGAGGCCATTCTAAGCATGTATGTTGAGGGTGTCATCAACCCCGTTTCTATCTTTACCATCTCGTTTTTCTATCATTTTGTAACTATATTATAACTATACTAGTATACTAACATTAACACTAACATTTTAATTCTTGTATACTAACTATTTAATTTTCGTTACTAACATCTAACATTTATTCATCATCGTTAACATTATACCGCGTATATGACTATGACTATGACGACCATCCAAAGTCCGTTTAATCCTTTTACGAGTAACGACGGAGGTGGCACCCTTTCGAGGAGCGCCGATCCAATGTGCTCAAGGGCATAACGAGATCGTGGTCGTTCATAGTTGAACGTGAAGGACTCCATTTCTAAGATTACTGCGAGATCCGTTGATGCAAAAACCGACATCACATAATCCATTAGGATTAATATCGATGTCGTGACGCGGAGGACTACAATTTCGTCACTAGTCACATTTTTCAATCCCATAACGACATTTTTCACAAAATTCCGATAACAGTATTATAATTGTATAATATACGATTATAATACCGGAAGCCGTGTTAAATTTAAATCATACGATATTTTTATTTAACTCGGCCAACCATCGATTTTAAACAACTAAAAACAAAACGAAGCATGCCTCGTACAGAGGGCACTCGACCGAGTGCCATAGGCCACTCGATCGAGTAGCACCTCAAAAATTGGGCAGTAGCTGCTTCGAGGACGCACTCGACCGAGTCCATGCCCTGACTCGATCGAGTGGGTCCTGTAGCTGATAAGTGTAGTTTGTAGTCCCTATTTTGTTGTGTTTTGGTCCCATTTTCCTTGTAGAATCGCTCCTTGGGAGCGGTTTAGGGGCTTCTTATGCTTCCTTTAGTTCGTTTCAGGTTCCCGAGACCGATTTGGAAGAGTTGGAGCGATTCCGACTCTATACATACACATTTTGGAGCCAACGGAGTAGAGGAACGATGACTCGATGCTTTGGAATCGACCCCGAGACCTTGGGACCCAATCCCGAGTCCCGAGACCCGATCCCGAGTCCCGAGAATCGATGAGAAGTTCATGTGAAGCAAGGAGGAACCTTAAAGATCATATTGGAGGCCTACAAGACTCATCCCCGACGGGTATGACCTCAACCCGTCCGGGATGAGGTGCACAAAAGAGGATGCTCCTGTTTTGGGTCCATCCCGACCGGGACCAGCTCCTCCCGGCCGGGACCGACACCTTCCCGACTGGGACCACCTCCTCCCGGCCGGGAAGGGCTGCTGCTGCTCCGCGCTTCATCTTCTCTTCTCCTTTCTACTTGTAACCCTATATATACCCCCCCCTCTTGTATTAAGACACTATCTTAGCTTATGTTCTTCACTTCCCACTAAACCCTAGACTATTTTAGGTTAGATTAGTTTAGATTAGTGTAGATTAGTCGGTAATTAGTAGTTAATCTTAGTTTAGTACTTGTATTAAGGGAATTCTTCAATATCCTTCCAAGATTGACAACCTTGGTGGTTTGTTTTGGGTTTTCTTCATTAATGCAAGTTTCAATCTTTCTCCTTCACTAGTATGGTATAATCCTCTTCCTTTTTACTCCTTATCTTGTTTTATTCATCCAAGTTTGCATCTTTGATTGTTGGATTGTTCTTAGTTCATAGTTATCACTAGTTTGATTATGTATGTTTTGATTCTTGTGTTGTTTCCTCTTGTTCTTGTTAGAATTAGTTTGATGATGTTAGAGTAGTGTTCTTACTAGGGTTAGTAGGGTGATTAGGGTGTTAATTGAATGATTAAGGGTTTGTTGGAGATGTTGGTGGAAGATTTGGGTTTCTTCTTGAGTGATGCATATTACATGTTTGTTGGAATGCTTGAATGACTAAGTAGGTTGGAATGCTTGTTTTTCTTGTCTTCCTTTGTCGTGTGTGTCGCCGGATGGGTTCCATGAGGAACCTCTAGGTCGGTCTAAGTTAGATTACCTAGATTACCCTACTACCTCCTTCACTCTAGCTCTTCCTTGACCATTCCGTTACCCCTTTGACCCCGACCTAATCCTAGCCCGTTTTCCTTAGTTGTTATTCGTAGTCTTAGTCTAGCTTTCTCCCCTTCTATTATTCTCTAGTTTAGCTTAGCTCGTTGAATTAGTCTCGTATTTGGGCGACCTTGGTCTAGACGACTCTTACCGTCCCCGTGGATTCGACCCGACTTACCCTAGCTACCCTAGTTAGGTTTTGCCGGTTTTATTTGACGGTTGGGATCCACGACAAATCCCTCCCATCAAATAGGCGCCGTTGCCGGGGACGGTGCTAGTTTAGACTTTGTTTTCCTAGTTACTTGACTTTGTCTTTGTGTTTGTGTTTTTCTTTTTTCTTTTGGTTACCTTGCTTCTTGTGTGTGTGTGGTTTATTTCTCTCTTGTCTAGTGCCCAAAAAGCACTAGACTTCTCACGTTTGTTCTTAGTCTACAGTTTGTGCTTAGAGGTGGTGACTATCTTCTTCTTGCGATTTAGAGCCGCTTTAACGGACGGTTGCTAGAATGAGTGGTTTCCAACCGGGTATGAGCTACGATTTTCGAGCGAGCATGGGGTTTGATCTAAACTCCACACACTCGGGAGCCGATATGAGCTACTCCTCTTCTTCCATGAAACAAGGGTATGACATGACGTCCCCCTGCCATAATCAAGCTTCTTGGGGTAATCAAGATGGGTATGATCCTCAAGAGTATGAAAATGGCTACCAACAAGTGAATGACTATCAATCCTACGATCAAGGTGGCTATTACTCAAGCTATGATTGTGAACCCACCATGTTCAATCAAGATTCACCTTATGGAAGCCAATACCACCAAGACCCACCATATTACCCTCCACCCCAACCACAATATGAACCCAATGACCCACAATACTACCAATCACCTCAACCCCACTACCAACAATATGATGCCCCACCCCTTGGGCATCATCAAGATACCATGTTTAATCAAGATTATCAAGATTATCAAGGAGCCTTACAAGACCCCAATGATCACCAATTGCCCGACATGGAGGAGTTTCAATCGCTTCTTCAAATGCAAAGGAGCCTCCAAGAAACAGCCCTTCAATTGCGAAAAGAACAAGATGAATTATGGGCCCAAATTCGAAGGGAAAACGAGGCGAGGGATGCTCGATTAAATGCAATATCGGTTCAAACCGTAATGTATTTATCCCGAACATCGCAATTAGATGAAGGATGCCCACTTGAGAAAGAAGAGCAACCTAACCATGAAGCCGCCAACGTTGTTCACTTTGATAGAGAGCTTTGCTTTGAAGAACCTCAATCGTCTACCCAAAAAGAGACGAATGAGGAGATGACCCTTAGTGAAGGCAACATTGGTGAGGAATTGGAGGAGGATGGTGAGTTGGATGATTTGGTGGAGTTTGTGAAGTTTTTGGGTGAGATTAATAGCCTTGAGTTGCCCTTGTGTGATAATGTGGATAAGCATCAAGAGCCCCTTACTAGTACACCAAGCAATGACTTGGAAGAGATTGAAACCGCCGGTAGAAGTTTCGATCCTCTTCAACAAGATGATGTGGGGCCGAGTGATGAAGATGGGGAGCCACAACTTGAGTAAAGTGTGGGTTGTGCATTGAGGAGATGAGGCCAAAACCGCTTTTTGTGCCTTGTTTCTTGGAGATGAAGCTTGCTAATGATTGGAGGCGATGCCTAGGGAGGAAGAGGCCGGTGAAGCTCATAGGATGGATAGACCCCGGATATGACACGAATGATGATTTTGGGTCTTGGAAATCCTACTTCTTGCCTCCACCTTGGAGGCCGTGGAGGTTGGCTAGGCTCGAGCGCTTCTTGGGCCTACATTATGATGTCGGTAGCGCGTTCGACTTGCTCCTCCATGCCCTTGAGGGCTATGGTTGAAGGAGAGTCCACCATCCTAGGTTTGACGGAGTTCCTAAAGAACCGTCATGTTGTACATTCTCCTCTCCTCTTTTGAGTACTTGTGTTTGTAATTGTGTGATTTTTCTCTTGATTTTGTTAGTTTTGTGGGAATCTTGTAATTGTTTTGGTATTTTGATGAGCGATGTGAGGGAGTGAATTTGATGTATACTTTGAGTTTATTGTGATAGGTGAAATGAAGGTGACTCCTAGAAAGGAGTGGTTAGTGATAGAGCTTGGATCGTGAGCAAGGGAGCCGGTTTTGGGGTCATGGGAGTCATGAAGACCCTTCCCGACCGGGAAGGGTGTGTCATCCCGACTGGGAAGGGTGTGTCATCCCGACCGGGATGGGGCCGTCCCGATCGGGATGAGGGTGCCAAAAATCGAGTCCACTGGAGTGTCATCCCGATCGGGAAGGAGGCTTCCCGACCAGGACGGGTATGTCATCCCGACCGGGACCACCCATCCCGACCGGGATGACCCCCTACTCCTTTTTGGTGCCTCTTCTTCGACATTCAAGCCCACCCAACCATTATATACCCCCACCCAACCTCCCTACCTTCCTTTCTCATATCATACCACCCATGTACCTCATTTTCATACCTTAACCTCATTTCCTCCTCACTTTAGACCGGTATACACATCAATTTCTACCCCCTCACACCATTACTACCTTAGCCATGTGGTTTTCATAAGCTTGAAGATGGATGACAATGAAGACAACAAGCAAGTACCTATATTGATCATTGAGACGATGGAGAGAGTGAGTTGCTAACCGGTCAGTATGGCAACTATCCTTTCTTTTCCGTTTTTTATTGCTTGTTTTCCTTTGTTCATTCCCTTCCCCTTGAGTCATGGTAACTTAGTGGCCTTCGAGGCCTTGATAGTGGTTGCTCCCGACTCTCGATGATGTGACTACATCGAAAGTCATTTTTCAAAATCCAAATTTTACAAGTTTTTCACTCTTTCTTTTTGAGAATTTAGTCGGATTTAGGCGGAATCCGGGCTAGGTGACTTGATTACACCTAGCCCTCCCCTCCCATTTCCTTTTATTTCCTTCTTTTTTATTTCTTCCCCCATCCATATCTTTTCTTGTCTCGGCCCATGGTGACTTGATTACACCCCGGCCGGACACCTTCTACCCTTTTCTTCCCCTTTATTTCTGATTTTTAGCTTTATTTTCGTAGTTTCTTTTGTGCTCTCATGCACTACGGTCGAGCATGAGGACATGGCTCGACTTAAGTGTGGGGGAGTGGTATTCTAGCATAGTTAGCTTTATTTTTGTAGTTTTTCGAAAAAAAACTTTAAAAAATCCTAAAAATTTGAAAATTTTTCACAAAAATCAAAAAGATTTTCTTTTGTGTGTTTTCCTTTTTGTGTCGTTATGTCGTATTTTTGCTTTGTTGTGCGTGTTTTGCCCCCCTTTTTCCTTATAGGTTGCCTAATCGTCGTTAGCTTTGGTGAGCTTTCAAGACTTCCGGTAACATCTCTTCATCCCTTTTTCCCTCTTTGCTTCTTGTGAGTTTGGAGGAGATTTGTGGTGATGTGTGCTCGGGAGGAGCTTTGTAAAGATTGTGGTGGATTTGGAGACTTGTTTGAAGATCGGGGTGGTGTTTGTTTTGTTTATGTGTTGTTTCTCCTTGTTTTGCTTTGTTTTGTTTTGTTTTGTCTCTTTTTCTTTCGTTTTCGTTGAGTCTTTGTTTTGTGTTTGGTTGTGTGTCATGTGTGTAAACCGTTTTCGAAAACCCGGTTTAGAGGCTAGTGTGTGAGTGTGTACTTTTCCTTCCTAGTAGTGTAAATCGAGTCTTGGACTTTAGTCTAGTAGAATGACCCTAAATCAATGATTTCGTTGGTCCTTAACCTTGAGTCCACCTAGCTTACTAGGGATTTACTACGGGATCGCGACCCCCGACTTACCCATTTACCTATCTCCCACACATATCCACACAATAAGTTGCAATTTGTTGAATTCTCCCTTTCTTGTCATACAAAGAAATGCCAAAAAGCCAAATCTTGCCAAAAAGGGCAAAGAAAAGAAAAAGAAAGAAAATGAAAGAAAGAAAGAAAAGAATGAAGAAAAAGAAAAGGCACAAAAGCCAAAAAAGAAAATAGAAAAGAAGAAAAAAAGAATGGCATGGCAAAACAAGGCAAAAACGCAAAAGAAAAGAGAAAATGCCAAAAGAAAACCCGATTCACAAAAATAACCCCTACCTCTCAAAATAAGCCTTTTTCCGACTTTTGCCGTGAAGAGCCTACCAAAGGACTGAGTCCCTAGGAAGGATGATAGCGGCATTAGTCGGTCTTCCCTCATTTTGCATGTTTTTTCACTTTTTACTTGGACTAGTTAGGCGGTTTCGGGCATGGGACGACCCTCTTGGCTCATTGCTAAAGGGGGCGGGGTCTCACTTACCTACAGTGTCGACTAACACCGTGGATCATCACTTCCCACTCCGCCGATCGTCCCGTAGTACGTTTTTAGAAAGTTAGGAGGACCTAGGTCAGTTACCAACGTTTTTATTGCTTTGTCGTCAAACTATTAGGGTTTAGTCCACCTCGGTTTGTATTGCTAGCTTGGGAACGTTGTCACTTACCTCGAGTCCTAAACCGGTGCTTCTTTCACCGCTTTTAGAGGAAAGCGGTATTTGTTTTTTCTTTGGGTGCAACCGATTATGTGTTCGTTTGTGTGTTTGTTTGTTTATGTGTTTTGTGTCCGGTTGCATCCACAGTTTTGTCGCAAGACCCGACTTGCCTTGCGGAGTGCACTTTTCCTCTAAGTGCACTCGCGTGAGTTGAAAGGGCGTAGGGTGCGCTAATACCCATTCGGCTAGTATAGTAGTTAGTTTGTGCTTACTCGAGGGCGAGTAAGGGTTAAGTGTGGGGGAGTAGATAAGTGTAGTTTGTAGTGCCTATTTTGTTGTGTTTTGGTCCCATTTTCCTTGTAGAATCGCTCCTTGGGAGCGGTTTAGGGGCTTCTTATGCTTCCTTTAGTTCGTTTCAGGTTCCCGAGACCGATTTGGAAGAGTTGGAGCGATTCCGACTCTATACATACACATTTTGGAGCCAACGGAGTAGAGGAACGATGACTCGATGCTTTGGAATCGACCCCGAGACCTTGGGACCCAATCCCGAGTCCCGAGACCCGATCCCGAGTCCCGAGAATCGATGAGAAGTTCATGTAAAGCAAGGAGGAACCTTAAAGATCATATTGGAGGCCTACAAGACTCATCCCCGACGGGTATGACCTCAACCCGTCCGGGATGAGGTGCACAAAAGAGGATGCTCCTGTTTTGGGTCCATCCCGACCGGGACCAGCTCCTCCCGGCCGGGACCGACACCTTCCCGACCGGGACCACCTCCTCCCGGCTGGGAAGGGCTGCTGCTGCTCCGCGCTTCATCTTCTCTTCTCCTTTCTACTTGTAACCCTATATATACCCCCCCCCCCCCTCTTGTATTAAGACACTATCTTAGCTTATGTTCTTCACTTCCCACTAAACCCTAGACTATTTTAGGTTAGATTAGTTTAGATTAGTGTAGATTAGTCGGTAATTAGTAGTTAATCTTAATTTAGTACTTGTATTAAGGGAATTCTTCAAGATCCTTCCAAGATTGACAACCTTGGTGGTTTGTTTTGGGTTTTCTTCATTAATGCAAGTTTCAATCTTTCTCCTTCACTAGTATGGTATAATCCTCTTCCTTTTTACTCCTTATCTTGTTTAATTCATCCAAGTTTGCATCTTTGATTGTTCGATTGTTCTTAGTTCATAGTTATCACTAGTTTGATTATGTATGTTTTGATTCTTGTGTTGTTTCCTCTTGTTCTTGTTAGAATTAGTTTGATGATGTTAGAGTAGTGTTCTTGCTAGGGTTAGTAGGGTGATTAGGGTGTTAATTGAATGATTAAGGGTTTGTTGGAGATGTTGGTGGAAGATTTGGGTTTCTTCTTGAGTGATGCATATTACATGTTTGTTGGAATGCTTGAATGACTAAGTAGGTTGGAATGCTTGTTTTTCTTGTCTTCCTTTGTCGTGTGTGTCGCCGGATGGGTTCCATGAGGAACCTCTAGGTCGGTCTATGTTAGATTACCTAGATTACCCTACTACCTCTTTCACTCTAGCTCTTCCTTGACCATTCCGTTACCCCTTTGACCCCGACCTAATCCTAGCCCGTTTTCCTTAGTTGTTATTCGTAGTCTTAGTCTAGCTTTCTCCCCTTCTATCATTCTCTAGTTTAGCTTAGCTCGTTGACCGAGTCTTGTATTTGGGTGACCTTGGACTAGATGCCTCTTACCGTCCCCGTGGATTCGACCCGACTTACCCTAGCTACCCTAGTTAGGTTTTGCCGGTTTTATTTGACGGTTGGGATCCACGACAAATCCCTCCCATCAGTAGCCCAGAAATCCGAGCGCTTTGATCATCATTTGAGCCTCGTCATTTTTTACGACTTTTAGTCGACACGTGTAAAGTCAATCACGTGATCCTAATTTTCAAAACCCATGCATGTCACTACACTCAAAACGACCTTGATTGATTGTCCTTCACTATTAGTCATGTGTCGACGACTCTTTAGTCGTATCCGACACATGACTAGTTTAGACGCCAACATTTCGAGATGATAGGTCGGGACAAGGCATCGAGGTTCGGGATCGGGCTAGCACCACGCCTAGGTCCCATACCTCCGTCCTTTGATTAATACGCAATATAATGCGTAATTAATTAAAGTTTGTCCGGTTACACGACTTACGGCTTAATTCGTATTTGTTGCATACGGGTCCGTTTCTAGTCTTTATTTATTGTTTGTTTACATTTATGTCATTTATTCCGTTTGTTATTTTATTTTTAATTTTTGTATTGGCCGGGTTGTATTTCCGCCCGTGTATTTTGTACGTTATTTATTTTCGAGCTTTGTTTATTTTGATGTTTATCGCCTTATAAATGAACCTCGCATGCTAAATAACTTCGACGATAGTTAGATGCATTAAACGACATAGCTAACCCATAATTCGCATGTTTATCCCGAAAACGCTGTTTGCATATCATTTAGTCGTTTTACTAGCGCGCGTACACAAACACGAACGATGTCTTAGTAGAGGCCGCCATTGTGCGAGCGGGGTTGGGTGTCCTTAGTGGGCTTCCCAACACGTACCCTCACCCCTTACTCAGAACCTCGGTTTCCGGATGCCCGAAACCGTTGGCGCACGAGAGTCATTCTTTACACGATACCGGTGTAGATGGTATCGGTATCGCAATGCAAAGGGACGGGCCCCATAAACTCTGAAATCGAAGTGGGCCGTACTTTGTGTATAGCCCATGACGACATAGAATGGGCTCGAATGGTTCCGAATTACCACAAAGTCGGTGGCGACTCCAACTTTGACTTAAATTTCGAACCTGAGAACAATCTCACCACGAGATTCATTCGCCTACCCAAACCTGCGCGTGGCCGCGTCGGGGTGGACCTACGTCATGTCCACAATTTGGCGACTCCGCTGGGGATACCTGATGTACCACATGTCATCGGGGTTCCTAGGGTGAGACTCGAAGAGAAATCATTCGTATATTAGTGTGCGCGCATTAGTTTAATGATTCATGCATAACCCAAATGTTTGCCCAGGCCGGTTACTTGTGACCGACGTCCCATTATACCGCGGTGCATTCCAACATGGGTGCCCTAAAGACTTTGATGGCGGAACTCGTATGGGTTTCGCGGCATGTCCTTAGACCAACTCGGCTTAGGGAGTCCGTCCTGATTTACGAGAATGCCATCGTTGTTGGTATAGACCCTATTTTGACCGACCGAGACTTAGCATAATGCATACATAAGCGTCGTTATAATGCTTGTTTGACTATGTGCTACTTGGTTTCCCTGTCATTTTTCAAAAACCGTCATTTCAAAAAATGCATCTTCCCAAAAAAAATACCAAATTTTGAAAAAACCCGAAATACTGTCTGTTTCGGGACCCGTCTTTTCAAAATTTTCAATTTCAAAATTCGGAATGCCTCCGAAACTTAGGATCAACGATTTTACTCAAAACATCCTTTTTCTCTAACCGGCATGCTGCCCGTTTTAATTCTCGAATTTCCGACACCGTTCCGATTTTCTGAAATTTCAAAATTCTAATCTTGGTTTTCGAAATTCCGTTTTCGATTTTTGAACTTTCGGAAATTCGCTCATTTTATATTCAAATTTCAAAACTTTAAAACATCCAACTTTCCTAGTGAATCTTCCTTATTATAGGACCTACCGTTTATCCGTGTGTCGGGTCTTTGCATAGTATGTCGAAGGTTTATAGCGTCGAAACTCCGTTGATCCTATATCACGAGTTTCCCCCCTTTCCCAAGTCCGCCTTATTTGACAAGGCACGACCAACCCGCGTAGGGCATACACCTACAACGGAAGGTCCGTCCATACACTCGAGTCAAAAGTCTGGGGAAAAGTCTCACGTGGACCTTCCTTCGATCGGGATTAGGCCCACAAGGCCAAAGTCCCAAGGAAGTTATACCACCCACGAGTCGTCCGTCTAGGTGTCTTTTTCGAGTCTTTAGCCTTCTTTCCTAGTGTCGCTCGGGATGTACTTTTTTTGGTCCCTTTCCGAGATCTGGGTTTGGTTTCTGATTACGCAGTGTTCTTACAGACAGGCCACCATCCACCAGACACAACCGCAAAATGGAAGCAGCTCTGAACAACCTGAAGGCCTCCGTGGATGCCATGGCCGCCAAACAAACCGACTTTGATGCCCAACTGACTGAAATGAGGGTTGGTCAAGTGGCCATCGTTGCTCGTATGGCTGCAGTGGAGCAAAGGGCTCCTAATGCCGAGGCTACTGGGCCTCTAGCTGAATTAGTCAGCGCAGTACGCCGACTGGAAGAACAAGTCCATTTGGCTGGGAGTAACAATATTCATCGGGAGAATAGCCGAGAGTACTCCCCGGTGAGTGACAAGCTGCCTGCAAACCTGAATCTCACGGGCTTGCCTATGTTTGAAGGAACCGAGGACCCGTTACTACATGTACGGGCCTTCAAAGAATTCATGGCTATCAAAGGGGTAGATTCTTCAATGTTCAAGAATCTTTTTGCTCCGTCCCTTGAAAAGCACCCATGGGCCTGGTACTATAGGCTAGACCCGAAGAAATACCCTACTTGGGATGATGTGGCTACTGAGTTTGCTCGGAACTATGCTGACAACACCGAGATCCAAACCACGATGCGGTCTTTGGAGTTTATGTCCCAAGAGCCAAAAGAAGGTTTTACTAAGTAGCTTCAACGCTGGAGGGCCGAGAGTGTGAAACTGGTCGATAAGCCCAGTGAGAAGACTTTGGTGGAGGCTTTTGTCAAGAACCTCCTCCTCTCCTACCGGGTTCATCTCCGGTATGCTGTCATACCCAATTTCACCACCCTTTCTGAAATGGGTATGAGAATTGAAGACGACCTAAGGTTGGAAGGCCTCAACAAGGCCTCTAGCAAGGGATACCAAGGGTCTTCCTCTTCCACTACCAAGCTCCAGGCTGCAACCCGCAGCATTTTTGACGCGGTTAATCTACTAGATACCCCGTCCAAGAAGAACACCCCACCTCGGGTTTTCACTGATATAGGTACTACCTATATCTATGCCTTACAAAGGCTGTCCTCGAAGGGCCTAATCCAGCCGATAGGCCCGACTCCTGAAGTTCCGGTCGAGCGATGCTCCAAGAACTACAACACCCAAGCTTATTGCCAATATCACCGAGGCAATGGGAAAGATACCGAAAAGTGTTGGAAGCTGAAACACTTGATCCAGGACCTGATTGAGAGTGGTAAAATCCCGCTACCCGGATATAAGCCAAGCAACAAAGAGAACCCTTTCAGCTCCCATGACATCTTTGCCGGGGAGGTGATTGATTGCTCTCACCTTATCTCTCCATTTATCCCGCAAGTGAACGGGATCTGGTTTGACGACGAGGATGATGTCTACCTCGCTAAAGGGGAAACTGTTCCCATCACCCCTGAACAGATTCGCGAGGCCAGATCCCGAGTCTTAGCCAGTAACCACCTTGGCCGTCCCTATCAAGCCACTAGCTATAGGGACACCCCCATTCCGACAGCCATCACTGATCCACTCGGGATGGAAGTCGCCCCTGAGGAGCCGACTGCTGAAACGGCCCTCGTGAAGTAACTAAAGAAGACCCGAGTTGACCTCACTATATGGCAACTCCTAGTTAGCTCACAAGAACATCGAGAAGCACTCACTAAGGCTCTCGATCAAGTTAAGATCGACTCTTTGGCTACCCCTGCTGAAATGGTAGCCACGGTCCTGCCCCACTTGAAGGGCAAAGCCAAAGAAGGAGGCCCAATGATCACTTTCTCTAAAGCCTACCTACCGCAGTTCGGAGCCTCCCATATCATGGCCCTCTACATTACGGTGATCTGCCGGGGAAAATACCTCCCGATAACCCTAGTTGACGATGGGTCTGCTGTGAATGTCCTTCCTTTGAGGACCGCCAAAGCCCTCGGCATTACCGAGGCCGATTATGTTCCGACGGCTCAGACCATCCAAGCCTTCGATGGGAGTCCAAAGTCGATAGCTGGGGCCATAAAACTGACCATTATAACGGGCCCAATTGAAAAGGAGCTTGAATTCTAGGTGATCGATGTCACCTCATCCTTCAATTTTCTCCTAGGAAGGCCGTGGATTCACGCGGTCAAAGCAGTATCCTCCACCCTCCACCGAATGATCAAGATACCTTTGCTCGACAATATTATTACTTTAAAGGCGACCCCAATGACTGTGGCTAGCTGCAACGCCACGGGACAAACGGACCTCTGGGGGTTCGACTTTGTGGGGATGATCGAGGAAGAGTACCTTTTTAGGCCCTACTTCACAACTAGCATCGACACGATGCTGCAAAACCTTGGGCCAGAATTCCAGGTGATCAATGTCACCTCATCCTTCAACTTGCTCCTAGGGAGGCCATGGATTCACGTGGTCAAAGCCGTGTCATCCACCCTCCACCGCAAGATCAAGATGCCTTTGCTCGACAATGTTATTACTTTGGAGGCAACCCCAATGACCGTGGCTAACTGTAACGCCACGGGCCGCACAGACCTCTGGGGGTTCGACTTTGTGGTGATGATCGAGGAAGAGTACCTTTTCAGGCCTTACTTCACCACGAGCATTGACACAATGCTCCAAAACCTAGGGTACCTTCCGGGGGCTACCTCTCGACCCGATCTTCCAGCTGGGAAGATCATCGAGGTCCTTAAGGACGAAGACTCTCAGTTCGGCCTTGGCTATGCCGCCACTCCGGGCAACGTTGTCCGAGCAGGAATCAAAAAGGCCTGCAACATCATTAAGGGTATCCACTTGAGCCCTTACAGCCCACGGTTGACTGACTACTTTGTCACACCCGTGTTTGGGGATATCCAGGTTGGTCTGTACGAACCCAATGCTGCACACCTCGGGACCCAATTGGCCCGGGACTGCAACTATATCCCGGATGATGTGTTCGCCCTCATCCAGGCTGATGGAGCTGACGATGCTGAGCCCGCGCTGGGGCTGCTCTTCGGGGAAGACACCATAGCCCCGACTCCAAAGGAAGACCTGGTCAACCTGATTCTTCGCAGCAACAAGTTTGACCTGACCAAGCTGATCTCGGATGTTGGTTCCGAGACGGGAAACAGGGTCTGGAGGAAGACTGTCAAGTGGACTGACAGTGAAGGAAAGATCTACAAGCTGGTCACCGGAGAGGGAGACATGCCTAAGTCTGAGTCCGAGTCTGAGTCAGAGTCTGAGGTCGAGTCTAGGGAAGTCGGTGCTAGAGTCACTCTTGTAACCCCTCTCCCTCTTGTCATTCCTGCTTCTGGCACTTCGGAGTCTGTCCCGCGTGCCTTACCAATCCCGCCACTGACTAAGGATCAGATGGCTGCTCTTTTCGAGCTGTTCTCCAAATTTTCAATTAATAAAAACAACTGTTCTGCTTACGACTTGTCTCTTTTTAATTCTACTTTCAAAAATATTTTATGCAATGACATTGAGAAACCCGACGAACAGGTACCCTTACCTCCACCTCTGATCGAGCAGCTAGAACAGAGGGAATCCCGAGACCTGATGATCGAAGAAACCGAATCTATCAATCTGGGAACAACCTTAGAGCCTCAGATGCTTAAGATAGGGTTATCTCTAGGTCCCGAGGAGAAACAACAATTTATGAACCTCCTCCGAGAATTCAAAGATGTCTTCGCATGGTCCTACAGGGACATGCCGGGGATAGACCGGGAAATAGCCGAGCACCACATACCAATCAAGGACGGGTGCAAACCGGTTAAACAGAAGCTCCGCCGAATAAAGCCCGAGTGGTCTCTCAAAGTAAAAGAAGAAGTCGATAAACAGTTCAAAGCCGGCTTCATACAAGTGTCCAAGTATCCGGATTGGGTTACAAACATCGTACCGGTTCCTAAAAAGGACGGTAAGGTGCGGGTATGCGTAGATTTTTGGGATCTTAACAAAGCAAGCCCGAAGGATGATTTTCCGTTACCACACATCGACATACTGGTGGATAACACGGCCGATCATGCCCTTCTATCATTTATGGACGGGTATGCCCGGTATAATCAGATCAAGATGGCGGAAGAAGATATGAGTAAGACTACCTTCACTACACCTTGGGGTACTTACTGCTACACTGTCATGGTATTCGGCCTCATTAATGCCGGGGCCACCTACCAAAGGACCGCTACCACCTTATTGCATGACATGATGCATAAAGAAGTAGAAGTTTATGTAGACGACATGATCGTCAAATCCAAAGAACGGGACGGTCACATCACCACCCTAAGGAAATTCTTCACCCGATTGCGCAAGTACAACATGAGGCTAAACCCTCAAAAGTGCAGTTTCGGGGTAACATCAGGCAAATTACTAGGTCATATCGTTAGCCAAGGAGGTATCGAGGTCGACCCAGCTAAAATCAAAGCCATTACCGAGATGCAACCTCCTAAAACCGAAAAAGAAATAAGGGGATTCCTCGGGAAAGTTCAGTATATCAACCGGTTCACTTCCAAACTAACCATGGTATGTGAACCAATTTTCAAAAAACTAAAAATAGGAGAACGGGTAATATGGGATGACAAGTGCCAAACCGCCTTCGACAAATCAAGGAAATTCTGTCTGCTCTGCCAGTCTTGATGCCACCTCAACCCGGCTTGCTTCTGTCATTATACTTAACAACGACCGAGACAGCCATGGGGGCTATGTTGCTCAGACAGTCGACTCCGAAGAACGAGCCATTTATTATATCAGCAAAAAGTTTTTTGAGTATGAGTGCAAATATACCATGCTCGAAAAGACGTGCTTGGCTCTGGTTTGGGCCACTAAAAAGCTCCGACACTATATGCTCAGCTACAAGGTCCATGTTCTATCCAAAATGGATCCGATCAAATACCTCTTTGAAAAGCCCATTCTCAATGGCCAAATTTCCAGATGGATTTTAATGCTGGCAAAATTCGACCTGATATTTGTGCCTTTAAAGGCTATTAAGGGGCAAGCAGTAGCTGAATTTCTCGCCGATAGCCTGGTAGCCGAGGAAGGACACACCGACACCTGGTCCTTCCCAGATGAAGATATCTTCCATACTGATACCGAAACATGGGATCTATACTTCGACGGAGCATCCAATTTTCGAGGGTTCGGAGTCGGGATTCTCCTAATTTCACCAAAAGGAGAGCATACTCCTGTATCCATCAAACTGGACTTCGATGTTACCAATAATGCAGCCGAATACGACGCATGCATTTATGGGCTACAAGCTGCCACCAATCTGGGGATCACAAATCTTCGGGTACATGGCGATTCGTCCTTGGTCATTAACCAAGCACTTCAAAAATGGAAGACTCGGAATGCTAATCTCGTGGCCTACCAGGCACGAGTAAGGGATCTCGAGAAACAATTCCAAAAGGTGGAGTACATATACCTTCCTCGGGAAGAAAATCAGTTTGCAGATGCACTCTCAAAATTGGCATGTTTACAGAATATTCCCGACCACGTGACTAGTATGCCAATTTGTGTCGAAAGACGGTCCGAGCCGGCATACATTCATGACATTGAAGACATCAAGATAACTGATCCCGAACCTTGGTACCAGGTCGTATTAACGTACCTGACAAGCAGAGAATATCCTCCCGGGACTGAAGGCCGAGCCAAGAAAGCCTTACGAAGGCTAGCCACCCAGTTCATCCATACTGATGACGGGCAACTTTACAAAAAGATAGCACAGGGGGCTCTTCTCCTTTGTGTTGATAAATATAAGTCCGAAAAAGTTATGGCCGAAGTACATGATTGTGAAAACGGCCCACATATAAATGCTCACATGCTGGTCCGGAAAATCATGAGGCTCGGGTATTACTTGAATACCATGGAAGCCGACTGCCAGTTATATGTCAAACATTTTCATAACTGTCAAATCTTCGCCAATGTGCAGCATCTGCCGTCATCTCTGCTTTATACCATGACGTCGCCTTGGCCGTTCTCGACATAGGGTATCGACATAATCGGGAAAATAAATCCCTCTGGTACTGGCGGGCACTGTTTCATCTTAGTAGCTATCGACTACTTCACCAAAAGGGTCGAAGCTGAATCATATCGGATTGTCAACGCTAAACATGTCGCCAAATTTATCCAGAATAAGATAATATGTCGGTATGGATCCCACATGAATTTATCAGTGATCACGGGACTCATTTTCAAGCTGAGACCGCAGCCCTGCTGAATAAATATAAAATTCAAAGGCATACGTCCTCGTCCTATCGTCCCCAAACGAATGGAGCAGTAGAGGCGGCCAATAAAACGATTGTCACCATACTAAAAAAGATGGCTGATAATTACCGGGACTAGCCTGACAAAATACCTTTTGCCCTGTGGGGGTGCCGGACGTCAATTCGCACCACAACCGGGGCGACGCCGTATTACCTAACTTATGGGATGGAGGCAGTCCAACCAGTTGAATTGGAGGTACCGTCCCTCAGAATTCTGTTAGAAAGTCAAGTACCCGAAGCTGACTGGGTTCGAGCACGGTATGATTCATTGGTTCTACTAGACGAACGACGGTCTCGTGCCCTCAACAACATCCAAATCTATCAGAAAAGAATCCAACGGACCTTCAACAAAAGGGTAAGGCCCAGGAACATTAAGGAAGGGGATCTGGTCCTTAAGTCTGTCCGAGCCTTACTACCGGTTGACCCAAGGGGAAAATTTAAACCCAATTGGGTTGGGCCATATTTGGTAAAGAAGATCCTATCAGGAGAAGCTGTGATGCTGACGGACCTGGATGGGAATGAGTTCGTCAACCCGACCAACCTGGACCAGCTGAAGCGTTACTACCCTAAGCGTTTTCTCAATGTCATTAGCAATTTTTTTAAAATTATTTAACGAAAAACAAGTCAATAAGCTAGAATCTCTTATTCTACTGTCGCAAACATCTTGAACCAATAGTCTTGGCGTAATTCGAGATTGCAAATTTACTGAGCTTGAACTACGTTTGGTTTGATTCTGCTAATTGCGGATACGTAGGCTGCCCCTCAAAAGGGCACAACCAGTGCAATCGAGAAAAGACAGGAACGGTTTAATAATAAAATTTTCTTTTATTAATTATCACAAAAAAAAACCCCCGATAAACTCGGGAAAATTACAAAATGCAGGAACTCCAGAAAAATTACAAAAACAAAAAAAAAACACACGACACTCCAAAATAAATAATAATAATATTTAAATAATAAAAACTAAGGACTCGGTATTTAGGGCATCTTGCCCTTCCCCTTGTCCTTGGCCTCCTTGGCCGTCCACTGACGACGACGTGGAGGAGAGCGTTCCCGAATCACCACAGGAACCTCCTTAGCCCGGACTCGTTTCTTTGAGCTAGAGTCCTCATCCACATCGATAGGCCCGAGTCGGGTCCTCACGGGCTCTGGCAGCCGTTCGCGTGGACTAAGTCGGTCCCTAGCCGTCAATCTTGGCCCAAGTTGTCTCTCCAAATCAGTCTGGGGGCTTAGCTGCCCCCGCGTGCTGCTAGCACCGGCATCCTTAGCTCGAGTCTTAGTATGTGACTTAAGACCCGATTCTAGTCGGACTAAAGTAGCAGGGGTGTCTCCCTCATCGAAGAAGCCTCTGTTATCCTTTACCGTCTCCCGACGGACCAGTTGGAAGGCCTCATCGACCTTCAGAGCTTTACGAGCTTCCTCGGATTCCTCGGAAGTCCATTTCTCGTAAGCCCGTGAAACCCAAGCGGATTGGCAAGGGTTGGAAATAGTCCATGTAGGACGGGTTAATCATCTCTGCAACCAGGTGTCGCACATAGCGTCTGTCAATTGGAGCGAGACGCTGATAATGGGTTCAGTCTCAGGAATGCGCTGAGACGAACCGAACCGCCTCAGGATGCGGTCCGGGTAAATGTGAACTGTCCAGTCAAGGGACAGGATCACCAAGTAACGGGCTTGGTCCCTCTTGGCCAGTCCCGTCAGCTTGGAAAGGAACCACCAAGCGACCGTCCACCTGATTAAGGGACCACCATGGAACACCAACTCCTCATCCCAGTAAGCTCGGTTTATATGGTGACTTGAGCTTATTCGACGCCCCCTCGAACTAATTTGGCTGCTGCGGTAGTTGGGAATGCTCGGAGGGGACTCTATGATCGACAAACGTTCCGACAACCAAATCTGCAAAATATATACAAAATCCGTAAGCTACGGAGTGGTCCGCTATAGACCACTCGATCGAGTAAGCCCTCTAAAAGCAGACAGAAACTCATCGAGAATGTCACTCGATCGAGTATTGCAGCCAACTCGATCGAGTAGGCCCTCCAAAGACGGGCAGAAGCACTTCGAAGGCGTCACTCGATCGAGTGACAGGTCCACTCGATCGAGTGACTTACGGACGTCAAGAAATTTGCGCGAAACAAAAAAGAAAAAAATCGCAAGATCTATACCTGCAGAATACGAGTACTCCCCGTCAGATGTCGGTCCGGGTCAAGTCGTCTGGCATCCAGACCCATGATGATCTCCTTGGTGGTTAGCCAAGCAGGACTATGACCAGTCTCCATCTGGTCAACTACTCCAATCAGCCTGATTTGACCCAAGCGTGAGTCAACATCCATCATCCCTTCAAAAACGTAGCAGTGCAGCATGCAAAAGGCGAAAGCCCTACGCTTATGAGAAGGGGTAGCCCTTACATCTTGATTGTTCATAAACTTGTCAGCCTGGTCGAAGAGGGAAACAGTATTTCCCCGCACCATTCGATCTGTCGAAGAGTGAGACATACCCAAGAAATCCCTCAACCTCCTTCTCGGATCCGGGTAGAACGGAGGGATAGCGGGACGAGCAATAGGGCTCCAACCCCCAATAGCTGCAATCTCCTAGGGAAGAGGGCATATTTCTCCTCGCAGGAACGCGAAGACGTGATGGGTAGTATCCCAAAACGACAGCCAGGCGTCCAAAAAGTGTGAATCAATTATCAAACGTCGGAGAGGAAATAGACTGACAATCCCCATTTGGGTCAGTTGAACTTTGTCATCATCCCGAAAATATTGGGACCAAGCAAAAAGCATCGAAGTAAGATGATCGATACCCATGGCAGGGGTTTGAATCTTCTCGAAAGTCTGAAGGAATTTGAGGAAAAGTAGGAGTTTTTTTTATTCAAGATACAGTAAGCTGAAGTAGGGAGACCTATATTTATAATAGGAAACCCTAACTGTAACCCTAACTACCATGCCTCCTCAGCAAACTGGCCCCTATGCATGCACAGGCCTGATTTCAGACAAGAACCCAGAATAGGAATCAAGTCGTCGCGAGCTTTCCTGGGAATTTCTAAAAATTTTGTGAAAAAAAAAATTGTGATAAAAAATCCTTCACAATTTTTTGGCTTTTCAATATTCAATATATTTTATTTCCCCAGCACGAGTCGGTGTTTTGCCGACATGTTACACGCAATTTGTTATGTGTCAGCATACAGGTACACCCCAGACTTCAGAAGCAAGTCTCCGCGCAACTCCTTTACTCCCCAACGTGAGTCAGTATTTATCCCAGAATGCTACAATCAGAGCTGTGATGTATCAGCATACGGGTACACCTACACCGTCAGAAGCAAGTTTAACTCCCCACGGAGCTACCATCGTCAGAACAGGTATGACCCTCCGCTTATGGCTGGCGAGCCCTTCAGGCAAGTCCACTGGACTATAAACGACCCGACCGGAAGGCTGCCAAGTCATAATCTGCGATTGGCCTGGTAGCTACCCTGACTTTCGCCTTGTCCAAGCCTCAGTCAGAGTGGGGGCTCTGTAGGCTCCCGCATTTTGCCTGCTAGTGTCTATAGCAGTTCCCGACAAAACACCCGATGATGTTCGGACGCAAACGTGACTTAGTATACTCGAATATGGGCTCGGAATAAATAATATCCTACGTGGACATTTAGCGGAGTACAAATCTCTCAAAACCGACCTCAAATTCAGGCCCAGTGGGTCGTTCCGAGTAAAACCGTCTTTTGGCGACCGGGTCAAAACCCGGTCAAAGACAAATCCGTCCTCAAAACCAGCCTAGAGAGCTTCTAGAAGCTGGCGCCCAAGCTCAAAATTCAAAAAACCAAAGTGTAGACACCCACATTTTGACCGCCAGGTGTCTATAATAGTTCCCGCCAAACACCCGATGATGATTAGACGTAAACGTTCTTTGATGGACTCGGATATGGGCTCGTAGTCATGGACATTTGGTTTAGCCTTATTACGGAGTACAAATCTTACAAAACCAACCTCAAATCCAGGCCCAGTGGGTCGTTTCGAGTCAAATGAGACTAATTTGGGTTGATTCCGACACCAGGGGTAAAACCATCTTTTAGCGATCGGGTCAAACCCGGTCAAAGATATTTTTTCCCTAGACTCGCGGACAAACCGTGACACCTCAAGTGTCCGGTTTGGACTCCGACACTACCAAAAAAAAAATCAGCTTCGAAAACATTAAACAATTCCGTTGAAGGTAGGATTCGATCTCAAGTAGGAGTTCTATCCGGAAACCGAATCAGACACCGACCGAGCTCCAAATACTCGGCCAAATCAGCCAAAACAGCCGAGATTTCCTTGCTTCCTCCCCAAGCAACGGACTTCTCGTTCCTTTCAACTTCTTACAATCCTATCCAAACCGGTATTTCTTGTCACACAAGCAAGACTACCTCGACTCCTATAAATAGGACCTCTCGTCCAACACAAGAGGACACGATTTGACACGGTTTTACACAGCCATTACACACATCATAGATCTATTATTCCTACATCACACATTCATCATCAATCATCGAAAGTCAGAAATTATACAACCTCGTAACGCCAAACAATTCTCGAGTAATCTCGACCCGACGAATCCGACCCCCAGCCGGCCGAAACCCGTCCCATTACACGTCCAAAATAACACCCTAACTCATCCTCATCATCTCGACGCTCCCAATTCTAAGCCACTTTCCGACGAGCCTTATCCCGAGAAAACAAAGCATGTAGGTTGAGGGTGTAAATCAAACCCGATTCTTCTTTTCTTCTCTCCTTTTCTTCACGTTTTTTTTCTCTTCTTTTTTGTGTCGAGTCGTCGGTCCTCGTTTAATATGGGTCGTTTTCGCATATTTTTCATTATTTCTAATATCGATACTACGAAAAACTATTTTTTATAATGTTCTTAAAATACGATATCGATTCTCTAATCGAATATCGTACCTAACAAGAACAAAATTAATTAATTCTCGTTGATGCTAATAAAATCGTTACATCTTTTTAAACAAAATTCGACGATTTTATACGCCAAGAGAATTAACATCTTTTTCGATCAAAATTCTTTTTTTTTTTACTTTTCGTTCAAAACAAACTTTTTTCAAAACCTTTTCTAAAATCATTCCGCCTATTCGATATCGATTTCATAATCGATTATCGAATACGACGAATATCAAAATTATGAATCGGGTATAAATTAATCCATATTTGTACGCGATTTATAAAAATTGACGGTTTTCGACAAATAATAAAAAAACGGACAGACCGCCACGCGAGTCGCGCGCCTGTCAGGCGACTCGCGCGGTGGCCTGTTTAGCCGGGTCTTTTCTTTTTCGTTTCCTCGCTTTTTTTTTTTTTTTTATTCTTTTCGAATCTTACATAAAAAGCGACTTTCGCGACAAATTTCGATAAATACTTTTTTTGACCTCGGTCAACACGTTCTAATCAATCACGTGTCATAAATCTTTTCCAAAAATCATGCATATTATTTATTTGCATCTTTATTCGATTTATTCATCGTTACTAACTCGTTTGCTCCTTGTTTGTAGCGATTTTTTTTTTTCGTTTGTTTTATTAGACTAAAACGAATCCACATGCTAAAATAACTTTGACGTTATTAGTTTAATATGCATTAAACGACTTAGCAACCCATTTATTTATTTTTCTCACATGTCTTAGGAAAATAATCTCTGCATATCATTCAACCGTCGAACTAACGCGTGTACGTAAAAACGAACGATATCTTAGTAAAGGCCGCTTAGTGCGGGCGGGGTTGGGTGTTCTCAATGAACTTCCCAACACGTACCCTCACCCCTTACTCAGAACCATGGTTTCCGGATGTCCGAATCTATTGGCAACGAGAGTCATTCAATACAAGATATCCGATAATGTTGGTATCGGTATCAAATGCTAAGGGACGAACCCGATAAGCTCTGACATCGGAAATGGGCCATGTTTAAAATATGGCCCACTACGACATAGAGTGGGTTCGAATGGTTCCGAATAACCACAAAATTCGGTGGCTACTCCTACTTCGATTTAAAATTCAATTCGATCCATCTCTTATGGAGATTCATTCGCCTCCCCAAACCCGCGCGTGGCCGCGTCGGAGTGGACCTATGTCATGTCCACAATTTGGCGACTCCGCTGGGGATCAACTGATGTGTCACTTACCGTCGGCATCCTCAGGGTGAGACTCGAAAAGAAATCGTTCGAATAGTAATGTACACGTTTTAGTTCAATGGTTCATGCATAACCCAATTCTTTCCCGGGCCGGTTACTTGTGACCGACGTCCCACTATACCACGGTGCATTCCTAAATGGGTGCACTAAAAACTTCGATGGCGGAACTCGCATGGGTTTTACGGCAGGTTCTAAGACCAACTCGGCTTAGGAAGACCGTCCTAATTTGCGAGAAAGCTATCGTTGTTGGTATAGACCCTATTCGACCGACCGAGACTTAGATTAGGAGCATACATGGTGTCATTATACTGTTTCCGCGACTACGTGCTACTCGATCTGTTTATCGTCTTTTCAAAAACCCTCATTTTCAAAAACTTACATCTTTTCAAACCCATCTGTTTTTCAAAACCTGGAAAGCTACCAAATTTAGGACTTATGATTTTGACTCAAAATAGCCTATTTTTAGCCGGTATGCTGTCCAAACTTTCCAAAAAAATTCAAAATCTCGGCTCGGTAACCTTTTTTTCGATTTTTCAAAAAAATCGGGCCTTCCAATCCGACCTTGCTCGGTTTTAAAATCCAAATTCCCTTTTCAAAAGTTTCTTCTTCTTAGGACTTCCCGTATTTAGCAGTGTCGGGTCTTGTCATAAGTTGTTAGAATCTATAGTGTCGAAACTCCGTCGATCTTACATCACGAGTTTCTACCCCATCCCAAGTCCGCCTTATTTGTCAAGGCACGGTCCACCTACGTAGGACAAACTCCTACAAAGGGAAGCCCATTTACACAATCGAGTCCAAAGTCTGGGAATTTCACACACGGATCTTTCTTCGAACGGGACTACGCCCACTTTGCCAAAACCCAGGGAGAGTCCACCATCCACGAGTCACCCGTCTAGGAGTCGGTCTTCAGTCCCACTCGGGGGCTACCCTTTAGCGGGGCGATCAACCGCGTTTGCTCTAAGTATCAGGTCTTACACGTGTTGGCTCACGTACCCCACTTTCGAGTCACTTAGATGTCGCACCATGTGAGTCCTATCAAAGTCTTTAGTCTCACTCGGGGGCTGTCCTCCACCCGAGCAGTCAACCACGGTCACCTTAAGGGGTACCCTACGTTCATCCTGCACCGGTGTCCTTATGATGCCTTCTTCGCGTCGTACCTATGCTACGAATACTCGAGTCACCTAGGGTTAGGTCACCACGGTTGGTCCGAGCACGTGATACGGTCAAACACGGTCGCCCCCATTTTCGGATTCACCCTTATGCAGCTCGAGTCCAATTCGCAGTCGTTACCTCGTCTAGATCAACGTTCGAGTATCCCGGTCCAAGAGTCTTTGTCGACCCGTCACCCCGGGCCATGTCTAGTTTGACTCCCTCTCTTGCACTTGCGCAAAGCCGAGTTTAGGCGAGTCGTGTCACCCGTCTTTCTCTCCAATCAAAGACCTTACCAAAAAAAAACAACTAACCGAGCGTCCGAGTCCGGATTTGATTCGAGTCTGAGTCTGAGTCTGAGTCTAGGATATTCTACTCCTTTCAATTTCAAAATCAGAGTCAGAGTCATTTGTATTCTGTCCTCTTTTCAAAAAATTTAATAAAATCAGCTTTCAATATTCTATCTCCACTATATGCTTTCCTTATATGTTTCCGAGAACATGATGAGCACCATCGTACACTGTGAGCACATGCACGTGACTATTATAGGCACATCTATAATGACTGCAGGAAACCGAGCCCGTCCAAGAGAAAAAAGCAAAAGGCCAAAACAAAAAAGCTGGCCATGATCAAAAAAGAATTATCAACATCTCTCGACCAGACACGGTCAACTCAAATGAAGAATCCCATGACCGGGGCTAAGAGGTCAACCCAAAGAATTCAAAAACCCATGACCGTGAAACGGTCAATTCAAAAATTATCAATACCCATACCATTCAATAGGGGAGAGACAGTCAAGCTGGTCAGCTAACACCACATCTAGCCTTCCCACATTACAACCCTCAAGACCTCCTCGAGACCTAGGCTAGAGGCAGCTCAGAATTTTGAGGATTCAAGCTCCATAGGATACACCCTAACCTTTAGGGCCAGACATGGAAACCAGATCCCGCATTATCAACCTGCCCGATCGAAGTCCGAGTAATTTTTACTCGATTTCCCCCTTTCCTACCGCATTACAATACCTTACCCTCGAAGCCTTAGCTCCACAAAATCGAGCTCCAGATTTCGAAACATCAAAGCCACTTGCGACCTAGCTCCACATTTCCAAAAACATCTAAACCAGTTACCAGCCCCAAACACGGGAACTCAACTTGCAGTCGGCATAGAACATGCCAAAATAGTTCACACCACCTCTGGGGGCTATCCCGCAGAATGCTCACAGTCACAGGATCAACATCCTAACTATTCTAGCCCTTTGATCAAGACATCACTGGGAATGCACCTAGCCTTCACCATCGCTGTGGCTAGTTACACAAAAAGCCCTAGTAAACTAGGCACCATTATATATCTTTCAATCCACTGAACTACAGCTTGGTTTGATTTCACTACACGTGAATACGTAGGCAGCCTTTCAACAAAGGCACAACCATTCACATTCACACAAATTCGAAAAAGCATCATTATTCCGGTCACGACACTGTCATGTTCTCAGCAGCTAGCTTTGTCATCCTGGGGGCTTCTCCTAGGCAGAAGTTCTCCATCCACTCACAAAATCCAGATAAATTCAAAGAATAAAGATCTAGCCTCGTTTCTATAGTGTGTCCTAGTACTCGGCTCAGTTGAAGACGAGAATTGGTCAGGGACTCGAAGCAATACCCACTTTGGGAATGTACCCCTAAATCAAAAGAATATCCAAAAGAACACCAGTCTACGGCATTGCTACCACAAAGCCCTGTCGCACGGAAACAGTCCCATTCCGAGGATTCGACCGTGTTGCCACTCGCCTAGGCTACGGAATAGCGCAACTTAAGAGTCTTGTCATATTAGGTGGCCCATCCCCTACCGAGTCACGGTCCAACCCTTAGAGAGTCCAATCGTGTCTGTCAACTCGTCTAAGTCGCGTCCAGAGTCGAGTCGGTCGGTATATCTCTCTCTTCAAATTCTCATTTTAAAATTCGCAAAACTTAGCCATTTGGGAAAATCCCTTTCCTAGTCACCACGGGAATAGGAATTTTTATCACACTTCATCTAGGCATACAAGCCTAACCAGAGACTTTAGGAGTCCGTGTCAGAATCGGATTAGGAATCAAGTCATCCCAAGCATTCTAATTTCCCAAAAAAAAATCATTTTCTTTCCAAAAAATCAATCAAAAATCATTTCTTCCCCAGCATGAGTCGGTGTTTCACCTAAAATGTTACATACAAATTGTGTCAGCATACAGGTACACCCAAGACTCCAGAGAAATTCTAAGAGAAGTTCCCCAGTGGAAAGCTCAGGCGACATTTTCTACTGAAGAATCAGGATGTATCTGTAAACAGATATACTCATAGCTTCCAAGGCAAGCTCCCGCGCAACTCTAAGACAGGATGTACCTGTAAACAGGTATACCCATAGCTTCCAAGGCAAGCTCCCGCGACATTATCAACATCAACCCAGGTATGATTTCTATCCTATGGCTGGTGAGCCCTCCACGCAGGTCTAATGGACTATAAACGACCCGATTGGAAGTCTGCCAGGTTTTAATCCTTGATTGACCTGGTAGCTACTCTGACTTTTGCCTTGTCCAAGCCTCAGTCAGAGTGGGGGCTCTGTAGACACCCACATTTTGGATCCCACCGCCAAATAATAACCGGCTAAGACCTAACGGTAGTTAGGGTAAGTCGGGTCGTGTCCACGGAGACGGTGTTGCAAGGTTTAGACTAGGTCGGCCTAGAACGAGACTACGCTACCAAACAAACACAAAGAGCTAATAATTGGTGAATTATGATGAGAGGAGAAGAAGGAATTGGACTAACAATGAACTAGACTATAACAAGGCTAAATGAAATAACTAAACACAAACTAAACAATGAACTAAAGAAATGATGACTAACTAATAAGTTGAATCAAATATGAAGAAGAAGTGGGTTAGGTCGGGTTCAAAAGTGTAGTAGGGTGACTTGGGTGGTCAAGGGTGTAGGTGTCTCCTAATTGCTAGAATCGGTCCGGGCTCTCGCAACTTAAACCGATGTTGAGGTAGGTCCGGGCTCTCGCTACTTAGACCGATGTCGAGGTAGGTCCGGGCTCTCGCAACTTAGACCCTAGTCCGCACTCTCGTGACTACGACTATCCTCAACACTATCCTCAACATGACCACATACAAGACAAACAATGAGTAGAGGAAAACTAGCATGAGAAGCATGGCCACTACAACTCAAACAAGCGTTTCAACAAACACATGGTGTGCCAAGTATGTGACTAACAACAAAGATTCACCCTTTACCCCTAATCAAACCCTAATCACCCATATTCTACCCTTAATCCCCCTACTAACCCACAAGTAATCTACTCACTCATAGTCAAAGATAAACTAACAACAATAAGAGAAAACCATATCACAATCCAAACATCCATTATCAAGAACAATATGAACAATAACAAGGAACACCAAGTAAAGATTCAAACTTGAAATAATAACAAAGAGCAAGAGTAAAGAAAGTTATACCAACAACAAGATGAAGAAAAAGATGCAATCTTGTATAAATAAGAAACCCAAATAATCTCCATGGATGTCAAGCTTGGAGGAGTCTTCAAGAATCTTCTCAATACAAGCACTAATTACAACTAGATTAAACTAGGATTAACTAAGGATTAACTAAAGATTAAGAGAGATTAATTAGGGTTTACAAATCTTAAGAGAGGCCTAAAAACAATCTAGGGTATGATAAGATCCATAAACAATACAAGAGGGAAGTATTTATAGGGGTACAAGAATGAAGGAGGAGGAAAATAAGAGGCGCGGCTACAGGTGCTTGGTCCCGACCGGGACGGGATCATCCCGACCGGGACGGCCTGTCATCCCGACCGGGACGGGTTGGTCCCGACCGGGACGGTCTGTCATCCCGACCGGGACGGCCTGTCAGTGGCTCCGTCAAAAGTGCACTTCATCCCGGACGGGATGAGGTGCATACCCGTCGGGGATGAGTCTTGTAGGCCTCCAATATGATCCTACCTTTTGGTTCCTCCTTGCTTCACATGAACTTCTTATCGATTCTCGGGACTCGGGATCGGGTCTCGGAGGCTCGGGATTGGGTCCCAAGGTCTCGGGGTCGAATCCAAGGCATCGAGTGATCGTTCCTCCGCTTCGTTGGCTCCGAAAAGTGTATGTATTGAGTCGGAATTACCCCAACTCTTCACGAATGGTCTCGGGAACCTGAAACGAGCTAGAGGAAGCATAAGTAGCCCATGAACCGCTCCGAAGGAGCGATTCCGCAAGGAAATGGGACCAAAACACTACGAAATAGGCACTACAAACTACACTTATCAACTCCCCCACACTTAACCCTTACTCGCCCTTGAGTAAGCACATACTAACTACTAAACTAGCCGAGTGGATATTAGCGCACCCTACGCCCTTTCAACTCACGCGAGAGCACCTAGAGGATAAGTGCTCTCCGCAAGGCAAGTGGGGTCTTGCGACAAAACTGTGGATGCAACCGGACACAAAAACACATAAACAAACAAGCACACAAACAAACACACAAAAGGTTGCACCCAAAAGAAAAGAAATACCGCTTCCCTCAAACAAGCGGTGAAAGAAGCACCGGTTTAGGATTCAAGGCAAGTGACAGCGTTCCCAAGCTAGCAATACAAACCAAAATGGACAAAACCTTAATAGTATGACGACAAAGCAATAAAAACGTTGGTAACTTACCTCAGTTCCTCCTAACCTTCTAAGAACTTACCACGGGACGATCGGCGGGATGGAAAAAGGATGAACCACGGTGTTAGTCGACATTGTAGGTAAGTGAGACCCCGCCCCCTTTAGCAAAGAGCCAAGAGGGTCGTCCCATGCCCAAAACCGCCTAACTAGTCCAAGTAAAAAGGTGGAAATGTGCAAAATGAGGGAAGACCGACCATTACCGCTTTCATCCTTCGTAGGGACTCGGTCCTTTGGTAGGCTCTTCACGGTAATAGTCGGTAAAAGGCTTATTTTGTGAGGTGTGAGGTTTCTATTTTTGTGAGACGATTTTCTTTTCGCATTTTCTTATTCTTTTGCATTTTTGCTTTGTTTTGCCATGCCATTTCTTTTTCTATTTTTTTATTTTCTTTTTGGCTTTTGTGCCTTTTCTTTTTCTTCAATCATTTCTTTCATTTTCATTCTTTTTCTTTTCTTTGCTCTTTTTGGCTTGATTTGGCTTTTTGGCATTTCTTTGTATAACAAGAAAGAGAGAATTCACAAATTGCAATTTATTGTGTGGATATGTGTAGGAGGTAGGGTAATGGGAGAGTCGGGGAGCGTCCTTCCCTTCAAACCCACAAAAAGTGGAGAACTTGGACTAATCAAACCATCCTAGACATGGTCACCTAAGGGACGGGACTCGGCAACCAAAGCCTTTTCACACCGTGGGTGGTCATAATGGTCAAAATGCAAATCCCGTAGTAAATCCCTAGTAAGCTAGGTGGACTCAAGGTAAAGGACCAACGAATTCATTGATTTAGGGTCATTCTACTAGACTAAAGTCCAACACTCGATTTATACTACTAAGAAGGTAAAGTAAACACTCGCACACTAGCCTCTAAACCGGGTTTTCGAAAACCATTTACACACAACAAAACACAAAACAAAGACTCAACGAAAACGAAAGAAAAAGAAACAAAAGCAACAAAACAAGAACAACACAAAACGAACACATACATAACACAAACACCACCCCTAGCTTCCAAATGAGCAACCAACCAACATCAAACTTTACAAAGCTCCTCCCGAGCACACCACATCACATTCTCCTCCAAACTCCGAAAGAGACAAAGAAGGAAAAAGGGATAGAAGATGTTACCGGACATCTTAAAAGCTTTCCAGCAACCTATAAGGAAAAGGGGGGCAAACACACACAACAAAACAAATATACGAGACAATGACACAAAAAAACACACAAAAAGAAAATCTTTTTGATTTTTGTGATTTTTTTTTAAATTTTTAGGGTTTTTAAAGATTTTTCGAAAAACTACAAAAATAAAGCTAACTATGCTAGAATATCGCTCCCCCACACTTAAACCGTAGTGCATGGGAGCACAAAAGAAAAGAAACTACGAAAATAAAGCTAAAAATCAAAAAGAAAAGTGGAGAAAATGGTAGAATGTGTCCGGCCGGGGTGTAGTCAAGTCACCGTGGGCCGAGACGAGAAGAAGATATGGATGGGGGAAGAAAATAAAAAGAAAGAAATAAAAGGAAATGGGAGGGGAGGACTAGGTGTAATCAAGTCACCTAGCCCGGATTCCGCCCAAATCCGACTAATTCCTAAAAAGGGTGAAAATCTTGTAAAATTTGGATTTTGAAATGACTCTCGATGTAGTCATGTCATCGAGAGTCGGGAGCAACAACTACCAAGGCCTCGAAGGCCACTAAGATACCATGACTCAAGGGGAAGGGAATAAACAAAGGAAAACAAGCAACTACAAAAACGGAAAAGAAAGGATAGTTGCCGTACCATATGGTTGGCAACTCACTCGCTCCATCGTCTCATAAATCGATATAGGCATGTAGCTAGTTGTCGTCGTTGTTATTCCTTCCCAATCGCGATACGGTTCCATGGTTGGGGCACAAAGGTAAAATGGGGTGGGTTTTGATGTGAAAGTCGGTTTAAAGTGAAGAGAAAGTGAGGTGAAAATGTGTATGTAAGGTGTAGGGGTCATATAATGAGAGTAAGGACATGTAGGGAGGTTGGGAGGGGGTATAAAGTGGTTGGGTGGGCTCAAACGACGAAGAAAAAGCAAAAGGAGGACAGGGGGTCCATCCCGGTCAGGATGGGTGGTCCCGGTCGGGATGACCGGCTCGTCCTGGTCGGGAAGACTTCGTCCCGGTCGGGATGACCTGTCAGTAGACCCATCTTTTGTGCACCTCATCCCGGACGGGATGACATCCTTCCCGGTCGGGATGGGTCTTCCATCCCGGACGGGATGACCTATTCTAGGCCGGGAAGAGTCTCCTAACCCTCTATAGCTCCCAAAAGCTCGTTCCAAGCTTCAAAAACCGACTTCCCTTCACACGATCCAAGCTCAAACAATGACCACTCCTCCCTAGGAATCACTTCCACTTCACACCTATCACAATAAACTCAAATAACACATCAAATTCCCTCCCTCACATCGCTCATCAATCAATCCAAGTAATCAAGAAATTCACAAGACAAAACAAACTACAAGGGAAAGAGATACATACAAAGAGACGGTTCTTGTGGAACTCCGTCAAACCAAGGTGGTGCATTCTTCAATCTTTTTCAACAACAAGAACTAGTTCCATCTCCATCAAGGGCACGAAGGAACAAGTCGAAGGCCCTAGCAAAATCTTCAATCAAGCTTGAGACATAAGCATCCAAATACCAAGGCTCTTCATGACCTTGTCTTGACGTTCCCGGGGCGTCCCGATCTTGTAAGTTCAAAGGCTTGAACTTATACTTTTGGTCCTTCGGGATGTACCCAAACGTCCACCGATCCTCATGTGGCCTCAAGGGAGGCTCATCTTTCTCCTTGCTTTTCAACTTGTCATCAAGCCCATGAAATGGGCACTCATCCTCTCCACTCTCGGAGTCATCATCCTCAAGTTCACAAGAATTCTTCTTCAAGCTTTGCCCCGACTCTCCCCCTAGATCAATGTCTTTTGTGGCTTGGATCATATTGCATGACTCATCGTTAGTGGGCGAAGTGTTACCTTGGAGGTCAAACACTACCTTCTCTTCGTCTAACTCGAAGGTGATCCTACCATTCTTCACATCGATCATAGCACAGGCGGTGTGTAGAAATGGGCGCCCAAGAATAATGGGAGTGATAGCATTTTCCGGCATGTCGAGCACAATGAAATCAACCGGAATGAAGAACTTCCCGATTCTCACCGGCACATCCTCAAGCATCCCCAATGGTTGGTTGAATGAACTATCGGCCATTTGGAGTGTAACAGAAGTAATTTTAAGCTCCTTCATCCCAAGTCGGCAACAAATAGAATAAGGGATGATGCTCCCACTCGCACCCAAATCACATAATGCTCTTTCGATCTTGTAGTGGCCTATGGTGCAAGGGATCGAGAAACTACCCGGATCCTTCAACTTTGGAAGCGTGGAACCTTGAATAAACTCGCTCACCACCCTTGTGAACGCAATAGTCTCTTTCTTGTCGATAGATCTCTTCCTAGCCAAGATTTCTTTCATAAATTTTCCATATGCCAGGATTTGGGTAAGTAGCTCGGTGAATGGGACACTAACATCCAATTTCTTCACAATGTTATGGAATTTTTCATATTGAGAATCTACCTTGGTCTTCATTTGCCTTGTTGGGAAAGGCAACTTGATTTGGATCTTGTTTTGTTCAATAGAGGAAGACTCTTCAAATGACACCTTCCTTTTACCCTTTTCTTTTGCTTGAAGTGGGGGAAGCTTGTCTTTTTGGGGTCTCTCGATCTCCCATAAGACTTGCTCCTCCATTGGATTATCAAAGCTTGATTCTTCTTGATTTGGAGACACAACTTCCTTCATTGCTTCTTGCTCACTAGGAAACACGGGAGGATTGTAGATGGCACCACTCCTTAATGTGATGGCATTGACATGCTCAAAATTCGGAGTTACCCCTTGAGGAGGTAATTGCCCTCTTTGTCTTGAAGAACTTTCCGATGCAAGTTGTGATACTTGATTCTCAATCATCTCCATGTGAGTTTTCATTTCCTTGTTATCCATTAGAATTTGAGCAATGATTCCTTGTTGTGACATTTGTGTCTCCAATTGACTCTTTTGCATTTCTTGAGTATTCCTTTGTATATCCATCATTTGCTTTTGTATGTCGAAATCCCGTGGTGGGGATGGTGGATTATGCGGAGTATCGGTGAGGGATAATGGAGCACCGTAATCATGAATAGGAGACCGGCTCCTAGGCCTGCTTTATTGACGGTTAGCTTGAGTTCCTTGTTGTTGATGGTTCCCTTGGAACCCATGAGAATTGCCTTGATTAAGGCCATTGTTGTGGTTTTGTTGCCTTTGGAAATTTTGGTTCCCTTGGAAACCACCTTGATTGAAGTTCCCTTTTTGGAACCCTTGATTGTTGTTGAATGTACCTTGGTTACTTTGCTTGAAGTTGTTGTAAGGCCTTGAGTTCCTTGGTAACCTTGGTTGCCTTGATTGTTGTCCCTTAAGGGAGGTGGAACATAGGGACAAGGTTGCATAGCTTGTTGTTGAGGGACTTGATTGGAAGCTTGGTATTGGTTGGAATAGGAAGCACCTTGCTTGAACGCTTGAAAAGCAATCACTTGCTCAATACTTCCTTGGCATTGCATAGGATTATGACCAACGATTCCACAAGTATCGCACATCCCATAATAAGGCAAAGAAGGTGCAAATCGCAAAGCATTTACTTCTTGAATTGAGTGTTGACTGGAGGAACCAATGCTTTGAACTTGAGTGAGGTGGCCTTGGAGCTTCTTGTCAATGGTCTCCATATGGGTCTTCAATTGAGCTCCAAGGTCAATGCTTAGTTGAGTAATAGCATCAACCTCGTGACTACCTCCTCGATTTGCCTTCCTAGGCCTTGAGTATTGAGAATTATGAACCGCCATCTCGTCGATTCTTGCCCATGTTTGGTCATCATCGACCTCGGTGAACCTACCATTGGAGCCCATGTTGAGTATAGTTCTTGAGTCCTCATAAAGACCGTTCCAAAATTGTTGGACTAAGAACCATTGTGAAAGTCCATGGTGGGGGCACGATCTCACCAAAGATTTAAACCTCTCCCAAGCTTCGTAAAGGCTCTCTTCATCCCGTTGTTGGAAACCGGTGATGGAGGCCCTAAGCAAATTAGTCTTTTCCGGAGGGTAGAATGTTTGGTAGAACGCCAATGCAAGCTTCTTCCAAGTGTCGATGCCCATGGTTGCCAAATCGAGACTCTTGATCCATTGCTTCGCTTTTCCAATTAATGAGAATGGAAATAATACCCATCGGATTTGATCTTGTGTAACCCCGGGTTGAGAGATAGCGTCGCAATAATCGGAGAAAGTCTCCATGTGTTGGTGCGGGTCTTCGGTGGGCAAACCACTAAATTGATTCCTTTCCACAAGTTGGATGAAGTGAGTCTTGGCCGTAAAATTTCCGGCGTAAGCGGCCGATAGAGCATTAGGTCCCGACAAGACATCTTCCGTAAACGTAGAGTGGGAGGAAAACTTCGGCATTATTGGATGTAAGGGAGACGGTGGTGAAGACGGAGTTGAACTAGATGTAGAGAGGGAACTAGGACTAGAATATCCAAAGGGATTGGTGAAATTCCCTTCGGCCGTCTCTCGAGATGCTTCCTCAAAATCGCTTCCTTGAGCTTGCTCTTGATGAGTATTGCTTGCACTTGGTTGAGAGATTCTAGCCCGATTAATCGTCCGTTGGCAAAAGGCTCGAAAAAGTCTTTCCGGCTTTGAATTAAAGAGAAAGAATTCACCTCCCTGCCTAGGCATACACTACGCACTAGAACAAACGTGAGAACACCTAGTGCTTTATGGGCACTAGGTAACGACAATAAACAAGCACAATCAAAAGACAAAGAGAAAAGAGGGAGAATAAAACTAATGAAACAAGAAAAACCTAAAGAATATGCACAAGAGATGATAGAAGAGCACAAAGAAGGGTAACTAAGTCCAGCTATAAGCAAACTAAGTCTAAACAATACACCGTCCCCGGCAACGGCGCCAAATTGGTGGTGGGAATTGTCGTGGATCCCACCGCCAAATAATAACCGGCTAAGACCTAACGGTAGTTAGGGTAAGTCGGGTCGTGTCCATGGAGACGGTGTTGCATGGTTTAGACTAGGTCGGCCTAGAACGAGACTACGCTACCAAACAAACACAAAGAGCTAATAATTGGTGAATTATGATGAGAGGAGAAGAAGGAATTGGACTAACAATGAACTAGACTATAACAAGGCTAAATGAAATAACTAAACACAAACTAAACAATGAACTAAAGAAATGATGACTAACTAATAAGTTGAATCAAATATGAAGAAGAAGTGGGTTAGGTCGGGTTCAAAAGTGTAGTAGGGTGACTTGGGTGGTCAAGGGTGTAGGTGTCTCCTAATTGCTAGAATCGGCCCGGGCTCTCGCAACTTAAACCGATGTTGAGGTAGGTCCGGGCTCTCGCTACTTAGACCGATGTCGAGGTAGGTCCGGGCTCTCGCAACTTAGACCCTAGTCCGCACTCTCGTGACTACGACTATCCTCAACACTATCCTCAACATGACCACATACAAGACAAACAATGATTAGAGGAAAACTAGCATGAGAAGCATGGCCACTACAACTCAAACAAGCATTTCAACAAACACATGGTGTGACAAGTATATGATTAACAACAAAGATTCACCCTTTACCCCTAATCAAACCCTAATCACCAACATTCTACCCTTAATCCCCCTACTAACCCACAAGTAATCTACTCAATCATAGTCAAAGATAAACTAACAACAATAAGAGAAAACCACATCACAATCCAAACATCCATTATCAAGAACAATATGAACAATAACAAGGAACACTAAGTAAAGATTCGAACATGAAATAATAACAAAGAACAAGAGTAAAGAAAGTAATAACAACAACAAGATGAAGAAAAAGATGCAATCTTGTATAAATAAGAAACCCAAATAATCTCCAAGGATGTCAAGCTTGAAGGAGTCTTCAAGAATCTTCTCAATACAAGCACTAATTACAACTAGATTAAACTAGGATTAACTAAGGATTAACTAAAGATTAAGAGAGATTAATTAGGGTTTACAAATCTTAAGAGAGGCCTAAAAACAATCTAGGGTATGATAAGATCCATAAACAATACAAGAGGGAAGTATTTATAGGGGTACAAGAATGAAGGAGGAGGAAAATAAGAGGCGCGGCTACAGGTGCTTGGTCCCGACCAGGACGGGTTGGTCCCGACCAGGACGGCTTGTCATCCCGACCGGGACGGGTTGGTCCCGACCGGGACGGCCTGTCAGTGGCTCCTTCAAAAGTGCACTTCATCCCGGACGGGATGAGGTGCATACCCGTCGGTCGGGGATGAGTCTTGTAGGCCTCCAATATGATCCTTTTGGTTCCTCCTTGCTTCACATGAACTTCTCATCGATTCTCGGGACTCGGGATCGGGTCTCGGAGGCTCGGGAATGGGTCCCAAGGTCTCGGGGTCGAATCCAAGGCATCGAGTGATCGTTCCTCCGCTTCGTTGGCTCCGAAAAGTGTATGTATTGAGTCGGAATTACCCCAACTCTTCACGAATGGTCTCGGGAACCTGAAACGAGCAAGAGGAAGCATATGTAGCCCATAAGCCGCTCCCAAGGAGCGATTCCGCAAGGAAATGGGACCAAAACACTACGAAATAGGCACTACAAACTACACTTATCAGTAGACACCCACATTTTGACCTCCAGGTGTCTATAATAGTTCCCGCCAAACACCCGATGATGATTGGACGTAAACGTGCTTTGATGGACTCAGATTTGGGCTCGTAGTCATGGACATTTGGTTTAGGGTTATTACGGAGTACAAATCTTACAAAACCAACCTCAAATCCAGGCCCAGTGGGTCGTTTCGAGTCAAATGAGACTAATTTGGGTCGATTCCGACACCAGGGGTAAAACCGTCTTTTAGCGACCAGGTCAAACCCGGTCAAAGATATTTTTTCCCTAGACTCGCGGACAAACCGTGACACCTCAAGTGTCCGGTTTAGACTCCAACACAACCAAAAAAAATCAGCTTCGAAAACATTAAACAATTCCGTTGAAGTTAGAATTCGATCTCAAGTAGGAGTTCTATCCGGAAACCGAATCAGACACCGACCGAGCTCCAAATACTCGGCCAAATCAGCCAAAACAGCCGAGATTTCCTTGCTTCCTCCCCAAGCAACGGACTTCTTGTTCCTTTCAACTTCTTACAATCCTATCCAAACCGGTATTTCTTGTCACACAAGCAAGACTACCTCGACTCCTATAAATAGGACCTCTCGTCCAACACAAGATGACACGATTTGACACGGTTTTACACATCCATTACACACATCATAGATCTATTATTCCTACATCACACATTCATCATCAATCATCAAAAGTCAGAAAATAAACAACCTCGTAACGCCAAACAATTTCCGAGTAATCTCGACCCGACGAATCCGACCCCCAGCCGGCCGAAACCCGTCCCATTACACGTCCAAAATAACACCCTAACTCATCCTCATCATCTCGACGCTCCCAAGTCTAAGCCACTTTCCGACGAGCCTTATCCCGAGAAAACAAAGCATGTAGGTTGAGGGTGTAAATCAAACCCGATTCTTCTTTTCTTCTCCCCTTTTCTTCACGTTTTTTTTCTCTTCTTTTTTGTGTCGAGTCGTCGGTCCCTATTTAATATGGGTCGTTTTCGCATATTTTTCATTATTTCTAATATCGACACTACGAAAAACTATTTTTTTTATAATGTTCTTAAAATACGATATCGATTCTCTAATCGAATATCGTACCTAACAAGAACAAAATTAATTAATTCTCGTTGATGCTAATAAAACCGTTACATCTTTTTAAACAAAATTCGACGATTTTATACGTGGAGAGAATTAACATCTTTTTCGTTCAATTTTTTTTTTACTTTTCGTTCAAAACAAACTTTTTTCAAAACCTTTTCTAAAATCATTCCGCCTATTCGATATCGATTTCATAATCGAATATCGAATACGACGAAGATCGAAAATATGAATCGGGTATAAATTAATCCATATTTGTACGCAATTTATAAAAATTGACGGTTTTCGACAAATAATAAAAAACGGACAGACCGCCACGCGAGTCGCGCGCCTGTCAGGCGACTCGCGCGGTGGCCTGTTTAGCCGGGTCTTTTTTTTTCGTTTCCTCGTTTTTCTATTTTTTTATTCTTTTCGAATCTTACATAAAAAGCGACTTTCGCGACAAATTTCGATAAATACTTTTTTTGACCTCGGTCAACACGTTCTAATCAATCACGTGTCATCAATCTTTTCCAAAAATCATGCATATTATTTATTTGCATCTTTATTCGATTTATTCATCGTTACTAACTCGTTTGCTCCTTGTTTGTAGCGATTTTTTTTTCGTTTGTTTTATTAGACTAAAACGAATCCACATGCTAAAATAACTTTGACGTTATTAGTTTAATATGCATTAAACGACTTAGCAACCCATTTATTTATTTTTCTCACATGTCTTAGGAAAATAATCTCTGCATATCATTCAACCGTCGAACTAACGCGTGTACGTAAAAACGAACGATATCTTAGTAAAGGCCGCTAAGTGCGGGCGGGGTTGGGTGTTCTTAATGAACTTCTCAACACGTACCCTCACCGCTTACTCAGAACCATGGTTTCCGGATGTCCGAATCCATTGGCAACGAGAGTCATTCAATACACGATATCCGATTATGTCGGTATCGGTATCAAATGCTAAGGGACGAACCCGATAAGCTCTGACATCGAAAATGGGCCATGTTTTAAATATGGCCCACTACGACATAGAGTGGGTTCGAATGGTTCCGAATAACCACAAAATTCGGTGGCGACTCCTACTTCGATTTAAAATTCAATTTGATCCATCTCATATGGAGATTCAGTCGCCTCCCCAAACCCGCGCGTGGCCGCGTCGGAGTGGACCTATGTCATGTCCACACAAAGAGTCAACTATTTCCTAAATTGACTCAATTCCCTTGATCCACTCGATCGAGTGGATTGACCGACTCGGTCGAGTGGAGCCTCATAAACCGAAACAGACCCATTTTGAAAGGCACTCGATCGAGTGCACTAGGGCCACTCGATCGAGTGACCCTAGGTCGTGAGGTATTCTCTATAAATACCCCCTCAAACCCTTTGCATTTTGAGCTTTTTCCAATACAATTCCACCCTACATTTCTACCCTAATTCACCTATACTCTCTACACTACAACCCTTAGCAATACTACACAAAAACCGAGTCATTTTGTCCTTCAAAAAACCGACAAAGCCACCCATACAAACACACACACCATAACTCGACTATATCCTCGATACTCCCGCGTTCCCGTCGCTATTACGAGTCCATTGCCGAGGCCATTCTAAGCATGTATGTTGAGGGTGTCATCAACCCCGTTTCTATCTTTACCATCTCGTTTTTCTATCATTTTGTAACTATATTATAACTATACTAGTATACTAACATTAACACTAACATTTTAATTCTTGTATACTAACTCTTTAACTTTCGTTACTAACCTCTAACATTTATTCATCATCGTAACATTATACCATGTATATATATATATATATTAGTATCAAAATTCGGATCTTAACACGTTTAACTATGACGACCGTCCAAAGTCCGTTTAATCCTTTTACGAGTAACGACGGAGGTGGCACCCTTTCGAGGAGCGCCGCCCCAATGTGCTCAAGGGCATAACGAGATCGTGGTCTTTCATAGTTGAACGTGAAGGACTCCATTTCTAAGATTAGTGCGAGATCCGTTGATGCGAAAACCGACATCACATAATCCGTAAGGATTAATATCGATGTCGTTACGCGGAGGACTACAATTTCGTCACTAGTCACATTTTTCAATCCCACAACGACATTTTTCACAAAATTCCGATAACGGTATTATAATTGTATAATACACGATTATAATACCGGAAGCCGTGTTAAATTTAAATCATACGATATTTTTATTTAACTCGGCCAACCATCGATTTTAAACAAGTAAAAACAAAACGAGGCATGCCTCGTACAGAGGGGACTCGACCGAGTGCCATAGGCCACTCGATCGAGTAGCACCTCAAAAATTGGGCAGTAGCTGCTTCGAGGACGCACTCGGCCGAGTCCATGCCCTGACTCGATTGAGTGGGTCCTGTAGCCCAGAAATCCGAGCACTTTGATCATCATTTGAGCCTCGTCATTTTTTACGACTTTTAGTCGACACGTGTAAAGTCAATCACGTGATCCTAGTTTTCAAAACCCATACATGTCACTACACTCAAAACGAACTTGATCGATTGTCCTTCACCATTAGTCATGTGTCGACGACTCTTTAGTCGTATCCGACACATGACTAGTTTAGACGCCAACATTTCGAGATGATAGGTTGGAACAAGGCATCGAGGTTCGGGATCGGGCTAGCACCACGCCTAGGTCCCATACCTCGGTCCTTTGATTAATACGCAATATAATGCGTAATTAATTAAAGTTTGCCGGTTACACGACTTACGGCTTAATTCGAATTTGTTGCATACGGGTCCGTTTCTAGTCCTTATTTATTGTTTGTTTACATTTATGTCATTTATTCCGTTTGTTATTTTATTTGTAATTTTTGTATTGGCTGGGTTGTATTTCCGCCCGTGTATTATGTACGTTATTTATTTTCGAGCTTTGTTTATTTTGATGTTTATCGCCTTATAAATGAACCTCGCATGCTAAATAACTTCGACGATAGTTAGATGCATTAAACGACGTAGCTAACCCATAATTCCCATGTTTATCCCGAAAACGCAGTTTGCATATCATTTAGTCGTTTTACTAGCGCGCGTACACGAACACGAACGATGTCTTAGTAGAGGCCGCCATTGTGCGGGCGGGGTTGGGTGTCCTTAGTGGCCTTCCCAACACGTACCCTCACCCCTTACTTAGAACCTCGGTTTCCAGATGCCCGAAACCGTTGGCGTACGAGAGTCATTCTTTACACGATACCGGTGTAGATGGTATCTGTATCGCAATGCAAAGGGACGGGCCCCATAAACTCTGAAATCGAAGTGGGCCGTACTTTGTGTATAGCCCATGATGACATAGAGTGGGCTCGAATGTTTCCGAATTACCACAAATTCGGTGGCGACTCCAACTTTGACTTAAATTTCGAACCCGAGAACAATCTCATCACGAGATTCATTCGCCTACCCTAACCCGCGCGTGGCCGCGTCGGGGTGGACCTACGTCATGTCCACACTTACACAAAAGAATTATTTTTCCAGCAATTTTGAAAATATTTAAATCTGAAACTTTGAGATTTAATTCACCCCTTATCATATTATAAATTTTTTTAATGATTTAAATTAAAGAAAAGACGTTAAAAGATTTAATTTGACATTTGCCGTAAAATCTTGTTTACGCTTGTTTTGTCGAAACTATTAATAATTAGGGAATTTTAGTTTTATAAATTTTGGAAACACCCTAATTAGTAGTACTAAAGTGTTTAAGATTTTTTAATCATTTTATAAATACTTGTATGATATTTCAATAATTTCATAAACCCATTTATCCTTATTTTGGAAATTAATATTGTTAAGGACGAAAGTATCAGTTTTATAAATCGATATCTTCTACTAAAAATGTTTTATTAGTATGAACTAATATTTTCGCTTTTTTGATATGATATATTTTTAAAGTTTCTAAATATAGAAGTTTCCTAAAATAGAAAGTTTCCTCTTTTGGAAGACGATCCGTTTTCCCTTTTGTTCTCTTATTGTTTACAATGATTATATCTTTTAAGTATCGATAATGACCCTGTTTTGGAGTTATGGAATAAGGACAAGTGTGGGTTTAGAGTAATATAGTTTGAGATGTACGTTTTGCCATCAACTGTAAGGCTGGTGTGTCTTTATGGGGCACATTGGTTGTTGAACTGAGCATGATTTGTGTTCAGGAGAGCGTATATTTACCTTAAACATAGATATCGCATCGTGTAAGTCACGTCGGGTTGAACTGGATATGGTTTGTATCTAGGAGAGGTGTATGCTACTTAAACCAGGACCTCGCTGCACGCAGTCCTGTTATAGTTGAGTTGACTAGTTAGAGACTGGATTCTGTTATGTGTTATGTTTACAGTTCTCGAAGCTAGTTTCTAGTATTGTCCTGGTGAAAGTCTTGATTCTACATTAACCCTATCCATAACACCACATTGATTATTTTATTTATTATCGATATAAATTGGTTGCAGGTTGGCAAATATTTTACGTTTCTTCGGAAACCCATTTTAATATTTTGGTTTTGCGCTGATAGCTTATTTTTATGAATAATGTTTTACTGTTTTCCGTTTTTTTTTACTATTTTCATATAATAGTAATTACAGTTTTAAAATCTTGTTTTACGGTTGGGAGAACGTTGGCGTTGCTCCCCACTGATTGTGGCTGTTATGTTTTTAACATGGCAGGTTTATGTGTTTCTCTTCCGGTGGGCTAGCGAGCAGTTATGGATCCTGCTTATTCATTTTAATAATTATGTCTTATGGATTGTTCAAACCTCCTTTTGTGGATTGTTTTAAGTTTTGGCCATTTTAGTTAAGGCCTATTGTTTGACTTTACTATTTTAATTATACTAAGACACAGTGTGTTTTAATCCCAACTCTACAGTGTTTCCGCCACTGTATCGCGTTAGATTTTCTAGGGGATTAGACCTCCTCACCACGCTCTCGCGACTTGTGGAGGAACCAAACCCAACACCAAACAAGAACATCCAAGAGAAGAGGCAAGAAAAACAAGGAATGATCATCTCAAGTCTTAGAAGCATTTCATCAAACAAGTAGAGTGCAAGGCATTAGGAAACAACAACTAACATCACCCATCTCACCATAATCATCCATAATTACACCCAATCCCTCTACTAACCCTAGGGAAAAACTACTCACACATAACTAAAGAACTATCAACACTAACAAGTGAAACCCACAACATAAGAACAAGAACATTCATAATGAAAAACAAAGAGAAACAATAAACAAGAGATAAAGAAAGAAACTTTACTAACAATCAAAAATTAAAGGAAAAGAGAGAAGAAGGATTATACCCACTACAAGATGAATGGAAACGGTTGAAACTTGCATATAGAGAAAACCCAAATACATCCACCAAGGTGATCAATCTTGATAGAATTCTTCAAGAATTCCAATAATACAAGAGTAACTAACTAGATTAAGACTTAATGGAAGAGTAATTAAGGAATGATTAAGCTATCTACACTAATCTAAGCTAATCTAACCAAAAGTAGTCTAGGTTTTCGTGAATGTAGGTTAATGTCTTAAAACAATACAAGAGGGGGGGTATATATAGGGTTCCAAAAGCAAGGGAGGCGAAATAATGAAAACGAGGCTGATTTGGGTCCTTCTCGGCCGGGAAGGAGGTGATCCCGGTCGGGATGGTGATGCTCCTGGCCGGGATGGCACCACAGGAGGTCGTCTTTTCTCATCATCTCATCTCGGCCGAGATGGGTACTTCCCGGCCATGATGGGTCCTTATTTGCTCTTCCTAGGCTTCTTATCGATGCTCGGTGCCCGGGATATCATCAAGTGGGCTCTATGGGACTTGGGATCGAGTCTAAGTCACCGAATCATCGTCGCTTCTCTTCATTGGCTCCATATGCATCGGAAACGAGTAGGAATCGTTCCATTTCTCCAAGATATGCTTTAGGAACCTAAAACAAGCTGGAAGAAGCGTAAGTAGCCTCGAAACCGCTCTAAAGAGCGATTCCGCAAGACAAGATGAGACTGAACACGAGAAATAAAGACTATAAAACACACTTATCAATTCCCTTAATATCTGTCAATTAAACTATAGAATGTACAAAGTATCCAAACATGTACGAACTAACTTTAATTATACCTTAATACTAAACACGTGAAATATATCCTGAAGTACATGGATTTAAGTAATACTGTGTATTCTAGATATGAGTTTTTCCTTAAGGACATCAATGAGACTGCATTAGTCCATTTACTGAAACGGTTTAAAACTAGATATATTTTTCATACTCCCACTGAATCTTGAGTATCTACAATCATGTACCAAATTCATACAAAACCAAATGAGATGATATCATGGTAGATTGATGTACTCCCTGACGGAAAACGTTATTTGAGTTTTCATTGGATGATTATTAACCTTAATTTGCAGAAACTTTACCTTGAATCTATCGAGTCATAATTTCCAGTATCTGCAGCAATGAGTTTATCACTGTCACCATTGATAAACTTGTCTTTACCATTAATCCAATATAACTCCAGAACTGGATATATGATCTGTCTTTATCGCCATTATTGACAAGACGAGCCTTACTTTCTCAATACTGAACGAGTCTGTTTTGGTAACAAATAACCATTTGAAAACAATATGCTTTATACTTTTAGGTAATGAAATAATTCAAAGTGTCTTTATCAGTCAAATGACTTAATACTTTATTGATGACATATATAAATTCACATGTATCAGCTAGAACTTTCAATGATTCATAAAATGCTGAATAAATATTTTTCTACTGTTTCATCATCTAACTTTTACTCTTGAATGTATGCAATATATAAATATGTTATTACCTTGTAATAGGTCTATCATGACATGAAAACAATGTAATCCCCTAAAACTGCATTTATTCTTCCTTAGTGAATTTCTTTAATAGCAGTTGTTCTAGAGGTATTTGAGTTTGTTTTGCTAGAATAATTTTGCGATCCTTTATAATGAGATGTAGGATCATGTCCATAAGTCCCTTTTATTACCTCAAACTCAATAACCTCAATGAACCCATATTACTCGTCTCAAAATAACATGCATGTGAGATTGTTACTTTATTACCCTTAATCCTTATAAAGTTATACAACAAAATAATTATTGATTGTCCTTAAATCCAACTATATTACCTTAAAAAATGTTCTTAATTAGTTGGACATTCTTTATGTGCAAATAACTTACACTTTATTTACACTATAATTAATCAATCAATAGTATTGTTGTAACTTTATCCAAAAAAAACAAGCTGCAATTCTGAAATAGTAATTATTGTGTACAACCGTTGTACAATGTGACAATAGTGAAATTTGTAATTTATGGTAAAAAGTGATCCTTTTAAGTTAGTTAGTTACCGCTTTCATCTAAATAGTTACCATGTTTTCGTATCAAATAGTTGTCACTATTTAACCTAACGTGATCACTACATAACCTAAAGTGGTAACATTTTACCGTAAATTCCTAATTTTAAGGTCTGTCGTATGGTACAACAGTTGTATACTGTAATTTATGATTCTAAAATTACTTCTAGAGTTATCTAGGAAAGAGTGTGAATAATCATACTCCTACCAAGCCCCAAGATCTTACTTTCCATACATAATACAACATACATATTCAGACCTCCATATGGTTTGATATTTAATGTAAGATCAAACTTCTCTAGAAATTATCCGAAATTACCTTAAAATTCTCATCCTGAATAGTCAAATTGTCAACGTGTTTCCACTTATGATTAACATGACATATTTAATCCTTTACCGAGCAATATATCTCAGTCAAATATGTAATAAAAACGCCTAGAACTTGAAACTTCTCAATATTGAGATATAGATCAATAAGGATAATGGTACACTGACAGTGGGACAAGAGTATCCGGAAAGTGTCAAGTTTAAGGATGCTAATGGAAAGGTTCAATCAATAAGGATTGAATATGAATGGCGTCCCATTCTCTGTACATCATGCATAGGAATGGGGCATGAGGCAAAGAATTGTAGGAAAGCAAAGACTGAAGGGAAGAAGAGCCTTGTGCATTTGAAATTGAAAACGGCAGGGCAACCTGTGACAAAGATACATGCTCCTGTGGTGATTCTTCCAAGAACAAGGGATCCTTCTCCTGTCCACAATGGGGACAAGAGGGTGGGAGATGGTAAGACATTTGCTGAAGTTGTAGAGAGTAGCCTGATGGTTATGGAAACTCCGGATAATGGTAACCCTTCATTAAAAAACCTCAATGATAATAGGATTTTGGAATGTTAAACGGATGAATAGTTTACATAAACAAAAATAAATAAAATGGGTTGTTCATAATAAGGATGTAGGTCTCTCTGGACTACTTGAAACCAAGGTTAAAGCTAATAAAGTAGGAGGTATTGCCAATAAATTGCTGGAAGGTTGGAGTGTTACTACCAATAGTGCACAACATCATGGAGGACGAGTTTGGATTTTATGGAAACCCTTGTTGTTCTCTATTGAGCCTATTGAGGACAATGCTCAATTTATACATGTTAGAGTAACTTGTAGGAATACAGGAGTTCAGTTTTTTTACATTATGGTTTATGCGTTCAATAATGGTAAAGATAGAAAACAACTGTGGCAAAGATTATGTGATTTGGCTGGGCAGATTGCGAGTCCCTGGGCCATTGCTGGGGATTTTAACACAGTTATAACCCCGGAGGAAAGGTTAGGAGGTATCACTGAGCAGGAGGACATGGATGATTTTATTGATTGTTTATTAAAATGTGAAATGACTGATATCAAAGCGACGGGCTCGTGGTTCACATGGACAAACAAACAAGAGTTTCAAACCAAAAAATATAGTGGGTTGGACAGGTTTTTAGTTAATCCTCCGTGGGGAGATGTGATGCCTGATATGCCAGCTCATTTTCATCCGGAGGGCCTCTTTGATCACTGTCCGTGTACTGTGAGCAGCTGTAGAATGGATATTAAGAGAAATACAAGTTTTAAGTTCTTTAATATGTGGACTCTAACACCATCTTTTAAGAAGGTGGTAAAAGAGGAATGGGACAATAATGTTGAAGGTACAAAAATGTTTATAGTGATTAAAAGGCTCAAGGGATTAAAACAAGGGCTCAAACAGCTAAATAAGGAGCATTTTTCTGAAATTGAGAGATAGGGCGCTGCGAAAATTAAGGAATTGGAGCGGGTGCAAGTACAGTTTGTTGATCAGGGTATGACAGCAGAATTTATTGAGCAGGATAGGTGTATTCAATGTGATCTGCAGCATCTGTCCAAGGCAAGAGATAGCTTTTTGTCTCAGAAAGCTAAAAGGAAATGGCTCGAAGATGGAGATGCGAACACACGATATTTTGATCAAGCTATTAAACAAAACATTCAAAGGAATAAGGTCACTCAGATTAAGAACAGTCAGGGAGTGATAGTCAATGAGGCGAGTGGGATTCAAGATGCTTTCGTTCAATGCTACATTGGACTCTTGGGGGACAGTAAGGTTGTGACTTATATATCGCCCTGCAGTGATTGAAACAGGGTCTGTCTGTTCAGAGATTGCGACAACTTAAAGCTTCCGGTATCTGCTGATGAAATAAAGAAAACATTTTTCTCCATTCCTGAAGATAAGGCACCGGGACCAGATGGATACTCGAGTGGCTTCTTCAAGGCTGCGTGGGAAATTGTAGGTCCTGAAATTACTGATTTTAGGACAGGAAGAATGCTTAAGCAAATTAATGCTACAAATGTTGTGCTAATTCCAAAGTGTGAAAGGCCTGAAAATGTCACTTAGTTTCGCCCAATTGCGTGTTGTAATATGATTTACAAGGTAATCTCTAAATTATTATGCAACTGATTGGTGATGGTACTACCTGATATTATTCATGAAAAACAAGGGGCGTTTATAAAGGGTCGCTCTATCATCGAAAATGTGTTGGTGTGCCAGGATCTCGTGAAGCTCTATGGAAGGAAGAATGAGTTTCCGAGGTGCTTGTTTAAACTAGATATCCAAAAAGCGTATGATACGACTGAATGGAAATTTATAGAGAACATGATGATTGCTTTACAATTCCCTCGCCAGTTTGTACAGCTGGTTATGGAGTGTGTAACCACTACATCATACTCGCTTGTTGTAAATGGCAATTCGTTTGGATATTTCAAAGGGAAAAGGGGTTTACGTCAAGGCGATCCCATCTCACCTCTCTTATTCACCCTTTCTATGGAATATTTGTCCTGGATATTGAAGTATGCCACGCAAAAATAGCCATTTTCCTACCACCCGCAATGCAGGAGCATGAAGCTTACTCATCTTGTTTTTGCAGACGATTTGCTCATGGTTTGTAAAGGGGATACGGAGTCCATCATGCTTCTGTTGCGTGCTTTCTCTACATTTTCTAGTGACTCGGGGCTACGTATGAGTAAGGAGAAGTCTGAAGCATATTATAATGGAGTAAAGGATACGATTAATTCTGATGTGTTGCAGATTTTGGGGATTAAAGAAGGACAAATGCTATTTAAATACCTTGGTGTTCCGATCCGGACAAGTAGAATTAGCAGACTTGAATGCTATAAACTGATTGAGAAGGTGGTCAGCAGAGTAAGAAGTATTGGGGCTAAAAAGCTCTCCTACACGGGGAGAACCACGCTTATTAACTCGGAACTTAATACCCTATATAACTATTGGGCTTCTATAGACACCCACATTTTGACCGCCAGGTGTCTATAGCAGTTTCCGACAAACACCCGATGATGATCGGACGCAAACATGCTTTAACGTACTCGGAAATGAGCTCGAATCATGGATATTTAGCTTGGCATTTTTACGGAGTACAAATTTCACAAAACCAACCTCAAATTCAGGCCCACCGGGTCGTTTCGAGTCAAATAACACTAATTTGGGTCGAATCCGACACCAGGGGTAAAACCGTCTTTTAGCGACCGAGTCAAAACCCGGTCAAAGATTTTCCCGAGACACGTGAGTCAGCCATGACACCTCACACGGCTGATTCATACTCAAACTCTACAAAAAATCAGCTTCACAAAATAGTAAACAATTCCGTTTAAGGTAGAATTCGATCTCAAGCAGGAATCCTATCTGAAAACCGATTCAAACACTCGACCGAGTGCAAATACTCGGCCAAACAGCAGCAAACCAGCCGTGTTTCCCTTTCTTCTTTGCCAAGAAAGCGGAATTTTCATGCTTCTCAAACTCCTACGTTTCCTATCCTAAGCGGTATTCAAACTCTCCTAAGCCAAGGTCGGGAACTCCCTATAAATAGCCCCTTGCATACAACACTTTCAACACATCAGAAAACATCATATCATACACACAGAATTCCTAACACACAATTAATTACACACATTATCAACACCTATAATTAGCAACACACACATTCATTATCGACATCAACTAGTAACATTAGAATACACAACTTCCTCATCAATCATCTTTACACTTAGCATCGAGAAACCGATATTACACACCCGAAGGAAACCGGTCCAATTCCCGACACCCTTCACCCGTCTCGTCCAAACCGAACCCCCCTAGCCGAACCAAACTCGACGCTCCCGTGCCTAGCCACATTCCGACGAGCTCCGATCCGAGTCAACAAAAGCATGTAGGTTGAGGGTGTACCAAACCCGATTTCTCCTTTCTTCTCTTCTCTTCTCTTCGTCCGTTTTTTTATTATGGGTCAAGAGTCGTCTTTTTTTTTTTCTAATATCATTATTAACGAAAAACTATTTTCATAACAAACATTCTGAAAAATACAATATCGATTTTTTCTATAATCGAATATTGTATCGAAAAGAATTATATTAAGATCTCGACGATATTAAAAATCGTTACATCTTTTTTTCGTTCAAAATTCTTTTCTTTTACTTTTCGTTCAAAACAAATTATTTTACAAAACCCTTTTTTATTTTGAATATTCGATATCGATTTCATAATCGAACATCGGATACGACGAATATCGAAAACATGAATCGAATACAAATTAATTCATAATTTGTACGCGGTTCATCAAAATAACAATTTTCGAACAACGAGCGAAACGGGACTGACCTGCACGCGAGTCGCGCCCCTCACAGGCGACTCGCGTACGAGTCTGAAATCCGCGCTCCTTTTTTACTTTTTCGTTCGTTTTATTATTTATTTTTCGAAACGGTTTATAAAATTTACATCTTTTCCAAAACTATTCCAAGTATTCGATATTGATTTCGTAGTCAACTATCGAATATAACGAATATCAAAAATATTAAGTCGAGCACGAATCATGCAATATTCATACACGATTTAATAAAAAATCGAGTTTTCAGAAAACCGCGTCCAAAACCAGCCCGACACGCGACTCGTCGGCGACCCGGGCGAGCCGCGCGGCCGGCTGTCCCGACGCACCCTTTTCGTTCTTTTTTTATTTTTATTTTTTCAAACATCGTTTTTTATACAAAACAACGTCTTTCCAACAATATTTTTCAGATTTCGATTAATATTTATTTTCTCGATCTCGTATTTTAGCTATATTATTTTACAAGTCGATACTAACTCGTTTGTTCATCTTTTGTAGCAAATTCATCCTTTTTATTTCATTTGTTTTGTTATACTAAAACGAATCTCACATGCTAAATTCAACTTTGACGTTAATTAATTTTTCATGCATTAAACCACTTAGCAACCCGTTCAATTCCTCACATGCTTAGGAAAACAATGTTTGCATATCATTCATTGTACTACTAACGCGCGCATTAAAACGTCATTCGATATCCTAGTAGAGGCCGCTAATGTGCGGGCGGGGTTGGGTGTTCTTAGTGAACTTCCCAACACGTACCCTCACCCCTTACTCAGAACCGTGGTTTCCGGATGTCCGAAACCATTGGCAACGAGAGTCATTCAATATACGATTAACCGCTCAAGTCGGCATCTATATCGATATGCAAAAGGGACGAGCCCAATAAACTCTGACTTCGGAAATGGGCCGTATTTTGTACACGGCCCACTACGACATAGAGTGGGCTCGAACGGTTCCGAATAACCATAAAATTCGGTGGCGACTCCAACTTCGATTTAAATTTCCATTTGACCATCTCATGGAGATTCATTCGCCTCCCCAAAACCCGTGCGTGGCCGCGTCGGGGTGGACCTATGTCATGTCCACAATTAGGCGACTCTGCTGGGGATTTTCTGATGAGTTAATAACCTTCAGTGTCCTCAGGGTGAGACTCGAATAGAAATCGTTTGACTAGTACAATGCGCATTTTAGTTTTACGGTTCATGCATAACCCCACTTTCCCGGGCCGGTACTCGTGACCGACGTCCCACTATGCCGTTGATATAGTCCAAATTGGTTATGTCAAAGGTGTCCATTAGCCGATTCATATGGGTTTTACGGCATGTCCTAATCTCAACTCGAGTTAGGGAGTCCGCCCCGATTCTTGATAGGCTATGTACACTGGTATAGACCCTTATAGACTGACCGAGACTTAGCTTAAGAGCATACATGGCGTCATTATACTGTTTCCATGACTACGTGCTACTTGATCCACATCTTTTTTCAAAAAACCATCATTTTTCAAAATTTGCATCATTTTCAAAATATCCAATTTCAAAACCCCGGACATATACCGAACTTAGGACTTACGATTTTACTCAAAATAGCCTTTTTCTAGCCGGTATTATGCCCAATTCAAAATTCGAAATTATCTTCAAAATTTTCAAACCCGTCATTCGGCCCACTTCTTTTTTCTTTTTCGAAAAAGGGCCGGATTTTTCTCCCCGATTTTTACTCGGACTTTCAAAAATATCATATTTCAAAACTTCCTCTGCTTAGACTTCCCGTATTTAGCAGTCGTTGAAGTCCCTAGCGTCGAAACTCTGTCGATCCTACATCACGAGTTTCCCCCCTATCCCAGTCCGCCTTATTTTACTAAGGCAAGGCCCACGTAGGACATACTCCCACAATGGTTGGCCCAGTTACACAATCGAGTCTAAAGTCTGGGAACGTCCCACGTGAACCTTCCTTCGAACAGGGCCCAACCCACATAGTTGGATCCTGAGGAAGGCCTACCTTTTCACAAGTCACCCGTCTAGGAGTCTTTTCCGAGTCAACCTTTTACAAGGCATAGCCCTATAACAAAAGGTTTGTGGTCCTTACGTCTAAGGGTCACTCGTCCGACAATCGAGTTTTAACAAAGTCTCTGATCCCGCTTGGGGGCTCTCTTAAGCAGAGCCTCAATCATGATGGCTCTAAGGGTCATGTCTTACGCATATATCACGTACTCCACTTTCGAGTCACTTAGATGCCACACCATCTGGGTCCTATCAAAGTCCCTAGTCTCACTTGGGGGCTATTCTCCGACAGAGCGATTAATCATAGTCACTCCGAGAATCGTACCCTACACATTTGTCTTAGAGAGTCTAACCCGAGTCAAACTGGAGTCGTCTCTCCTCTCGCGCTATTTCCTGTGCCTTGGTGAAATTGAGTTCCGAAGCAACTTCTCTGATTACGCGGTATTCTTACAGACAAGCCACCGGTAACCAGACGCCAGAAAATGCAAGAAACTTTGGACCAATTGACAACCTCTCTAGCTGAGCTTGAAGCCCAATTGACGGTTATCAGGGCCGAACAAACGACCATTGCCACCCGTTTGAGTGCCGTGGAGCAAAGGACTCTTAAGGTCAGGAATGAAACTACTGGGCCCATAGCTGAACTGGTCAGCGTCGTTCGCAAACTTGAAGAACAGGTCCACTCGACCACCAGAAACACCATCCTCACGGAAAATGCTCGTACCTACTCGCCCTTGACCGATGAACTGCCCGCTAACCTCAACTTAACGGGCTTACCAATGTTTGACGGGACGGAAGACCCGGTACTCCATATTCGGGCTTTCAAGGACTTTATGGCTGTTAAGGGGGTCAAATCGACCATGTCACTACAACAAAATAGGCTTTTCGTGGCGATTATTTCATGGCAATTAAAAAATCGACACAAATATACACAATTCCTCTCTATATTTAACCATTTACCCTAACAAATTATAATCGACACTAATAAACTTTACTAAATGACGGGTTAGACCGATCCTAATAAACCAACGTAGAAATCACTTATGATGCTAGGGATTTAGAAGAACTTCATTTCCTCCTAAAAAATACCCAAGAAATCTCCTTCATCTCCGGCCTTACTCTCCAGCCTCCATCTCCATCACCCCCGGCAGTACGTTCGCCAACATCTGTCGCAAACCTCCAAAGCCAAAACAGATCATTTGTCTTCTGCTGCAGTTGCCTATTAGCGTCGTTCCTCTTCGTATGTTTTGACACATTTTTTGTGCTTTAAAATTCTGTTTTTTTGCTCAATCCTATATAAAATGATATTAGTTCTCATTTGATCCACATTCCTTCCCTTATTCTAAGATTAATTAGGGATGGAATTCACAAAGTGAAAATATGTCCGTTTACATATTAGGGTTTATATTGATTTGGGAATTTTGGCTAGGAATTTGATTTAGGTTAATTTATGGTGCAATTGGAGATACGCATTGTATATGCTGAGAAAAATCGCAAGACTCCCCGAGAAATGCGGAAAATTGGGAATACCAGGTGTGCTGTTTTGCCATCTATGTTTGAGCTTCTCTTGTAGTTTTGCTACTTTGAGGATCATAACAATTGCTCTGCTTTTTTAGGCGATGTCCACTTGTATTTGTTGTTGCAATGCTGTATAGCCTCTAACCCAGTAATTTTTTTATGCAGTGGCAAATATGTAGGAAGAAGAAGAACTCCGTTAAGGTCTTCGAGACAACGACAATCTGTCATTTTTCTGGAAACTCCTCATAAGCTATGATTTATGAGTAGTATTGATTGGACGTCAATTTATTTGTTAAAATATTTTTTGTTTCCCTGTGTTGCAGCCTACTCAAGGTCACCTGTTGGAAAAAGAGTGACTCAAGGCGTGTTGATAATTACATTTGTGACTGTCTATTCTTATTCAGATGAGCTTTACCACCAATTGATAAGTATTGCACATAATTGCTCTCCCTACTAGCTGAATTCATACCTGTTTCGTTTTCCAGATTGTTGAAGCATTTACACTTTATTTATCTTCAGTTCTTGTGTATTTTTCATTCTGCTCTGACCTTTAAATATTTGGGAATTGTCGTGCTTTCTTGTTACTGTGTATTTCTGTATTCCGTCGGATTAATCCTTTAGTGATTCTTTGATAGCTGATGACTTTGGTGACTTTCCGCCATTACACCGGCCAATTTAATAGAGGAAAGCCACAATATCTTCTTATCGGTACATGGATGGACAGATGGTGACTTTCTTGAGCTGTATATCTGAAATCGGGTAAAAGTGATTTTTTTTCTTTTCAAACAGTGTTGGAAAAGTGATGTTTAAAACAGATCATATGCATTTTTTTCAGTGCTTCACATATCTGTAGGACCATGCCGTATCTTCATAGCTGAAGTCAGAGATTGTTAGAGAATGCTCTACTCCCTGAAATGAACCCCTCAAACTTCACCTCTATGATAGATCAATAAAGATGCTACATCTGTCTTACTTCAGGACTTGGATTATTTTCCGCATCATCCTTTCTTTTGTCTGGTGATCTTTTTTGTTCCTTTTTATCTTCAGTTCAGCTGCCATTACGTTATTTTCTTTATCAGGAGACATTTCACTCTGTGGAGAATCCGGGGGTGATGGTGTTGGCCATCAAGGATCTATTCACCAAGATCCGGCAGAGAAGTGTTGATGGCAACCACACTGTCCATCTTTCTTATCTTTAGGTTTATAATGAGACGGTCAGGGACTTGCTTTCTCCTAGAAGGCCTTTGGTCCTTAGCGAAGATAAATAGGTATTTGAGGCCTAACTCAACTGCCCTAATTCATTCATATTTCATAACCCTATGAGGGTATGACACAGTCGTTGATCATTTCTAGGGGTGTCAAGTGTGTTCAGAATCTAAGATATTTGGTGTAAATTTGTTCAGGGTATTTTTGGCAACTGGTTTGTCACAATATAGAGCTTATTCTACTGATGAGGTGATCTGTTCCCTCATTTTCAGCACTTTTTTCCCTTTTAAATGCAACTAGAGGGTATATATGTATATCTAAATGTCATCATTTTGTGGTCATATGTTATCAGGTTATGGCATTACTTCTTCAAGGAAATAAGAATAGAACTACAGAACCAACACGTGCAAATGAGACGTCTTCCAGATCCCATGCCATACTTCAGGTACCTAATAAAACCAACTGCAGAAAATGATAATCTTGTTCAACCTTAGTCTTAGTGAAGAAGCCCTAGTTTAGATTTTGTTTTTTTAATGTGCTCTATTATCTAGGTTACTTAGTTTATTAACGCTTTCATGTTTATGCAAGAAGGTTACTTTAAGTTGCATTCTCCTGGTGTTTTTGTCTGTAAAAAGGACTTACTGAAATTGTGAGATGTGATCTAGTGCATCTATGCTTAATTTGAAAAGAGGCGCCTTGGGGTCTTAGTTTTGTCATTCCGTTTCCCCATCATTCCCAAATTTTACTTCTTTACATGCAAGTCAACTTACAAATTCCTAAAAAAGACAACGATGCCTAAATATTTATTTGGAAAAAATACAAATTTGGCAGTTAAGCTAAGAGTGCCTAGTATATAAGGCGCATGCCTCCATCTTGCCCTTTACACGTCGTTGCCTCGGTACACTTTGCACCTCTTTAGAATAAGCTTCTACTTCATATGTTTCAATTCTAGTTGTGTTACTTGCAAATACTATCTTTGCAATAGTAGATGTTTGTTTTTCCAAGCAACCCTGAAATTATTACAGCAAAAGCAACATCAGTGCCTATTTTCATGAATATTAATGGAACTTTTAACAAGTTAATAACAGTGGTAATCGATGTGCTTATAATCGTTGTCGAGGAATATGTGCTTATAAATGTTTGTTTTTCTTGGTATCTTGATTAACATTGTATATATTTATCTTTGTATATTGCAGTTTTTTGAGGTGTGACTACTTTACTTAAGACAGAATACATGGGTTGAAGCTTTTCTTTGGTGGCTGAAGACGAATTAATATTTTTTGGTTTTCAAATGATTGTTTGCGGTTATTTTTATTAATTTAATGTAGTCGATGTTGGAGACATAAATTTTATGATTTATAATTAATATAAAAGTTACATGTGTTTTCAAGTGTCCTTTGTTTTTATCTTCGCACAACATTTGATAGGTAGAGATAATATTTCGTATCGAATGAAATCGATAACTAATTTACTACTCCGTATATGATTGCAATTGGTAATACATATCGCGTCGAATACATTTGATACAAATGTAAATAGATAACATTTAATAGTACCTACCGTGTCGAATACAATCGCTATAATTCTTCATAGAGGGAAGATTAAATTATTTATCGCATTAATAATAATCGACGCAAAAATCGCCACTAAACCTCATCCTCTTTCGCGTCAATTTTAAGAGGCTAACCGAGCGAATAGATTATTCGCCACAGAAGGCTATGGCAACGCCGCCTACGACCTTGAATACACAATCGATGGAAAAACAATTCGCGTCAAATACAATCACCACGACATACCTAAATAATCGCCACGAAAGAGTTATTTTGTTGTAGTGTGTTCAAGCATCTCTTCGCTTCCTCTCTGGAAAAGCACCCGAAAGCCTGGTACTACAAGCTTGATCCCAAGAAATACAAAACCTGGGACGATGTCGCAATGAAATTCGCGCGAAACTACGCGGATAACGCCGAGATCCAGATTACCATGCGTACTCTGGAGGTTATGACCCAAGAGCCTAAGGAAGGTTTCACCAAATACCTTCAAAGGTGGAGGGCCGAAAGTGTGAAGTTGGTAGACAAGCCCAACGAGAAGACACTAGTGGAGGCATTCATCAACAACCTCCTCCCTTCCTACCACGTCCATCTTAGGTATGCCGGCATTTCAAACTTTGCAGTGCTTACCGAGATGGGCATTTGGATTGGAGATGATCTTCGACAAAATGAAGATCGGGGTGAAGCGTCTATTGGAGGCTATACTGGACATCAACTTGAGTCCTTAGAAGCTGAATTGACAACACTATCCGAGAATCTAGATTTGGTTTAAGTCCGAGTCTGAGTCCGAGTCTAGGATGTTCTATTTCTTTCAATTTCAAAGTCATAGTCAGTTGTACTCTGTCCTCTTTTTTCAAAATTCAATAAAGTCAGCTTTTCAATCTCTCATCTATAATTTCCTTATGTGTTTCCGAGAACATGATGAACACCGTCATACACTGTGAGCACACGCACGTGACTATTATAGGCACATCTATAATGACTGTAGGAAACCGAGCCCGTGTTTTCCTTTTACCTATTCCATGCCTGGTATAGAGAGCCACATAACTACCCTTAGCAGGAGCGATATCGAATCCAATGACAAATTTAGGTAATCTCCTAGTTTGGGTTCAAGACGGGAGGCAAGCCCATTTCCCACAATAAACACCCATCCAATAAGATCAGCCAATCCCTACCTTAGGTGTTAGTCTGACCAACAAAAAAAAACTGGACAAAAAAAAAGTCCAATACAAGAAAAAGCAAAAGGCCAAAACAAAAAGCAGGCCATTATAAAAAAAAAGAGGCACCCATGACCGAGGTTAAGCGGTCAATCCAAATGAAGAATCCCGAGACCGGGGATAAGAGGTCAACCAAAAATATTCAAAAATCCATGGCCGTAGTGAAAACGATCAATTCAAAATTATCAATACTCATACCATCCAATAAGGGAGAGACAATCAAGCTGGTCAGCTAACACCACATTTAGCCTTCCCACATTACAACCCTCAAGACCTTCCCGAGACCCAGGCTAGAGACAGCCCGGAATTTTGAGGATTCAAGCTCCATAGGATACCCCTGTCCATTAGGGCCAGACAAGGAAATCAGATCTCGCATTATCAAAACTTATCCCGATCAAAGTTCAAGCCATTCTACTCGACTTCCCCTTTACATAACAAAATTCACAATCACCATACAAAGACCCGAGAGCAAAACTCGTCAAATCCCCCCGAGGGCAAAACTCGTCAAATCCCTCGAGAGCAAAACTCGTCAAATCCCCCCGAGAGCAAAACTCCTCAAATCCCCCCCGAGAGCAAAACTCGTCAAATCCCCCGAGAGCAAAACTCGTCAAATCCCCTCGAGAGCAAAACTCGTCAAATCCCCCGAGAGCAAAACTCGTCAAATCCCTCCGAGAGCAAAACTCGTCAAATTCCTCGAGAGCAAAACTCGTTAAAATCCCCCCGAGAGCAAAACTCGTTAAAATCCCCGAGAGCAAAACTCGTTAAAATCCCCGAGAGCAGAACTCGTTAAAATCCCATCCCAATTCTTTTCATTCAAACCAGTTACCAACCCCAAACACGGGAACTCAACTTGCGGTCGGCATAGAACATGCCCAAATAGTGCACACCACCTCTGGGGGCTATCCCGGAGAACGCTCACAGTCACAGGATCAATATCCTAACCATTCTAGCCCTTTGATCAAGACATCACTGGGAATGCACCTAGCCTACACCATCGCTATGGCTAGTTACACACAAAGCCCTAATAAACTAGGCACGATAATCCACTGAACTACGGCTTGGTTTGATTTCACAACACGTGAATACGTAGGCAGCCCTTCAACAGAGGCACAACCACCCACAATGACACAAATTCAAAAAGCACCATCATTCCGGTCACGACACTGTCATGTTCTCGACAGTTAGCTTTGTCATTCTGAGGGCTTCACCTAGGCAGAAGTTCTCCATCCACTCACATAATCCAAATACTTTCAAAATCTAGCCTCCTTTCTGTAGTGTGTCCTAGTACTCGGCTCAGTCGAAGACAAGAATCTGTCAGGACTCGAGGCAATACCCACTTTGGAAATGTACCCTAAAATCAAAAATCCAAGAGAACACTAGACTACAACAGTCTCATTACAGACTACTGCAACCCCGTATAGCATATCTATCCCATTTCGATGTTCGACTGTGTTGCCACTCGCCTAGGCTACGGAATAGCGCAACTTAAGAGTCTTGTCATCTTAGGTGGCCCACCTCCTTACCAAGTCACGATCCAACCCTTAGAGAGTCCCAGTCGTGTCTGTCAACTCGTCCTGTCGCGTCCAGAGTCGAGTCAGCCGGTAGGCCTCTCTTTTCAAATTCTCATTTGCAAAAACATAGCCATTTGAAAAAAAATCTTTTCGACAAGGTCAAATTTCAGTCTATTTAAACGGCAAATTTTTTTTCCACCTCTTTCAATTTTGGAAACCTATCTCCTAGCACGTGAGTTGCTTTCAGGACTTCGATTTCAAAATACAGCAAAAATCATTTTTATTCCCCAGCGCGAGTCATATTTGTTTCGCCTACGTGTTGCATGCAAAATTTTATGTAACTTATACAGGTACAAATCACGACAGCGCAATTTGCATAACTCCCCAACGACATTTAACAAGATGAGCCCACATACAGGCCCATTTTAAGTCTTATGCGACGAATTCAATTCCCCACGGAGTTATCATCAGCTCAGGTACATTTCTAGCCCATGCCGGCGGGCCCTCCACGCAGGTCTAATGGACCTTAAACGACCCGACCGGAAGCTACCGGGTTTTAATCCTTGATTGACCTGGTAGCTACTATGACTTTCGCCCTGTCCAAGCCTCAGTCAGAGTGGGGGCTCTGTAGACACCCACATTTTGACCGCCAGGTGTCTATAGCAGTTTCCGACAAACACCCGATGATGATCGGACGCAAACATGCTTTAACGTACTCGGAAATGAGCTTGAATCATGGATATTTAGCTTGGCATTTTTAGGGAGTACAAATTTCACAAAACCAACCTCAAATTCAGGCCCAGTGGATCGTTTCGAGTCAAATAACACTAATTTGGGTCGAATCCGACACCAGGGGTAAAACCGTCTTTTAGCGACCGAGTCAAAACCCGGTCAAAGATTTTCCCGAGACACGTGAGTCAGCCGTGACACCTCACACGGCTGATTCATACTCAAACTCTACAAAAAATCAGCTTCACAAAATAGTAAACAATTCCGTTTAAGGTAGAATTCGATCTCAAGCAGGAATCCTATCTGAAAACCGATTCAAACACTCGACCGAGTGCAAATACTCGGCCAAACAGCATCAAACTAGCCGTGTTTCCCTTTCTTCTTTGCCAAGAAAGCGGAAATTTCATGCTTCTCAAACTCCTACGTTTCCTATCCAAAGCGGTATTCAAACTCTCCTAAGCCAAGGCCGGGAACTCCCTATAAATAGCCCCTTGCATACAACACTTTCAACACATCAGAAAACATCATATCATACACACAGAATTCCTAACACACAATTAATTACACACATTATCAACACCAATAATTAGCAACACACACATTCATAATCGACATCAACTAGTAACATTAGAATACACAACTTCCTCATCAATCATCTTTACACTTAGCATCGAGAAACCGATATTACACACCCGAAGGAAACCGGTCCAATTCCCGACACCCTTCACCCGTCTCGTCCAAACCGAACCCACCTAGCCGAACCAAACTCGACGCTCCAGTGCCTAGCCACATTCCGACGAGCTCCGATCCGAGTCAACAAAAGCATGTAGGTTGAGGGTGTACCAAACCTGATTTCTCCTTTCTTTTCTTTTCTTCTCTTCGTCCGTTTTTTTTATTATGGGTCAAGAGTCGTCCTTTTTTTTTCTAATAACATTATTAACGAAAAACTATTTTCATAACAAACATTCTGAAAAATGCAATATCGATTTTTTCTATAATCGAATATTGTATCGAAAAGAATTATATTAAGATCTCGACGATATTAAAAATCGTTACATCTTTTTTTCGTTCAAAATTCTTTTCTTTTACTTTTCGTTCAAAACAAATTATTTTACAAAACCCTTTTTTATTTCGAATATTCGATATCGATTTCATAATCGAACATCGGATACGACGAATATCGAAAACATGAATCGAATACAAATTAATTCATAATTTGTACGCGGTTTATCAAAATAACAATTTTCGAAGAACGAGCGAAACGGGACAGACCCGCACGCGAGTCGCGCCCCTCATAGGCGACTCGCGTACGAGTCTGAAATTCGCGCTCCTTTTTTACTTTTTCGTTCGTTTTATTATTTATTTTTCGAAACGGTTTCTAAAATTTACATCTTTTCCAAAACTATTCCAAGTATTCGATATTGATTTCGTAGTCGAATATAACAAATATCAAAAATATTAAGTCGAGCACGAATCATGCAATATTCATACACGATTTAATAAAAAATCGAGTTTTCAGAAAACCGCGTCCAAAACCAGCCCGACACGCGACTCGTCGACGACCCGGGCGAGCCGCGCGGCCGGCTGTCCCGACGCACCCTTTTCTTTCTTTTTTTATTTTTATTTTTTCAAACATCGTTTTTTATACAAAACAACGTCTTTCCAACAATATTTTTCAGATTTCGATTAATATTTATTTTCTCGATCTCGTATTTTTGCTATATTATTTTACAAGTCGATACTAACTCGTTTGTTTATCTTTTCTAGCAAATTCATCCTTTTTATTTCATTTGTTTTATTATACTAAAACGAATCTCACATGCTAAATTCAACTTTGACGTTAATTAATTTTTCATGCATTAAACCACTTAGCAACCCGTTCAATTCCTCACATGCTTAGGAAAACAATGTTTGCATATCATTCATCGTACTACTAACGCGCGCATTAAAACGTCATTCGATATCCTAGTGGAGGCCGCTAATGTGCGGGCGGGGTTGGGTGTTCTTAGTGAACTTCCCAACACGTACCCTCACCCTTTACTCAGAACCGTGGTTTCCGGATGTCCGAAACCATTGGCAACGAGAGTCATTCAATATACGATTAACCGCTCAAGTCGGCATCTATATCGATATGCAAAAGGGACGAGCCCAATAAACTCTGACATCGGAAATGGGCCGTATTTTGTACACGGCCCACTACGACATAGAGTGGGCTCGAACGGTTCCGAATAACCATAAAATTCGGTGGCGACTCCAACTTCGATTTAAATTTCCATTTGACCATCTCATGGAGATTCATTCGCCTCCCCAAAACCCGCGCGTGGCCGCGTCGGGGTGGACCTATGTCATGTCCACATCTTCCATTTTTATTATTCCTAAATATGTGATCAAGAGAATTGAAGGGATATGTAGGAATTTCTTCTTGGATGGAAGTGCAGAATATAAATGAGTCCCTCTCGTGTCTTGGGAAAAAGTCACATTGCCAAAAGCAAATGGTGGATTAGGCATAAAGAGAGCTCCTATCTGGAATATTACAGCGGTTGCGAAGCTCGTTGATTGGATTTATATGAAACGAGATAGCCTGTGGATAAAATGGGTCGATAATATATATATATATAAAGGGGCAGAACTGGGATGATTATCAACCACCTGCTGATGTTTCGTGGTCTTGGAAAACAATCTGTAAAGTCAAGGAAAAGATGAAGAGTGATGATTTGGAAGAACAATGGATTGGAAACTCTCTAGGGTATACAGTGAAAGAGGTATATAATTGGCTTAATCCAACGTCTAACTCCCCTCCTTGGAGCCAGTTTGTGTGGAATGATTGGAATACTCACAAGCACTCTCACATAACTTGGTTAATCATGAATGAACGTCTTAATACGAAAGACAAATTACTCCGACATGGATGCGTTGAGGATGGGATTTTCGGTACTTGCCAGCAGGATGAAGAGTCGATTAATCATCTTTTTTTCTCTGGTTCGTATAGCAAATGCATTATGGATTGTTTTTATAACCTTACAGGCTGTAGACCTGATAAGGATTATATCATGAAGCTGAAACCGACTTTGCTATACTTGAAGCTCCACGCTGCAGTTTTGCGTGCCTGTTAGTATAATATTTGGATTCAAAAGAACTCTGCTCGCCTGGACAGACTTCTAGCACGACCTGAAATCGTGGCTCAGAATATCATCAATACTGTTAGAGGCAGAATTAAGATAAAGGACACGGAGAAGATCACCTCTAGAGATATTATTTATCTTAGGAGGAGTGGATATAATTGTTAGATTGTCTTCTTATCTTTTTCTGTAATTTGGTCTGTTCTTCTGATCTATATGGTTTGTTAAGGATACCATATGATCTGTATATCTTAATTTTTGGATGAATATAACTCACATTTCACCAAAAAGAAAACATTGAGATATAGATATCAAGCCATAATTTTGTCTACAAATCAATATAGTGATGTGAACGAATACAAATTAGAACATAAGACGTTCATATACCCATATATATCAATTATAAGACATCCAAAGTTCTTTTGATATTTATTTTCTCTTTTCTTTGTCTTTTACCTTTCAATATGAGAATCCGAAGAAGAAGGATCAATAATTTCATGTTGACACAAAACTTTAATATTCCTTTTAATTTGTCATATTAGAAATTATTATTCTTAATTCTTTATATCCACTAGATTTTTAATACAAGTAATTCCAATCTAAACTATATAAAGTTATTAAAAATGACGGATTTACCATTATTTGAATTAAGAAAATACAAAATTAACTATTTCTCAATGGACAATAATAAAACAAACTAAAAAAAACTGAACTCCACCAGAAGGCAGTACCGAAAATATTTTCCAGATTCGAATAAAATATCAAGTCATTAATTATAACTAAATTAGCTTATTGTCTCAAACATTGATAATGACATGCACAAATAGATGAATCTTTCATCACCAATTGACATACAACATCTTAGATTCTTACTAATACTTGTATTAATGTACTTACGTGAATGAGAAACCAAATCCACCCACAAAACATAAATTGATAAACTGATTAACCTTAGACGACAAATCTTAAATGAGAAGTGTACCCTTATCGACAGGCGGCAAGGCGACAAACTTGTACTATATTCCCTTATGTATCCAAACTCTTTACAAGCAACAAATAAACCTTAACTTGTGATTCTTTGACCTGCAGCTTATTTGATAGAAGCAATGCTCTTTAATACTTTCTTAATGTCGCATTAAACAATAATTAAACACATGCATTAAATGTTCTATTCCTTGAAAACATGTGACTCCACACGATACTTTCATCCTTATGAGTAGGACAGTAAAACAATCTCAATGTTATGTTAAGATTGTGACGACCCAAAATAAGTATTTACATTCTTTAACCACCCATTAAAAAATTACTTTATCTGAATTGAGAATGTAACCTGAATATGACAGATATAATGAAGATTAATGTCAATTTGACGAACAACACAATATTTTCATATTTTGAATAAATTCAAATAGTATAGTGTTTTTGCAAATTTAAAATTTCGCCGTTACGCATAAATTATTAACTAAGTACCGACACTATAATTTAAATAATCATGATCAAATATTGACGATAAACTCATGCCGAACACTAAGTCTTCCTTTGGGCCGACTTAGTATACACATGAAAATACCGAATAATCGTCACATATTTATCACCCGAAATTGCATATGTACTCCGCCAAATATTGGCCTTCCTTTGGGCCGACCATTATCCGCATGATTACACATAGTACCAATATTAAAACCCGAATGTTTGAATATACTATCCATGAAAAAAACTGTATGGACATAAGTAATATGAGTGTCATTAACATAATAACACTCTCTTAACTGGTATTTCATATTCGAATACTGACATTCTCATCATAACAAGATACCTAACACAACATATAATCTCATCTTTTGACAGGAATTAAACTCGTAAGTGGTACTGTTGGCGTAGTAATCAAATGGTACTGCTGACATAGTAAGATAATGTCAAATGTCAAGTCTTTCTTCGGGCCAACTTAAAATCTACATGAAAACCGAATAACTGTTACATATTTATCACCACAAGTATGAATGAATTTCCGCCAAATAATGGACTTCCTTTGGGTCGACCATTACCTGCATGAAATTCAATCACACGCAATCGTCTAATTATTTAAACTATCTAATCTACGCAATCGAGGTTACTTTGGCAACGTATTGTTTCGATCAGACAATCCAAAAATATTAGACGTCTTATAAAACCAAATAGCCAATATCATTGTAACTGAAGTCAAGCTCTTCTAATCAACTGTAATTAACGAGTGACTGGAACCTTAAATGATAAAAGAAATTATAATCCAAATTAGTTTTTTCATCATACAAGTTAGCTTGTCAATTATAAATTCACGATAATAATCACAACCGAAATTTTGAACATGTCCCAGATCATACCATCAAACCCACAACTAAAGATTCATAAAAAAACATACTCCAATATGTAATAATAATCAAACATACGAGGCCCTTATTATGCATCAAATGACTGAATGTTAAACAAAATCATTAACCAACTACAACTGATTTAAAATCCTAGACATCTTACATACTGAATGGTCAATTATAAGAATATGAAACATAGTATCCAAAACGTAATTCTTTAATCCATGTATGATTTTCTTGATCTCATACAAAATCATTCAAACTTACTGATAACAAACGTCATGAATTTTGTCAGTGAATGACAAAATAGATCATGGTAGACCACTCAAACAACTCAATTGATATGACTTATATAAAGTAATCAAGGTGAACAAAACTTAATCGTACGTAAATTGTATTAGACATATATTGTATTAGACCCATATATCTTACATATTGCTTTTGTATTCTTGGATTGGTCCTAGGAAATTATTTCCTGAAATTCCGCTTTCGCACTGGTATAATCCTTTAGTCGTATCTGAGCCTCTAACATAATATTTATATGATCAGATTCGTATTTTTTTTGCATCTTTATTCTGATTCAATTATAATCTTGAGTTTATCATGGGAAAATGCGTAACTAATATAGAGACATGGGTTGATTGAATTCTTTTAAGGAGCACCGATAAGAACTTGATTTTTACGGTGAAAGATAAAGTTTTTATTACTCTATAATTATACGGTAATTGATAGAGGTATTATGATTATACGATAATTCATAATAATCGGTGATTTCATTAAAACAAACCAAATCATATTAAAAAGGAGTTTTTACGTGAATTTGGGTAACAAAGTAGAAAAAAAGTTTTTCGGTTTTGTTATAAGTCAAATGAAATCGTAACAATTGTAACCCGTGACTAATTTTTTTTTTCTAATCAAAGTAAATTTGTTATTTTTCTTATAAAATTAAATCGGAGAAGAGATAGGGTCGGATGGGTGGTGGTCGAGGTCAAGTGTACACTTGAAGTGTGACCTGTGATACACATCTTCGAGCCAACCGTTGGTCAGAATTGTGATGTCGCTGGTGACCAGATCCCTAGAAGAAGTCTAGGCAAATTGTTGATCGGATTTCGATGCCGATAGCGACCCTAGATGAGTGACTAGCGGGTCTGGCCAATTGTTGGTCGGATCTTTGGGGCACAGACCCGCGTTCGAGGTAGCCACCATAATGGTAGCGTTGGTCGCCCGCATCTGACCACGCGTGTAGTCGTCTGAGAGACGGTTGGTCACCAGGTCGTGTATGATGGGCGAGATTTGTCGTTGATCCCGCCGTCAAATAATAACCAACTAACCTAACTGGGTAGCTAGGGCAAGTCGGGTCGAATCCACAGGGACGGGGTGTCAGAATAGGGTGTGCTACGGTCAAAGACTCGGTTCAAGACAAGCTAATCTAGGGGATAGGCTAATGACTAGGATAAGTTTAAAATGCGGGAAAGTAAGGCTAAACAAGCATCTAACGACTAAGGGAAGCTAATAAAACGATAAGAAGAAACTAGGGTTAGGTCGGGTTCATGGATGTCAAACGCATAAAAAGGGGAAAGACGGGGTTACTAGCATGCTTTCGTAGCCTAGGTTCCGATCGGGCTCTCGCTACTTAAACGGTCTAGGGGTCACCCTCACCGTGGTCTCGCTACTAATGAGGTTACCAAACCTACAACCAAACAAACACATACAAGAGAATATGCAAGAAAAACAAGGATTGATCGTCTCGAGTCTCACAAGCATTACATCGAACATGTGGAGTGCAAGGTTAATAGGAAACAACAAAAACAACATCTAGCACCACCCATCTCACCCTAATCATCCACAATCACAACCAATCACCCTAATAACCCTAGCAAGAATCTACTCTAACATATCTAAAGGAAAACTAAAAAGAACAAGATGAATCAACACAAACAACAAAACTTGCATAAAGAAACTAGTGAAAACAATGAACAATGAACATAACAATGAACAAAGATTGAAACTTGGATGAATAAACAAGAATAAGAGAAGGGAAAAGAAGATTATACCTACTAACAAGATGAATGGAAGAAGGAAAAACTTGCATAAAAGAGAAAACCCAAATACATCACCCAAGGTTGTCAATCTTGGTTGGATTCTTCAAGAATTCCCTTAATACAAGAGCTAAACTAAGATTAAGGACTAATTACCGACTAATCTACTCTAATCTATGCTAATATATGCTAAATTAGTCTAGGGTTTGTGGGTAATGAAGAACATAAGCTTAGATTACAAGAGGGAGGGTAAATATAGGGTTACAATGAGTGGAGGAAAGGAAACAAGTGATGCGGGCCTGTAACTGGGCCTTCCCGGCTGGGATGAGGTGGTCCCGGTCGGGATGACCTGATCCCGGTCGGGATGACCTGATCCCGGTCGGGATGGGACGGACTGTGGCCTCCTCTTTTGTGCACCTCATCCCGGACGGGATAAGGTCCTTCCCGTCGGGGATGGGTCTTGTAGGCCTCCAATATGATTCTTTTGGTCCCTCCTTGCCTCTCATGGACTTCTCATCGATTCTCAGGACTCGGGATCGGGTCTCGGAGGCTCGGGATTGGGTCCCAATGTCTCGGGGTCAAATCCAAGGCATCGAGTGATCGTTCCTTCACTTCGTTGGCTCCGAAAACTATATGTATTGAGTCGGAATCGCTCCTACTCTTCATGATTACAAGTGTATGTATTTAGGCGGAATCCGGGCTAGGTGACTTGATTACACCTAGCCCTCCCCTCCCATTTCCTTTTATTTTCATCTTTTTATTTCTTCCCCCATCCATATCTTTTCTTGTTTCGGTCCTTGGTGACATGATTACACCCCGGCCGGACACATTCTACTCTTTCTTCACTTTCATTTTGATTTTGATTTTGTTTTTTAGTTTTAGTTTTATTTTTCTTTTATTTTTATTTTCTTTTTTAGTGTCTTCCACACACTACCGATCGAGCATGAGGACATTGCTCGGTTTAAGTGTAGGGGAGCGATATCTTAGGTTAGTTTAGTTTTATTTTCGTAGTTTTTTTGGAAAAAATCTTAAAAAAACCCCTAAAAATTTGAAAATTTTCATTTAAAACCAAAAAGATTTTCTTTTGTGTCATTGTGTCGTTTATTTGTTGTGTTGTGTGTTTTGCCTCCCTTTTTTCTTGTAGGTCGCTTGATCACCGTTAACTTTGGAGAGCTTTCAAGACGTCCGGTAACATCATTTTACCCCTTTTCCTCTTTGTCTCTTGTGGAGTTTGGAGGAGTTTTGGTGATGATGTGTGCTCAGGTGGAGCTTTTTGAAGTTTGTGGTTGATATGGTGGCTTGTTTTGATATTTCGGGGTGGTGATTGTTTTTTTGCGTGTTTGTTTGTTTTTTTTGTTTTGTTTTGTTGTGGTTGTCTCTTTTCCTTTCGTTTTTGTTGTGTGTTTGTTTTGTCTTGTTTAGTTGTGTCTAGTGTGTAATAAAAGGTTTTCGAAAACCCGGTTTTGAGGCTAGTGTGCAAGTGTTTACCTTCTCTTTCTAATGATGTGAATCGAGTCTTGGACTTTAGTCTAGTAGAATGACTTTAAATCAATGATTTTGTTGGTTTCTTACCTTTAGTCCACCTAGTCTACTAGGGATTTACTACGGGATTTGCATTTTGACCATTTTGACCACCCACGGAGTGAAAAGGCCTTGGTTGCCGAGTCCCGTCCCTTAGAAGACCGTGTTCGAAATTGTTTGATTAGTCCAAGTTCCCCCCCCCCCATTTTGTGGGTTTGAAGGGAAGGGCCCGTCCCGACTTACCCATTTCCCTACCTTCTACACATTTTCCACAAATAAGTTGCAATTTGTTGAAGTTTCATACTTGGTTGCAAGAATGCCAACAATACAAGATTTATCAAAAAAAGCAAACCCAGAAAAGAAAGAAAAAGAAAGAAAAAATGAAAGAAAAAGAAAGAAAAAAAAGAAAGAAAAAGAAAGAAAGAAAAGAAAGAATAAAAAGAAAAGGCACAACAAATGAAAAACAAAATACAAAAGAAGAAAAAGAAATGGCATAACAACTCAAAAGCAAAATACAGAAGAAAAATGCCAAAGGAAATCAATTTCACAAAAAAATCTTACCCCTCAAAAATTAGCCCTTTACCGATCGTTATCGTGAAGAGCTTACCAAAGGACCGAGTCCCTAGAAAGGATGATAGCGGTAATGGTCGGTCTTCCCTCACTTTGAAACCATATCCACCTTTTTACTTGGACTAGTTGGGCGGTTTTTGAGCATGGGACGACCCTCTTGGCTTATCGCTAAAGGAGGTGGGGTTTCACTTTACCTACAGTGTCGACTAACTCCGTGGTTCATCCTTTTTCCATCCCTCCTCTCGTCCCGTGGTCCATTCTTAGAAGGTTAGGAGGAACCTAGGTAAGTTACCAACGTTTTTATTGCTTTGTTGTCATACTATTAGGGTTTTGTCCATATCGATTTGTGTTATTAGCTTGGGAACGTTGTCACTTGCCTTCAGTCCTTAACCGGTGTTTCTTTCACCGCTTTTTTGAGGGAAGCGGTATTTGTTTCTTCTTGGATGCAACCGATTGTTGTTTTGTGTGTTTGTACATTTATGTGTTTTCGTGTTCGGTTGTATCCACAGTTTTGTTGCAAGACCTCACTTGCCTTGCGGAGAGCACTTTTCCTGTAAGTGTTCTCGCGTGAGTTGAAAGAGCGTAGGGTGCACTAATACCCACTTGGTTAGTAGTCTAGTTTCTTTTAGTTTTTAGTTAGTTTGTACTTACTCGAGGGCGAGTAAGGGTTAAGTGTGGGGGAGTTGATAAGTGTGGTTTGTAGTGCTTATTTCTTGTGCTTGGTCCCGGTTTCTCTTGTGGAATCACTCTTTGGAGCGGTTTTCAGGTTACTTACGCTTCTTCTAGTTTGTTTTAGGTTCCTAAGACCAATCTTGGAGAAATGGAACGATTCTAACTCGTTTCCGAGACATTTGGAGCCAACGAAGAGAAGCGACGATCACTCGGTAGCTTAGACTCGATCCCGAGCCCTTGGGACCCATTCCCGAGGCCTTTAGACTCGATCCCGATCACCGAGAATCGATGAGAAGCCTATGAGGAGCAAGTAGGGACCAATGAGATCATATTTGAAGCCTACAAGACCCATCCCGGTCGGGAACACATCCATAACGACCGGGACGAAGTGATGAGCAAGACAGCGCCTCTGACAGCCCATCCCGGCCGGGACCATGAGCTTCCCGATCGGGACCACCCCATCCCGATTGGGACCAACTTCATCCCGACCTGGAAGAGCATAACACCGCCCGGTGTTATGCACCATCCCGACCGGGATCAAGAGTTTCCCGACTGGGGCCATTCCTTGCCGACCGAGTTGACTTCCTTCCCGGCCGGAAAGGGCCCAGCGTAGCCCCGTCTTCATTTCTTTCAATCCCTTACCCATGAAACCCTATATATACCCCCCTCTTGTATTGTTTGAACATCTTATGTAACCCTAGACTATTTTTAGGTTAGATTAGCTTAGATTAGTGTAGATTAGCTTAATGCCTCTTTAATTACTCTTAATTAAGCCTTAAACTAGTTAGATTACTCTTGTAATATTGGAATTCTTGGAGATTCTACCAATCTTGACAACATTGGTGGATGTTTGGGTTTTCTTCTATGCAAGTGTTCATCTTTTCATCTCTTGTTTAGTTGGTATAATCTTTCCTCTCTCTTTTCTCTTACTCTTTCATAGTTAATCAAGTTTTCATCTTTTCTATTGTTCATTGTTCATCCTTGTTGTTCTCCATCATGAATGTTCTTGTTATTGTGTTGATTTCTCTTGTTCTTGTTAGCTTTAGTTTAGATATGTTTGAGTAGTCCTCTTGCTAGGGTTAGTAGGGGGATTGGGTGGCTTAATGGGTGATTAAGGGTTTGTGTAGATTGTTGGTGGAAGTTTTGGTTGCTTCTTGGTTATATGCATAGAACATGTTTGATGAAATGCTTGAATGACATGTAGTTGCAAATGCATGTTTTCTTGCCTTTCTTCTTGTGGTCTTGTATGTGGCTAAGATGGGTTCTTGCGCGAGAGCGAGGAACCTCTAGGCCGGTTTAAGTAGCGAGAGCCCGGACTGTGCCTAGATTGCTTGACTACCCCTTCATTCTTGCTTCCCCTTGATCATTTCATCACCCTTGAACCCGACCTACTCCTAGTTCTTTTCTTATTTCACTTTCTTCTTCTTCTTAGCTATTATTTATCTAGTTAGTTGAACCTTCTAGCCTTAGTTGTCATACTTAGTGTACTCTTAGTCATAGTTGATTCTCCCTTTCTTTGTTTTAGGTAGCTTAGCTTAGTTGACCTAGTCAAGTCTTTAGGTGAAACCTAGTCGAAACCCTCCTTACCGTCCCCGTGGACTCGACCCGACTTGCTCTATCTACCCAGTTAGGTTAGTTGGTTATTACTTGATCGGTGGGATTCACGACAAATCCCTCCTGTCAACATCTATCGGATGTTGGCTTCTTAATACGTACCCTCACCCCTTACACAGAATCGACGGTTTCCGGATGTCCGAAACCATTGGCAATGAGAGTCATTCTAGGCATGGAGTGCTTAAGGGTACAAGTCTTTATGTTAAGGTCCCGTGCCCCTCAACTTTGAGAAGGCTAGGGATCAAAGTTGACTTAAATGGTTTCCGAGTCCCCATAATTGACTCGGTGGCGACTCCACAAATCGGCAATGAATTCAGTACACTAAAAAGGTCAACTTACCAAATGAATTGGCCTTTAAACATTTACAACCACGACTCAATCGATTCCAAACGGAAACACGGGTGCATGCACCCGTCTAGTACAAGTCTGGATCGTCATCCAAAACATCACCCCGTATGCGAGATCAGACCGGCCCCCGACAGGGAGGGGGCCGCGTAGGTGGCCGCCGCCACACGTTGAAAAACCGGGTCGTTCCCGCGCGGGCGCGCGCGAGGTGCTCGGCGGTGCAGACGGACGTCCACAGTTTGGCGACTCCGCTGGGGATTTGGAAACAAATTTCCAGTGGTGGCGTATCTTCAACAAGGTCGGTGAAGCTCATTTCCTAGTTCCTTGTTGTGGTCACTACAGGTTTTGGCCCTAAAAAGCCCACCCTAACCGATATCAGGACCAATCGACCTCTTCGCGGTAAGATCCTTAGGGACACGCGGAGAGATCCTCGATTGACGCTCCGGCCGCCTAACGCGTACCCCACGGGAATAATAAGCAGATAGTTCCGAACGGACGGTATGACACTCGTTTCCCTAGATGATTTGTCAATGCCTAAGTGAAGACTATTCGTGGGCGGTAGCCTATCCTAACCTACCCGTGTCTGCATCCTACATGAGTGTATGCATTCCTAGTTATGTGTAGCGTGTTTGGAACAACCCAAATAAAACACTAAAAATCTGGATTCAACCACGCCAACATATTCAACCGCACCCAACTCCGTTTTCGAAAAATACCTCATCTTTTCAAAATGATCTTTTAAACGCCGACACTCCGGTCAAATCGTGACTTCTAAAAACGGAAAAACATTTTTAGATGCCATTATCATGGCAAATTTTACACTCACCACTTTCGAAAAAAAATATATTTTTAGTGCCATCACTTTGGTCAAAGTAAAACCCATCAACAACAAATACCGTTAATACCACCAAGACTCCCTGTCAATGGGATAAAGATACACCAAACGGTTACATTTTATTTCAAAAAAAAGAGAAAAGTTTTTACACACATACCGTTAACACAACCAAAGCTTCAATTAATGAAGTCAAGGAACTCAAAACGGTTACACCCTCGAAGCACTTTTCACAATACACCCCCCACCGTTAAATGCCAGTTAATTCAACCGACAAACGTGGGACGCTAGTTTTAAAAAAAAAATTCTAAAAAAAGAGAGCTTTCTAAAAACACTATTCACCACCTAAAATCCCTTAATAAGGGTTTAGTCACACATTTAAAACACCATCATTAGACTTCACGCTCTACCACGAGCACCACATACACCACGAGTATCAAACTAGCTAATTAATAGTAGTCTCGATAGAGGCATCACATCGTCATTTCCAAAACTGGTTCCCATAAGAACCATGCCCCTTTAAAAAAAAAAAGACCTTTACACTTTTGCTATCGCCAGATTCCCGACGCACACATATAGCAACACACATTCACGTCATAAGCGATGTCATCACGCCATCGTTTCACTGTTTTTCCAAATCACCCTTTTTAAAAAAAAATCTTTTCTACGAATTGGTCATTTTCGAAAAAAAGAACATATATAAGATTTCTTTGATCCTGAGCCTGGGTCGCGATCAACTTCTTACGCCGTACAACCGTGTGATTAACTTCTGTGTTAGTTACTAGGATCACCTCTACTCGAGGTCTTACATATTGGGTCGTCTCATTTCGAGAAGTCCTCTGATCTTTAACCTCAGCTCCGAGGTTTGTGTCAAATCGTCTCGTTACAGAGACCTAAAATTCTTTAGGCGTTTCGTCGAATACACCAAGAGTCTGAAGCACCCGAGTCCCTAAGCCAAATGACCGCTCATACACGCGAGTCAAGGGTATCGTTCCTGCATCGCTCAGTTACGAGCATTCCTCGAGTCCCTAAATCGTCTAGTGGATTCAGCCTCACCTTCAGTCCTGTTTCGCAGATCTAGAAATATCCTCCAACGACAACACCGAACCACTCAACATAATGCTAGGGCTTGTTAAGAAACTTCAGAATAACATGGTCCAAATAACCGTCGCCCATGACAACATCTTGATCCAGCTCGACAAGCTTGAGGGCACAGCCAATGGGACACGAAACCTCCCTCAAGAGGAGGTGGAAGAGAAGTCTTTCATCCCTAAGCGCAGGATGAGACTAGGGCCAGCTAGGTTTCTTCCAGCCCTTGGGGGACGCCTTTTTAGAAGCCTTACCGACCTGGTCATGACCTATGCCGAGGCTCTTAGAATTGCCAACGAGGACTGGCAATTATCCCAGCTCGTCCCTACCCCGGATCCACCCCGTGAAACCCGGGGGGGGGGGGGGGATTGGGATCCCTGTGCCTATTGCTTGTATCATCAGGGTAGGGGACACGATACGGAAGACTGTGATCGCCTCAAACACGACATCCAGGACCTGGTGGATGCCGGAACCTTCCCTCTGGTAATGACACAGACACCACAGCCCGTTGATGGTAGGGCTGGCGACGAAACGACCGCGTCCGTGATAGTGAAGACAAGCGGCACCATCAAGGTGTTATCCTTGGAGGAAGCCTCGACGCTTATAGGCATGACCGGTCTTAGTCAGAGTTCAGTTCATCCTAGGGCCTAGGCTTACTTAGTAATAATAATAATGTCTTTTTTTTTCTCGAGTCGGGGATGATGGGTTCATAACCCTCTAATTATACTCCTCTAATTAGTTACTAAATTACTTGTTAATTTAGTATATAAAGATCTAGTTACATGCATGACATCAAATGACAAAAACTAGATACAAGAAGAGATTTTCTTACATAAACAAAGAGGAAATAATGGGCACAATAAGAAAACTCCTTTTCTTATTGTTCTTGAGCTTATATTAGTATGGATGATCCTCCAAAACTTGAATCTCCAAAGTAGAAGATCTCCTTCTAGTTGCACCAAGATTCAACCCAAAATCACTATTATTATTAACTAGATAATAGTAGTGATGAACCTATACTAATATTATGAATATTACTACTTTAGTAATAAAGATGAATATTAGTATGAGAGAGAGTTTTGGAGAAGAGGTCATGCAAAAACTAATGAATGGATGGATGTTAAATGAGAACAAAAATGTTCCCTTAAATGACTCCCAAAACCGGCCACCCCTAAATTAGGGAAGACCATTGCATTATTTTATTTGCATGCATAATGGGTCCATATTATTTTTGCCATTTGTCATACAAATGCTTATGTGTGACATGATCAATTATCTTATATAATTGATCACATCAAATAAATAATATACTCTTAACTCTTTAAGTAGTACATTACTATTATATCTATATATAATAGGTCCCATAATAATAATAATCATTCAGCTAAATTTACAACTCCTTATAAATATTAATAGCTAACCACTACCCATAAAAGCATACAAAACCTCAACTAATTTAGTAATTAACTTTTAAATACTAAATTAGGTCTTATTTAATCGTATTAAAAGAAGACGTAAAATTTATTCAGTCAATTATCGTATAATAGACTAATAAACTTAATCAGACTGAGTTCTAAACTCCATCTCCAATAAATAACTCTCATTACAAAGCTAATATCAAATATATACGCAAGGAACTGATTAACTGTATCAAATACAAATAATTAGTTTTCTATTTGGGTCTCATACTATAGGTGTGACCGAAAGGGATCAGTTGATCACCGCCGTCTTACGACAATAACGTCTAACTCTAGTCAGCTGAGCGTTATCGATTTACGTTAATCAAATGACGTGGAGTATCGATGTACTAATTATCCCAATTATATTCCGTCCACGAGATTTAATATATCAATGCACTATTGTGGAGGATACTTGCTCCAACAATCTCCCACTTGTCCGATACAAGTTGTGCATGTAGCCACTATATTGCGGAGGACTCCTACCCCATCAATATCTCCCACTTGTCTACACAAGTTGTGTGCTACCGATTCTCTTGTCTCTTTGATGTCATATCCTCCCACTCATCACAAGGTGTCTTTCAGGTCGCACTTGTGATTTAATTATAATTAGAGTGGTTTTCTCGATCTGGATAATAACTGTCTGACCGGAAAATCTACCATAGATCTATTTCCGAGAGTGGCCATGCATTTCCAGTTACTTCTCCTCGAGTGGCCCAAGGATGTTTGTACCCAACGTGGGTGGACAATTCCTGTTGACCCATCTTATACTGTATAATGCAGATCACCATGACCCAGAAGATGTCCATCAGCCTCCTTTCACGGTACGATCTAGGGCACCAACCAAAGCCAATTGGAAACTGCACCAACTCAGATAAATGGTCGCCAGTCTAAAGAATCAACTCATAGGAATAAAATAGAAATCCCCGCCACGACCAGGCCTCAACTATTTTGATAAGGGACTCTATTGTGGTCACTGCCCGGCAGAGTGACAATCAGTCTGCCTATGTAAATGACCAGTTATCTCCATGACCCCATGGTCTTGAACTAACCATCGATCAACTTACAATCTTGTCACTCCGAGTCGTCACCTCATTAAGTGACAAGGGGCAAAAATACCATGTTCAAATGTTCACTTGAATAGGGTTCAAGATTGTCTCACAATCCATTCGAATGAACAAGGTATAAGTTTTAGTCAAACTAAATAAAAGAGTTCATATTGAAACTCGAACAATGAATGCTATTATCATAAATGTAAAAATTGCTACATTATCCAATTATTACATCTTAGATAACTTAAAGAAAATCTGGGACTTTTCTCAATCCCATTGCGACAACATGACCATCATGTTTAGCCTTTGAAAGAGGCTAGGTTAAAGGATCAGCGATGTTCTCGTCTGTCCCAACCTTGCATATATCGATTTCCTTCCTTTCCTCGCGATCTCTTATCACGTGGTATTTCCTAAGTACATGTCTAGACTTAATGCTAGACTTGGGTTCTTTTGCTTGAAAAATGGCCCCGCAGTTATCACAATATATGGTGATAAGATCTTCGACAGAGTGGACTACTCCTAGTCCTTCCAAAAACTGACAAATCCAAACAGCTTCCTTTGCAGCTTCCGAAGCCGCGATGTACTCAGCTTTTGTTGTAGAATCCGCGGTGACACTTTGCTTGGAGCTCTTCTAACTGATGGCTCCTCCATTCAACATATAAACATAGCCGGATTGGGACTTCAAATCATCCCGATCGGATTGGAAACTGGCATCCGTGTAACCTCTTACACGTAATTCAGTATCCCCTCCAAACACTTTGTTTTCGTGATGATTTTAGAAGTAATAACCCAGTGTTTCCTTTGGAGACCCTACAAACAGACATTTGTCGGATCTTGGTGCGAGTTTGTTGTCAGACTTGTTCTGAACATATGTCTCACAACCCCATATTCTCATAAACTACAAATAAGGAACCCTTCCCTTCCATATCTCATATGGTGTCTTATTGGCTGCTTTAGTCGGGCTTCGATTTAGTGAAAATATTGCGGACAAAATGGCAAAACCCCAAAATGAATCAGGAAGCTCAGTGAGACTCATCATGGACCGAACCATATCTAATAAAGTTCGGTTTCTCCTTTCGGCCACACCATTCAAATGTGGTGTGCCAGGAGGAGTCCATTGTGATACTATGCCACAATCTTTTAGGTGTGAATCAAATTCATTATTTAGGTATTCACCACCACGATCGGATCGTAGTACTTTAATCTTTTTATCCAATTGGTTCTCTACTTCACTTTGAAACTCTTTGAACTTTTCAAAAGCATCGCTCTTGTGCCTCATTAAGTAGACATACCCATATCTACTTAAGTCGTCGGTAAAAGTAATGAAGTAATTATAACCACCCCTAGCAGTGAAAGTTATTGGGCCACACACATCGGTATGTATAAGGCCCAATACCTCACTTGCTCGTGTTCCTTTACTTGAGAAAGGAGCACGAGTCATCTTGCCCAAAAGGCAAGACTCGCATGTGCCATAAGATTCGTAATCAAACGGTTTGAGAAGTTTCGTTGAAACAAGTCTCTTTATGCGTCGTTCGTTTATGTGTCCTAAACGACAATGCCAAAGGTAGGATTGATTAGGTTCACCCGTTTTGAGCTTCTTGTTTTCTAAATGATATATATCCTTAACATTATCTAGAACATAAATACCTCCGATATACGTAGCTTTACCATAAACCATGTCATTAAATGAAAAAATAAAACAATTGTCCTTAATCATAAAGGAAAAACCTTCCATATCAAGTACGGAAATGGAGATAATGTTCTTAGTTAAAGTTGGTACGAAATAACAATTATTCAAATACAACTCAAAACCACTAGCTAGAGTGAGTACATAAGTGCCTACGGATATAGCGGCTACTCTAGCTCCATTTCCCATGCGTAGGTCCACATCACCCTTGGCTAGTGCTCGCACGTCCCTCAGCCCCTGTAAATGATTACAAAGGTGAGAACCACATCCGGTATCTAATACCCAAGTGGAAGTGCAAGTATAGTTAATGTCTATCATATAGAGAGAAGTAAGAACAATACCTGACGGAGTCTCAGTCTCGTCTTTCTTGTTCTTTAAATCTCTCAAATATTTGGGACAATTGCGCTTTCAATTTCCCTTGCCATTACAATAATAGCAATCGGCGTCGTCATGTTTGTTAACCATAGCCTTAGGTTTGCTATTCTCAATAGCTTTCCCTTTGTTCTTGTCTTTTCCTTGTCTCTTGAATTTGGTCTTACCCTTGTTTTTACCCTTTTGAACCCCAAGATTGAGATTCTTCATTTTCATGGAGAGCATGTCTCTCTTCTCACTCCCACTAGCCTCCATGTCCCTCTCCGCTTGGTTGAGGAGTGCATGAAGCTCTTGGAAACTCTTGTCCATGCCACGCATATTGTAGTTCACCCTAATTTGGGAGAACTTGGAGGGGAGTGAGTGAAGAATGCGACCTATCGCAAGCTTCTTGGGAATGCTACACCCTAGACGCTCTAGAGTGTCAATATGCTCAATCATCTTGAGCACATGGGGGCCAACTTTTTGACCCTTTTCTAGCTTACCCTCAAAGAAATTCATCATAGCTTCATATTGATGGATGTCGGGTGATTGAGAAAAAGCCGTCGTAACCCTTGAGAATATCTCATATGCATTAAGGGTAATATATTGAAGCTTGAGTTTTGGAGACATTGACCATATCAAGACATTCTTGATATCGTTAGATATCTTCAAAAAACTCCTCATAGGTGGTCCTTTGTGCCGCGGTGGCTCTAGGACCGGATTCATTGGGTGGTTGCTCGTTCAAGTAACGAAGGACGTTGTCGACAACGCCGCACCTTTTATTGTAGACTCCCACTCGATGAAATTACTTCCATCGTCTTTCAAGATACATTTGTCCATAACGGACCTAAGCCAAGAATCCTTTCCGAGTTGAATGGTTGCATTGGTAGCCATAGCGAATTATAAATACTTACAACAAAATTTAGGAAATATTAACATCCATTGTTATATAATTTGCTTGTAAAACAATTTTAACAAGTCACTCATATAATGACCCCACACGAAATTATATAAGTGATTCCGAGACCCACATTTAGATAAGAACTAACATCGCATGCAATCCTTATGTAAAAACGGTAAGTCATTACTCGACCAATTCTACTCTAGAACTCTCGGTTGACGGATTTCAACCAAATCCATCTCCAAGCCCCGAAATAACTCTTATCTCGTTGAGTCCAACCCAATCTTGGCATGTGATCTTATCACCCTACTTACCCAAGGTAAAAAGGGGTCCACGTTGTGGTTGCCCTAATGAACAAGGGGTTCACAGGTGCTTTAATTGGTAAGGCTATATCTCAATTATTACTATGCATGTGAGCGGTCTTGTCAATATTAAGTTACTAATCACTTATAAGTGAACTAAGTTGGTGATTACGTAAATTGGTGAATTGGCAATCGATAAATAAAATGCATGATTGGCGATTTTGGCATGAGCGAATATAAAGCAAGCATCAAACAAAATAAATCCTAGTATGGCCATCTAGCTAATCTAATTAACTAGACTATTACAAAATCGGAAACCAACTCCTTGGTTCCTGGCCTCTTCAAAGGAACACCTCCAAAAGGCACCGTCTTTTGTCCACCGTCTTGGGTAATCTCCGTCTTCATAATAATTCATTACAAATGATACAAATGAATACATAGCATTCCTATTATACATTTGTATAAATAAAACTATTAATTATTACAAACGGGCGATACGAGATCGCAAGTAATTACAACCAAATCGATATTCCCTTACATTACGGATAATACCGATTAAAAGACTAGGTCATACTAGGTACAATCTTGCAAAATAATCAATAAATGACATTCATTCATTCAACAACATTAAAATAAATAAAATGCTGTAAAAATCATGCCAAAATCGCCCTATAATTTATCAAGTTCATCCTAGCTCGGTTTTTTATGGAATTTATTGATTTTTAACCATTAAAAATCACTAATCAACACTTAATTCTCAATTAAGCTCAAACTAATTTTTCCAAACCAATTTGGAATTTCAAGAATTAGTCTCCACTAATTTGAAAAATATAGAAAATTAGTTTGAATTGATTTAATTTGCTAATTTAATCGGTAAATGGTCAATTTTATGAAATAAATTCAAATTAAATCATAAAACACCCAAAAAAAAAAAAAAAAAATCGTACATTCTGGAACATTTCCAGGAACTCAAAAAAATCAAAATTTTGTCCACAAAAATTTCGAATAAATTTGGAACAAATAAATGCATGTTTATCAATTTTTATCCAATAAAAAACAATAAACATCCCAAAAGGACAAAATAAATTTCAAAAATTTACAAATATGTACTTAAACATATGATGAAATGTACAAAAAAATATCATGCCCAAAAACAACAGGCAACTATTTTTAGTTAACTTTTAACATCAAATAGGCATAAAAACTCGGTTTTTAAGGCATAAATGATTATAAATTAGCAAATTAATTCCAAAAATTACCAAACTCGACCACAACCATTTTGAGGTCATTAGGTATGAATGTACCCAAAAATTTCGTGTGAAACAAATTTTTACACAAAATTTTCGGTTTTTACAAAGTTATCATATAACCCGAAAAAATGTCAAAAATCGACATGCATCCAACAACAAAGCTCTGATACCACTTGATGGGTTCATAACCCTCTAATTAGACTCCTCTAATTAGTTACTAAATTACTTGTTAATTTAGTATATAAAGATCTAGTTACATGCATGACATCGAATGACAAAAACTCGATACAAGAAGAGATTTCCTTACATAAACAAAGAGGAAATAATGGGCACAATAAGAAAAGAAGTTTTCTTATATTAGTATGGATGATCCTCCGAAACTTGAATCTCCGAAGTAGAAGATCTCCTTCTAGTTGCACCAAGATTCAACCCAAAAATCACTATTATTATTAACTAGATAATAGTAGTGATGAACCTATACTAATATTATGAATATTACTACTTTAGTAATAAAGATGAATATTAATTAGTATGAGAGAGAGTTTTGGAGAAGAGGTCATGCAAAAACTAATGAATGAATGGATGTCAAATGAGAACAAAAATGTTCCCTTAAATGACTCCCAAAACCGGCCACCCCTAAATTAGGGAAGACCATTGCATTATTTTATTTGCATGCATAATGGGTCCATATTATTTTTGCCATTTGTCATACAAATGCATATGTGTGACATGATCAATTATCTTATATAATTGATCACATCAAATAAATAATATAGTCTTAACTCTTTAGGTAGTACATTACTATTATATCTATATATAATAGGTCCCATAATAATAATAATTATTCAGCTAAATTTACAACTCCTGGTAAATATTAATAGCTAACCACTACCCATAAAAGCATACAAAACCTCAACTAATTTAGTAATTAACTTTTAAATACTAAATTAGGTCTGATTTAATCGTATTAAAATAAGACGTAAAATTTATTCAGTCAATTATCGTATAATAGACTAATAAACTTAATCAGACTGAGTTCTAAACTCTATCTCCAATAAATAACTCTCATTACAAAGCATATATCAAATATATACGCAAGGAACTGATTAACTGTATCAAATACAAATAATTAGTTTTCTATTTGGGTCTCATCCTATAGGTGTGACCGAAAGGGATCAGTTGATCACCGCCGCCTTACGACAATAACGTCTAACTCTAGTCAGCTGAGCGTTATCGATTTACGTTAATCAACTGACGTGGAGTATCGATGTACTAATTATCCCAAGTATATTCCGTCCATGAGATTTAATATATCAATGCACTATTGTGGAGGACACTTGCTCCAACAGGGGAGATGCGAGGGAACATGTCCTCCACCTCCCCCCCCCCCCAAAAAAAAAACAAACTTAATCACGGGCATCTAGCCCGTTTTACTACTTACCGATAAAACAACTCTCTTTTCCTTTACAAACAATGCTCGACAATCGCTTAACTTCTTTCAACAAGTTTATTTTAATGCTTAAAGACTCGACACTATGCCACTTATCGATGACAATTGACTAAAACGCAAGGGCTACCACAAACGGCCCAGTTAACTTCACCCTAAAAAGAGATCGGAAGTAACAACCCTAGGTTGAACCCATTAATGACCCCCATAACCAAACAACAATGAGCTTCGAACGAACGAACCTCCATCCAACTAGACTTCCCCAACATAGCCAAATACAAAGACTGTCTAATAGGACTAAAAGCAGCCATATCTCTAAGAGTTAAAAACCTTATAGTATACGGAGTTTCATCCGTAATAGTCAACCAAACCACGGGAACCTGGAAGGTTTACAGCGAAAGCCTAACCCCATACCAAATCAAAGTGGAAACAATATCCCCGGAATTTACCGAAATCAACTTCATACACATACCTCGCGAAGAAAACCAATTCGCTGATGCGTTATCCAAACTATCCTCACTAATAAACATGCCCTATCACCTCTTCTCTATGCCTATCTGCATAGAGAGAAGCAAACAACCAGCCCACATCCATAACCTCAAAACCGACGATACCCCCGAAGAACCTTGGTACAAAGCAATCCTATACTTTAAAACGCATGGGTCATATCCTCCCAACACTAACATAAAGAACAAGAGAGCCCTACGAATACAAGCCGCGCACTACGTCCTGAATCAAGGACTATTATACAAATGAACCCCACAAGGAGTCCTACTTAGGTGCATAAACAAGAACCAATCCTAGAGAGTCATGGAAGAGGTACATGACGGAGAGCGCGGACCCCACATGAGTGCACACCTACTAGCCCGAAAAATAATGAGACTGGGCTATTACTGGATTACCTTAGAGGCAGACTGTCGACGTCACGTTCGTCACTGCCACAATTGCCAAATATTTGCCAACATCCAACACCTACTGCCATATCCACTACACACTATAGCCACACCCTGGCCTTTTTCTACTTGGGGAATAGACATCATAGGAAAAGTACACCCCTCCGGGACTGGCGAACACTCCTTTATATTAGTGGCCGTCGACTATTTCACTAAATGGGTAGAAGTCGCCTCTTACACCGTACTAACCTTAAAATAAGTAGTCAACTTCTTACAAAATAAGATCATCTGCCGCTACGATATACCTCACGAAATCATCAGTGATCAGGGGGCTCACTTCAGGGCCGATACCCAAAAGCTCCTCAACAAATACAAAATCCAAAAACATAAGTCCTCACCCTATAGACCACAAACAAACAGGGCCGTAAAAGCAGCCAACAAAACCATCACCACGATCCTTAAGAAAATGATAGACAACTATCGAGATTGGAACAAACATAATCCCCTTCGCCTTATGGGTGTACCAAACATCCTATCGAACACCCACCGGAGCCACACCATATTACCTAACCCACGGTTCCAAAGTCGTACAACCCGTAGAGCTAGAAAAACCGTCACTAAGAATATTAGCCGAAAGCGGTATTCCGGAAGAAGAATGGAACCAAAAACGATATGACGAGCTAGTACTCTTAGACGAGCAAAGGATACATGTCTTATCCAGCGTGCAAGCTTACAAGCAACGCATCCAACGAGCCTTTAATAAATAAGTAAAATCCCAAAACATACACGAGGGAGATTTAGTGATCAAATCCATTAGAGCACCCCTTCCCGTCGACCCTAGAGGGAAATTCAAACCAAACTGGGCGGGCCCATACCTCGTTAAGAAAATACTCTCGGGGGGCGCTGTGATCCTCACCGACCTAGACGGTCAAGAGTTCTCAACTCCCACCAACATGGATCAACTCAAACGATACTACCCCTAGACACCTCGACAACCATATCCCGACCTCCGACTTAGGGGGAAGCCATGCGAAACAAAAAAAACACGACGACAAAAAGAAAATCAAGTTCGCATCGATAATTGGCATAAACGAGTCTAAAGCAAAATCACTCACATTTTGAAAAGAACTACGAACATGGTTTGATTCCGTTAAAAAGCGGATACGTAGGCAACCCTACACCGCGTACAAACAAACAAACAAACAAATAAGAAAAATCGATTACTCGATTCATGCATAAACCGGGACTCCTACCACGTCCAAGCCAACGAGTGATTTAAAATGACGATGCACAAACGACGAGCCGAGGACGGGGTGAAAACGCGAAAGGGCGCCCCGGGCTAAATGAAGAAGCGTGTTGCGAGCCGTCGCCAAAAAAAATTGACGAGCCGAGGACGGGGTGAAAACCCGAAAGGGCGCCCCGGGCAAAATGAAGAGTCGAATTGCGAGTCGTAAAAAAAAAAGGTGAGTCGAGGACGGAGTGAAAACCCGAAAGGGCGCTCCGAGTAAAATGAAGAATCAAGTTGCGAGCCACCACAAAAAATAATAATAATAACAATGTGCTTCTCATTAATAATAAAATTTGGTGAAATCGAGCCTTTGTCGAGGCGTTTACATCTAGCATCTGAAACCCGGATATCCCGAAAAACAACGTGTCAAAACTTCACAAAAACCAGTACTAATACTCCACATAATATCAACTAATAAGACATAATACAAAATGGCTGAACTCTACCGGTCCAACCTTTTCTTCCCCTTGCCATTCGGGTGTACCTGCTTTTGTTTTTCATCATCGATCTTCTGAATACAAGCTTCTACCGCCCTAGCCAAAGACGAGCCCAGCCAATCCCACTTTCCTTCCTCGCTCACATTTTCAATATGGGTCTCGTTAGTCTTGGCCCGCTTAGATGAACTGGCGGAACTAGGATCGATAACACTGTCTTTGGTGAGGCACTTAGTGATAGTTCTTCGAGTCACCTCCTCGCCCCTTAGCGGTGCTGTCTTCCTAACTCTTAAGTTGCTCTGTCCTGATGGGTGTTCACAAACCCTCCGCCGGACGGAAACATTGTTGGTCGGTCGAACACTTTCAATAACAACGGGACACATGAACCTATGTTCCCAAGACGCCCTAAATTCCCTGAGCGAATCCTTTGTCCATGGGTCAAAACTAGAAGTAACTTTAGCATTCTTCGAAGTGGGGAGTTTGACACCCATTTGTTTCGACAACATGCCCGGATAAATATAAACCTGATCCCTCATGGATAATATCAACAAAGCCTCAGCTGAAGACGAAAATGGAAACCCGGTACGCCCACTAATATTCCACCATGGGATGGACCACCTCATGACCACCTCCCCTTTAGCCAAATAAGACAGCCAGTCCTTTTCTGTATGACCTTTGCTCCACACCTGCACCGTCTTCCGGCCCGTGAAACCCCTGTAGTTATAACCTTTGAGGCCCCGAGGAGAGTCGACCAAACCAAGCTGCTCCTGTAACCAAACCTGTATAAAACACGACAAAACATCACACCTCCAAACCAAAGCAACCACAAAAAAAACCAAGCTACAAAGAAATATGGCACCAAAAACACCTATAAAATGATCCAGGAGCCCCGAAAAGATGTCTTGTGAAGTCGAGCACGAACATCGAGACCCAGAATGAGCTCACCCAAAATAAGCAAGGAGGGTGATCGTCCATGTTCCATTCCCATTACCACGTCCAAAACAAGAGGGTTACCCCAACCTTCACGCGCCATCGCATCCTCGAAAAGATAATAACAAGCCATCGCAATGTTAAAAGCACGCCTACATGCTAAGGCCAAAACTTAATAAGAACCAACCTACGAGAATGTCCTAAAAAGCAACTCTAAGTTAAAGCCATCTCTCCCAAAGAAACCTTTAGCCTCCTCCAATGAAGAAAGGTCCAAAAAAGTGATAAAACCGCTCCACGTAAGCATCATCCCCAGAAGGCACGCAAGGCCGAACTGAACTCCACCCACCTATAGCATCTATCTCTTCGGGAAGAGGGCAAATTCTACCTCCGGGGAAAGCAAAAACATGGCCTTTTGGTTCCCAAAACTTAGAACATGCCAATAAGAAGTCATCTTTTATCTTGACTCGATTCAACGCAACAACCGTGGACCCACAACCCGTATATAAAGCCCTAATCCCACAAGAATTAGGAAACAACAAAAAATTCCATAACCCGGACTCGAACCGCCCTGGCCCAGGCGCCCGATTGTCCAGTCGCTCGAGCCCAGGCGGCCCAGAACCCGAGAGCCTTAGCCCAAGCGCCCATACCTAGGCATGTAGCATCTAGAGCAACCCCAAGAATAGAAACATCGATCCCGCATTATCACTATAGCTATCACACGACACCTCGGACATCGGGAACGACCTCTCGAAGTCTCTAAAACCCGCTCCGGAAACCGAAATACCCATGTAGGAGCTACAGGAACGCGAGTTCACCCGTCGGACGCACCAGACTAAGACGTTTTTTTTTGTTTTTTTTAGGGGGATAAGCTAACCCACCTAAGCGTGTTGTAGCCTTTTAACGGTTATTGTCAAGTCGCGTCTGTGGCCTAAAAAGGCAATATTATGAGTAAGCAAAAGTGGTCTAACTTTTTTTAAAAAAGTTGCCCAAATTTCTAACTTCAGCCTCATTCTGAATGGCAAAACAACTATACTCGGTCAGAACACGTTAATGGTTTACGTTAATGTTTTCCATCTCCCCCGTCTCAAATCAAAACATTTTAATCGACGTACTATCTAATCCGATACCCGGCTCAAACTAACGCATTTCAAATCATCCAAAAGGAACTGTTTTTGTACTCCCATACAACGCCAACGCACCCAAAACTAGGTCAGATCGCAAATGAATAAACATAAAAGTGATTACTTGTCAATCTAGGTAAACAATTCGCCAAACGAAAACACAAGGCTAATCCAACTAATTCAAATACTAAAATTTAAAGCAAATATACAAAACATAAAAATCCATACACAAATCGAGGCTAGGAAGGACCCCTAGAAGCCGCGCCAATGGCTATCACGACCTCACAAATGTCGTCATCCAAACCTAGATCCTCCAAATCTAGAAGAGGAGACTCACTACCATCCATCCCCAATAGCATGTCTAAGGTAACCGTCTCGGGGACTCCTCCAACCTCCTCAGTAGCACCCGTAGCCTCCGCCTCAGCCTCGGCCTCCCTCTCAGTCTGATGCCTAGCTTTACCCTGCGCGGAGGTCTCGCTCTGAGATCGAGCCAGCTGCTCCTTAAGGTGAGCGATCTCGTCGGCCCGGGATTGCAGGAGCCGTTGCGCCTCAGCCGCCTCGGTCACCCAAGTCTCCATCAGCCTCACCATATCCGGGACATCCTACAAATACAACTAAACATTAGGAAAACACACAAGCATCCTAGAAAACCACCCTAGTCACGCAAACTCACCGATGGAGGTCCCGAAGTGTCACGGAAAACCCTCGAGGCATAGACCCGGAAGCAGTTGGCGACCAACCACAACCGCTGATGGCAAGCTGAGGAAACTTGAGATATGAAACCATAGAAGTTAGACAAACCGACCCAAATTCTTAAGACCCGAACAAAGAATGAAAGCCGAAACTCACCCGTTATACCCGGTCACGCCACACTATCCCGGCATCTATCTCCTCGGCAGAACACGGGGGGAGAGGATCGGTGAAAGGTATCTCGGCCGCGTCCACCCTATGCATTGTCAGGGGAAAATCTGGGGGCTCGATTTCATCGGCCGGATCGGCTAGCTGAGAAAGCAACAAATCAAGTGGTCATGGGGCAAGAAAACGCTAAACCACGACACAAACCTTAGAACCAAAATTATAACATTACCACAAGGCGGTACCAAGCTAGCCGTTGGCTGACGTGAGATAGATAGGAGGCACCAGGCACCAAGAGTGCATCGCCTCCTTCTCCATCCATATCCTCTGCGGTGGTCGGTGTAACACCCCTGATTTTATAAATTAAATTAAAATTTTGTTCGTATTTTTATTTTTACGATTTAACTCGTGATTCTTAAAAATTATTATAAAACGAATTTATCGTTTAATCGTTTCAAACTCCTAAAATTCTATTTGACTCGGAAACTCTTCTTATATTTGAAACATATTTTTATTTCAATTTCGAATTTATTTTACACATTTAATTTAATTCTTATCGAAAATCTATTTCGACGATTTAAATTCTAAATTCTTTTATTTTTAAGCTCGATTTTCTATATTTATTTTCAAACTCCTAAAATTCTTTTATTTAGCTCGAAACTCATTTATTTTAAGTTTCGTCAAAATATTTATTTTCTTTCCTCGAGAAATCAATTTAATTCATTTTATCGAAAATTTATCATTTATCGGGAAATACTATTTGATCGTCTAATTATTTATTTCTGTAAGCTTCGTTTTCCTCTCGAGTAATTTATTTACTCATTTTATTCGACGGCCCGATTATTTATTAATCTTTTTAACTCGTTTTAACCGGATTCGTGAGTCAGTCAACTTATCGATTCGGTATTTGTCTAACCCGTATTTCTAACCCGATTCATTTAATTATGTTTGATTCATTTCATTTTTCCCATTTTTCTTGTTACGTTCATTTCCCCTAATTCTTTTCCTTTATTTTCACACTACGTTCACTCCCTCTTCTACTTTATTTTATCCCACCGCTTCACCTTGTCTTCATTCATCCCCCTTTACCTTTTACTGATCATTCTTTCCCTTCTCTTTATATTTTTCACGCTGTCCTCTTCTACTTCTTCTCCGGTCTGCTTCTGCTGCAGCTGTGTCGGTTTGTTGCTGCTCCGATGCTGCTATTGCTGCGCTGCTGCTGCTGTTGCTGCGCTGCTGCTACGCGGCTGCCGTTTCTGCTGCTACTACTTCGTACTGTTGTTGCCATGTTAAGGTAGCCTTCTCCTTCATCTTCTCTTCACTTCCCTTTTTCTTCTTTTCCCCTTCTTCGTTTGGTTCGCTGCTACTGTTCAGTTTCGGTTCGGATGATCCATTTTGCTGCTGCTGTTGCGTGTCTCACTTCTTCTTATTCTTCTTCCTCCTTGCTACTGTCCTTGATTGCTGTTGTTCTTTTCCTTTTCTCCTTATTCTTCTTTTGCGTTTACTACTCCGTACTTTGCCGATTCCTTCGATGTCATTGTTGTTCGCCTTCCGTCCTTCCATTTCGTGTCACCGTTACTCTTAATCTTCCTGTTTTCTTCTTTTGGTTATGCTGTTGTCAACTTTGCTGCAACTGTTTTACGCTGCTCTCGCTGCTGGTTTGCATTGTTGTTCTGTATATTTGTATTGCTGTCCGTTCGGTCTCAAATTTCTTCTTATTTCTCCCCTTCTTATTGTCGTTGTTGTTCGATGCATTTGTTGCTGTCATATTTTGTTTTCCTCGTTGTTTCCATACCTGGTTAGTCGACTTTCATTCCCCAATCTTCTTCTTCCTCTCTTCATTCGTGCTGCTGCTGCATTTTGTATTGATGCTGTGCTGTGATGTCTGTACTATCCTGCTCTTCTTTCGTTTTCCTTGTTTTCGTTCGTGGTTTGTCTCCTCTCCTGTACCCCTCTGTCTGTCTTCTTCTTCTTCTTCTCCTTCTTTTTCTTACTGTCGGGATTTGCTGATGCTTGGTCGTTCTACTGCTGCTGTCGCTGTTTCTGCTCCATTTCTGCTGCTACTTCTGTGCTGTAACGCTGCTGCTATTCATTGCTTCTTCTTTCCTTCTTCTTCTTCCTCATCTTTCTGCTTTTCTCATTGTTGCCGCTGCTACGATCTCTTTGTCCTGCAGTGGCCATGGTCACCTGAACTTTTTCCGAGACTGTGTTCTCATTCCCGTTGGTGCATCGGGGTTTAATGAAGAACAAGTTCCCGAGACGATTTTTGGGCTATTGAAGTTTGTGGGTTTGGACTAATCAGGTTGAGTACGTGATCATTTCGGACGCCGGCCGAAGGTAACTTTAGGACGTTACTCGATTTTATATCGTATGTTTGAGTAGTAGTATGTAGTAAATATTTTAACTTCGATTTTCTATTTTAGCTATATATTATTGCTAATTATATTAATTTTAAATCATACGCCTTTCTATATTTTTATAACTTTCAATATCGTTTTATAAATCGTTAATATTTTTATAAGTTATGATCGTTATAATATTTTGTTGGTTATCGTGACACTAGTAACTAAATAATATCGATTTTATATTTTCTTCATATTTCGTTAATTTATAATTTTCACTCAAAATCGTATATTTATATTATAATTGAGATTTTTATACTTGTTCAATAAATTAATTTCGTTTGACGACTTATATTAATAAATAAGAAAATAATCGATTTTGTTTTAAATACACTTCTAGTCGAGACTATTTTTCCTAATAATTTCTCATTTGTCTACGATTGATTATCTTTAGTAAATCAGTATTCTTTATTGATAAAATGTATTTGTTAAAAATAATCTGAAATCTTTATAAATCTCATTTCATTTATAAAACTTGTTGACTCAACTAATTTTTATATCGTTTTTCTTAAAATATCTCGTCTCCGAAAATTTATAGTTTTAACTCGATTTCCTAATTATTTATAAAATACTATATATTGAGATATCATATTTTATTTATATTTTGAGTAACGAATTTAGAAATATAATAAAGTTACGATAACGACGGTAATAATAAAATGTTAATTTCGTTAGAAATGCTATTTTTATACATTTCACTTATTTTAATAACTTACGTATTTTCTATAAGACTTTCTATTTTAGTAAGTTTCTAAAATTAGTAAGTTTCTATCTATAGAAAGTTTCCCTTTTAATATAAAATGGTTATTCCTTTTATCCATATCATTTATATTGATTATATCTTTTGAATATCGATAATGGCTGTTTTGGGTTATGGAATAAAGAGAAGTGTGGGGTTAGAGTAATATAGTCTGGGATGTACGTTTTGCCATCAACTATAAAGCTGGTGTGTCTATGTTGAGACACATTGGTCGTTGAACTGAGCATGCTTTGTGCTCAGGAGTGTGTATATTTTGACCTTAAACTTAGATATCGCATCGTGTAAGTCGCCGTCGGGTTGAACTGGATTACGGTTGGTGTCCAGGAGGGGTGTACATTACTTAAGCCAGGACCTCGCTGCACGCAGTCCTGTTATAGTTGAGTTGCCTAGTTAGAGACTGGATTCTGTTATGAGTTAAGTCTACAGTTCTCGAAGCTAGTTTTTAGTATTATCCTAGTGAAAGTCTAGCCTTGTGCACACCGATCAAATTTCCATAACGTCATTTTTGAATATTTATATTATCGATTGATTTTGACTTGCAGGTTGGCAAGTGCTTTAAGTTATCTTCGAAAGCTTATTTTTATTATATCGTTTTTAATGTTTTCTCATTTTAAGTATTTTGATATAATAATACTATTATTCTTCCATATGATATAATTTGGCTGGGAGAACGTCCGAGTTACTCCCCACTGACGTGGCTGTTATGTTTATAACATGACAGGTATTTGCTGCTAGGTTTTGGGTGTGAGCTAGCGAGTAGCGTGGATCCTACTCTTTCTTTATTCATGTAATTTATGGATTTGTATAACCCATTTGGAGAATTTTCTATTTAGCCCTTTTGTAAAAAGTGGCATTTGTATCGACTTACCATTTCTTTTAATAAGATATAGTTTGTCAGCGTGTTTTAATCCCAACTCTACAGTGTTTCCGCCACTGTATTGCGTTAGATTTTCTAGGGGATTACAGTTGGTATCAGAGCATTGTTGCTCCCGACGCTTACACCTGATTTTAGAAAAAATACTAGTAAATGATTTGAACATTAAAGAAATATTAGTGAGAGATGGGTAGAAGCCTAAATAAGGACTTAACTGTTAGGTTTATATGTTCTTGTAACTCAATGACTAGCATTGAATATTTGTTTCTTTTATCGAGAAGAAGATGAATGTAGAAGATGATGATAGGACGCTGCCCAGATCGGGACAAGACCTGCTCAAAACTCTCAACGCCTGCTGACTCGAGTGGACAACTTGGTGCTCCAAGAAAGATGCCGATAGTGACTTTTCAGCTCTGATTTAGTTTGCTCAAGCTACGGGTTAGATGATCAAGAGTAGATTCATGTTCCGTGATGTCGCAGTAGATCCAGATTGAGTGACCCAAGACTTGCGTTCTCGTTCCTCTGCAAGAAGATGGAGTAACCCTTTTAGTTCCCCCGTGAACCTTAGAGGTCCATACTTTCCCTTCTCGGTTTAGGTCTTTATCTTCTAGAATCATTGATTCTTTTCTTCCTGCTTCTGCTTCTTATAATTCTTCTCGTATATATCCTCGTCTTCATTCTTGTGATCAATCTTTGATTTATTCTTCTATTTTACCATTCTTCTCTTGAGATTCTTTGGTTAGACTGGTTTCTGTCTTACTGAACCCCGTGTTATAGATGTTTGCGGTTTAGTAAACCCTTGTTACCTTGTTTGAGGATTGTGAGTCTACCCTACCTTCTAAGCAATTAATAAATTCTTGAGGATTGTTTTGAATGGCAAATTGTTGATTATGGGAATTAGGGTGATACCTTAGACACTGAACATTGGGTTATAGGTTACTTGATTATTTGGTGGACTTAGAGTTGAATAATCTTTTGAAGTAGTAAGTGTATATTATATTTGGTAGATACCTAGTACCTAGCCAAGAACCGAACTAAGTGTAACTGATACTATTACTTTGGGTTTCTTGCCTAATGCTTATTTGATGGACGCATCGCGAATATTTGGGATCATAGAGCATTGTTTAAAGTGTTAACCTGAGTGTTGTGGTACCATCGAAGGTTTTGATTAATATCATTAGAAATTTTGGTTGACATAGATTACCTGTATTTATTAAGGATTAAATCGTTGAAGAAGAGAGACATATTGCACAATTAGAGGTTGGATTTATCGCGTTGTTTTGAGGAATACTTAATGCGAATCATCCTGATGAATTTATAGTTCAAAACCCTTAGACCAACGAGTTTGTGGCTTCGTTGAGTTAATAAATATTTGGTGGTTTCGTTGTTACGATATGAACTTTGGTGGAATTCCCAGAAACCTGAGTCGAAAGTCGTGTTTTGAAGATGTTAGTGTTCGCGCCATTACCTATAGGTTTGAGCGTGTTTGAGGATTCGTTGTACTTTCCCAAGTTCTGTACTTGTGGCATATTAAATGTGTTGGTCATCTTTTTGAGAATTTTGTACCCGATCATTGTTAAATTGGTGGATCTTGTTTAGTGTTCCTTACTCGAGAAATTTTGGGGTGTACCTCGAGCTCAAACTTTATGATCTTTGGATTTAGGAATCTTATCGATTGCGGGTTTGGGGTTTGTCTGATGACCATTGGAAATTTAATTGATGAGATTAGATTGTTAGGCAATTGTGGATTGGTAACGTGTCGTTTGATCGATTGGATAGTCACGTAAGACATTTTTGGATATTGTGACTGAGTAGTACCACCTAGTGCCTAATATTAGACTTAGTATTATTTGATGGAAATTAGGAACCCGTGTTGTGGGAGTCGTGCCGGGAATCTCGAGGTGGTTAACTTCTTCTGTAGTTCCTTGAGAGCTCCGTTGACTCTCAATTTCGTTCCTTCCTTTAGTTTTCCTTAAATCCTGCTACTTCTTCTTCGGCCAATCCCTTTGACTTCTTTATCGGGTTTGAATACTTTCGTTTCGATTTGTCGTTGACCTTAACTCTATTTATCCGTTTACCCTTTTATTTATTTTTATTTTTTTCGAACTCACGTTATGAAAAGGTTGACTAATTTAAAAAAAAAATAAAATTGACTTTTATGAAATTTTAACATTTTGAGTTATAAATTTCAAAACTTTATATTTCGTTTTTATTTTATTTCTGGTCCCGTTTCAAGGGTCTAAATAATATATTTTAAAGTATTTCGAAATTGTTTAAAATCTTAATTTTGATTTTCAAGTGATCAGGATTTTATGAAAACCTTCTTAATTGCATATATTTTGATTTCTATGAGACTATTAGATAAAACAGTTCTAAATTTTCGAAAAAACTTCGTGCGTCTAAAATTTTGTTTTATTGTCGTTGGACATTAAATCTGTTATTGAAAATGTTGGTCGACTTAGTCGATTCTTATTTACTAACCACAAAACTTGATTTCTCAAATTTTTGTTTGATCTTAAAACAAAATATTGTCGAAATTCTTAATCAAAGCGTTTTACTATGTTTTGAAAATATTTGACTACTCTCGCCCTCGAGTTCGTTTACAAATATTATTTATCGTCATTATTTTATCAACTAATTTTAACTTACGGTTTTATTAATTTAAATGATTTTAAACCTTGGGAACTGAGCCCAACTCATCTTGAAATAAAATTTTGTCTTCGATTTTGATTTCATATCACGTTTGAAGCTGTAAAATTTTTAAAAATCGAGATTGTGATGCGAGTTAAGCATTCTCATTTTGTCCAAGTGATATAACCTTGTTTTCCCATTCTATTATTCTGTTTTTGTTAGTTTCGAGGACGAAACTTCTTTTAGTGGGGAAGATTGTAACACCCCTGATTTTATAAATTAAATTAAAATTTTGTTCGTATTTTTATTTTTACGATTTAACTCGTGATTCTTAAAAATTATTATAAAACGAATTTATCGTTTAATCGTTTCAAACTCCTAAAATTCTATTTGACTCGGAAACTCTTCTTATATTTGAAACATATTTTTATTTCAATTTCGAATTTATTTTACACATTTAATTTAATTCTTATCGAAAATCTATTTCGATGATTTAAATTCTAAATTCTTTTATTTTTAAGCTCGATTTTCTATATTTATTTTCAAACTCCTAAAATTCTTTTATTTAGCTCGAAACTCATTTATTTTAAGTTTCGTCAAAATATTTATTTTCTTTCCTCGAGAAATCAATTTAATTCATTTTATCGAAAATTTATCATTTATCGGGAAATACTATTTGATCGTCTAATTATTTATTTCTGTAAGCTTCGTTTTCGTCTCGAGTAATTTATTTACTCATTTTATTCGACGGCCCGATTATTTATTAATCTTTTTAACTCGTTTTAACCGGATTCGTGAGTCAGTCAACTTATCGATTCGGTATTTGTCTAACCCGTATTTCTAACCCGATTCATTTAATTATGTTTGATTCATTTCATTTTTCCCATTTTTCTTGTTACGTTCATTTCCCCTAATTCTTTTCCTTTATTTTCACACTACGTTCACTCCCTCTTCTACTTTATTTTATCCCACCGCTTCACCTTGTCTTCATTCATCCCCCTTTACCTTTTACTGATCATTCTTTCCCTTCTCTTTATATTTTTCACGCTGTCCTCTTCTACTTCTTCTCCGGTCTGCTTCTGCTGCAGCTGTGTCGGTTTGTTGCTGCTCCGATGCTGCTATTGCTGCGCTGCTGCTGCTGTTGCTGCGCTGCTGCTACGCGGCTGCCGTTTCTGCTGCTACTACTTCGTACTTCTGTTGCCATGTTAAGGTAGCCTTCTCCTTCATCTTCTCTTCACTTCCCTTTTTCTTCTTTTCCCCTTCTTCGTTTGGTTCGCTGCTACTGTTCAGTTTCGGTTCGGATGATCCATTTTGCTGCTGCTGTTGCGTGTCTCACTTCTTCTTATTCTTCTTCCTCCTTGCTACTGTCCTTGATTGCTGTTGTTCTTTTCCTTTTCTCCTTATTCTTCTTTTGCGTTTACTACTCCGTACTTTGCCGATTCCTTCGATGTCATTGTTGTTCGCCTTCCGTCCTTCCATTTCGTGTCACCGTTACTCTTAATCTTCCTGTTTTCTTCTTTTGGTTATGCTGTTGTCAACTTTGCTGCAACTGTTTTACGCTGCTCTCGCTGCTGGTTTGCATTGTTGTTCTGTATATTTGTATTGCTGTCCGTTCGGTCTCAAATTTCTTCTTATTTCTCCCCTTCTTATTGTCGTTGTTGTTCGATGCATTTGTTGCTGTCATATTTTGTTTTCCTCGTTGTTTCCATACCTGGTTAGTCGACTTTCCCCAATGTTCTTCTTCCTCTCTTCATTCATGCTGCTGCTGCATTTTGTATTGATGCTGTGCTGTGATGTCTGTACTATCCTGCTCTTCTTTCGTTTTCCTTGTTTTCGTTCGTGGTTTGTCTCCTCTCCTGTACCCCTCTGTCTGTCTTCTTCTTCTTCTTCTCCTTCTTTTTCTTACTGTCGGGATTTGCTGATGCTTGGTCGTTCTACTGCTGCTGTCGCTGTTTCTGCTCCATTTCTGCTGCTACTTCTGTGCTGTAACGCTGCTGCTATTCATTGCTTCTTCTTTCCTTCTTCTTCTTCCTCATCTTTCTGCTTTTCTCATTGTTGCCGCTGCTACGATCTCTTTGTCCTGCAGTGGCCATGGTCACCTGAACTTTTTCCGAGACTGTGTTCTCATTCCCGTTGGTGCATCGGGGTTTAATGAAGAACAAGTTCCCGAGACGATTTTTGGGCTATTGAAGTTTGTGGGTTTGGACTAATCAGGTTGAGTACGTGATCATTTCGGACGCCGGCCGAAGGTAACTTTAGGACGTTACTCGATTTTATATCGTATGTTTGAGTAGTAGTATGTAGTAAATATTTTAACTTCGATTTTCTATTTTAGCTATATATTATTGCTAATTATATTAATTTTAAATCATACGCCTTTCTATATTTTTATAACTTTCAATATCGTTTTATAAATCGTTAATAATTTTATAAGTTATGATCGTTATAATATTTTGTTGGTTATCGTGACACTAGTAACTAAATAATATCGATTTTATATTTTCTTCATATTTCGTTAATTTATAATTTTCACTCAAAATCGTATATTTATATTATAATTGAGATTTTTATACTTGTTCAATAAATTAATTTCGTTTGACGACTTATATTAATAAATAAGAAAATAATCGATTTTGTTTTAAATACACTTCTAGTCGAGACTATTTTTCCTAATAATTTCTCATTTGTCTACGATTGATTATCTTTAGTAAATCAGTATTCTTTATTGATAAAATGTATTTGTTAAAAATAATCTGAAATCTTTATAAATCTCATTTCATTTATAAAACTTGTTGACTCAACTAATTTTTATATCGTTTTTCTTAAAATATCTCGTCTCCGAAAATTTATAGTTTTAACTCGATTTCCTAATTATTTATAAAATACTATATATTGAGATATCATATTTTATTTATATTTTGAGTAACGAATTTAGAAATATAATAAAGTTACGATAACGACGGTAATAATAAAATGTTAATTTCGTTAGAAATGCTATTTTTATACATTTCACTTATTTTAATAACTTACGTATTTTCTATAAGACTTTCTATTTTAGTAAGTTTCTAAAATTAGTAAGTTTCTATCTATAGAAAGTTTCCCTTTTAATATAAAATGGTTATTCCTTTTATCCATATCATTTATATTGATTATATCTTTTGAATATCGATAATGGCTGTTTTGGGTTATGGAATAAAGAGAAGTGTGGGGTTAGAGTAATATAGTCTGGGATGTACGTTTTGCCATCAACTATAAAGCTGGTGTGTCTATGTTGAGACACATTGGTCGTTGAACTGAGCATGCTTTGTGCTCAGGAGTGTGTATATTTTGACCTTAAACTTAGATATCGCATCGTGTAAGTCGCCGTCGGGTTGAACTGGATTACGGTTGGTGTCCAGGAGGGGTGTACATTACTTAAGCCAGGACCTCGCTGCACGCAGTCCTGTTATAGTTGAGTTGCCTAGTTAGAGACTGGATTCTGTTATGAGTTAAGTCTACAGTTCTCGAAGCTAGTTTTTAGTATTATCCTAGTGAAAGTCTAGCCTTGTGCACACCGATCAAATTTCCATAACGTCATTTTTGAATATTTATATTATCGATTGATTTTGACTTGCAGGTTGGCAAGTGCTTTAAGTTATCTTCGAAAGCTTATTTTTATTATATCGTTTTTAATGTTTTCTCATTTTAAGTATTTTGATATAATAATACTATTATTCTTCCATATGATATAATTTGGCTGGGAGAACGTCCGAGTTACTCCCCACTGACGTGGCTGTTATGTTTATAACATGACAGGTATTTGCTGCTAGGTTTTGGGTGTGAGCTAGCGAGTAGCGTGGATCCTACTCTTTCTTTATTCATGTAATTTATGGATTTGTATAACCCATTTGGAGAATTTTCTATTTAGCCCTTTTGTAAAAAGTGGCCTTTGTATCGACTTACCATTTCTTTTAATAAGATATAGTTTGTCAGCGTGTTTTAATCCCAACTCTACAGTGTTTCCGCCACTGTATTGCGTTAGATTTTCTAGGGGATTACAGTCGGTGGTCTGAACATGGTCCGGGGAGGATCAACCGGCACCTTGAAATCGTCATACAACACTAACGCACCAACCGCTCGCCCAGATAGCAAACCGGGCGAAACAACGCAGGAAGGAGCATCCTCCTATAAATTCGAGGCCTCAGCTCCGCAGCAACATACCCGTGCACGCCCTGATTATCGGCCCAAGGGCGGGCCACAAACTACACGAATAAAACTAACATCTCAATAAATCCTAAACCTTGAGGGCTACTAAATGAAATAGGGCATAAAGAGGAAACTTATATCCTCGAGGCTAAGCTGGTTGACCAGCGCGTTCTCCGACGGGTAGTGACTGATTGTACTCTTAGGCTGAGCCATCCTCCACTCGATCCCCGCCGGGAATCTCTTCGGGTGAACTCGCACCATTTTAGGTGCCAAATAAGGAAAATAGAAATAAATCTAAGCCTGGAAAATCCCAAAATACCTTTAGCAAGACTAAGCCAAAACTAAGCAGAACTTGAGATGCAAATGTGAGAATAGCAACTAACCTCCAGTATAAGCCCCGGACCCACGATGGGCGAAGTTGAGGCCGAATCTATCGCCAGCGGCCTCACCATGACTTGCAGGCAGCGAGTCATCTCCGCGAAAGCCGCGGTTACCCAATCATAACGTCCTAGCTGAGCCAGGTCAGCTAGGAGGGGCAAAATCCTAGTACTAAACCTCTCGCCTTTATCCGAGAAGTGGGTCGACCCTAGGAAGTACCACAAACACAACCAGGCATCCTGCTCCGACATGTTGGGTTCTCGACCCTCTAACACCACTACCCGCTCGAAGTGATCGGTGATATACTAGCCCACCAGAGCATGAGGCGCACTATATGCCTCACGCTCCAAACAATCCATGATGAGGCCCCGCACCTCGTTACTATCTAGCTTAAGGCTCTCAGCGGCCCACCTAATCCTTTCTGGCCCCCACGGCAAACCGGTAATCATCCCAAAATCCTCTAGGGTCATCCCGACCTCCCCAAAAGCCATATGGAAGGTCGAGGTAGTATCGTGGAAGCGATATATCATCACTCTAATAACCATAAGGTTGCACTTAGTGTTGCAACCCACCAACCTAACCCACTGCTCAACCACAGGACCTAGAGCAGTACTCGCGACAATCCCCTTTACCGCCGAGGTCAACTTCTGAAAGTAAATCTCGAGACACATAGTAAAGCCCGAGAAAGTCCTCATCGGACCTGGGGGCTGCAAACCGAAACATTACGAGCATAAACAAAACAAGTCTAGCCTAGCCAGAGTAAAAAATCTAAGACATAGCTAACAAACCCGAATAGAATACTCACCAGACCCCGCACGATTGATGGTAGGGATTTGTCGTGGATCCCAACCGTCAAATAAAACCGGCGAAACCTAACTAGGGTAGCTAGGGTAAGTCGGGTCGAATCCACGGGGACGGTAAGAGGCGTCTAGACTAGGTCGGCCCAAATACTTGACTAAGTCAACGGGCTAAGCTAGAGAATGATAAGAGGAAGAGAAGACTAGACTATGACTAACAAGAACAACAAGGAAAAACGGGCTAGGATTAGGTCGGGGTGAAAGGGGTAACGGAATGGCCAAGGAGGAGTTAGAGTGAAAGCGGTAGTAGGGTAATCTAGGACACACGACCTAGAGGTTCCTCATGGAACCCATCCGGCGACACACACGACAAAGGAAAGCAAGAAAAACAAGCATTCCAACCTACTTAGTCATTCAAGCATTCCATCAAACATGTAATATGCATCACTCAAGAAGAAACCTCAAATCTTCCACCAACATTTCCAACAAACCCTTAATCATCCAATTAACACCCTAATCACCTTACTAACCCTAGCAAGAACACTACTCTAACATAATCAAACTACAACTATCAAGAACAAGAGAAATCAACCCAAACATCAAAGCATATATGAGTGAAACTAACAAGAACTATGAACTAACAATAACAAAGATTCAAACTTGATAAACAATAAAGGATTAAGAGTAAAAAGGAGAAGAAGATTATACCAACTAACAATGGAAAGAAAAGATGAGAACTTGTATATAAAGAAAACCCAAATTCATCCACCAACGTTGTCAAGATTGAATGGATTCTTCAAGAGATCTCTTAATACAAGATTAAACTAAGATTAACTACTAATTACCGACTAATCTACACTAATCTAATCTAATCTAACCTAAAGTAGTCTAGGGTTTAGTGGGAAGTGAAGAACATAAGCTAAGATTACAAGAGGAGGGGTATTTATAGGGTTACAAACGAAAGGGAGAAGAAAGAAAGTGAAATGCGGGCAACAGCACTTGGTCCCGACCGGGACGGACCCACCATCCCGACCGGGACGGGTTGGTCCCGACCGGGACGGCTCTGCAGTAGCATCCTCCAAAGTGCACTTCATCCACGACGGGATGAGGTGCACACCCGTCGGGGATGGGTCTTGTAGGCCTCCATTATGATCCTTTTGGTCTCTCCTTGCTTCACATGGACTTCTCATCGATTCTCGGGACTCGGGATCGGGTCTCGGGACTCGGGATTGGGTTCCAAGGTCTCGGGGTCGATTCCAAAGCACCGAGTCATCGTTCCTTTATCTCGTTGGCTCCAAAATGTGTATATATCGAGTCGGAATCGCTCCAACTCTTCCAACTCGGTCTCGGGAACCTGAAACGAACTAAAGGAAGCATAAGAAGCCCCTAAACCGCTCCCAAGGAGCGATTCTACAAGGAAAATGGGACCAAAACACTACAAAATAGGCACTACAACCCACACTTATCAACTCCCCCACACTTAACCCTTACTCGCCCTCGAGTAAGCACATACTAACTACTATACTAGCCAAATGGGTATTAGCGCACCCTACGCCCTTTCAACTCACGCGAGTGCACTTAGAGGAAAAGTGCACTCCGCAAGGCAAGTCGGGTCTTGCGACAAAACTGTGGATGCAACCGGACACAAAACACATAAACAAACAAACACACAAAAGGTTGCACCCAAAAGAAAAGAAATACCGCTTCCCTCAAACAAGCGGTGAAAGAAGCACCGGTTTAGGACTCAAGGCAAGTGACAACGTTCCCAAGCTAGCAATACAAACCGAGGTGGACTAAACCCTAATAGTATGACGATAAAGCAACAAAAACGTTGGTCACTTACCTAGTTCCTCCTAACTTTCTAAAAACGTACTACGGGACGATCGGCGGAATGGAAAAAGGATGAACCACGGTGTTAGTCGACACTGTAGGTAAGTGAGACCCCGCCCCCTTTAGCAAAGAGCCAAGAGGGTCGTCCCATGTCCGAAACCGCCTAACTAGTCCAAGTAAAAAGGTGGTAATATGCAAAATGAGGGAAGACCCACTAATGCCGCTATCATACTTCCTCGGGACTCGGTCCTTTGGTAGGCTCTTCACGGCAAAAGTCGGAAAAAGGCTTATTTTGTGAGGTGTGAGGTTTCTATTTTTGTGAGACGATTTTCTTTTGGCATTTTCTCTTTTCTTTTGCATTTTTGCTTTGTATTTGCCATGCCATTCTTTTTCTTGTTTTCTATTTTCTTTTTGGCCTTTGTGCCTTTTCTTTTTCTTCATTCTTTTCTTTCTTTCATTTTTCTTTCTTTTCTTTTCTTTGCCCTTTTGGCTTGATTTGGCTTTTTGGCATTTCTTTGTATGACAAGAAAGACGAATCAACAATTTGCAATTTTATTGTGTGGATATGTGTGGGAGGTAGGTAAATGGGTGAGTCGGGACGGCGCCTTCCCTTCAAACCCACAAAAAGTGGAGAACTTGGACTAATCAAACGATCCTAGACGCGGTCACCTAAGGGACGAGACTCGGTAACCAAGGCCTTTTCACACCGTGGGTGGTCATAATGGTCAAAATGCAAATCCCGTAGTAAATCCCTAGTAAGCTAGGTGGACTCAAGGTAAAGGACCAACGAATTCATTGATTTAGGGTCATTCTACTAGACTAAAGTCCAAGACTCGATTTATACTACTGGAAAGGGAAAGTAAGCACTCACACACTAGCCTCTAAACCGGGTTTTCGAAAACCAATTACGCACAAGACACACAACAAAACACAAAACAAAGACTCAACGTAAATGAAAGAAAAAGTAACAAAACAAGAACAACACAAAACAAACACATAGAAAACACAAACACCACCCTTATCTTCCAAATGAGTAACCAAATCAACCTCGAGCATTACAAAGCTCCTCCCGAGCACACCACATCACATTCTCCTCCAAACAAGTAAGGGCCTATATTGATCATTGAGACGATGGAGCGAGTGAGTTGCTAACCGGTCGGTAAGGCAACTATCCTCTCTTTTCCATTTTTATTGCTTGTTTTCCCCTTGTTTATTCCCTTCCCCTTTGTCATGGTGGTCTTCGAGGCCTTGGTTTTAGTTGCTCCCGATTCTCGATGATGTGACTACATCGAGAGTCTTTTCAAAATCCAAATTTCTCAAGATTTTCACCTTTTTTTTTTTTTTTTAGGAATTAGTCGGATTTGGGCGGAATCCGGGCTAGGTGACGTGATTACACCTAGTCCTCCCCTCCCATTTCCTTTTATTTCCTTCTTTTTATTTTCTTCCCCCTTCCATATCTTTTTCTTGTCTCGGCCCATGGTGACTTGATTACACCCCGGCCGGACGCCTTCTACCCTTTTCTCCACTTTTTGATTTTTAGCTTTATTTTCGTAGTTTCTTTTCTTTTGTGCTCCATGCACTACGGTCGAGCATGAGGACATGGCTCGACTTAAGTCTGGGGGAGCGATATTCTAGCATAGTTAGTTTTATTTTCGTAGTTTTTCCAAAAAAATCTTTAAAAACCCTAAAAATTTGAAATTTTTTCACAAAAATAAAAAAGATTTTCTTTTGTGTGTTTTCCCTTTTTGTCGTTATGTCGTGTATTTGTTGTATTGTGTGTGTTTTGCCTCATCTTTCCTTATAGGTTGCTTAAATCACCGCTAGCTTTGGAGAGCTTTCAAGACTACCGGTAACATCTTACCCCTTTTTCTTCTTTATCTCTCGCGGAGTTTGGAGGAGAATGTGATGTGGTGTGCTCGGGAGGAGCTTTGTAATGCTCGAGGTTGATTTGGTTGCTCATTTGGAAGATAGGGGTGGTGTTTGTGTTTTCTATGTGTTTGTTTTGTGTTGTTCTTGTTTTGTTACTTTTTCTTTCATTTTCGTTGAGTCTTTGTTTTGTGTTTTGTTGTGTGTCTTGTGCGTAATTTGGATTTTGAAAAGACTCTCGATGTAGTCACATCATCGAGAATCGGGAGCAACTAAAACCAAGGCCTCGAAGACCACCATGACAAAGGGGAAGGGAATAAACAAGGGGAAAACAAGCAATAAAAATGGAAAAGAGAGGATAGTTGCCTTACCGACCGGTTAGCAACTCACTCGCTCCATCGTCTCAATGATCAATATAGGCCCTTACTTGTTGTCGCCATTGTCATCCTTCTTCAAGCTTAAGAAATCCGCATGGCTAAGGTAGTAATGGTGTGAGGGGGATGGATTTGATGTGAATATTGGTCTAAAGTGAGGAGGAAATGAGGTTAAGGTATGTAAATGAGGGACATGGGTGGTATGACATGAGCAAGGATGGGTAGGGAGGTTGGGTGGGGGTATATAATGGTTGGGTGGGCTTGAATGTCGAAGAAGAGGCACCAAAAAAGAGCAGGGGATCATCCCGGTCGGGATGGGTGGTCCCGGTCGGGATGACATACCCGTCTCGGTCGGGAAGCCTCCTTCCCGATCGGGATGACACTCCAGTGAACTCGATTTTTGGCACCCTCATCCCGATCGGGACGGCCCCATCCCGGTCGGGACGACACACCCTTCCCGGTCGGGAAGGGTCTTCACGACTCCCATGACCCCAAAAACCGGCTCCCTTGCTCACGATCCAAGCTCTATCACTAACCACTCCTTTCTAGGAGTCACCTTCACTTCACCTATCACAATAAACTCAAAGTACACATCAAATTCACTATCTCACATCGCTCATCATAATACGAAAACAATTACAAGAATCCCACAAAAACAAACAAATCCAAGGAACAAAACACGCAAATACAAGCACAAGTACTCTAAAGAAGAGAGGAGAATATACAACATGACGGTTCTTTAGGAACTCCGTCAAACCCAGGATGGTGGACTCTTCTTCAACCGTAGCCCTCAGGGGCATGGAGGAGCAAGTCGAACGCGCTACCAACATCATAGTGAAGGCCCAAGAAGCGCTCGAGCCTAGCCAACCTCCACGGCCTCCAAGAAGGAGGCAAGAAGTAGGAATCAAAAGACCCAACGTCATCATTCATGTCATCTCCGGGGTCTATCCATCCCACGAGCTTAACCGACCTCTTCCTCCCTAAGCATCGCCTCCAATCATTAGCAAGCTTCATCTCCAAGAAACAAGGCACAAAAAGCGGCTTTGGCCTCATCTCCTCAATGCACACCCCCACACTTTCCTCAAGTTGTGGTTCCCCATCTTCATCACTCGGCCCCACATCATCTTTGAGAGGAGGATCGAAACTTCTACCGGCGGTTTCGATCTCCTCCAAGTCATTGCTTGGTTCACTAGCTAGGGGCTCTTGATGCTTATCCACATTCTCGGACAAGGGCAACTCGAGGATAACAATTTCACCCAACATCCTCACAAATTCCACCAACCCATCCAACTCACTATCCTCCTCCAATTCCTCACCAATTTTGCCTTCACCAAGGGTCATCCCCTCATTCGTCACTTTTTGGGTAGACAATTGAGGTTCTTCAAAGAAAATCTCTCCTCCAAAGGGAACTACATCGGCGGCTTCATGGTTAGGTTGCTCCTCTCTCTCAAGTGGGCACCCTTCATCTAATTGCGATGTTCGGGATAAATACATTACGGTTTGAACCGATAATGCATTTAATCGAGCCTCCCTCGCCTCGTTTCCCCTTCGAATTCGGGTCATTAATTCATCTTGTTCTTTTTGCAATTGAATGGCCATTTCTTGGATGCTCCTTTGCATTTGAAGCATAGAATGAAACACCTCCGTGTCGGGTAATTGGTGATCATTGGGGTCTTTTAAAGCTCCTTGATAATCTTGATAATCTTGATGATAATCTTGATAATCTTGATTAAACATGGTGTCTTGATGATGCCCAAGGGGTGGGGCATCATATTGTTGGTAGTGAGGTTGAGGTGATTGGTAGTATTGTGGGTCATGGGGTTCATATTGTGGTTGGGGTGGAGGGTAATATGGTGGGTCTTGGGGGTATTGGCTTCCATAAGGTGAATCTTGATTGAACATGGTGGGTTCACAATCATAGCTTGAGTAATAGCCACCTTGATCGTAGGATTGATAGTCATTCACTTGTTGGTAGCCATTTCCATACTCTTGAGGATCATACCCATCTTGATTACCCCAAGAAGCTTGATAGTGGTAGGGGGACGTCATGTCATACCCTTGGTTCATGGAAGAAGAGGAGTAGCTCATATCGGCTCCCGAGTGTGTGGAGTTTAGATCAAACCCCATGCTCGCTCGAAAATCGTAGCTCATACCCGGTTGGAAACCACTCATTCTAGCAACCGTCCGTTAAAGCGGCTCTAAGTCGCAAGAAGAAGATAGTCACCACCTCTAAGCACAAACTGTAGACTAAGAACAAACGTGAGAAGTCTAGTGCTTTTCGGGCACTGGACAAGAGAGAAATAAACCACACACACACAAGAAGCAAGGTAACCAAAAGAAAAAAGAAAAACACAAACACAAAGACAAAGTCAAGTAACTAGGAAAACAAAGTCTAAACTAGCACCGTCCCCGGCAACGGCGCCAATTTGATGGTAGGGATTTGTCGTGGATCCCAACCGTCAAATAAAACCGGCGAAACCTAACTAGGGTAGCTAGGGTAAGTCGGGTCGAATCCACGGGGACGGTAAGAGGCGTCTAGACTAGGTCGGCCCAAATACTTGACTAAGTCAACGGGCTAAGCTAGAGAATGATAAGAGGAAGAGAAGACTAGACTATGACTAAGAAGAACAACAAGGAAAAACGGGCTAGGATTAGGTCGGGGTCAAAGGGGTTACGGAATGGGCAAGGAGGAGTTAGAGTGAAAGCGGTAGTAGGGTAATCTAGGACAGACGACCTAGAGGTTCCTCATGGAACCCATCCGGCGACACACACGACAAAGGAAAGCAAGAAAAACAAGCATTCCAACCTACTTAGTCATTCAAGCATTCCATCAAACATGTAATATGCATCACCCAAGAAGAAACCTCAAATCTTCCACCAACATCTCCAACAAACCCTTAATCATCCAATTAACACCCTAATCACCTTACTAACCCTAGCAAGAACACTACTCTAACATAATCAAACTACAACTAACAAGAACAAGAGAAATCAACCCAAACATCAAAGCATATATGAGTGAAACTAACAAGAACTATGAACTAACAATAACAAAGATTCAAACTTGATAATCAATAAAGGATTAAGAGTAAAAAGGAGAAGAAGATTATACCAACTAACAATGGAAAGAAAAGATGAGAACTTGTATATAAAGAAAACCCAAATTCATCCACCAATGTTGTCAAGATTGAATGGATTCTTCAAGAGATCTCTTAATACAAGATTAAACTAAGATTAACTACTAATTACCGACTAATCTACACTAATCTAATCTAATCTAACCTAAAGTAGTCTAGGGTTTAGTGGGAAGTGAAGAACATAAGCTAAGATTACAAGAGGAGGGGTATTTATAGGGTTACAAATGGAAGGGAGAAGAAAGAAAGTGAAATGCGGGCAACAGCACTTGGTCCCGACCGGGACGGGTCATCCCGACCGGGACGGACACACCATCCCGACCGGGACGGGTTGGTCCCGACCTGGACGGCTCTGCAGTAGCCTCCTCCAAAGTGCACTTCAACCCCGACGGGATGAGGTGCATACCCGTCGGGGATGGGTCTTGTAGGCCTCCATTATGATCCTTTTGGTCTCTCCTTGCTTCACATGGACTTCTCATCGATTCTCGGGACTCGGGATCGGGTCTCGGGACTCGGGTTTGGGTTCCAAGGTCTCGGGGTCGATTCCAAAGCACCGAGTCATCGTTCCTTTATCTCGTTGGCTCCAATATGTGTATGTATCGAGTCGGAATCGCTCCAACTCTTCCAACTCGGTCTCGGGAACCTGAAACAAAGTAAAGGAAGCATAAGAAGCCCCTAAACCGCTCCCCAGGAGCGATTCTACAAGGAAAATGGGACCAAAACACTACAAAATAGGCACTACAACCCACACTTATCAACGATACGGTGAGAAATGTGACGGTCAAGGTGAAATAGCAGCTGATGACCATCCCAATCCCGAACCCACTCAGGATCCTCATAGACAATCTCCTCATCCTCCAGTACAGGAACCGAAACGTGAGCCCTCCTAGCGATTGTCTCCGGAATCCTACGCTTCCTCACTCTATCAAAATCGGCCTCAATAATGGCCTCAGGGTCACGACGCTGAGACGAGGTACTCCGTTGTCTCCGACGAATCCCTCGGGGAGTCTGTGACTCGTCCCGACAACCTCATCACTAGGAGCTCCCTTGGGACGCTCGACGTTACCTCTCACTACAAAATAAAAAAAACGAAAAAAAAAAAGAAGAAACTTCGTGCCTCAGGTCAGGCTAAAGCAGCTCAAACAGGTCAATGTAGGGTCAAAACTTCGGATAAGGATATCAAAATTCCGAAAAGGCTGTTAGCACCCATTTACGATCCCGGTCACAATGGAAGTGTTTTCGAGAAAATCCGGCATCGTTACGACACCTTTTGGTCCATCTTAAAACACACAAAACCTCACGGAAAGCCCTAGGAGCCACCTTAGCCCATGAAAACCGACAAGAGAGCTACCCACACCCTCACAAACACTATTTGAACGAGATTACACAAAATAAACACGGAAAAAATCGGGAAAACGGTCCCTAACCCTAGCATTTCGAACCTATCACCCTAGGAAGCCATTATCCCACCTCGAGAACCTCTATCAAGCTTATAACAAACCTAACAACCTCTAATCGACCCTAATTAAACAATGGGACTAAGCATAAGCATCAAAACTTAACATACTAAAAACCCCCAAATTGATTTTCTAGGGTTTTCAACAAAAACAAACTAATAATCAATCAAATCAAGCAAAATCGATAATAAACAAGTAAAAGACGTTTACCCGGAGTTGACATTCTCGCGTACGACGGAAAATTGAGACGAATTTGGCAAGAAAAGTCGAGAAATCGGCTTTGCGGCGAAGAGGGCGACGCGCTTGAGTGTAGAACAAATGAACGATCGTCCCAACTTTCGATTACTTAAACAGACCCGATACCCAGAAACCCGACCGCTTTAGGCGAGGCGTCCGAGTCCTGGCACGCTGGGGGCTAGGCGCCTGAAGACTGGAGCGCAGACAAAAGCGCGTCTAAGCAGCCCAGTACAGACTAAAACAGAGCAAACGAAACTCTAAATTCAATACACATAAAACACGCACCTTTTAAGACAAACAAAATAACAAATAACGAAACAATTACTAATCAACATCGACAAAACACGCTCGATAATAAGACAAGTATCAGAACCACCCTTAACCTGAACACTACACCCGAACGCGTAACAAAGCAATCTGAACCGAACTAACCCTAAAACAAACATCAACTGCATAACAAACTAAAACAAAGCAAGAGCAAACCCAAACAAAATAAGACAAACTCACTAAACAAAAACTTTTAACTAAAACAAATAAACAAACTGCAATTTTTCCCGAGGGATGTTAGAATCCCGGAGGCGCATCATTTTGCCCGAGGGACGTTAGTATCCCGGAGGCGCGGCATTTTGCCCGAGAGACGTTAGTTGCCTGGAGGCACAGCGTTTTGGCCCGAGGGACGTTAGTATCCCAGAGGCACAACAAACGGTATTTTCCCCGAGGGACGTTAGTATCCCAGAGGCACAGCAATTTTGCCCGAGGGACGTTAGTATCCCGAAGGCACGACAACAACAATCTTCGAGTGGATACCAATGCCCTCGAAGGAGTCTGATACCTCCACAACAATTTTCGAGTGGATACCAACGCCCTCGAAGGAGTCTGATACCTCCACAGTACTTTTTATTCGAGAGGAGACCGACGCCCTCGAATGGTGTACTTTGTCCCAGGGGTCAGAGCATCCCCGAAGACAGCTGCTAGAATGGAGACTGACGCCCTCGAGTAGTTAGCAACAACAACATTGTCCTAGGGGTCAGAGCATCCACGAAGACAGCTGCTCGAGTGGGGACTGACGCCCTCGAGTAGTTAGCAACAACAACTTTGTCCTAGGGGTCAGAGAATCCCCGAAGACAGCTGCTCGACTGGAGACTGACGCCCTCGAGTATTTTACGACAACAATTTTGTCTTAGGGGTCAGAAGCATCCCAAAAGACAACCGTTCGAGTGGAGACTAACGCCCTCGGATGGTTCTTTTATCTCATTTTGTTTAGTCCTAGGGGTCAGAGCATCCCCGAGGACAGCTATTCGAGTGAAGATTAACGCCCTCGAATAGTTTACATCATCTTGTTTTGTCCTAGGGGTCAGAGGCATCCCAAAGACAGGTGTTCGAGTGGAGACTAACGCCCTCGAACATTTTTGTTGTTTTACTTCGTTTCGCCCAATGGGTCACGAGCATCCCGAAGACGACCGCTCGAGTGGAGACTAACGCCCTCGAACGTTTTATGAAGGGTTCTCAAGCATCCCGAAAGAAACATTAGTTTAAATAAAAGACAACACATAAGAACGTTCTTTGCACGTGCGCTTAACACATCACATACACACATAAACATTTAAAATTAAAAGAACTTTTAAACACTCTAAGAAGACAAAGTGCGCGCGCATAATGAACCAAGAACGAGATATTAAGCAACGGCCCGGGCCCAAGCAAGCAAACGCAAGCGAAGACATCAGGTATGATTTCTAAGCTATGGCTGGCGAGCCTCAACACGTAGTCCACTGGACTTAAAACGACCCGACAGGACAGCCACCAGGTCGCAATCTTCGATTGACCTGGGCGGCTATACTTTGACCTTCGCCTTGTCCAAGCCTCAGTCAAAGTGGGGGCTTCTGTAGACACCCGTATTTGGACCTGGTGGCTGCAGAAGTGCCCAAAAAACACCCGATGACGATATGCCTGCAACGCGACGTGGGTTCGCGATGTTGTAGATAGTTTTTCTACAGAACGGATCGAATAATTACTCGAAAAAATTAAAACTAACATGATGGCAGCCTTAGTCGTGTCGTTACGGTCGCATAGACACTAATTAGAGTAAATTCTGACACTGGGACCCCCGAGTCGGTCCCGAAACTCAAACTGAGTCAACACCGTGCCAATTGAACCTCAGGATGCACACCCGAGGCCCACCAACGTTCACGGCGCTAGGTCAAGCCGCGGGAACCTTAACGCCCAAGTATTAAATTGTCCTCCTCCCTCTCGGTTTTGAAAAGTATCAAAATCGTATCTTCAAAACTCCAACCGCCCCACCTCACGCGTCTTAGCCTCAACGCGCCTAAGCCCAAGCGCTTGGGTCTTGGTGCTCCCCAGCTCAGGCGTCCATATGGGCTACGAGGGCCGAAAACACCTATAAATACCCCCCTCCGCCTCATTCATTGGACACACAATTCTCATTCTTCTCTTCTCCCTCTAAACTCTCGCTAAGGGCTAGCACTCCGATACCCGAGGTAAACGATCCACTCGATCGTAGTTCCAATAAAAGCGACATCGACGCTACTCCTCACCTTCGAGCACCCCACTCGATACCGAGGTGCCTGTGATTGACTAGCTCAAGTCAAGTAGTGAAGCTCTGACGGATTAGCGGCCGAAGTATTCCTTAGTAACGAAGCTCTACCGGAGTAGCCGTAGGAAGGGTAAACGGTAAAGGAGCTCTGCCGGAGTCACTGGTCAAGCTAGGAGGATCCGCCTGTTGAAACCGAGTCGTCACTAGGTTGTCATCTAAACAAAACATTCCATATTTGCACTTTCTTTTATTATGCACTACGATAATACTAGATGTGGACACTAGGTCCACGAACATCTACTAAAACACGTAACGTCCCAACTTCAACCTCAAATACTAAAACACACTAAATAGACCCGAGTAATTCGAAGATCCGCTCTAAACTATCTATGCATCGAGTCCTGTTTAGTGTAAACTCCGAGGGTGCAACTCCTCACAAACTGATTTACTTACATTCGCATTTACAGTTTTTCGTATGATTTGTTGCTTTTATGACCTTATAATCGCATGCTAAACAACCTATCACGGAATTCAAAACGTAAAATAACTAAAACTGAACAAAGTGATGGCCGTATTCCGTATTAGTCCAGGTGCTCGTCTTATTAGGTTCGACGCATTTCTGTCAATACCGAACCGACGCATCTTAAGCAGAATATCAGGTAAGGTATACCACGAGAATGACTAATATCCGTATTATCACGTTAAAACTGATTTGCTAATACCTATAATATTAGTACTCTCTATTCTCCTACGTGCATCTTTTCATGGCCTGCTTGTCACGTGAAATCGCATGCAAATAATGCAAACACAACTACTTTGACGACAATACTTACTTGTCCTTAAACAACCGACATAGTAAAAGGCATAGGGTTAAAACAACGGATGTTACAGCATTTCCAGCACAACAAAAGAACTAGGTTATCAGCCCACCGATTGATTAGTAGAGGCCGCTATAGTGCGGGCGGGATTGGGTGTTGACATCTATAAGATGTTGGCTTCCCAATACTTACCCTCACCCCTTACTCAGAATCGACGGTTTCTGGATGTCCAAAACCATTGGCAATGAGAGTCATTCCAGGCATGGAGTACTTAAGGGTACAAGTCTTTATCTTTAGGTCTTGTGCCACTCAACTTTGAGCCGGCAAGGGATCAAAGTTGACTTGAACGGTTTCCGAGTCCCCATAATTGACTCGGTGGCGACTCCACATATCGGCAACGAATTCAGTTCACTAAAAAGGTCGCCTTACCAAATGAATCGGCCTTTAAACATTTACAACCACGACTCGATCGATTCCCAAACGGAAACACGGGTGCCCGCACCGGTCTAGTACAAGTCCGGATCGTCATCCGAATCGAGGCCCGAAACATCGCCCCGTACGCGAGATCGGACCGGCCCCCGACAAGGAGGGGGCCGCGTGGTTGGCCACCGCCACACGATGAAAGCCGGGTCGGTATCGCGCGGGCGCGCGCGGGGCGCTAAGCGGTTCGGACGGACGTCCACACTTTCCCCTTCTCAACATGGGATACTTCATTATACATATTGACCTCCAATGAATTACTCAACTCTTGATTTCTTCCCAATGTACCAGTATCCCCAAGTTGTGAAGACAAGTTGTCATTCAACACCAAATATGGAAAAGTATTCTCATAAAACATAACATGGTATCAGAGTTAGCGTGACAAAAGGTTGCGGGTTTGAATCTCCACCCAGCCTACTTTTGGTGTATGAACCTGTACCCATTCCTCTGCCATAAATTCTGACAGTCATTGTTGTGTCTTCACGCTCATCTTTACCTTTGATCACGGACGTAAGGCGTTCCTCCTGAAGAATCAAACCATAAGCACGCGCCAACGTGGTAATTGGCTCTTCCATTAATAAGTTGGATCGTATGGTGCCATACAGCTTCGAGTCTGTAGACACCCGCATTTTGCCTGCTCGTGTCTGTAGCAGTCTCCAACAAAACACCCGATGATGATGATTGTACGTTAATATGCATCAATATACTCAAATACGGGCTCAGAATCGATAGTATCCGATGTGGGCACGTAGGAGAGTACAAATCTCTGGAAAATGACCTCAAATCCAGACTCATTGGGTCGTTTCCAATAAAAAAAGCTAATTTGAGCCAAAACCGCCACTGGGGGCAAAACCGCTTTTTGCGACTAAGTCAAAACCCGGTCAAAGTCGAAACCCAAGAATGAAATAAACCTTAATTGGGTCCTCATACATAATCAAAGACAAGTTAAAATAAATCAAATCCTTCCCTCTTTAGTTCCGGATTTCACTCCGGATTGACTAAGGGCACTCGATCGAGTGCTTGAGTCACTCGATTGAGTGAGCCCTTAAAAATTAACAAGAACACCTTTTATCAAGGCACTCGATCGAGCTCAACAAGGGGAACTCGATCGAGTGACCTAAACCGGGTATCACCTCTATAAATCCCCCCCTCCTCTACACACCATTTGAGGGATCCTTCTTTTCCACCATCTTTTACCACCTCTTTGCATCCTTCCATACCCTACTTCAAAACCGAGTCAAGCCTCATCAATCTCGAAAACTACTCCCTTCATTCGAAAAGAGTTCTATAGTCTCAAACACAAAAACACACCCTAACTCATTCTACATACTCGAATCGTTCCCCGTGTCTACGATGATATTCCGTGAGCACGTTTTCCAAAGCAATTTACATGTAGGTTGAGGGTATGCCAATCTCATTTAGAATCTCTAATTCTTGTTTATGTACTTGTATACTAACTATAATAACTATACTAACATTTATATTATCGCATCTAACATTTTAATTATCGTTCCTAACACTACATCAAACATTTATTTACTGCCTTATTACATTTCATTATATTAATACCGTGTATATTATCATACTACTAAACTATTTTCAAAATCGTTTTGAGCAAATGTCCGATGACGCTAAATCGTGCGTCGTAGGCCTTAAAGGCCAAATTACGACGCCAAAACGAAAAGGACCTAATGTTTGTGACGATAAATCAAATTTTCGGATCGAATACATTCGATAAATAATGTTGCCTAAAGTCTGTGTATCCCCCGAATAGGCGGCACCGGAGGTGGCGTCCCATTATTGAGGCACGCCGCCCCAGGCGCCTAAGGGCCAGGGCGCCTTATGGCATGTGCCTGACCTATTGGGTTATAACGCGATCGCAGTAACTCCTTATCGAGCGTATTCGATATCATTTTTAAACGTCGCTCTAAATGTTTGATATCTATTCGATAATCGAATGTCGGGCATGAAGAGTCATCGAGGATTTAATAAGCATGAAACCCGATGAAGTCGAACCGATCGTCGTATGTTCCACAGGACCCGACAATGACATCATGACGTAGGGGGATCTGATATTCATATTAGTTCGATCATTCTCGATTCCATAAACGTTTCTCCAAAATGTTTTATATCGGTTCCATAATCGAGTGTCGGACATGAAGTGCCATCGATAATCGAACTAGTACAAAACCTAATAACGTCGAACCGATCGTCGTATGGTCCATAAAACCCGACAACGACGTCGTGACATAGTGGACGTGACATAGGTCCACCCCGATGCTGCCACGCGCGGGTTTGGGCGGCGAAAGGTTTCCCATGTGAGATGGTTCTCAGGTTGAAATTTAAGTCGAAGTTGGAGTCGCCACCGAACATTGTGGGAGTTCGGGCCCATTCGAACCCACTCTATATTGTTATGGGCCGTGCACAGAGTACGACCTTTTTCGATTTCATAGTTTATGGGGTTCGTCCCTTTGCATTGCGATACCGATACCGTTATTATCGGTTATCGTGTATTGAATGACTCTCGTGCGCCAACGGTTTTGGAGATCCGGAAACCGATGTTCTGAGTAAGGGGTGAGGGTACGTGTTTGGAAGCCCACTGAGGACACCCAACCCCGCCCGCACTTAGCGGCCTCTACTAAGACATCGTTCGAGTTTATAATACGCGCGGTAGTAATCTGGTAAAATGTTATGCAAACAACATTTTACAAGATATAAATATAAAATGGGTTGCTACGTCATTTTAATGCATCTTGATTCACGTCAAAGTGATTTAGCATGCAATGTTCATTTAAGACAATAAATGACAAACATCGAAAATAGAAATCTCGTAAATAAATTACAAATTACACGGGCGGAATACAACCCGGAATTCACAATACAACGAGCGATAATATAATAATCGAATTAGAAAACGGTAAATATTAACTATAAACGGATCCATACATAGTAAATATAAGCTAGATCGTAAATTGAATAAATAGACGAACTTCGATTAAATACACATTATATTGTGCATTAAACGGAGGACATAGACTTTAATACGCGTTCGCGTATGGGACCGTAGCGTGGTGCTAGCTCGATCCCGGGTCTCGATGCCTTGTCCTGACTTATCATATCGAAATGGAAATGTCTCAACCCGTCCTATATTGGATACGACTAAGGAGTCATCAACTTAGGACTAGTCTTGTGAGACATGGCTCAAAGTCGTAAATGTGACTAGAATAGAATGTGATGCATGGTTTTGAAAGAGGAAGCACGTGATTGACTTTACACGTGTCGACCGAAGTCGTAAAAAAAGATCGTGGCTGGTAAGACGTTTAGAAGCTCACTTTGTAGTCCAAAAGGGGACCACTCGATCGAGTTATGGCCGGGACTCGATCGAGTGACCCTGTTACAGACCTTCTGCCTCGTTTTTGGAGTGCTACTCGATCGAGTAGGCTTGTGCACTCGATCGAGTGCCCTCTGTAAGGGTGTTTAATTCGTGCTTTAAAACGACCCATTTTGTAGCTTTTATGTTTTTGAATCGAGATGCAATTACGCTAAATATAAATATTGTCCAATTTATATTAGTTTAAATCTCGTTGGCTCCTCATACTCGACATTCGGTTATAGAGCCGACATCTAGTATTTTGAGCGATTTTGCAAAATCGAGTTTGATCGGGCTAGAACAAATATCGATTCACTCAGCGTCATAATGTCGTAATCAATCCTTTCGGATAGTGTGACAATTAATTCGGCGTCAACGGGTTTCGTCCTAATCCGATTTGTCGATGATTCCTTTAGAATAATATTTTGAAAGAAATGTGATCGGACATATTTAACGACGAATCTCCATGATCTATTACGCCCTTAAGTGTTTAGGGCGGAGCACCTCGAAGGGCACCACCTCCAATACGACTTGTAAAGGGATTAAATAGACTTTAGGCGGAATACATAATTAAACATATTTGACCCAAAAATTCGACCGTCGTCGCAAACTTAGGTCCTCGGCATTTTAACATCGTAATTTGGCATTTTAGGCCTACTATCATTAATTTAGCCTCAACGGACGTTGGTAGGATCGTTTTGAAAATAGTTTTTTATGATAAATGTACGCGGTATTAATATTATATCAAATCATAAATGAGGATAATTAAATGTTAGGGGTTAGCGTACAATAAGTAAATGTTAGATGTTTTTTTTTGGTAAAATATAAGTAGTATAATATCAATCGGTCAAAAAAAATGTACATAATGATACGAAATCAACCTATAAGAGGCTCATAAGCCAATTCCTATCACTTTGTGCTAGATTACCCTTAATCTATACATTGATTCTAATACACATCTCCGACTTAAATCGCTGATACAACAATGAATGTCTCAACATCAACTTTCCAGACGCCCCTGATTTCTTTGCCACCAAACATTATATGCAGCAGCAATACTTACCGCCCAACCCACCTCTTTCTTCAAGCCTGTCCCTTGCAACGAGCAAAAAAGTTGCAGCGAACTAGGGAAATTAAATCCAATCCAGTCCTGCAGTAGTGACATTAACCTCTTGCTATAAACACATTGAAAGAATAAATGATCCACAGACTCTGATTCTGCTTCACACACACAGCACGACTCCGTATTAGCAATACCGAGTCCAAACAATTTAACTCTGCTGTTCAGCGCCCCCCTGCACGCCAGCCAAACAAGAAGCTGATGCTTAGGGAGAGACTTATTACACCAAACCATTCGAGCCCGACTCACCTCTGGATATTTCCCACGCAAAAACTCGTACCCCTCAGAAATAGTGTACTACCTATCTCCACCATTCCATTGCCCCGACTGATATTGGCCTTTGAGTATCTCCTTAACATCGCGTATCTTCTTCCAACCACATGAGACCGAACTACCTGGCTTATAATCATTCCAGTCCTGCCCCTTCAAGTAGAATTTATGCACCCATTTTACCCACAATATCTCCTTTTGTTCATTAATCCATGATACCAATTTGCCGACAGCAGCCATGTTCCACGGGATAGATTGACGCAAACCCAAACCTTCCTCCTTCTTGGGACAACAAACCTTCTCCCATGCAACTAAAGGAATTCTTTGATAGGTATCCTTACCATCCAATAGAAAATTATGATAAATGCCGTCAATACGAGCAATTACACACTTTGGTAAAATAAATACCATGGCCCAATACACATGAACCAGGGACAAAACCGACTAAATCAGCGTCAGCCTCCCCGCGTAAGACAATTTCTTAGCCCCTATGCTCCGAATACGCCCAGTAATCCTTTCCACCAACTTCGAACAGTCACTCTTGGTCAGCTTTGTTGTTTGTATTGGAATGCCTAAACACCGAAATGGCAATTTACCCACGGCATAACCTGTAGCATTCAGAGCTGCGGTCTGCTGCGCATCGGACATTCCAGCACAGTAAAGATGTGACTTCCAGACACTCTTGGTCAGTCCAGACATTTTTGTAAACGTCCCAAACACCCGCATTAAGATATTGATAGAATCCTGTTCACCCTTACAGAAATAAAGAAGATCGTCCGCAAACATGAGATGAGCCAATTTCATCGCTGCACACTTTGGATGGAAACGAAATCTGTGTGACGACGTCGCAAACTCAATCGATCTTGATAAGTATTCCATACAAATAGTAAACAATAGAGGAGAAATAGGATCTCCCTGACGCATTCCACGCTTACCGTTGAAAAATCCGAAGCTGTCCCCATTAATATTCAGCGTGTAACTTACTGTCCTGACACATTCCATCACCAACGAAGTAAAGTGGGCAGGAAAATTTAACGCCTCCAGCATTTGTTCCACAAAGCTCCATTCCACGGTATCATAGGCTTTTTGAATATCAATCTTCATCAAGCATCGAGACGAGACCGTCTTTCTCCCCTACAGTCGGACAATGTCTTGACACATTAGGACGTTTTCAATAATATTCCTTCCTTCAATGAAACCTCCTTGGGTGGGGCTAATTAAATCAGGAAGCACAAGTCTAAGACGCCTACACAAGAGTTTAGAAATGCACTTGTATATGACATTACAGCACGCAATGGGACGGAACTGAGTGACTAAAGACGGCTTTTCCACCTTAGGAATAAGGGTAACTGTCGTAGCATTTTTCTGTTTGAGTAATTTTCCAGAAACGAAGAAATCTTTCACTGCCAGTACTACTTGCTCTCCAATAATGTCCCACGAGTCTTTGAAGAATTGACTCGAGAATCCGTCCGGTCCCGGTGCCTTGTCATTAGGTATGTTAAACACCATCTCTTTATTCTCTGTGGAAGTAACCGGTTTGAGCAGCAAACCCCAGTGATCCTGCCTACATACCTTACCCCTCAGCACCAAATCCACTTGCAGTTTCTCCGTTTGATGCGATTCACCGAGCAGAGAAGTGTAGAAATCTAAGAAAGCTTGTTGAATAGCTGCAGGAGTATTGCAGTCCTCCCCTCTCCCATTCCTGATAGCTAGCACTCTATTGTGGCTCTCCTTTTCCTGATGGCCGAGTGAAATAGGGCCGAGTTCATGTATCCTTCTAGGGCCCAATTAATTTTAGCCTTCTGCTGCAAAAAGACATTACACGCCTGCTGCAGTACACCTACATTCCGTCTTTGCTCCCAATCTTGCTGTTTCAGGATGTCATTCAATATATCATTCTGGACAACAACTTATAAATCAGGTAGCTTTAATTCAGCCTGCTTACATCGCGATTCAATGTCCTCAAACTCATCAACATTCAATTTTTTTAGCTTCATCTTCAAGCCTTTCAACTTAAGAACTAGCTGATACATTCTAGTTCCTCGAACTTCCACTTCCCACCCACTGCGAACAATAGACTGGAACTGTAGATTAGAACACCACATGTTCTGATATTTAAACGATCTCTTCTTCACCATCAATTTGCCTGTCCGTGTGGATTATGCACGGGCAATGGTCAAAATACCCTTCAGAAGGAAATGCGCATCGCCTTCCGGGTACTCCTCTACCCATTGCCTATTAACCAGGCACCTATCCAGTCTGCTAAACACCAGACTCTCCACCCGTTGCTTATTACTCCAAGTGAACCAGGCCCCCGCAGAAGGGCTGTCTTCCAATTGGCAATCCTTAACGCATTCAATAAAAGGCCGCATTTCCGTCTCTGAACAATACCCTCCTAGTCTTTCTGTGGCACTTATGACTGTCTTAAAGTCACCAGCCACAACCCAATCTCCTAAACTCCCGCCGCCATACAACCGTAACTTTAGCCAAAGACTCTCCCGTCCTTCCACAGAGTTGTACGCGTATACTATCGTAACATGATACTGACTGCTATTAACTGCAACCTTCAAATGAATGGATTGATCGGTCACATCTAGCACTTGAACATCAACCCGTACCGGATTCCACAAAGCCCAGATTCTACCTCCATCCGCACAATTAGAGTTGGTACAAACCGACCAATGATCCATTATGCAATGGGAAACATTACCAATACTACTAGGTTTTATTTTAGTTTCTAATAGGCCAAACACCTCTACTTCCTGTTTCTTAAGGAACTCACTTATTGTACGTTGCTTATTTATGTTATTCATGCCCCGTACATTCCAAAATCCTAGCTTATGCGACTTAAACATTAGGATTCAAAGCATTAACACGCCTTTTCCCTTCTACATTCTCATTTACTACTGTCTTTTCTTTATTTAAAGTACCTCCAGTCAAAAGCTGCTGGAATGACACATCTTTGTTCACTCTAATCTCTTTATTGGGATTAATGCGAAACTTTGGAGCCCGAACTAGATCATTCTTTGATCCTGTACCTTTGACTGTTTTGCGTATAGGGTCACTTCTTTCCACGTTGCTATCCGTTTTATGCCAAGCTTCAATCCTCGGTATAGTTAGAACAACTCTATTTTCCTCCTTCTTGCATTGGTTTTGTTCATGGCCATACCCGCAACATTTAGAACAATGTACAGGTTTCCATTCGAAAACAACTTGTACCTCAATAACTTTGCCATCCTCATCCTTAAATTTGATTTTCTCCTTCAATCCTTGTCCTAAGTTAACCTCCACCATAACCCTTACATAACCCAACCTGGTTTTGGCAACAGTAGCTCCATCTAGCTTGATGAATCTCCCCAAAAGGCCTACTAGCCTGGGTAGCGCCTTGCCCCAAAACTTAAGCGGTAGGTCAGTTAACTGAATCCAAACAGGGACCGAAGGAACGCCTTCTTTGGTAATCTTTTCATCCGGGTTCCAGTCTTGGACAATCAAAGGCTTGTTATCATACATAATGTGTCCCAGGTTAAGGACAATTTCTTTCATGGCCAAAGAATTGAATCTAACAATGAAGATGCCGTTGGGAAGAAATGAAATCTTGTCAACACCAAAATTCTTCCAAATCCGACGTACGTACCCTTCAATGACATTCCAAGGAGGGTTAGCCCCTAACACAAAGCAATATACGGACGGCCTCCAATACTCGAGTTCATCAGCAACTTCTTCTTTGGAGATTTGGATCAGTTCCTCCTCCTCTCTGGCTCCTTTTCGCCCTACCTTTTTCCACTCTTCGTCCTTGTCATTAGTGAGCAGAATTTCTCCCTCCTCCGCATCTCCATTGACAAGTCCTATATTGTCATCCAGATTATTATCTACAGCGTCCCCCGAATTGATGAAAGGAATCTTAAGTAACGTATACATGGGTGTGTTTTCTACAATGGTGTCTCCTTCGGAACTACATTCATCCTCGGACTTAAATAGTTGATGCCCGGACTTCTTAGACACAATAGGTCTACGATCAGACTTGGTTTTCTTCCTCATGATGATTGCTGATGAATCTCCAAGCTGATCGCCTGAACGCGGCCAGTCAAAGTAGGGTATTTTTTTGGGTAGTTGACATAAAATCAAATGTCAGTATACACAAAATTAAAAGTTAGTAACGGAATTAAAATGTTAGTGTTAGTATAATTAATATAAATAATATGTATATAGAAAAAGACGAAAAAGAAGGGAGAAGACGGAATGTCGGGATTGAATGTTACACCCTCAACCTACGTGCTTTAGCTTCTCGGAATAGGGCTCGTCAAATGGTGGCAAAGTCACGGGAGCTTCGAGATACGTAAGAGAGTTATGGTGTGTATGGTTTGTAGAGATGGATTTTAACGAGTTTTGCTCTCGGTCTTTGACGAGTTTTGATCTCGGGATGGATTATGTATGTATGTGTATGACTTTGAAGCCAAGTTCAAAGTGGTGTATTGTGTAAAGGTTGAATGTGTTCGAAAAGATGGTATACGGTGGTAATGTGTAAAGTTGAAGGGTGATTGATGATTGAAAAAAGTTGTGTAATGTGTTGGGGTGATGGGGTATTTATAGGGAAATAGCCCAGTTTAGGGTCACTCGATTTAGTGGCGCGGGTGCACTCGATCGAGTGCCCAGTTTGGGTCGGTTTGGCCGGTTTATGGCCTTACTTGACCGAGTGGGTGTGAACCACTCGATCGAGTGGGTCGGAAAGGAGGGAGTGTAAATAGGGAATGATTTGTTGGCTTTTTTTGAAAAGATCTTGGTTGTTGGGCTGCTTCTAGAAGCCCTTTTGGCTGGTTTGTGTACCGGATTCGTCTTTGACCGGGTTTTCACCCGGTCGCTAAAAGACGATTTTATTTCCGGTGCTGGTTTTGACCCAAATTAGTCTCATTTTATTGGAAACTACCCAATGGGCCTGAATTTGAGGTCGGTTTTGTGAGATTTGTACTCCACTAAAAGCCCATGCCGGACATTATTGATTCTGAGCCCATATTTGAGCGTGTCAAAGCACGTTTGCGTCCGATCATCATCGGGTGTTTTTTGGAAACTGCTATAGACACCTAGCGGCGAAATATGGGTGTCTGCAGACATGGAGGGATCTGATACTTGTATTTGCTCGATCGCTTCTTGATTCAAATCATAAAATCGAGTTGTTCAAAAGCACATGTACATATCACCTGGTACAGGGGGCACTCGATCGAGTGCTATGGGCCACTCGATTGAGTAACCCCCCTACACTACTACAAAATCATAGGTTTCTTGACGCTTTAAGCTGGACGCTTTTATAAGTGTCCACCCTTTTCTTTATCAAATTTTCTTTGTCTACCCTTTAAAGTGTCGAGAGTTATATATTTTTTTTATTAAAATTCATAAACAAATTAAAACCTCTAATTGAACTTATACCAAAAACTGAGCGGTGAATAGTTAAAAAAAAACTAAGCGGTAAATGAAACAATTTTATCCCGCTTATACCAAAACCGAAATCAAAATTCAGAACCAAATTACCGCCCTTTAGTCCAATTTGGAAATCCTTAAATTAAACCTAATCAATAATCTTTTTGATTTCACGTATATGTGCGCTCCTCCTCGTTGATTTTGCGTATAAATTCATTTATCTTGCTGCTTCTTCATCAATACCTTCGTATATGTGCGCTGCTCTTATATCTCGCTGAGTATTTGTCACCGTTCTGGTTATTTATCTTGCTGATTATCGCTCATTAATTTGTCTGATTTCGCATCACCGTTCTGCTCTTGATTTCGCTTCAATGTTGTGCTATTGATTTCGCGATTATTCATCATCGCCACTGCCGATTATTGATTTCAGGTACAGATTTTATTTCATGTCTGATATTGATTTCACTTTTAATTTCGCGTCATTGTTCTACTATTGATTTCCCGTCACCGTTCTTCTGATTTCATCACGTTTGTTTAGATACACAGTTTGCATCACCGTTCCGATTATCTCACTGTTCATCGTTGTTATGCTATCTTCATCTTATATCCCTAACTCAGGTAACATTCATCGATTAATTTCTTAGATTTGTTGTTCAAATTATTAACTTTGTCGGTTTGCATCGATTTAACTTCATTGTGATTATGATACTAGTTGTATATTTTGTTGATTTTTCTGTGAATTTTTAGTTTATTGTCTTTTTAATTAATCGACTTTTTCATGATACATGTGGATCGATTATAAAATCTTTTTATAACTTCCTCATGTACTAGTCCCTGAAATTATATACTGTATTTTTGATATAATAGATATATTGGATTGTGATAGAACTGTTCAGCAATGCTACTAATATATAGGTTCTTAAACAGCAAGAAATGAAACACCTAAGTATGAAGAAAAGGGAGCCTGGGTTCAAGCTTTGTATTAATAAATGAGGATTGGAATAACAAGGAGAATATAGTTTTCAACCATAATCTACTTTATTACATTAAGGCTATATATATAGTTATGATGCATTAAACTAGCCGTTATAGCAGTGTGTCTATCATCCTTGAATTGTAGGTCTGTCAATAGCTGGCTCCTACTCAGGCTGTGGTCCTTGAATTGTACCTCCTGTACTTGTTTGGCTGGCAGTGGATGGTGGAGTAATTCATTTAGCATCAAGCCTTTCATTCGCGCACTGGCTGAATACACATTCAGTGTATAAACATTCCTCTATTCCCTTTTAGTGACAGCATCAATTGTATTACTGACAGCAACAATTGTACCTTCTGTACTTCCCATTGTGGTACCCGTTGCATTAACATTAGTATCAATTGTATCAAATTCTTTTATGCACTGTCTTTCTAGTTTCTTCCTATGCATGGTGGGACAGCCTTAGCCTGTCCCCCTTCGTGCAACTAGAAGCCAATTGTTGTACCACTGAACCCGATTAGTTTTGGTTGTTTTTCACTCTTCATGACTTCATGCTCTACGCTATATCTCAATAAAAACTATTCCATTGATCGTTGCATGTTTTATCGTCATCTGGTATGCTGGTAAAAGTATCCTCGGTTGTGGACGTGACGTAGGTCCACCCCGACGCGGCCACGCGCGGGTTTGGGTAGGCGAATGAATCTTGTGGTAAGATTGATCTCGGGTTCGAAACTTAAGTCAAAGTTGGAGTTGCCACCGAATTTTATGGGAATTCGTAACCGTTCGAGCCCACACTATGTCGTCATGGGTCGTACACAAAGTACAACCCGGAATTCACAATACAACGAGCAATAAAATAGAATGATCGAATGATAAGCGGCAAATGCGAACTAGAAACAGACCCGTATATAATAAATATAAACTAGACCGTAAGTTGTGAAAATGAACGAACTCCGATTAAATATACATCATGTTGTATATTAAACGGAGGACGGAGATATGGGACCCAGAAGTGGTGCTAGCCCGATCCCGAATCTCGATGCCTTGTCCCGACTTATCACATAAAAAAAATGGCTTCTAAATTAGTCATATATCGGATACGACTAAAGAGTTGTCGACAAAAGACTAATAGTGAAAGACAATCGATCAAAGTCGTTTAAGTGAAATGATATGCATGAGTTTTGAAATGGTAGATCACGTGATTGACTTTGCACGCTACGACTAAGTCGTAAAAAAAAGACGAGGCTCGGATGATGCTTGAAGCGCTTGGATTTGTGGGCTAAAGGACCCACTCGATCGAGTCATGGCCTGGACTCGATCGAGTGTACCTTCGAGGTAGCTACTGCTCGGTTTTTGGGGTGCTGCTCGATCGAGTGGCCTGTGGCACTCGGTCGAGTGCCCCCTGTACGAGTTATAACTCGTTTCAGAAAAGGTGGCTATTCCGATTTATTTATTTTAAAATCGATGGTTGGCCGAGTTAAATAGAAGCATGGCACGATTTAAATTTAACTCGGCTTCCGGTGCTATAATCGTGTAATATACGATTCTAGTACCGTCATCGGAAATTTATGAAAAGCGTCATTATGGATTGAATATTTTGATTAGTGATGAAATTGTGTCCCTCCGCGTCACGACATCGATACTAATCCTAATGGATTATGTGATGTCGGTTTTCGCATCAACGGATTCCGTGCTAATCTTAGAAATGGAATCAAACGCGTTCAACTACGAGTGACCACGATCACGTTACGCCCTTGAGTACATTGGGGCGGCGCTCCTCGAAAGGGTGCCACCTTCGTCGTGGCTCGTAAAGGGATTAAACGGACTTGAGATGGTTATCGTAGTCAAACGTGTTTTAATCCAAGTTTTAATACTATGTACGTATACGGGGTATATAAATGTTAAATGTTAGAATGCGAAAGAATAAAAGAAAGTTAGTAACAAAAATTTGAAAAGTCAGTATACGATAATCAAACGTTAGTGTTAGTATACTAATACGATTATAATATGAAGCATAAAAATGCTAAAATATAAATAAAGATAGTAAAGGTTGAGACGGGGTTGATGACACCCTCAACATACATGCTTAGAATGGCCTCGGCAATGGACTCGTAATAGCGACGGGAACGCGGGAGTATCGAGGATGTATATAAAGTTATGGTGTGTGTATTTGTGTATGGATGGTTTTGTTGGTTTTTTTGAGGGACAAATGACTCGGTTTTTTTGTGTAGGATGGCTTGGAGAGGATGCTAGACTTAGGTTTAAAATGTAGTTTTTTTTGTATATGAAAATTCTTCTTTTTAAATGATGAGCACAAGGAGGGTGTATTTATAGAGTTTACCCCTCGACCTAGGGTCACTCGATCGAGTGGCCCTAGTGCACTCGATCGAGTGCCCTGCAAAACAGGTCTGTTGCGTTTTTGTGGCTCCACTCGATCGAGTGAGGTCGATCCACTCGATCGAGTGGATAGGGTTGGCGAGCCATTTTAGGAAATGGTTGACTTTTTTTATTTTTTGAAAATTGTGTTTGGGCGCAAGTTTCTAGAAGCGGACTTGGCTTATTTTGAGGACGGATTCGTCTTTGACCGGGTTTTGACCCGGTCGCCAAAAGGCGATTTTTATTTTTGGTGTCGGTTTTGGCCCAAATTAGTCTCATTTTACTCAGGACGACCCACTGGGCTGGAATTTGTGGTTGGTTTTGAAAGATTTGTACTCCACTAAAAGTCCATGTCGGATATTATTGATTCCGAGCCCATATTCAAGTATACTACGTCACGTTTGCGTCCGATCATCATCGGGTGTTTTGTCGGGAACTGCTATAGACACTAGCAGGCAAAATCCGGGTGTCTACAGAGCCCCCACTCCGACTGAGGCTTGGACAAGGCGAAAGTCAGAGTAGCTACCAGGCCAATCGCAGATTACGACCTAACGCCTTCTGGTCGGGTCGTTTATAGTCCAGTAGACTTGCGTGAGTGGCTCGCCAGCCATAAGCAGAGGGTCATACCTCTCCTGATGATGGTAGCTCCGTGGGGAGTCAAATTTGCTTTTGAAGTCCTAGGTGTACCCGTATGCCGATACATCACATCTTGGATGTAGCATTCCGGGAGAAACGCTGACTCACACTGGGGAGTAAAGCAGCTGCGCGGAGACTTGCTTCTAAAGTCTGGGGTGTACCTGTATGCTGACACGTAAAAACTTGCATGTAACACATAGGCAAAACATCGACTCATGTTGGGGAAAATAAAATATTGAATGTTTCGAAAAGCAGAATTTTGAATGGTTTTTGTTTGAAATTTTAGGAATGCTCGGGACGACTTGATTCCTATTCTGGGTTCTGAACTGTAATCAGACCTGCGCGCGTGTATAAGGCCCATATTTGCTGAGGAGGTATGGCAGTTAGGGTCTTTCAGTTAGGTTTTCCTATTATAAATATAGGAATCCCTGCTTCAACTTACTATATCCCAAATCACAAACTCCTTCTTCTCCTCAAAATCTCTTAACCTTTCAAAGAAGACTCAAATATCTATCATGGGTATCGATCACCTGACTGCACTGCTTTTTGCTTGGTCCCAACATTTCCGGGACGAGGAAAAGGTTCAACTGACCCAGATGGGAATTGTCAATTTATTCCCACTTCAACGTCTGATAATCGACTCACACTTTCTGGATGCCTGTTTAACGTTTTGGGATACTACCCGTCACGTTTTTGTGTTCCCGCGAGGAGAAATATGGCCTCTACCTGAGGAGATCGCTGCTATAGGTGGTTGGAGCCCTATTGCTCGTCCTGCTATCCCTCCATTCTATCCCGATCCAAAGAGGAGGCTGAGGGATTTTCTGGGTTTGTCTCATGCTGAGACAGATCGAATGGTGCGGGGAAATTTTGTTTCCCTTTTCGACCTCGCCGACATGTTTATGAATAACCGAGACGTGAGGGATACTGCTACTCATAAGCGTAGGGCTTTCGCCTTTTGCATGCTGCACCGCTATGTTTTTGAAGGGATGATGGAGGCTGACTCGTGCTTTGGTCAGATCAGGCTGATTGGTGTGGTTGACCAGATGGAGACTGGTTATAGCCCTACTTGGCTAGCCACCGGGGAGATCATTATGGCTCTTGACGCTAGGAGGCTTGACTCGGACCGACAGCTGACGGGGAGTATCCGCCTTTTGCAGGTATACAACTCACGAATTTATTTATTTTTGCGCAAATTTACTGATGTACGCGAGTCACTCGATCGAGTGACATCTTTGACGAGCTTCTGCCTGTTTTCGAAGGGCTTACTCGATCGAGTCAGCAGTTGTACTCGATCGAGTGGGCTCTTGCGAACTTTCCCATTGCTTACGAATTTTGTGTACACTTTCAGATTTGGTTGTCGGAACGACCGTCGATCATAGAGTCCCCTCCGAGTATTCCCAACTACCGTAGCAGCCAAATTAGCTCGAGGAGGCGACGGATAAGCTCGAGTCATCATATAAACCGAGCTTATTGGGATGAGGAGCTGGTGTTTCACGGTGGTCCCTTAATTAGGTGGACTGTCGCTTGGTGGTTCGTTTCCAAACTGACGGGATTGGCCAAGATGGACCAAGCCCGCTATTTGGTGATTCTGTCTCTCGACTGGACGGTTCACATTTACCCGGACCGCCTCCTGAGGCAATTCGGCTTGTCTCAGCGCATTCTTGAGACTGAGGCGATCATTAGCGTCTAGCTCCAACTGACGGACGTTATGTGTGATACATGGCTACAACGGTGGTTCACCCGTCCCATGTGGACTATACCCAACCCTTGCCAATCCGCTTGGGTTTCACATGCATATGAGAAGTGGACTTCTAAGGAGTCCGAGGAAGCTGGAAAAGCTTTGAAGGTTGATGAGGCCTTCGAATTAGTTCGCCGGGAGACAGCGATAGACAACAGGGGTTTCTTCGACGAGGGAGACACTCCTGCTACTATAGTCCGATTAGAATCGGGTCTTAAGTCAAATACTAAGACTCGATATAAGGATGCTGGTGCTAGCAGCACTCGGGGGCAGCCAAGCCCCCAGACTGATTTGGAGAGACGACTTGGGCCAAGACTGGCAGTTAGAGACCGACTAGGCCCACGTGACCGGCTTCCTGAGCTTCTGAGGGCCCAACTTGGGCCCATTGACGTGATTGAGGACTCGAATTCAGAGAAACGAGTCCGAGCTAAAGAGGTTCCCGTGGTGATTCGGGAACGCTCTCCTCCGCGTCGTCGTCAATGGACGGCCAAGGAGGCCAAGGATAAGGGGAAGGGCAAGATGCCTTGAACACCGAGTCCTTAGCTTTTATTATTTAAATATTATTACTATTTTTGTTGTGTGCTTTTTTTTGTGGCTTTTTTTTTTGAATTCCTGCACTTCTAATTTCCCCAGTTTATCGGGGCTTTAGTAATTAATAAAAGAGGTTTATTATTAAACCGTTCCTGTCATTTCTTGAGTGCACTGGTTGTGCCCTTTTGAGGGGCTCCCTACGTATCTGCAAATAGCGGAATCAAACCAAACGTAGTTCAAGCACAGTAGATTTGCAATCTCGAATTACACCAAGACTATTGGTTCAAGATGCTTGCGACAGTAGAATAAATAATTCTAGCTTATTGACTTGCTTTTTGTAAAAAAATGATTTTGACAAATTTTGCTAATGACATTGAAAAAAGGCTAAGGGTAGTAACGCTTTAGCTGGTCCAGGTTGGTTGGGTTGACGAACTCATTCCCGTCCAGGTCCGTCAGCATCACTGCTTCTCCCGATAGGATGTTCTTTACCAAGTATAGCCCAACCCAATTAGGTTTGAATTTTCCCCTTGGGTTAACAGGTAATAAAGCTAGAACCAATTTAGGGACCAGATCCCCCTCCTTAATATTTCTGGGTCTCAACCTTTTGTTGAAGGCCCGCTGGATCCTTTTCTGATAGATTTGGATATTGTTGAGGGCACGAGATCGTCGTTCGTCTAGTAGAACCAATGAGTCATACCGTTCTCGAACCCAATCATCTTCGGGTACTTGACTTTCTAACAGAATACTGAGGGACGGTACCTCCAATTCAACTGGTTGGACTGCCTCCATCCCATAAGTTAGGTAATACGGCGTCGCCCCGGTTGCGGTGCGAATTGACGTCCGGTATCCCCATAGGGCAAAAGTTATTTTGTCGGGCCAGTCCCAGTAATTATCAGCCATCTTTTTTACTATGGTGACAATTGTTTTATTGGTCGCCTCTACCGCTCCATTTGTTTGGGGACGATAAGGCGAGGACGTACGCCTTTGAATTTTATACTTGGTCAGCAGGGCCGCAGTTTCGGCTTGAAAATGAGTCCCGTGATCACTAATAAATTCGTGTAGAATCCTATACCGACATATTATCTTGCTCTGGATAAACTTGGCGACATGTTTAGCATTGAGAACGCGATAGGATTCAGGTTCACCCATTTGGTGAAATAGTCGATAGCTAAAAAAATGAAGCAGTATCCTCCGGTACCAGAGGGATTTATTTTCCCGATTATGTCGATACCCCATGTCGAGAACGGCCAAGGCGACGTCATAATATAAACCAAAGATGATGGCATATGTTGCACGTTGGCGAAGATTTGACAGTTATGACAATGTTTGACATATAATTGGCAGTCGACTTCCATAGTATTCTAGTAATAACCGAGCCTCATGATTTTTCGGGCCAGCATCTGGGCATTCATATGTGGGCCGCATTCACCATCACGTATTTCGGCCATAACTTTTTCAGCTTTATATTTATCGACAAAAAGGAGTAGAGCCCCCTGTGTTGTCTTTTTGTACAGCGGCCCGTCATCGGTGCAAACAAACTGCGTAGCTAGCCTTCGTAAGGCTTTCTTGGCTCGGCCTTCAGTCCCGGGAGGATATTCCCCGTTTGTCAGGTTCGTTAATACAGCCTGATACCATGGTTCAGGATCAGTTATCTCAATGTCTTCAATGTCGTGAATGTATGCCGGCTCGGACCGTCTTTCGACACAAATTGGCATACTGTTTGATAAGTGTGGTTTGTAGTGCCTAATTTGTTGTGTTTTGGTTCCTTTTTCCTTGTGGAACCGCTCCTTGGGAGCGGTTTATGGGTTACTTATGCTTCCTTTAGTTCGTTTTAGGTTCCCGAGACCATTCATGAAGAGTTGGAGCGATTCCAACTCAATACATACACTTTTCGAAGACAACGAAGTGAAGGAACGATCACTCGATGCCTTGGATTCGACCCCGAGACCTTGGGACCCAATCCCGAGCCTCCGAGACCCGATCCCGAGTCCCGAGAATCGATGAGAGTCCATGTGAAGCAAGGAGGGACCAAAAGGATCATATTGGAGGCCTACAAGACTCATCCCCGACGGGTATGACCTCAACCCGTCCGGGATGAAGTCCACAAAAGAGGAGCTGCTGTTTTGAGGCCTTCCCGACCGGGACCAACTCATCCCGGACGGGATGGCCTAGTTACAGCCTGTGATTGCTTGTTTCATCTCCCTTTGCATTGTAACCCTATAAATACCCCTCCTCTTGTATTTCTAGCTTATGTTCTTCACTTCCCACAAAACCCTAGACTACTTTAGGTTAGAATAGTGTAGATTATTCCTTAGTTTATCATTAATCTTAGTAATTAGTCTTGTATTTTGGGAATTCTTCAAGATCTCCACCAAGCTTGACAAACTTGGATGTTTGTTTTGGGTTTTTCTCATTTATGCAAGTTTCCTTCTTCCTTTCATCTTGTTAGTAGGTATAATCTTCTTTTCCTTTCTCTTAATCTTGTTCTTTCACTAAAGTTTGAATCTTTGTTGTGTGGATTGCTCATAGTTCATAGTTCTTGTTAGTTTCATTATGCTAGTTTGGTTGTTTGAATTGATTTCTCTTCTTAGTGTTAGTTTTAGTATAGATATGTTAGAGTAGTATCTTGCTAGGGTTAGTAAGGTGATTAGGGTGTTAATTGGATGATTAAGGGATTTTTGGAGATGTTGGTGGAAGTTTTGGGTTTCCTCTTGGTTTGATGCATATCACATGTTTGTTGAAATGCTCGAATGACTTGTATGCATATGCTTGTTTTTCTGGACTTTCTCTTGTGGGTGATAGTTTGCTTGTGGGTTTGGTTCCCTCACTAAGTTGCGAGAGCCCGGTGAGGACGACCCCTAGGTCGGTTTAAGTTGCGAGGGCCCGGATGCGACCTGGGCCACAATAACACGCTAGTAGCCCCGTTTGTCATGTGTATCGCCAAGGTGGGTTTTAGGTGGAACCTCTAGGTGAGTCTAAGTTGCGAGAGCCCGGACTATACCTAGATTACCCTACTACCTCCTTCACTCTAGCTCTTCCTCGACCATTCCGTTACCCATTTGACCCCTACCTAATTCTAGCCCGTTTCCTTTGATTGTTTTCTTGCTTTAGACCTAGCTTAGTCCTAGTCTCCCCCTCCTTAGATTAGCTCGTCTCGAACCTAGTCTTTGACCGTAGCATACCTTAGTCCGACCTCCCGTCCCTGTGGATTCGACCCGATTTGCCCTAGCTACCCACTAGGATTAGTTGGTTTTTATTTGTTGGCGGGGATCCACGAGAAATCTCTACCATCAAATTGGCGCCGTTGCCGGGGACGGCGTAGTTTAGACTTTTGTTTGCTTAGTTTTGGACTTTGCTCTTGATTTTTGTGTTCTCTTCTCCTTGTGTATCTCCGTTTTTCTTCTTGTGTGTTACTCTCCCTTCCTAGTGCCTCAAAAGCACTAGGATACTAACGTTTGCTCAAGTGCTTCTAGCTCATCCTAGGTACCAAAGCAACGTTATGGACATGGCGCGTCCAAGCTACCATCAATCATCACGGGACAACTATGGGGCGAATTACCAAAACCCACAACTTTACCAACCATATCAACCTCATCAACAATCTTATGAACCCTCTTCTTATGGTTACCAAGAAAGTTCTCAAGGATCGTTCCCACATCCTAACAACTACCAAACACCCTCACATAACCCACAACCAAATATCCCTAACTTTGAGACTTGTCAAATGTTGGTCCAAACACAAGCGAGCCAACATGAGATGACGATGTTATTGCAAAAGGGTCAACAATTGATGTTGACTCAAATACAAGGGGTTAGGGAGGAGTTCAAGGCCCAAATAGAGGTGCAAGATGCTCGCATCAATGCACTCATGACTCATATCACGATGTTGGCCACTCGAGCTCCACTACATGTTGAGGAAGGTTCATTTGGGCAAGAAGGTCGGGTGCCTCCACAAGAAAGTCAACCCAACTTTGAAGCTACAAATGAAGAAGAGAGGGTCGATCAAGAGACCATTGTTGAGTGTTGCTTGGGTGGTGAAGATAGGGAGAGAATAGAGGAAGTTGAAGCTTCAAGGGCCGACAATGAGGAGGGGAGTGAACATGATTCTCGAGATAACTCTTGGGGAGCCGATGTATTGGCGATGAAATTGGATTTGTTCAATTTTCTTCGTGATGAACCGCTAGACAATCCAAAGCCAAGTGAAGACATACCTCCTCTAGGCCATATAGACAAGGTGAGTGAAAAGGAGCGCAATACTTGGGAAAAAGAAGTAGATGCCTTGGAACTTGCCTTGTATGGGAAATTGGAGGATCCTAAAGACTCCAATGAAGAAAACATGATGCCTTCTCCTCCTCTACCGCACTCGATGCCTAGTCCCTTGTCTTGTGAGACGGTTGGTGAAGAGGATCCTTGTCGGGCGGTGGAAAAGAGTTCCACTCTCGACCCCGTAGAAGAAGCGACACCCCTAGGGTGTGATCTCCCACATCATGATACCGAGCTTGACTCTAGACCACTATACCTACCGGATGGTCATAAGAGTCGTTGCTATGTTGGTTCCGAAGACCCGGAAGATCACGAGAACCCCGAGCTTAATGAAGATGATCGCTTCTCACCTCCGACTCGAAAACTTTTGAAAGTGGCTAGGCTTGGCCATGTGAGCTTCAATGAAGATGTTGCTAGGGCATTTGACTTACTCCTTCGAGCTCTTGATGGCTATGGAGGGGTAGTTGGAGAGAGTATTTTAGTGTAAATATCTTTTCCGTTTTTCTTTTTGTGCTTGTATTTGTGTTTATGGTTGTTTGGATATTTTGGTTTGTAGGATTGTTAGTTTTGTGGAATTCTTGGAATTTGGTATTTTGATGAGCGATGTGAGGGAGGGAATTTGATGTGTGTTTGAGCTTTGTTTGATAGGTGAAATGAAGGTGATTCCTAGAAAGGAATGGCTTATGATAGAGCTTGGATCGTGGGTATGGGAATCGCTTTTTGAAGCTTTGGTGAAGCTTTTGGGGTTTTGGAGGTCAAGAAGAGCCATCCCGGGCGGGAAGGGAGCTTCCCGACCGGGACGAGTGTGTCATCCCGACCGGGAAGGAGCCGTCCCGATCGGGATGAGGGTGCCATATTTCGAGTCTCCTGGAGTGTCATCCCGACCGGGACGGACGTGTCATCCCGACCAGGACCATCCATCCCGATCGGGATGGTCCCCTACTCCTTTTTGGTGTCTCTTCTTCGACATTTAAGCCCACCCAACCATTGTATACCCCCACCCAACCTCCCTACCTATCCTTTCTCATATCATACCACCCATATACTTCATTTCTTTCCCGTCTTTTATAGCTTGTTTTCTTTTGTGTTTATTCCCTTTCCCTTGTACACTTTTGTGTATTGATGTCATGGTGGCCTTCGAGGCCTTGGTTTTAGTTGCTCCCGACTCTCGATGATGTGATTACATCGAGAGTCCTTTTCAAAATCCAAATTTTACAAGTTTTTCACCTCCTTTTGTTGGATTTAGTCGGATTTCGGCGGAATCCGGGCTAGGTGACTTGATTACACCTAGCCCTCCCCTCCAATTTCCTTTTATTTCCTTCTTTTTATTTTTCTTCCCCCTTCCATATCTTTTCTTGTCTCGGCCCATGGTGACTTGACTACACCCCGGCCGGACACTTTCTACCCTTTTCTTCACTTTATTTTTGATTTTTAGCTTTATTTTCGTAGTTTCTTTTCTTTTTCTTTTGTCTCTACGCACACTACGATCGAGCATGAGGACATGGCTCGGTTTAAGTGTGGGGGAGCGGTATTATAGTGTAGCTTAATTTATTTTCGTAGTTTTTCGAAAAATCTTTAAAAAAACCCTAAAAATTTGAAATTTTTTCACAAAAATCAAAAAGATTTTCTTTTTGTGTGTTTTTCTTTTGTGTCGTATTGTTGTGCGTGTTTTGCCTCCCTTTTTCCTTATAGGTCGCTTAATCACCGCTAGCTTTGGAGAGCTTTCAAGACACCCGGTAACATCTTTTCACCCTTTTTCCTCTTTGTTTCTTGTGGAGTTTGGAGGAGATATGTGTTGTGGTGTGCTCGGGTGGAGCTTTGTAAAGTTTGCGGATGATTGGTTGCTCATTTGGAAGTTCGGGGTGGTGTTTGTTTTGTCTTTGTGTTTGTTTTATTTTGTTTTGTTTTGTTGCCTTTGTTCATTTTTCTTTCATCTTCATCATGTCTTTGTTTTGTGTTGTGTTGTGTGTTTTGTGTGCAAACCGTTTTCGAAAACCCGGTTTAGAGGCTAGTGTGCGAGCGTCTTTTTTCCCTTCCTAGTTGTATAAATCGAGTCTTGGACTTTAGTCTAGTAGAATGACCCTAAATCAATGATTTCGTTGGTCCTTTACCTTGAGTCCACCTAGCTTACTAGGGATTTACTACGGGATTTGCATTTTGACCATTATGACCACCCACGGTGTGAAAAGGCCTTGGTTGCCGAGTCCCGTCCCTTAGGTGACTATGTTTAGGATTGTTTGATTAGTCCAAGTTCTCCACTTTTTGTGGGTTTGAAAGAGGGATCGCAACCCCGGACTTACCCATTTACCTACCTCCCACACATATCCACACAATAAGTTGCAATTTGTTGAATTCTCCCTTTCTTGTCATACAAAGAAATGCCAAAAAGCCAAATCAAGCAAAAAAGGGCAAAGGAAAAGAAAAAGAAAGAGAATGAAAGAAAGAAAAGGCACAAAAGCCAAAAAGAAAATAGAAAAGAAGAAAAAGAAATGGCATGGCAACATACAAAGCAAAAATGCAAAAGAAAAGAGAAAATGCCAAAAGAAAATCGTCTCACAAAAAGATCTTAACCTCACAAAAATAAGCCATTTTCCGACTTTTGCCGTGAAGAGCCTACCAAAGGACCGAGTCCCTAGGAAGGATGATAGCGGTAATGGTCGGTCTTCCTTCATTTTGCATTCATTTCCACCTTTTTACTTGGACTAGTTAGGCGGTTTTAGACATGGGACGACCCTCTTGGCTCACGCTGAAGGGGGCGGGGTCTCACTTACCTACAGTGTCGACTAACACCGTGGTTCATCCTTTTTCCATCCCGCCGATCATCCCGTGGTACTTTCTTACAAGGTTAGGAGGAACCTAGGTAAGTTACCAACGTTTTTATTGCTTTGTCATCATACTATTAGGGTTTTGTCCATTTAGGTTTGTATTGCTAGCTTGGGAAAGTTGTCACTTGCCTTGAGTCCTAAACCGGTGATTCTTTCACCACTTTTTAGAGGAAAGCGGTATTTGTTTCTTTTTGGGTGCAACCTTTTGTGTGTTTGTTTGTATGGTTGTTTGTTTATGTGTTTTGTGTCCGGTTGCATCCACGGTTTTGTCGCAAGACCCCACTTGCCTTGCGGAGAGCACTTGTCCTCTAGGTGCTCTCGCGTGAGTTGAAAGGGCGTAGGGTGCGCTAATACCCACTAGGCTAGTTTAGTAGTTAGTATGTGCTTACTCGAGGGCGAGTAAGGGTTAAGTGTGGGGGAGTTGATAAGTGTGGTTTGTAGTGCCTAATTTGTTGTGTTTTGGTTCATTTTTCCTTGTGGAACCGCTCCTTGGGAGCGGTTTAAGGGTTACTTATGCTTCCTTTAGTTTTTTTTAGGTTCCCGAGACCATTCATGAAGAGTTGGAGCGATTCCGACTCAATACATACACTTTTCGGAGCCAACGAAGTGAAGGAACGATCACTCGATGCCTTGGATTCGACCCCGAGACCTTGGGACCCAATCCCGAGCCTCCGAGACCTGATCCCGAGTCCCGAGAATGGATGAGAAGTCCATGTGAAGCAAGGAGGGACCAAAAGGATCATATTGGAGGCCTACAAGACTCATCCCCGACGGGTATGACCTCAACCCGTCCGGGATGAAGTGCACAAATGAGGAGCTGCTGTTTTGAGGCCTTCCCGACCGGGAAGGGGTCCATCCCGACCGGGACCACCTCATCCCGGACGGGATGGCCCAATTACAGCCCGTGATTGCTTGTTTCATCTCCCTTTGCATTGTAACCCTATAAATACCCGTCCTCTTGTATTCCTAGCTTATGTTCTTCACTTCCCACAAAACCCTAGACTACTTTAGGTTAGATTAGCTTAGATTAGGGTAGATTAGTCCTTAGTTTATCGTTAATCTTAGTAATTAGTCTTGTATTTTGGGAATTCTTCAAGATCTCCACCAAGCTTGACAAACATGGATGTTTGTTTTGGGTTTTTCTCATTTATGCAAGTTTCCTTTTTCCTTTCATCTTGTTAGTAGGTATAATCTTCTTTTCCTTTCTCTTAATCTTGTTCTTTCACTAAAGTTTGAATCTTTGTTGTGTGGATTGCTCATAGTTCATAGTTCTTGTTAGTTTCATTATGCTAGTTTGGTTGTTTGAATTGATTTCTCTTCTTAGTGTTAGTTTTAGTATAGATATGTTAGAGTAGTATCTTGCTAGGGTTAGTAAGGTGATTAGGGTGTTAATTGGATGATTAAGGGATTGTTGGAGATGTTGGTGGAAGTTTTGGGTTTCCTCTTGGTTTGATGCATATCACATGTTTGTTGAAATGCTCGAATGACTTGTATGCATATGCTTATTTTTCTTGACTTTCTCTTGTGGGTGATAGTTTGCTTGTGGGTTTGGTTCTCTCACTAAGTTGCGAGAGCCCGGTGAGGACGACCCCTAGGTCGGTCTAAGTTGCGAGAGCCCGGATGCGACCTGGGCCACAATAACACGCTAGTAGCCCCATTTTTCATGTGTGTCGCCAAGGTGGGTTTTAGGTGGAACCTCTAGGTGAGTCTAAGTTGCGAGAGCCCGGACTATACCTAGATTACCCTACTACCTCCTTCACTCTAGCTCTTCCTCGACCATTCCGTTACCCATTTGACCCCGACCTAATCCTAGACCGTTTCCTTTGTTTGTTTTCTTGCTTTAGACCTAGCTTAGTCCTAGTCTCCCCCTCTTTAGATTAGCTCGTCTCGAACCTAGTCTTTGACCGTAGCATACCTTAGTCCGACCTCCCGTCCCTGTGGATTCGACCCGACTTGCCCTAGCTACCCACTAGGATTAGTTGGTTTTTATTTGTTGGCGGGGATCCACGACAAATCCCTACCATCACTTGTCACGTGGTCGGGAATATTCAGCAAAGATGCCAATTTTGAGAGTGCATCTGCAAACTGATTCTCTTCCCGAGGCAAGTATATGTACTCCACCTTTTGGAATTGTTTCTCGAGATCCCTTACTCATGCCTGGTAGGCCACGAGATTAGCGTTCCGAGTTTTCCATTTTTGAAGTGCTTGGTTTATGACCAAGGATGAGTCACCCTGTACCCGGAGATTTGTGATCCCCAGATTGGCGGTAGCTTGTAGCCCGTAAATGCATGCTTCGTATTCGGCTGCATTATTGGTAACATCAAAGTCCAGTTTGATGGACACGGGAGTATGTTCCCCTTTTGGTGAGATTAGGAGGATCCCGACTCGGAACCCTCAAAAATTGGACGCTCCATCGAAGTATAAATTCCTTGTTTCGGTATTGGTATGGAAGACATCTTCATCTGGGAAGGACCAAGTGTCGGTGTGTCCTTCTTCGGTTACCGGGCTATCGGCGAGAAATTCAGCAACTACTCGCCCCTTATTGGCCTTCAACGGTACAAATTTTAGGTCGAACTCTGCCAGCATTAGAGTCCATCTAGAAATTCGTCCATTGAGAACGGGCTTTTCGAAGAGGTATTTGATTGGGTCCATCTTGGATAGCACATGGACCTCGTAGCTGAGCATATAATGTCGGAGCTTCTTAGTGGCCCAAACCAGAGCCAAGCACGTCTTTTCGAGCATGGTATATTTGCACTCATATTCTAAAAACTTTTTGCTGATGTAATAGATAGCTCGTTCTTCGGAGTTAACTGTTTGAGCCAGCATAGCCCCCATGGCTGTCTCGGTCGTCGTTAGGTATAACGACGTAGGCAAACCGGGTTGAGGTGGCATTAAGACTGGCGGAGCAGACAGGATTTCCTTGATCTTGTCGAAAGCAGCTTGGCACTTGTCATCCCATAGTACCCGTTCCCCTACTTTCAGTTTCTTGAAAATTGGTTCACACACCATGGTTAATTTGGAAATGAACCGACTGATATACTGGACTTTCCCGAGAAAACCCCTTATTTCTTTTTTGGTTTTAGGAGGTTGCATCTCGTTAATGGCTTTAATTTTAGCTGGGTCTACCTCGACACCTCGTTGGCTAACGATATGACCCATTAATTTGCCCGATGTTACCCCAAAACCGCACTTTTGAGGGTTCAGCCTCATTTTGTACTTGGGCAATCGGGTGAAGAATTTTCTTAGGGCGGTGATGTGACCGTCCCGTTCTTTGGATTTGACAATCATGTCGTCTACATAAACTTCTACCTCTTTATGCATCATGTCATGCAGTAAGGTGGTAGCGGTTCTTTGGTATGTGGCCCCCGCATTAATGAGATCGAATGGCATGACGGTGTAGCAGTAAGTACCCCAAGGTGTAGTGAAGGTAGTCTTACTCATTTCTTCTTCCGCCATCTTGATTTGATTATACCCGGCATACCCGTCCATAAATGATAGAAGGGCATGATCGGCTGTGTTATCCACCAGTATGTCGATGTGCGGTAACGGAAAATCATCTTTCCGGGTCGCCTTGTTAAGATCCCGAAAATCCACGCATACCCGCACCTTACCGTCCTTTTTAGGAACCGGCACGATGTTTGCAACCCAGTCAGGATATTCGGACACCCGTATGAAGCCGGCTTTGAACTGTTTGTCGACTTCTTCTTTTACCTTGAGAGACCACTCGGGCCTCATTCGGCAGAGCTTTTTCATAACCGGTTTGCACCCGTCTTTAATTGGTATGTGGTGCTCGGCTATTTCCCGGTCTATCCCCGGCATGTCCTTGTAGAACCATGCGAAGAAATCTTTGAATTCTTGAAGGAGGTTCGTGAATTGTTGTCTCTCCTCGGGATCTAAGGATAACCCTATTTTAAGTATCTGGGGCTCTAAGGTTGTTCCCACATTAATGGATTCGGTTTCCTTGATTACCGGATTCCGGGACTCCCTTTGCTCCAGTTGCTCGGTCAGATGTGAAGGTAAGGGTACCTGTTCGTCGGGTTTCTCAATGTCATTGCATAAAATATTTTTGAAAGAAGAATTTAAAAGAGACAAGTCATAAGCAGAACGGTTGTTATTATTGATTGAAAACTTTGAAAACAGCTCGAAAAGAGCAGCCATCTGATCATTGGTCAGTGGCGGAATTGGTAAGGCACTCAGGACAGACCCCGAAGTGCCGGCAGCAGGAATGACAAGTGGGAGAGGGGTTACAGGAGTGACTCTAGCACCGGACTCCCTACACTCGACCTCAGACTTTGACTCAGACTCAGGCATGTCTCCCTCTTCAGTGACCAGCTTGTAGATCTTTCCTTGACTGTCAGTCCACTTGACAGTCTTCCTCCAGGCCCTGTTTCCCGTCTCAGAACCAACATCTGAGATCAGCTTGGTCGGGTCAAACCTGTCGCTGCGGAGAATCAGGTTGACCAGATCTTCCTTTGGAGTCGGGGCTATGATGTCTTCCCCGAAAAGTAGCCCCAGCGCGGGCTCAACATTGTCAGCTCCATCGAACTAGATGAGGGAGAACACATCATCCGGAATGTAGTTGCAGTCTCGGGCCAATTGGGTCCCGAGGTTCACAGTATTGGGTTGGTACAGACCAACCTGAACAGCCTCGAATACCGGTGTGACAAAGTAGTCAGTGAACCGTGGGCTGTAAGGGCTCAAGTGGATACCCTTAATAATGTTGCAGGCCTTTTCGACTCCTGCTCGGACAACGTTGCCCGAGGTGGCGGCATAGCCAAGGCCGAAGTGAGAGTCTTTGTCCTTAAGGACCTCAATGATCGTCCCCGCTGGAAGATTGGGTCGAGAAGTAGCCCCCGGTAAGTACCATAGGTTCTGTAGCATAGTGTCGATGCTAGTTGTGAAGTAGGGCCTAAAAAGGTACTCTTTCTCGATCATCCCCACAAAGTCGACCCCCAGAGGTCTGCATGGCCCGTGGCGTTGTAGCTACCCACAGTCATTGGGGTCGCCTCTAAAGTAATAACATTGTCGAGCAAAGGCATTTTGATCTTTCGGTGGAGGGTGGAGGATACCGCTTTGACCGCGTGAATCCACGGCCTTCCTAAGAGCAAATTGAAGAATGAGGTGACATCGATCACCTGGAATTCAAGCTCCTTTTCAATTGGGCCCGTTATAATGGTCAACTTTATGGCCCCAGCTACCGACTTTGGACTCCCATTAAAGGCTTGGATGGTCTGAGCCGTCGGAACATAATCGGCCTCGGTAATGCCGAGGGCTTTGGCGGTCCTTAATGGAAGGACATTCACAGCAGACCCATCATCCACTAGGGTCATCGGGAGATATTTCCCTCGGCAGATCACCGTAATGTAGAGAGCGAGATTATGGGAGGCCCCAAACGGCGGTAGGTCGGCTTCAGAGAAAGTGATCATTGTGCCTCATTCCTTGGTTTTGCCCTTCAAGTGGGGCAGGACCGTGGCTACCATTTCAGCAGGGGTAGCCAAAGAGTCGATCTTAACTTGATCGAGAGCCTTAGTGAGTGCTTCTCGATGTTCTTGTGAGCTAACTAGAAGTTGCCATATGGTGAGGTCAATTCGGGTCTTCTTCAGTTGCTTCACGAGAGCCGTTTCAGCAGTCGGCTCCTCAGGGGCGACTTCCGTCCCGAAGGGCTCGGTGACGGTTGTCGGGATATGGGTGTCCCTAGAGCTAGTGGCTCGATAGGGACGACCAAGGTGGTTACTGGCTAAGACTCTGGATTTGGTCTTTCGGATCTCCTCGGGGGTAATGGAGACAACTTCCCCTTTGACGAGGTAAACATCGTCCTCGTCGTCGAACCAGATCCCGTTTACATGCGGGATCAACGGAGAGATAAGATGAGAGCAATCGATCACCTCCCCGGCAAAGATGGCATGGGAGCTGAAAGGGTTCTCCTTGTTACTTGGCTTATCTCCAGAGAGTGGGATCTTACCGCTCTCAATCAAGCCTTGGATCAAGTGTTTTAGCTTCCAACACTTTTCGGTATCATGCCCATTGCCTAGGTGGTACTGGCAATAAGCTTTGGCATTGTAGTTCTTGGAGCGTCGCTCGACCGGAACTTCAGGAGTTGGGCCTATCGGTTGGATTAGTCCCTTGGAGGATAGCCTTTGTAAGGCATAGGTATAGGTGGTACCTATATCAGTGAAAATCCGAGGTGGGGTGTTCTTCTTGGACGGGGCATCTAGTTGATTAACTGCGTCGAAAATGCTGCGGGATGCAGCTTGGGGCTTAGTAGTGGAAGAGGAGGCCCCTTGGTATCCTTTGCTAGAGGCCTTAGTAAGGCCATCTAGTCTCAGGTCGTCTTCAATTCTTATACCCATTTCAGTAAGGGTGGTGAAATTGGGTATGACAGCGTACCGGAGATGAACCCGGTAGGAGGGGAGGAGATTCTTGACAATAGCCTCCACTAAAGTCTTCACACTGGGCTTATCGACCAGTTTCAAACTCTCGGCCCTCCAGCGTTGAAGGTACTTAGTAAAACCTTCTTTTGGCTCTTGGGCCATAACCTCCAAGAACCGCATTGTGGTTTGGATCTCGGTGTTGTCAGCATTGTTCCGAGCAAACTCCGTGGCCACATCATCCCAGGTAGGGTATTTTTTCGGGTCTAGCCTATAATACCAGGCCCGTGGGTGCTTCTTAAGGGATCCAGCAAAAAGATTCTTGAACATCGAAGAATCTACCCCTTTCATAGCCATGAATTCTTTGAAGGCACGTACATGTAGTAATGGGTCTTCGGTCCCCTCGAACATGGGTAAGCCCGTGAGATTCAGGTTCGTGGGCAGCTTGTCACTCACCGGGGAGTACTCACGGCTATTCTCCCGATGGATATTGTTACTCCCAGCCAAATGGACATGTTCCTCTAGTTGGCGCACCGCGCTAACTAGTTCAGCTAGAGGCCCAGTAGCCTCATCATTAGGAGTCCTTTGCTCCACTGCAGCCATACGAGCAACGATAGCCACTTGACCGGCCCTCATTTCTGTCAATTGGGCATCGATGTCGATTTGTTTGTCGGCCATGGCATCCACGGAGGCCTTCAGATTGTTCAGAGCTGCTTCCATTTTGCGGCTGTGTCTGGTGGACGGTGGCCTGTCTGTAAGAACACCGCGCAATCAGAAACCGAACCCCGATCTTGGAATCATAAAAAAATACATCCCGAGCGAAAAAAATAAAAGGACTAAAGACTCGAGAAGGACACCTAGACGGATGACTCGTGGGTGGCATGACTTCCTTAGGACTTTGGCTTTGTGGGCCTAATTCTGTTCGAAGGAAGGTCCACGTGAGACTTTTCCACAGACTTTTGACTCGAGTGTACAGACGGACTTTCCTTTGTAGGGGTATGCCCGACGTGGGTTGGTCGTGCCTTGACAACTAAGGCGGACTCGGGAAAAGGGAGGAAACTCGTGATGTAAGATCGACAGAGTTTCGACGCTATAAACCTTCGACATACTATGCAAAGACCCGACACACGGATAAACGGTAGGTCCTATAATAAGGAAGATTTGTTTGGAAAGTCGGATGTTTGAAATTTCGAAATTTGAATATAGAATGAGCGAATTTACGAAAGTTTGAAAACCGAAAACGGAATTTCGAAAAACGGGATTTGAATTCAAAAAAATCGCGATAGTGTTGGAAATTCGATAGTCAAAACGGACAGCAGGCCGGCTAAAGAAAAGGATATTTTGAGTCAAATCGTTAATCCTAAGTTTCGGCGGCATTTCGAATTTTGAAAATTGGATATTTTGAAAAGACGGGTCCCAAAACGGACAGTATTTCGAGTTTTTCAAAATTTGGTGTTTTTTGGAAAGATGCATTTTTTGAAATGACGGTTTTTTTTAAAAAAAGTCACGGAAACCAAGTAGCACGTAGTCAAACAAGCATTATAACGACGCTTATGTATGCTTTACACTATGTCTCGGTCGGTTGAAATAGGGTCTATACCAACAACGATGGCTCTCTTGTAAATCAGGACGGACTCCCTAAGCCGAGTTGGCCTTAGGACTTGCCGCAAAACCCATATGAGTTCAGCCATAGAAGTCTTTAGCGCACCCATTTAGTAATGCATCGCGGTATAGTGGGACGTCGGTCACAAGTAACCGGCCTGGGCAAAAATAAGTTATGCATGAATCATTAAACTAATGCGCGCGCATTAATATACGAACGATTTCTCTTCGAGTCTCACCCTAGGGACCCCGATGACGTGTGGTACATCAGGTATCCCTAGCGGAGTCGCCAAATTGTGGACATGACGTAGGTCCACCTCAACGCGGCCACGCGCGGGTTTGGGTAGGCGAATGAATCTCGTGGTAAGATTGATCTCGGGTTCGAAATTAAAGTCAAAGTTGGAGTCGCCACCGAATTTTATGGGAATTCGGAACCGTTCGAGCCCACTCTATGTCGTCATGGGCCGTACAAAAAGTACAACCCATTTCGATTTCAGAGTTTATGGGGTTCATCCCTTTGCATTGCGATACCGATACCGTCTCTACCGGTTATTGGGCATAGAATGACTCTAGTGCGCCAACGGTTTCGGGCATCCGGAAACCGAGGTTCTGAGTAAGGGGTGAGGGTACGTGGTGGGAAGCCCACTAAGGACACCCAACCCCTCCCATACTTAGCGTCCTCTACTAAGACATCGTTCGTGTTCGTATACCCGCGCTAGTAAAATGATTAAATGATATGCAAACATCGTTTTTTGGCTAAGCATGTGAATTATGTGTGAGCTACGCCATTTAATGCATCTAAATTATTGTCGGAGTAGTTTAGCATGTGATGTTCATTTAAATGAATAAATGGCATACATCGAAAATAGAAAACTAGTAAATAAATTACAAATTACACGGGCGGAATACAACCCGGAATTCACAATACAACGAGCAATAAAATAGAATGATCGAATTATAAGCGGCAAATGCTAACTAGAAACGGACCCGTATATAATAAATATAAACTAGACCGTACGTTGTGCAAATGGACGAACTCCGATTAAATATACATCATGTTGTATATTAAACGAAGGACGAAGATATGGGACCTAGACGTGGTGTTAGTCCGATCCCGAATCTCGATGCCTTGTCCCGACTTATCACATCGAAAAAATTGACGTCTAAATTAGTCATATATCGGATACGACTAAAGAGTCGTCGACACAAGACTAATAGTGAAAGACAATCGATCAAAGTCGTTTAAGTGAAATGATATGCATGAATTTTGAAATGGTAGATCACGTAATTGACTTTGCACGCTACGACTAAGTCGTAAAAAAAAAAGACGAGGCTCAGATGATGCTTGAAGCGCTCGGATTTGTGGGCTAAAGGACCCACTCGATCGAGTCATGGCCTGGACTCGATCGAGTGTGCCTTCGAGGTAGCTACTGCCCGGTTTTTGGGGTGCTGCTCGATCGAGTGGCCCATGGCACTCGGTCGAATGCCCCCCGTACGAGTTATAACTCGTTTCGGAAAAGGTGGCTATTCCGATTTATTTATTTTAAAATCGATGGTTGGCCGAGTTAAATAGAAGAATGGCACGATTTAAATTTAACTCGGCTTCCGGTGCTATAATCGTGTAATATACGATTCTAGTACCGTCATAGAAAATTTATGAAAAGTGTCATTATGGGATTGAAAATTTTGATTAGGGACGAAATTGTGTCCCTCCGCGTCACGACATCGATACTAATCCTAATGAATTATGTGATGTCGGTTTTCGCATCAACGGATTCCGTGCTAATCTTAGAAATGGAATCAAACGCGTTCAACTACGAATGTCCACAATCACGTTACGCCCTTGAGTACATTGGGGCGGCGCTCCTCGAAAGGGTGCCACCTCCGTCGTGGATCGTAAAGGGATTAAACGGACTTGAGATGGTTATCGTAGTCAAACGTGTTTGAATCCAAGTTTTAATACTATGTACGTTTATGCGGTATAAAAGAGTAAAAGAAAGTTAGTAACAAAAATTTAAAAAGTCAGTATACGATAATCAAACGTTAGTGTTAGTATACTAATACGATTATAATATGAAGCATAAAAATGCAAAATATAAATAGAGATAGTAAAGGTTGAGACGGGGTTGATGACACCCTCAACATACATGCTTAGAATGGCCTCGGCAATGGACTCGTAATAGCGACGGGAACGCGGGAGTATAGAAGATGTATGTAAAGTTATGGTGTGTGTGTGTGTATGGATGGTTTTGTCGGTATTTTCGAGGGACAAATGACTCAGTTTTTTTGTGTAGGATGGCTTAGGGTTGTAGTGTGGAGAGGATGCTAGACTGAGGTTGAAAATGTAGGTTTTTTTATATATGAAAATTCTTCTTTTTAAATGAAGAGCACAAGGAGGGGTATTTATAGAGTTTACCCCTCGACCTAGGGTCACTCGACCTAGGGTCACTCGATCGAGTGGCCCTAGTGCACTCGATCGAGTGCCCTGCAAAACAGGTATGTTGCGTTTTTGTGGCTCCACTCGATTGAGTGAGGTCAATCCACTCGATCGAGTGGATAGGGTTGGCGAGCCATTTTAGGAAATGGTTGACTTTTTTTATTTTTTGAAAATTGTGTTTGGGCGCAAGTTTCTAGAAGCGGACTTGGCTGATTTTGAGGACGGATTCGTCTTTGACCGGGTTTTGACCCGGTCGGCAAAAGATGGTTTTTATTTTTGGTGTCGGTTTTGGCCCAAATTAGTCTCATTTTACTCGGGACGACCCACTGGGCCTGAATTTGAAGTTGGTTTTGAAAGATTTGTACTCCGCTAAAAGTCCATGTCGGATGTTATTGATTCTGAGCCCATATTCGAGTATACTAAGTCACGGTTGCGTCCGATCATCATCAAGTGTTTTGTCGGGAACTGCTATAGACACTACACTACTACAAAACATATAAAACATTACGGTTGAAAACCGTCCTAAAAGAAGATAGTAACCGTCATGTAGGTCACCGTGATCGTTGATAATCAATCACGGTTTAAAGCAAGTCAAACTGTCATTGTTGTTATTCTTCCAGAGCACAGTTAGGCTACATGACCGTCATTGTTGTTATCCTTGCACAGCACGGTTGGTATACATGACCGTCATTGTTGTTATTCTTTGCAGAGGACGCTTTTTTCTACCAACCGTCATCTTTGTTAATCTTCTGAGATCACAGTTCAAATACATGACCGACATTGTTGTTATTCTTGGCAAAGCACGCTTTATTCTATCAACCGTGATCTTTGTGGACCTTCTAAAGCAGCTCCCCTTTTTTAAAACCGTCATCTTTGTAAAAGAAAATATGTACCGTGTGTATGACAAAACAGTTAAACCCCAACCTTGTTACATATTTTGTTTCCAATACATCCTACAATCTAAAAGAACCTAACATTGCATTTCGACAAATAACGCCACCAAAGAAACTGCGATTCCATGAATTTCAATATATTACAAACAGTAGGACCGATTCCATCAACTACAATATATTACAAAGATTAAGAATTCGACAAAAGAAACGTCATACACATGAAGGTTGCAAGAACGTTAATATTTACAAACAAAATACATATTCTTGCATAAACAAACCAAAATACATCATAAGAGCAACTTGTAATTGCATGGTCTTCGCAAATTAGTGAATGCTAACCAAGTCAATCCACTCTAAGTGCCTGATGACTTCGTGTAGACGTTGCGGATACGCTGTAGAATGACGTAAAACCAAGAATGAAAGCTTGTCTTTACTAGCCATATACGGAGTAGGTTTTATAAGTTCCACTTGAAAGTACTAAATAAACATCACAAAACTACAAGTCGACATGATTTAAAGTTTAAACACACAATTATTAATCCACCATATAAGTAAAACTTAATCTCTAAAACATGAACACTAAATAGAATTGGTACTATAAGGATAAAGTTGGATAGAAATTCATCTAGACTAACCTGTATTACTCCTTGAATTGGAGTACATACTTAGCCCAAATATCACGCACCTCTTCAATTTGTTGAGCCGAATAAGTCTTTGGGGATCCAATCATAAACTGATATACAACAACGAAATTAAGCAGCGAGAATAATATATATATGATATATAAAGTAAAAGTTAGAAAAGAAAGTACATATATATATAATATATAATTGATCCCACAAACGGTTAAGTTTACTAATAAGCTATATGTGTGTGTGTGTGTGTGTGTGTGTGTGTGTGTGTATGTTTGTGTATATATATATATGTATGTATGTATGTATGTTTTTGTGTGTGTGTGTGTGTGTGTGTGTGTGTGTGTGTGTGTGTGTATGTTCTTTAAACAATTGGTAGCCCACTTAGCAACATTCATATCGTCAAGTGTGTGACTTCAATATGATCACGCAAGTTTATCTGATGCCCGCAGCTATCCCGCCTGCTAAGTTGATTCCTCGAGCATTATCAATCTTCCAACCAGCTGATATGAGAATCACACACAAATTTTTAAAGTGTTGCTGTAAACTTTTGTACAGGATTAGCAAGCATAAAATATCTTCGAACCAACTGCTTTCTACTTGTAGTACATAGAATGACATCAATAATACCATCTAATAAGCATCATTTCAACAAAGTTTGAAACTATATAGAGCTTTATTCGAATCTTAAATAGAGTACGAAACTTGTCTACACTGACCTCTAGCTCGATTTCTGTTTTGTGTCAATGACTCACCAAGTGATTGCAAACTCACGTCACAATCTTCATCGAATTCCAGACCATGGTGATTGTAATCACATCTTCAAGCTCCTGAAATCGATTATCAAATTACTAAACGTGTTAATAGTTTGTTGATCATCCCAAGTCACATGGGTTGTTGATCCAGAACCCTATTAATCAAAACTTTCGACAGTAATTAGAGGAAATTAATAAAATATGAGACTTAGGTGAATTGAAAATGTAACACCCGCTATTTTTCTAAGCATTTTTATTCTTTCCGTTAGGACTCCGTCTTAACTCGCTCTGTCACTTTTCGGCCTCATATTTTATCATTTTACTAAGCTTTATTTTAATTTTTGAGTTTAATAATTTCTATTTTTAATTTTAAAGATTTAAAATTCTTTTAAATCCATTTATTTGGTTTCTTCGTAAACTAAGTAATTTTTCCGCGAGGAATTCTATTTCTCTCCGAATTGACATTTTTAAGCTTGGATTTAAGTTATTCCTTTTTCCTAAAAATGTTTGAATACGTTCATGGAATATTTTCTACTAAGATATATTTTAGTTACTAAAAACAAGCCATTTATGATTTTATTACGAAGCTTCGCGAATAATTATTTTCTTACGCGAGGTTTACTCGAATTACTTTGAAATACCTTTAACTATTTTACGATTATACTTTCTATCAACTTACAAATTATTTGAGACTGTTTTCTCACATTTTGGACCGACTAAGCTCTTGGTCACAAGTTTTATTACATTTTATTTAAACGTTTCATTTTATCACATTAAAACGTAATCATAAGATAAATCATTTTCATTCATTGTAGCATTTATGTCAAAACTTTTCTTACTCCCTCTCTTATCCCTTTTGGCCGGCCAACTTATGGTCTAGGTACACTTTTGTATTCCTTTTTTTTGAAGCCTTAATTCATGCTTACTCCTTTAAGTGTTGTATCACCCATCTCCACCCTTACTCTCTACATTCATTTCTTTTACATTCACCAAAAATATTCATCACTCCCTCCTCCTCTCTTTTGGCCGTGTGTCCCTCAGCCATTCTAGGCAAATTTTTGCTCCATTTCTAGTCCCAATCGCATCATTCTTATCGTCATAATCATCCTCTTCCCGATTCCTTCGTTAAGGTATTAATCGACATCATTTTCGATCAATTTTTACCTTGATTTTTATTAGTTTTCTCATGGTATTTTTCTGCCATGATTTACGTGTTTGGTAGGATTTTTGGACGATCCCGAAGCCGACGAATATATCGTTGATTCAGACTTGGAGTAGAGGTAACGTCGTTGTTACTCGGTATTTCAACATTTTAATTGAGTATTTGCATGTATATATTTTTATATTTTATTTTGGCAATATATGTATGTCACAAATTCTGGAAAAATTTTTAAAGTTGAAATTTTGCATGTTTCGATATTTTTATCGCTTTCACGAGATTAACGATTAAATTGTTATATTAATTTGTAAAATCGTAATAATCGGCCTAAACATGTAATATATGTTTATATTCTGGAAAAATGTTTTTTTTTATGATTTTTAGTAATTTAGTATTTTTCTGATATTTTTGATATCGATTATTGAATTATTATCGTTTTCGAACAAAAACGATTAAAAACCGATTTTTAGTTCTAGTACTTAAACATTTTATTTTAATCTGATTTTTGATGTGGTGAAACTTTCTGGTGAAATAGAATTTTCTGATTTTTTTCATAATTTTTCGGAATTGTTAAGTGGATGAATTAATTAATCACTTTAAATCATCGTTTATCGTTAAAACCGTGTTTGTTGTTTAAATTCTCGATTTCTGGTCTTTAGTTTAAATCTGGAAAAAAATTATGATTCTGATGATTTCATATTAAAATGTATTATTATGATTTTTAGTGCCTTAATAAAATGTTAGGAACGATAGATTTATTAATAAAATCGTTAATTGCGAAAACGGGTTTAAATGACGGTTTTGTTGAAATTTGTTGAATCGGGGTTTTGGAAAAATCTGGAAAAATTTATATTCTGTAAAATTAGGATTTTAAAGTGTAATAATAATTTTTGGATATTAATACTTAAATCGTTTTGTAATTACTATTTTTATTAATCGTTATTGTCGAGATTGGACGATTAACGAGAAAACGCTTTAAAAACCGAGTTTTTAGAATTCTGGAAATTTTCTTTTCTGGACAGAATGTCCATAAATATAATTTAACTATTTTACGTAATTTTTGTACTATTTATTATAGTCTTTAACTAATAAATATTGATTTTCGGACAAATTGTGATTTATCGTTAATTGCTTCGTCTTACCTAAAAGAATTATTTTTCCAGCAATTTTGAAAGTATTTAAATCTGAAACTTTAGGAGTTAAATCATCCCTTAACATACTCTAAATATATTTGTTGGTTTAATTAAATAAAGACGTTCAAATATTTAATTTAGTATTTGCCGTAAAATCCTATTTATAATTTTATCGTCGAAACTAATAATAATTAGGGAATTTTAGCTTTATAACTTTTGAAAACACCCTAATTAGTAATATTAAAATGTTTAAGACATTTTTAATCATCTTATAACACTTATACGATATTTTAATAATTTCATAAAATCAAATGTTCTTACTTTAATAATTAATATCGTTAAGGCCGAAAGTATTAGTTTTATAAATCTATATCGTTTACTAAAATGTGGTATTAGTATGAACTAATATTTTCACTACTTTGATATGATGCTATTTTTAGTAAAGTTTCTAAAAATAGAAGTTTCCTAAAATAGAAGTTTCCTAAAATAGAAGTTTCCTAAAATAGAAAGTTCCCTCTTTTAGAATATAAATGTTTACTTCTTTTATCCTCATATTGTTTATGATGAATACATCTTTTAAATATCGATAATGGTTTGTTTTGGAGTTATGGAATAAGGACAAGTGTGGGTTTAGAGTAATATAGTCTGGGATGTACGTTTTGCCATCAACTGTAAGGCTGGTGTGTCTTTATGGGGCGCATTGGTTGTTGAACTGAGCATGGTTTGTGTTCAGGAGAGTGTATATTTACCTTAAACTTAGATATCGCATCGTATAAGTCACGTCGGGTTGAACTGGATATGGTTTGTATCCAGGAGGGGTGTACATTACTTAAGCCAGGACCTCGCTGCACGCAGTCCTGTTATGGTTGAGTTGCCTAGTTAGAGACCAAAGTCTAATTTGTTTTGACTAAGTTCTCGAAACTAGTTTTTAGTATTATCCTAGTGAAAGTCTAGATTCTACATTACTCCTATCCATAACGCTATTTTGATTATTTTATTATTATCGATATAAATTGATTTGCAGGTTGGCAAATATTTTTATGTTTCTTCGGCAACCCTTTTAATTAATTTGTTTTACGCTAAAGCTTATTTTATTATGCTGTTTTAATGTTTTCCATTTTTACTATTTTTCCTATATTAGTAATTACTGTTTTAAAATCCTGTTATACGGCTGGGAGAACGTTGACGTTGCTCCCCACTGATTGTGGCTGTTATGTTTTAACATGGCAGGTATACGTGTTTATTTTTCCGGTGGGTGTGGGCTAGCGAGCAGTCTTGGATCCTGCTGATTTTTTTATAATCATGTTTTAAGGATTGTTTAACCTCTTTATGGATTGTTTTAAATTTTAGCCATTTTTATGTATGGCGCATGTTTGACTTTACCAATTTAATTTATTAAGACATAGTTCTGTGTGTTTTAATCCCGACTCTACAGTGTTTCCGCCACTGTATCGCGCTAGAATTTTTAGGGGATTACAGAAAACACAAATCAATTGAAGTTTTCCTTACCATTGCTATAGGAAGGCACATCTTGAAACAAGCTTCACCGCTTATACCAACATCCAACATGAGAAAACATACATCAGATTAGTGAGTAATCAACAGAAATAGCGGAGTAGTACGTACAGCCACAGAAGAATGAAGGTCGTTGTACCTCGAAGAAACATAGATCGAAATTCGATCACCAACAGCAGAAAACCATCGCCGCGACCAGCAAAGACAAGAACTCACGAGCCTGTAATATACCCGAAAATCCAAAAGATTAAAAAAACAGACCTAGAACTCCAGAAGTCGGAAAATCCAGAGTTCAAACAACGAAAACCTCAACAGTCGGCGATTATAAAACTAAAAATAAACACTTGACATTAGTTTCAAGCTAAAATCAGGTACGTAATTGATATTAGCGGTGAAAAATAAATCAATCGAAGCACAAATATCAAATTGATACGATTTACCTAAAAATTGATCAAATTCCTGATTCAAATCAAACAACTCCAGAGGTCAAATTGATAAAATTGCTGACTCAAATCAAACAACTCTAGAGGTCAAGGGAAAATACCCCAAATTGCAACAACAAATACCTGAAATTGTTACTCCAGAAATGCAATTGATAAAATTTAACCAAAAAGTTGATCGAAATGCTGATTTGAAACAAACCCACATCCAGAAATCACGAAATAAACTATCCAGATCAACAAAATACCTTGCCCACGAACAGTATCCTACAAATCCACAATTTATGAAATCAATATATCAAACACCCGATTCTCACATCTGTAAACATTGACAAATCGCAGCCAAGGCAAAATTCATCAAAAAATTAAGTCATCCCACCAAAACAAACAGATCAGAAGTAAAAAATTAGCTGGATTTTCTTATTTCAACTAACAGACTCACATATCTCACTTAGAATTTCAAGTTTATCACCTTCAACATCATTGACCGCATCCAAAAACCCTAATTTTACATATCCAAGAAATCGATGAAATTAAAGCAATTAGGGTTATAATCACCTGAAATTCGACAACTGATGATTCAAAAAGAAGAAAGAACAAACTCAAGGCTAGCGCCGTCGCTGGAAAGAGAGTGGTCGTGGGACTCATGAGAACAGCGTCGTTTTGTTCATCGTCATAGGCAACAACTTTGTAGTTGTAAATGGCATCAGACTCCCGTGACTCCATTAAAGTCGAAGAAAAATGCCCTAGATCTGCATCTTTTTTGAAAAAATAAAATGAGAGAGAGAGAGATAGTGCGGGAATGAATGAACGAAGGAAATGGTCAAAACCCTTGAACGAAGGAAAGGGCGGAAACTATTTTGACCCCGACCCGAAATGTATACGACGCAGATCCCAATCCATAATATGACCCGACCTATGTGATTCGACACACCCAACATGTGGATAGGACTAATTGTAATGAAAGAAATATTTTTACCTCCTTGGGTTAATAGTTGTATTAGGTGAAATTAATAGTTTCTTGAATTTATGAATGTAGTATACTCCGTATATTATGTCCGGTGGATTAAGAATCACGTTAAAGATATAAATTATATATAGAAACGTTCCAAAAACTCCTCTTTACTAATACACATTGTAGCATCATTTTTTAGCGTCGATTATACTAAAGCCCCGACGTAAACATATTTGTGTCGGTTAACTTATTAAAAGCGATGCAATATACAATCAGCAGATTTTGGCGCCATGTAAAAATATAAATTCATCACTTGTATTTAACATTGATTCCAACGGTGTAGCCGAAATGCATCAGTTACGAAATTACACATGACGCATTAGATCAAATATGTCAATTCTAGGTATAACTGACGCAAAAAACCATCTTAAATGCGTCGGTTGCAATAATTAACCGACGTAAGAGGCCTTTTGCGTCGTTTATTTTTAGAATTGACGTAATTCAGTTGACGTTGTTGGTGTTTTTTCTACTAGTGTTGTATCTATGCGGTGGGCGCGCGATAACAAGGAAGATGAAGATGGTACTGGCGAACGAAGGACGGCGTAATAGAGGACGGCGAATGGCGGTCGAAAGGCGTGCGGCGTCTTGGGTACCAGCGTCGTGGGTAGTGCGAACGGAGGTTGGTGACGGAGAATTGTGAAGTGGAATGACGGAGTACTTAGGTTTTGATAATAAGAAATAAGAGTGAAATGAAATTCTAGCTTTACGTATGTTAGGAAGTTAGAGTACGTTGAAATAAAATGTTATTATTTTCATTTATGTCCCTTTAAAGAATCAAACAACCTCTTTGTCTATCATAGAGGTCGCTTCTCCTTCCAAACCGGTTTCTTAAGTAATAGAGGTCGTTTTGTTTGACCAACCGTCCTCTTTGTTGTACATAAGATCTCACTTTTCCATCAAAACCATCATAATTGATAAAAAAAATTCCCGCCAAATACCAAATGTACCTAGAGGACGGTTCCGTGTGTAACCGTCATCTTATAAGCGTCATGGAAGGCTAGAATTGTAGTAGTGCTAGCAGGCAAAATGCGGGTGTCTACATCGGTTCTTTGAGTCTGGTTTGGAAATCGACTGCACTTGGTAACCAATAATTGTAATCATATCTTAAGGGAGCATTGTACAGAACATGATATTGTACAGAGATGAAATTTGGTCGTCAGGCAGTTATTCTTTATCTGTGAACTGACCCTGCTCTTCTAGAAACCCTAATAATTTGCTGGTTATATTTCTTTGCTCAGATAAGTCTTGGAATTTTTAAGAAAGATGAAAACACAGAATTTTCAGTGTTAGTAGATCGTGCTGTTGGAGGGTCTAGCATAATGAATGGTGATGTAGAATTAATGCTTCATAGGTATTCTCTCGAGTTACCGTTCTCTAAAACTACTGTATCTTAGTCAACCTAGTTGCATTGACTAACATCAGAGGTGTATTGTGGAAAATATCTTTGCCACAATTTTTGTTACCAGGAGGCTACTCCGTGATGATGCTAGAGGCGTTGGCGAGGTACTGAATGAAACACTTTGCAGTCAAGATTAGTGTAAAGGCTTGATGGTAAGCTATGTTCTACTTCTGTAGATCCATGTTTATGTTCATCAACTTGTGTCTCTCCACTGTTTGATGCTAACTTTATAAAATACACCTTTGTCCGTAGATGATGTCAATCACTGTTGAGTGTCGACTCAATTACACGTGATATGATGCTTCATAATTTAATATTACTCTACCACAGAGTATATAGCAGCTAGACAACAAAAGGGTTAGGAGTGTATAGCAGCTAGACCTCTGGGATATGCTATACTGGGAAAAACTTCTCCCAGCTACTAACATATTTTGCTCAATTTCTTCTCTTTTTTCATTATTTGGGAAATTTGTCTAATTCTTTGAAAATTCACACTCAGTACTTTGGGTTTAGAGCATTTCACATTCCACTTATGATCACGGGATACTGTAAGTTCAATTTCACACTCTTTACCATTCAGTTTCGATGTAAACTGTGACTTATTTTCTGTCATCTTATATAACTTTTTTACATCATGTCAATTTGTATGTACCTCGAGATAAGTAGGATCCTATTTAGAAGGGAGCAACAGTTAAACTAATGCAGACTGCATTTTGAGGCAAATCAGGATGGAATGGGAACCAGACTGTATTTAACTTGGTTCGGGTTCAATTTCAGTAACTTCAGGTTGCATCTTAGACTTTTAATGGGTTACGGGTGATACAAGTTCAGGATTCACTTTAGTTCCGCTGTATTTTATTGTAAATGCAGGCCACATTTTCGCATCACGTGAATAGCTTCATATCAGTTTGTGTAAAAAAAATAGGGTTGCGTTCAAATGCATTTTGACCCAAAAAAATGGTTATGTTATTCTTCAATCGAGTTGTATTTTCATGTTAATGTTGGATGCATTTCTTTCTTCAACCAGGTTGCGTAATACTGAATTAATCATGTTCACAAGCTGTGCGTTTATGTCGATGCGAATGTTGCAATTCCTACATGCTTCGGTTTGTTTCTAGCCATAAATCGAATGCCCATTTTTTCCAGCTTTATTGTGAGAACCAGGTTGCATATCTATGCGCGAATCAGGTCGCACTAGTAGAGTACAAGTCTGAAATGCGAATGCATCTAGAACCTACACATGAGCTACGATTTACCTCAAGTTAAAGCAAGTTGTAATCTAGAGCCTACACATGAGCATCAGTTTGTAGCTCTAATTCGAGTATATTTTAGTATTTGTATGAAGAGGTTGGTTTGACCGTTTGAGCTAGGTTACTCAGATTCTTCATAATACATTGAATTTGTGTATGAAACTCAGAAAAATGAATACATTTTATGAAATAGATGTGTCCTACACTGAAACATTCTCGTGAGAGGTATTTCTGATCGAGTCTAAGTGACAATGAGGGCAACAATCATACTGTCATGTATGATTTCTGTAATGAAATCTATGAAGCATCACAAGTGCAATCATCAAGAGCCGAAGGTTTCGTCTTCAATGAAACTGAGGAGAGCAGCAAAAAAGAATTTTTAATTTAGAATGTTTGAATGAATACCTTTATTTTTATTTTTTTGGATGACGATTTCAGATATTTGATTCATGTTAGTCGATCCCAACTCTTTTTGAAATTAAGCCTCTGATTTCGTTGTTTGAATTCATACATTTCACGACTGTTGCAAAGTGGCAGCTGGCTGTAACATATTCTTGGTTGTAATTACAGGGTCGCAAAGTTGTTATTGAAAGGGAACATAAAAGTCCCCAGGTTACTAAGGACGGTGTCACAGTTGCGGAAAGTATCAAGTTCAATGACAGGACTAAGAATCTCGGTGCTGCTTTTATATTTAAATTCTTAAATATGTTAAAACCTCTCACTATACCATGATCGACGCAGTTTCGAATCTTGTATCTGAGATGTTGTTTGTATACTTTAGGTACAACTTGTGCCACAGTCTTAACACAGGCAATTCTAGTGGAAGGATGCAAGTCTATAGCAACTAGTGTCAATGCAATGGACTTGCGCACTGGAATAAATATGGCAGTCGATGCTGTAGTAGCTAATCTGAAGAGCAGGGCTGTGATGATAAGCACGCTAGAGGAGATCACCCAGGTAAACGTACTTATTTGTGGGGTTGTTTGTAATACTACACTGTAGTGTAATTCACTGTTTGTATACGACAAGCTATTTATGGGAACATTGGTCCGTGAACTGATGATATTTGTTGTCAACAGGTGGCTATTATTTCTGCTAATGGCGAGCGTAAAATAGGTGAACTTATCGCTAGGGTGATAGAGAAAGTTGGCAAGGAAGGTGTTATTACTATTTCTGTAAGTTACTATTCAAATCTTTCAAATCTGTAACTAGTCCTGTCAGATTCCTTTGGGAAAGTTAATAAAAATTAATAAGCCGTTAATGATCAGGATGATAACACGTTGGATAACGAGATGGAAGTGGTGGAAGGCATGCAGCTTGCGAGGGGTTATATTTCTTCTTATTTCATTACTGACGAGATGACTTAGAAATGCGTAAGCAACCTTCAGTAGAAATATAAAATTATTTTCTTCCATTTCTGATTGATATTTATATTTCTCGACTTATCCCTTAAGAATCGCCTTGACAGGAACTGGAAAATTCGCTTGTGCTCGTCTATGAATAGAAAATTTCGAGTGCATATTCACTTATCAGATCATTGGAGTTGTCTATTCAGGTTATTTCTTTCCCATGTCGTCCGACTTAAATATTTAGAATAGTTTGTGGCCAATCTTCTCGTATACTTACACATATGTTGAAATGGGTTCTCAACAAACAAGTAGGCCTTTATTGATAGTGCCAATATGGCGAAGACAATCTTGCATAGCATGCCTGATCCGCAGGCATTTTATTTCTCTAATATGCCTCAATATTTTCCACCTATTTATGGTTCATTATATAGTCTATTCAGTATTCCCTATCATACTTTTTTTACCATTGCAGGACGTTCTATAATACAAAAAGTGAGATGGTGGAATTGATGGATGACAAAATTGGCTCACTTTTTTGAACTTGGACATTTTAAATTGAATGTTTTTTCGGACGAAGACACGTACCCTTTTAAATAATAGTTGTATAGAATTTTTTTATTGCTACTTTGGATTGCCAAATACTCGTATATGATTGGATGGAGATTATTCTTGGTGTTCGTCTTATGAAACTTTACTTGATTGAGAAATGTATGTTTGGAGATTATTCTAATTAAGTGTTTGTTTTATGAACCTTTGTTAATTTGATTTGTATGTAGTTATTGTTATACGGAGTAATTATTAACAATAAGGTCAGCTCGATCTGCAATAGCAAGGATTAGTCAGATGTTGGATCGAAATATATTACTAATATATTATTTGTATAAAGATTCTGGACGCTTTTACGATGTCAAAGTGTCGATAAGTGATTTTTATATTACTATTTCTCGACTCTTTAAACAGTAGAAAGTCCTGCGCTTGGAAAAATATTTGGTCGGGAAAAAAAATTGCGACATAGAAAAGCGTCGAGGTTGCATTTTTTATGGTACATGTGGTGACGCTTAAAGGCGTCATGAATAAAATATTCAACGCTTTAATGTGTCGAGAATGACAACACAAAAATGCGTCGAGAATTCCCGACGCCCAAAATCTCCACGCTTTCTGAAAGCGTCGAGAATTAAATTTATGACACTTTAAAGCGTCGAGAACCTACCTTTTAAGCGTCGAGAAATCAAGGGATTTGTAGTAGTGCTAGAAAGTAGCAGGAGATTTTCGCCAAGAGCACTCGATCGATTCCGCCTAATGACTCAATCGGGTGATCCCTCATAAGGATCTTATAAAGTTCTGTCGAGTTACACTTACGACACTAAGTAATACGTGCTAAATCAATCATGTATTCCTCTTCTAAAACCCACACATTATATCGTTTCCAATTTATCATCATCCAATTTCTTCACGACTTTGAGTGATGTCTCATACGACTAATCTTATATCGACGACTCATTAGTCGAGTTCAATATTTGATAAGTCGAGGCAATTCCATTTCACTAGGATAAGTCGGGACAAGACCCCGAGGCCCGAGGATCGAGCTAGCATCATGCTTCGGTACCGTGAGCTAATGCGTACTAAAGCCTTTAACTTGTCCTCCGGTCAATACACAACATAATGTGTAAATGATCGGAGTTCGTCCGATCATTTGATTTACCATTTCAGTTCACGTTTTCTATTTACGGCTCCGTTTATAGTTTACGTTTACCGTTGGAAATCTATTTATTATTATTCCGGGTTGTATTCCACCCGTTTAATTATTAATTTACTTTCAAGTTGTTTATTTCCGTTGCGTGGCATTTATCGCTTTTAGATGAACCCACATGCTAAAACAACTTCGACATATTTAAGATGCATAGCTCACAACTTCAACACGTATTTCACATGCGTAGCTCAAAACAATGTTTGCATATCATTTCATCGTCTTACTAACCCGCGTACACGAACACCGATCGATATCTTAGTAGAGGTCGCTAAGTGCGGGCGGGGTTAGGTGTCCTTTGTGGGCTTTCCAACACGTACCTTCACCCTTTAATCAGAACCTTCGGTTTTCGGATAACCGAAACCATTGGCGAACGAGAGTCATTCGATACACGATACTTGATAACTCGACATCGGTATCGTTATGCAAAGGGGTGACCCCCCACCAGCTCTAGTACTAAAGCGGACCGTGCTTTGTGCGTGATATGGCTAAGTATAGAGTGGGTTCGAAAGGGCCCGAACTACTACAATGTTTGGTGGCGTCTCCAACATCGATTATTATTTCAATCCGAGAACAATCTCACCACGAGATTCATTCGCTTACCCAAACTCGTGCGTGGCCACGTCAGGATGGACTTTGTCATGTCAATAATTTGGCGACTCCGCTGGGGATACCTGATGTACCACTTGTCATCGGGATTCTCATGGTGAGACTCGAAGAGAAATCGATCGGTTACTAAAGTGCGCATTTTCGTTCGATGGTTCATGCATAACCCAATTTTGCCCGGGCCGGTTACTTGTGACCAACGTCCCACTATACCGCGATGCATTCCTAAATGGGTGCGGTAAAGACATTTATGCCCGAACTCGTATGAGTTTCACGACATGTTCTAAGTCCAATTCGGCTTAGGAAGTCCGTCCTGAATTTACGAAAGAGCCATCGGTGCTGGTATAGACCCTATTTTGACCGACCGAGACTTAGTATAAAGCCTACATGCTGTCGTCATAATGCTTGCTTGACTACGTGCTACATTGTTTCCGTGTCATTTTTCGAAAAAAGCCGTTATTTCAGAATGCATCTTTTCAAAATATCCAGTTTTGAAAAACCAGAAATATTGCCGAAAATTAGACTTATGATTTTACTCAAAAGTATCCTATTTTAAACCGGCATGCTGCCCATTTCGGAACTCGCTTTTCAAAATGCCCAGTTTTCAAAAACTCAAAATGCTGCCGAAATTTAGACTTATGATTTAACTCAAAAGTATCCTATTTTTAGCCGGCATACTGCCCATTTCGAAGTTCAAAACAATTCGGTCCTGTCGGCATGCTGCGAATTTCAAAAGTCATGACCGTCCACGATTTTTTTTTTCAAGATTCAACCATCTTTCCAAAACCCTTCTTGTCCTAAGACCTACCGTCATCCGTGTGTCAGGTCTTTCATAGGTTCACCGAAGGTCTGTATCCTCAAAATTCTGTCGATTCTATATCACGGGTTTCTTTCCCATCCTAGTCCGCTTTATTCTAAAGGCATAACCAACCAACACGAGTCGTACACTCGTAAATGGAAGGTTCGTCTAAACAAACGAGTCCTAGCTAGAAAGTCCCACGCGATTTTTCCCTCTGACAGGACGGTCCCCACGACCTTTCCTGAGGGAGTCTCGACCATCTTTCAATCCGTTAGTTGAGTCATCCCAATTCAAGAATCCTTTAACTTAAGGATCTACCCTAATCCTAGGGCCATCCTTATATGAGTCAAGTCAAGGATCTCAAGCGTCGAAGCTCTGCCGATCTCACATCGCAAGTTTCTTCCCTTACCTCGTCTGCCTTTCCTCGAGGACGAGTCAACCTTTTACAACGCATAACCCTGTAGCTAAAGGTTTGTGATCCTTACATTTAAAGGTCACTCGTCTGACACTTGAGTCTTAACAAAACCTTCGATTTCACTTGGGGGCTATTCTCCGACGGAATGATTAATCACAGTCACTCTGAGAATATATTTGTCGTAGAAGAGTCTAACCCGAGTCAAACCGGAGTCGTCTTTCCTCCCGCTTTATCTTCTATGCCTTGGCGTGTTTGGGATCCGAAGCAACATTTATGATTACGTGGGTGTTCTCGCAGAGTATGACACCCACAACCGGGAATAGGGACTTGTTGGAAAACACCATCAATAAAATAAAGGCTTTGCTAAACACAATGGTTAGCAAGCAGACCTTGGTTAAGACCTAACTACAGGCCATAAGAACTGACCAAGAGGCCATGAATACTCGCTTAACTGTCATTGAACGGCAAGACCTCAATTTTTGGTTGGTGAATAATGGGCCATTTGCCAAACTGATCAGCACGGTGCGTAAGCTCGAAGAAAAATTCCATACCCTCCAAGGGAACAACATTCAAGTCAAAAACTCCCAGAACTATATACCAATCAGTGGGAAACCACCCACTTATCTCAACTTAGAAGGGTTACCGATATTCGAAGGGACGGAGGATCCATTACTACACCTCATGTAACATCTACTATTTTCCTAGCGCTTTTATCTTTCCTGTTATGATTTTGTCAAAACTCTATCACGTTTCGGCCTTCTATTTCATCATTTTTCCAAGCTTTATTTTTATTTTCGAGTCAAACAATAATTATTTTTATTTTAAAAGATTTTAATTCTATTAAACCTATTTGTTTGATTTTCATCGTAAACTATTTATTTTTCCGCGAGGAGTTATATTTCTCTACAAACTAACGTTTTAAGCTCGGATTTAAGTTATTTATTTTCCCACAAATGTCTAAATACGTTATATAATATTTCCAGCCAAGAAATATTTTTATTCATGCAAATTTAGCCTTTAAAGATTTTATTACGAAGTTTCGTAAATAATTATTTTCTAACGCGAGATTTACTCGAATTGCTTTGAAATGCATTTAATAATTTTACGATCCTTATTTTCACCAACCTACAACTATTTTTGGACTATCCTTGTCACCCTTTGACCGTGAACTTGTCACACAATCATCCCTTTACATTTTTCATTACACTTTGTTTTATAAAATGGATTAAGCTTTTTAGATATTTTGTTTTTCAACCTTTTATTCTAAGTGTTAATGATCAAACTTTTCAAGCTCCACCTTTTCATTTTGGCTGGCCAGCATCACTACTATTTGGCTTCATTTTGATCAAAATTCATTCATTATTTATGCTTAAGAAACCCTTTGTTTTCTTATCATTCATTTACAAAAAAATTAAACAAAAACAACACTCTTTTCCTCTTCATTTGACCATGTTATCCATCAGCCACTAGCTTTATTTTGTGCAAAATTCGAGTCTTGATCATCCTCTTTCTGTCTCTTAATTCATCCTTATTCGATCTTTATTCCATCTTCTTCGATATTGCATGATTTTATTTGGCTAATTGCAAGTATATAATTATAATTTTATTTTGACAAATATATGTATGTCACAAAAGTTGTTTTCCATAATTTTAAAATCGTAAAATTTTCATGTTTCTGTAATTTTATCGCTTTCACGAGATTAACTATTAAATTGTTATATTATTTTGTAAAATCGTAATATTCGGCCAAAACATGTAAAATATGAATACATTCTATAAAAATAATCTTTTTTGATAATTTTTGATAATTTTGTATTTTTCTGATATTTTAAGTATCGATTATTGAATTATTACCATTTTCGGACAAAAATGATTAAAATTCAATTTTTAGTTCTAGCACTTAAACATTTGTTTTTAAACTAATTTTGGCATCGACAACCTTTCTGATGAAAAAGAATTTTCACAATTGTTTCATAATTTTTCGGAATCGTTAAGTGGGTGAATTAATTAGTCACTTTAAATCTTCGTTTATCGTTAAAATCGTGTTTGTAATTTTTATCCTCAATTTTTGATTTTTGGTTTATTAAATTATTAGGAACGACAAGTTTTATTAAGAGAATCATTAATTGTGGAAACGGGTTTTAAAAGACGGTTTTACTGGAGTTTGTGAAATCTTTAAAAAAAAGATAGTTTCTGGAAAATCATAATTTTTAGGATTAATAATAATTTTTTGATATTAATACTTATATCGTTTTGTAATTACTTTTTTTATTAATCGTTATTGTCGAGATTAGACGATTAATAAGAAAACCCTTTAAAAACTGAGGTTACAGATTCTGGAAAGTTTATTTTTCTGGACAGAATGTAAAAAAATGAATTATTTTAGCTATTTTACTTAAATTTAGTACTATTTATCAATGTCTTTAAATGGTAGTATTGATTTTTGGACAAAATTACGATTTATCGTTAAAATTCTCCGTTTTAGCGAAATCAATGATTTTTCCAGCAATTTTGAAAATATTGAAATCTGAAAATTTAAGAGTTAAACCACAGCTTATCATATTCTAAATTTGTTTAAAGATTTAATGAAATAAAAGACATTAAACGATTTATTTTGACATGTGCCGTAAAATCCTATTTATGCTTGTTTTGTCGAAATTATTAATAATTAGGGAATTTTAGTTTTATAAATTTTGGAAACACTCTAATTAGTAGTATTAAAATGTTTAAAATGTTTTTAATCATTTTATAAACACTTGTATGATATTTTAATAATTTCATCAACCCAATTGTTCGCGTTTTAGAAATTAATATCGTCAAGGTCGAAAGTATTAGTTTTATAAATCTATATCGTTTACTAAAAATGTTTTATTAGTATGAACTAATATTTTCGACAATTTGATATAATGCTATTTTTGAAAAGTTTCAAAAAAAAGAAGGTTTCCGCTTTTAGAGCTTAATGATTATTTCTTTTATCTTCATATTATATGATTATATCTTTTGAATATCGTTAATGACATTGTTTTGGAGTTATGGAATAAGGAAAAGTGTGACGTTTATAGTAATATATTCTGGGGTTTACGTTTTCCCATCAACTGTAAGGTTGGTATGTCTATATGGGGCACATTGGTTGTCGAACCGAACATATATGGTGTTCGGGAGTGTGTGTACATTTTGAACTTAAACTCATGTCTCGCAGTGTAAGACGCCGTCGGGTTGAAACGAGTATTTATGGTGCTCAATAGGGGTGTGCATATTATCTTAAACTAGGGTCACGCATTTATAAGTCGTCGTCCTATTACGGTTGAGTTGCCTAGCTAGATTAAAGACTGAAGTCCGATATGTGTTAATACTGAAGTTCTCGAAGATAGTTTCAGTATTCCCTTGGTAAAAGTCTAGCCTTCGACACTGATTCTATCCATAACGTCATATTGAATATTTTTATTATTATCGATGCATTTTGGTTTGCAGTTTGGCAAATATTTGAAGTTTTCTTCTGAAATGTTGTTCTGATTTTATTGTTCCAATATTTTAAGTTTTCTCCGAATGCTTATTTTTATTATTACGTACCAATGTTTTCCATTTTTACTATTTTTCTATAATAGTAATTACAGTTTTTCAATCTTGTAATATGGCTAGGAGAACATCGTCGTTGCTCCTCACTTATTGTGGCTGTTATGTTTTTAACATGGCAGATATATGTGTTTCCCTTTGGGTGGGCTAGCGAGTAGTTACGGATCCTGCTTCGCTGATTAATAATTTGAACTATGGATTGTTATAAACCTTTTGATGGATTTTATTTTATTTTTATTTTGTAGCCAATTTTTTTATGGCTAATGTATTAACTTACCGTTTTTATTTAATCAAGACATAGTTACAGTGTGTTACAATCTCATATCTACACTGTTTCCGCCACTGTATTGTTCCCAACGCCTACACCTGAAATTAGGGAAATACCAGTAAATTATTTAAATAGTAAATAAAAATATTACTAGAAATGGGTATAAACAAATAAGGACTTACTTGTTAAGTTTTCGTGTTCCTGAAACTCAATGATTAGCATTGATTATTTGTTTTATATGACAAAGAAGATGATGAGAGGACAAGATGTTGACGTGATGCTACTCCGGATTGGGAAGAGACCTACATAGCATATTCTCAATGCCTGCTGACTTGTGTGGACAACTTGGTGCTCCAAGGAAGATATAAATGGCGACTTTCCAGCCCCAGTTCAGTTTTCTCAAGCTACAGGCCAAATGAGCAAGAGTAGATTCCAGTTCCATCACGATGCAGCAGACTCAAATGTGAAATTACTTTGGATCCGGATGGAGCGACCCAATACTAGTGTGCTCATTCCTCTACCAAAAGATGAAGAAATCCAGCGAGATTCCTTTGTGAACTCCGGATGCCCGAAGATTCTCCTCTAGTTTAAGATCTTAATTATCTAGGATCATTGATTCTTTTTTTTCATCTTTCACCCTCTACTTCTTCCAATTCATCTCTTATATATTCTTATATTCATTAGTATGGTGAGTCCTTGTCCTATTCTTCTAATTTACCATCTCCCTCTTGAGATTCTTCGGTTAGACCGAATTCTGTCTTAGTGAACCTTTTTGAAGTCAAAGATGTTTGAGGTTTAGTTAACCCCTTGTTACCTATGGTTTGATGATTGTAAGTTACATCAATTTTATCTAGTCTAGTAAGCTTTTTGAGGTTTAATTTGAATGGTATTAGATAATTAATGGAATTAGGATCGTGCCTTAAGTGTTTACCTTGGTTTATTGGTTACCAGATTATATGGAGTACTTAGAGTCGAATATGCTTTTGGATAGTAGGAATAGAGTATATTCTCTGTAATGGATACCTAACACCCAACCTAGACTGAGTTAAGCGTAAATAATAATATTACTTGGGATTCTTACCTAATGTTTATTTAATGGACTAGTTGTGGACTTTTGGGAACATAAATTACTCCCTCCGTTTTTTATGTTTCTTCCCGTATCTTTTTGGGCCGTTTTTTGGTTTCTTCTCATTTCCAATGTTTCCTTTTTTGTTCATCTTATTTTAGCTTTTAGTTCTCATTGAATTCATCCCATTGGATACAAGTCATTTCATATGGCCCACATTCATTACTTTACAATATTTTAACAACTTTCTTAATCTAAGTGCAAAAAGAAATGAGAAGAAACTTAAAAAACGGAGGGAGTATTATTTATGATTTTATTTTATTTTGATAAAATGTGATTAAATATATAAAAAAAATAGAGATTTACAAAGTACATACCAAAGGTATCGTAACAAGGATAAGATAAGATCCTCCCCTACAAACTCAACTGACAGAAATTCATTACTCCAATCATCTAATCAAGTCTACCAGCCCAAAGAAAGACCAGGCATCATAGCCTTAATCCTAATTTTCACGTCTGTCCTAATTCTCGCAGCAACATACTCCGGTCTAATAATCGTCCCATTTATTCTCGCATTATTCCGTTGTGTCCAAATATAATAATAGCAAGCAGCAAGCATGACTACGTTAGTCTTCCATTCAATTCCATCTTTAGCATTTCCAATCAGGTCGCTCAATTCTTTGACACGTCCACATCGATCTTCAATGCATCCCAAGACCTTCCTGCTAAATATACACGACATGAACATATGGTCTATAGTTTCAGGGTAGTCCTGACATAGCCAACATCTGTCAGTCTTAGTGCATCCAAAGCTATGAAGGCGTACCATGGTGTTCATTTCTCCCATCCGAGCCATCCACATAATGACCGAGTGTTTGGGGATGATCCAGTTGGACCAGACCACATCAGCCCAATCCTTAGGTGGGTGTTTAGCTGATGGGAGGGATTTGCCGTGGATCCCGCCACCAAATAATAACCAACTATTCCTAACTGGGTAGATAGGGCAAGTCGGGTCGATATCCTCAGGGACGGGGTGTCGGACTAAGGTGTGCTACGATTCTAGACTAGGTCAGAGACAAGCTAAACTAGGGTGATGGCTATAGACTATCCTAGGTCTAAAACACGAAAAAGGAAGACAAAACAAGCAACTAATGACTAATGGAAGCAAATAAATCAACAAGAAGGAAAACTAGGGCTAGGTCGGGTTCATGGATGTCAAGGAGATCAAAAGAGGAAAAACGGGGTTACTAGCATGCTTACGTAGCCTGGGTTCCGATCGGGCTCTCACTACTTAAACGACCTAGGGGTCATCCTCACCACGCTCTCGCTACTAATGAGGAAACAAAACCAACCAAACAAACAAACACATACAAGAGAAGAGGCAAGAAAAACAAGGATTGATCGTCTCTAGTCTCACAAGCATTTCATCGAGCATGTAGAGTGCAAGGCAATTAGTAATCAACAAGAACAACATCTAGTACCACCCATCTCACCCTAATCATCCCTAATCACACTCAAACTCCCCTACTAACCCTAGGGGATGACTACTCACACATATCTAAACTAAAACAAGCACAAACAAGAGAAACAATCACAAGAACAAAAAAACATTCATAATGAAGAACAAGTATGAACAACAAACATAAACAAAGATGAAAACTTGAATAACAATAAAGATTAAGAGAAAAGAGTAGAGAAGGATTATACCAAACTACAAAGGATGAAAAGATGAGAACTTGTATATAAAAAAACACCCAAAACCTCCACCAATGTTGTCAAGATTGGATGGATTCTTCAAGAGATCCCTTAATACAAGATTAGCTAACTAGATTAAAGACTAATTAAGTACTAATCTACACTAATCTAGGCTAATCTAACCTAAAGTAGTCAAGGGTTTAGTGGGTAATGTCTAACATAACATAAGATAGTGTAACAATACAAGGGGGGGGGGGGGGGTATTTATAGGGTTACAATGCAAAGGAGAAAAAAAGAAGTGACGTGGGGCTACAGGTGGCCAATCTCGGGCGAGAAGAGATGGTCTCGGTCGAGATGGGACCCATCTCGGTCAAGATGAGATGATCTTGGTCGAGATTACTGGTCAGTGGCCTGTCTTCGCTTGTACTCTTCATCACGGTCGAGATGGTGCATACCACCGGGCGGTGTTATGCTCTTCCCAGTCGGGATGATGTCGGTCCCGATCAGAATGGGGTGGTTCCGACCGGGAAGGTGGTGATCCCTGCCGGGATCAAGCTCCAGTAGCTGTCTTCTTCTTTGCTCCTCATCCCGGTCAAGATGGGGTCCTTCTCGACCGGGATAGGTCTTGTAGGCTTCAAATATGATCCTATAGGTCCCTCCTTGCTCTTGTTAGGCTTCTCCACGATTCTTGGTGCTCGAAAATGGGTCCCGAGGGCTCGGGAATGGGTCCCAAGGGCTCGGGATCGAGTCTAAGCCACCGGGTGATCGTCGCTTCTCCTCGTTGGCTCCAAATGTGTCTGAAACGAGTCGGATCGTTCCATATCTCCAATATTGGTCCTAGGAACCTAACACAAGCTAGAATAAGTGTAAGTAACCTTGAAAACCGCTCCGAAGAGCGATTCCACAAGAGCAACCGGGACCAAACACAAAGAATAAGCAGTACATACCACACTTATCAACTCCCCCACACTTAACCCTTACTCGCCCTCGAGTAAGCACGAACTAACTACTAGACTAATAAAATACTAAAATACTAGCCGAGTGGGTATTAGCGCACCCTACGCCCTTTCAACTAACGCGAGAACACTTAGAGGACAAGTGCTCTCCGCAAGGCAAGTGATGTGTTGCGACAAAACTGTGGATACAACCGAAGACGAAAACACACAAATGAACAATCACACAAACAAACTAACAATCGGTTGCAACCAAGACAAAACAAATACCGCTTCCCTCTACAAAGCGGTGAAAGAAACACTGGTTAAGGACTCAAGGCAAGTGACAATGTTCCCAAACTAATAACACAAATCAATACGGACAAAACCCTAAGAGTATGACAACAAAGCAATAAAAAAGTTGATAACTTACCTAGGTTCCTCCTAACCTTCTAAGAACGTACTACGGGACGATAGGCGGGATGGAAAAAGGATGAACCACGAAGTTAGTCGACACTGTAGGTAAGTGAAGCCCCGCCTCCTTTTGCGATAAGCCAAGATGATCGTCCCATGTCCAAAAATTGTCCAACTAGTCCAAGTAAAAATGTGGATAAGGTTGCAAAATGAGGGAAAACCGACTATTTAGCGCTATCATCCTTCCTAGGGATTCGGTCCTTTGGTAGGCTCTTCACGGTAATAGTCGGCAAAAGGCTTATTTTGAGGGGTGAGAATTCTTTTTGTGAGATTATTTTCTTTGGCATCTTTCTTTTGCATTTCGCTTTTGAGTTTCTATGCCATTTCTTCTTCTTCTTTTGTATTTTGTTTTTCATTTGTTGTGCCTTTTTTTCTTTTTCTTTTCTTTCTTTCTTTTTCTTTATTTTTCTTGGTTTGCCCTTTTGGATAAATCATGTATTGTAGGCATTTCTTGCAACCAAGTGAGAACTTAGACCATTTGCAACTTATTTGTGGAAGTGTGTAGGAGGTAGGGAAATGGGTGAGTCGGGACGACGTCTTCCCTTCAAACCCACAAAAAGGGGGAAGACTTGGACTAATCAAACAATTTCGAACATGGTCACCTAAGAGACGAGACGAGGGAACCAAGACCTTTTCACTCCATGGGTGGTCATAATGGTCAAAATGCAAATCCCGTAGTAAATTTCTATTAGACTAGGTGGACTCAAGGTAAGAAACCAACAAAACTATTGATTTAAGGTCATTCTACTAGACTAAAGTCCAATACTCGATTCACATCACTAGAAAGGGAGAGTAAACACTTGCGCACTAGCCTCAAAACCGGGTTTTCGAAAACCTTTTATTACACACTAGACACAACTTAACAAGATAAAACAAAGACACAAGAAAACGAAAGGAAAAGAGACAATCACAACAAAACAAAACAAAACAAAACAAGAGAAAAGAGAACAAACACACAAAGAAGATAAACACCACCCCGAAACTTCCAAACGGCCACCACATCAACCACAAAATTCACAAAGCTCCACCCGAGCACACACCAACAAAAAATCTCCTCCAAACTCCACAAAAAGGGAAAAAGGAGAAAGAAATGAATGGGTATTACCGGATGTCTTGAGCCTTTCGAAACTTGCGGACGATCGCGCAACCTACAAAGAAAAAGGGAGGCAAAACGCACACAACACAACAAATATACGACACAAGGAAAGGACACAAAAGGAAATCTTTTTGGCTTTTTATGAAAATTTTCAAATTTTTAAGGATTTTTATGATTTTTTCGAAAAAACTACGAAAATAAAACTAAACTAGCCTAAGATATCGCTCCCCCACACTTAAACCGAGAAATGTCCTCATGCTCAATCGGAAGTGTGTGCGGAGACACTAAAAAGAAAAGAAAAATGGAAAAGAAAGCTAAAAATCAAAAATGAAAGTGAAGAAAGGGTCGAATGTGTCCGGCCGGGGTGTAATCAAGTCACCAAGGGCCGAGACAAGAAAATATATGGATGGGGGAAGAAATAAAAAGAAGAAAATAAAAGGAAATGGGAGGGGAGGGCTAGGTGTAATCAAGTCACCTAGCTCGGATTTCGCCTAAATCCGATTAAATTAAACCAAAAGAAAATAAAAACAAGGAAAAAGTGAAAGAACTTGTTAAATTGGATTTTTCAAATGACTCTCAATGTAATCACGTCATCGAGAATCGGAAGCAATGACCAGTAAGGCCCCGAGGGCCACCAAGACGCCAAATACATAAAAGGGAAAGGGGATACGAAGAAAGACTAAGCAACAAAAGACGGAAAAGAAGGAGAGTCGCCTTACCAAACGGTTAGCAACTCAATCAACTTCATTGTCTCAATGATCGTTATCGGCACCTTGCTTGTCTTCATCATCATTATTCCCCTTCCTCAATGTAGTCTCAAGTATCGGGCTTGTATAGGTGTAATGAGGGTGGGATTTGAGGTTAAACTCAGTGCAAAGTGATGAAAAAGGTGTACATATGAAGTGTAAGGGTGAGATGATAGAGGCAAGGGTGAGTAGGGAGGTTGGGAGGGGGTATAAAGTGGTGGGATGGGGCTTAAATGAAGAAACCAAGGCAAAGGGGGCTACAGGAGCTCTTCCCGGTCGGGAGCAAGTTCATCCCGGTCGGGAGAAAGCTCATCCCGGTCGGGAAGCACTGTCAGTAGCTCCATATTTCGTGCACACTTCATCCCGGTCGGGATGAAACCCTTCCCGGTCGGGATGAAACCCTTCCCGGTCGAGATGAAACCCTTCCCGGTCGGGATTACTTTTCTAGTACTTCATTTCTCTTGAAAGCTCCACCCACATGTCAACTAATACATCGGGATTTAGAATCCCGTCCCCAAAAGCATGTACCAAGCTAAAAAACCGACTTCCTCCACCAAGCCTTGAAGCTTCTATCATCAATACCCCTCTCTTTCATCTTCACTTCAAATCTATCAAGTAAGCTCAATAAAGACATCAAAGATCCCTCCCTCACATCACTCAAGAAAATTCCAAATTACAAGAATTCCACAAAAACTAAAAGTCCCAGAAACCAAACTATCCAAACAAACATATACTAATACACAAGCTCAAAAGAAAAGGAAAAAGATATTTACAGTAAGATACTCTCACCATCTACGCCTCCATAGCCATCAAGAGCTCGGAGGAGTAAATCAAATGCCCTAGCAACATCTTCATTAACGCTCATGTGGCCGATCCTAGCCATCAATAAAAGTTTCCAAGTCGGAGTCAAGAAGCAATCATCTAATCCACTACGCTCGGGTTTCTTGTGATCTTCTGGGTCTTCCGAACCAACATAGCAACGACTCTTATGACCATCCGGTAGGTATAGTGGTCTAGAGTCAAGCTTGGCATTATGAGTTCGGAGATCACACCCAAAGGGGGTTGCTTCTTCTACGGGGTCAAGAATAGAATTCTTTTCCACCGCCCGACAAGGATCCACTTCATCAACCGTCTAACAAGACAAGGGACTTGAAATCGAGTGCGATAAAGGAGTGGAAGGCATCAAGTTTTCTTCATTGGAGGCTTTGAGAAGACCTCATCATCATTCTTACTAGAGTTCTCACCATGAAGAAACTCAAGGCCTTTGATGGTGGCCTCAATTTCTTCGACGGTTTGGTCTAGCATAGCATCTCCAAATACCCTAATAGGCTCCTCCAATTTCCCATTCAAGGCAAGTTCTAAGGCATCTATCTCTTCTTCCCAAGTATTACCTTCCTTTTCACTCACCTTTTCAAGTTGGCCTAGAGGAGTCTTGTCTTCACTTGGCTTTGGATTGTCAAGATCCGGTTCATCACGAAGAAAATCGTACAAATCCAATTTGATAGCCAATACATTGGGTCCCGAAGAGTTACCTTGAGAATCATGTTCAATTCCCTCCTCATTGTCGACCCTTGAAGCTTCAACTTCCTCCATTCTTCCCATATCTTCACCATCCAAGCAACACTCAACAATGATCTCTTGATTGACCCTCTCTTCTTCATTCGTGGCTTCAAAATCGGGTTGATTTCCCTGAGGAGACAACCGACCTTCTTGCCCAAATGAACCTTCCTCAACGAATTTTGGAGCTCGAGTGGCCAACATCGTGAAACGAGCCATGAGTGCATTGATTCGAGCATCTTGCACCTCTATTTGGGCCTTGAACTTCTCTTTATCCCTTTGCATTTGAATCATCATCTCATATTGACTCTTTTTCAATTGAACCATCATCTCTTGTTGAGTCTTTTGCAATTGAATCATCATTTGACAAGTCTCAAAGTTGGGGATTTTTGGTTGTGGGTTGTGTGAGGGTATTTGGTAGTTGTTAGGATGTTGGAATGATCCGTGACAACTTTCATGGTAATCATATGGAGAGGGTTCATAAGATTGGTATGGTTGGTAAAGTTGTGGGTCTTGGCAATTAGCCCCATGATTGTCCCATGATGATTGATGGTAGCTTGGATGCCACATTGTCGTAACGTTGCCTTGATACATTGGATGAACTAGAAGCATTTGAGCAAACGTTGGTAGCCTAGTGCTTTTTAGGCACTAGGATGAGAGAATAGCACACAAGAAGTACAACGGAGATACACAAGGAGAAGAATACACAAAAATCAAGAACAAAGTCTAAAACTAAGCACACAAAAGTCTAAACTACGTCGTCCCTGGCAACGTCGCCAATTTGACGGGAGGGATTTGCCGTGGATCCCGCCACCAAATAATAACCAACTACTTCTAACTGGGTAGATAGGGCAAGTCGGTTCGATATCCTCTGGGACGGGGTGTCGGAATAAGGTGTGCTACGATTCTAGACTAGGTCCGAGACAAGCTAAACTAGGGTGATGGCTATAGACTATCCTAGGTCTAAAACACTAAAAAGGAAGACAAAACAAGCAACTAATGACTATTTTTATTAATCGTTATTGTCGAGATTAGACGATTAATGAAAAAATCTATTAAGAACCAAGTTTACAGATTATGGAAAATTTATTTTTCTGGACAGAATGTCCAAAAATGTATTTTAGCTATTTTACATAATTTTAGTACTATTTATCGAAGTCTTTAAATGGTTGTATTGATTTTTGGACAAAATTACGATTTATCGTTAAAATGCTCCGTTTCAGCTAAATGAATGATTTTTCCAACAATTTTGAAAATATTGGAATCTGAAAATTTAAGAGTTAAATCACCCCTTATCATATTCTAAATTTTCTAAAGGTTTAATGAAATAAAAGACGTTAAACGATTTGTTTTGGCATTTGTCGTAAAATCCTATTTATGCTTGTTTTGTCGAAATTATTAATAATTAGATAATTTTAGTTTTATAAATTTTGGAAACACCCTAATTAGTGGTATTAAAATTTTTAAGACATTTTTAATCATTTTACAAACACTTGTATGATATTTTAATAATTTCATAAACCCAAGTGTTCTCGTTTTAGAAATTAATATCGTTAAGGACGAAAGTATTAGTTTTATATATCTATATCGTTTACTAAAAATGTTTTATTAGTATGAACAAATATTTTCAATAATTTGATACAATGCTATTTTTGTAAAGTTTCTAAAAATAGAAGTTTCCTAAAGTAGAAAGTTTCATCTTTTAGAACATAATGGTTATTCCTTTTATCTTCATATTATTTATGATGATTGTATCTTTTGATTATCGATAATGACTTTGTTTTGGAGTTATCGATTCTATAGTAATATATTCTGGGGTTTACGTTTTTGCCATCAACTGTAAGGCTGGTGTGTTTGTATGGGGCACATTGGTTGTTGAACCGAACATATATGGTGTTCGGGAGTGTGTGTATATTTTGAACTTAGACTCGTGCCTCACAGTGTAAGACGCCGTCAGGTTGAACTGAGTATTTATGGTGCTCAGAAGCGGTGTGCATATTATCTTAAACAAAGGTCATACATTTATAAGTTGCCGTCCTATTATGGTTGAGTTGCCTAGATTAAAGATTGAAGTCCGATATGTGTTAAGACTGAAGTTCTCGAAGCTAGTTTTAGTATTCTCCTAGTGAAAGTCTAGCCTTCGACAGTGATTATATCCATAACGCCATTTTGAATATTTTAATTATTATCGATACATTTTGGTTTGCAGGTTGGCAAATATTTGAAATTTTCTTCTGAAAACTTGTTCTGATTTTATTGTTTCAATATTTTAAGTCTTCTCCGAAAGCTTATTTTTATTATGACGTATCAATATTTTTTTTCCTTTTTACTATTTTTCTATAATAGTAATTACAGTTTTTAAATCTTGTAATATGGCTGGGAGAACGTCGTCGTTGCTCCTCACAGATTGTGGCTGTTACGTTTTTAACATGGCAGGTATATGTGTTTCCTTTCGGGTGGGCTCGCGAGTAGTTACGGATCCTGTTTCGCTGATTAATAATTTGAACTATGGATTGTTATAACCCTTTTGATGGATTTTATTTTATTTTTATTTTGTAGCCATTTTTGTTTTATGGATTATATATTGACTTACCGTTTTTATGTAATCAAGACATAATTATAGTGTGTTACAATTCCATATCTACAGTGTTTCCGCCACAATAAACGCCCCTCCAATAAGACTGACCAGTCCCTACCTTAGGCGTTAGTCTGACAAAAAAAAAACATCGTTGTTCTATACGCTCAACGCTAGGAAGCACCTAACTCGGGATGATGTTTCCACCAAACTTGCTCGGAATTATGCTAATAATCCTGAGATCCAAACCACCATGTTTATTGTAGAGTACTCAACCGCGAGTTTTCACTCACATAAACATCAGCTATGCTTACACCTTACAAAGGCTTAGCTCTAAAGGCCTAATCCAACTGATAGGCCCAACCTCAGATCCACCCACAAATGGACGCCACAGATCCGGGAATTCCCATGCTTATTGACAACACCATAGGGGGGATAGTCGTGAAAAAAAGGTTGGACAAAAAAATCAAAAGTCCAAGGAAAAAGCAAAAGGCCAAAATAAAAGAGCTCGCCATGATCAAAAAAACCTCTCAACATCCCTCGACCAGATACGGTCATTCTCTCAACTAGATTACGATCAATCTCTTGGTCAGGGTACGGTCAACTCAAATGTAGAATCCCATGACCGGGGTTAAGAGGTCAATAAAAAAAATTCAAAAATCCATGACCGTTGTTAGCGGTTAACTCAAGTTAATGTCCCTTCACCGGGGTACGGTCAATTCAAAAATAATTAACGCCCATACCATCAAATAAAGGAGAAACAATCAGGCTTGTCAGCTAACACCACATCTAAGCTTTCCCACATTACAACCCTCAAGACCCTCTCGAGATCTAAGCTAAGAGACAGTCCGAGATTTTGAGGATTCAAGCTTCATAGGATACCCCCTAACCATTAGGGCCAGACATGGAAACCAGATCCCGCATTGTCAATCTTACCCCAATCAAAGTTCGAGTCATTTTTACTCAACTTCCCCTTTTCTTACCACATTACAATACCATACCCTCGAAGCTTTAGCTCCACAAAATCAAGCTCTAGATTTCAAATCATCAAAGCCACTTACTGCCTGGCTCCACATTTCCAAAAACATCCAAACCAGTTACCAGCCCAAAACACGAGAACTTAACTTGCAGTCGGCATAGAACATGCGCAAATAGTTCACACCACCTCCGGGGGCTACCCCGGATAACAATCACAGTCACAGGATCAACATCCTAACTCTTCTAACCCTTTGATCGAGACATCATTGGGAATGCACCTAGCTTACACCGTCAATATGGATATTTACACACAAAGCCCTATACTAATAATTTAGGCACAATAACATATTTTTCAATCTCCTGAACTACAACTTGGTTTGATTTCACTACACGTGAATACGTAGGCAGCCTTTCGACAAGGGCACAACCACCCACATTGACACACATTCAAAAAGCACTGTCATTCCTATCACGACACTGTCATGTTCTCATCAGTTAGCTTTGTCGTTCTGGGGGCTTCTCTTGAGTAGAATTTCTCCATCCACTCACAAAGTTCTAAAGACTATAAAAAATCTAGCCACCTTTCTATAGTGTGTCCTGTTACTCGGCTTAGTCAAAGACGAGAATCTTTCAGGGACTCGAAGCGACACCCAATTTGGGTAGGTATCCCAAAACCAAGAATTCCAAAGAGCACTAGACTACAACATTGCTACTGCTAAGTCCTATCATGCAGAAACAATCTCATTACAGACTACTGCAATCCCCCTATAACATATCATTCATATTTTGAGGACTCGACCGTGTTGCCACTCGCCTAGGCTATGGAATATCGCAACTTAATAGTCTTGTCATCTTAGGTGGCCCATCCCCTACCGAGTCACGGTCCAGCCCTTCCAGAGTCCAAGTCGTGTCTGTCAGCTCGTCCTGTCGCGTCCAGAGTCGAGTCTGTCGGTATGCCTCTTTCTTCAAATTCTTACTTTGAAATTTCCAAAACTTAGCCATTTGAAAAAAAATCCTTTTCGACAAGGTCAAAAAGCTTTGGTTTATTAAACTACAAATATTTTTCTAAGCCTTCAATTTTGAAAACCTAACTCCTAGCACGTCAACTGCTGTCACGAGTTAGATTTCAAAATCAAACAAAAATATTTTTCCCCAACGCAAGCTAGCCTATGGATGTTTAACTGCATTTCCTTTATGCTATCTTTTTTTCTGGTGAAAATGTGAGCTTTATTAATAAGAGCTAAGAAGATTTACAACCGTTATCACATTTACATACAAGAAAAATACCAAACTAAATGTTAACTCCCAGTTAGGTCTCAATTAGTTTGCTCAACTCCCTTCTTTCGTCGATCGTGGTGTGTGGTCGTTGGAGAATACTTTTAATTCTGGATTTCACAGTCTCCTTTATGTATTTGGCAACTTGTGTAGGTACTTGAACATACCCTCCATTCTTACTTCATTCCTCTTCAACCAAATCGTGTGGTGAAACGCATTGGTGATCATCGCTTGGACTCTCCCTCTAATTCCTACATCCGTTCTGTACTCAGAAGCTTCAATAAGATCAGAACCAAACAAACCAGCTAGCTGATCGCGTATCATACAGCTATATGCACATTCCTGCATGACATGCTGATACGTTTCCTCCTCATTCTCACAAATACAGCAATATATATCAGTGCAGCAGCCTATTTTACTTAATTTGGCCCTCGTGTTCAGTCCATTGTTTACCAAAATCCGTGACAAGACTGCATGTTTCGGTAGATTCCATTTACCCATACCATCTGATGCCATGTTACTTTTGAACTGGTACCACGCAGCCAGCAGTATCCATCTGCAATCGTATAGCTTTTTTGGGAAGCAATCCAAGTACCGTCAGCAGCAAACCCGTCTTTCAATCTGTCTTTTGTTTTACATATTTGTCTCCAAGTCCATGAACCATCCATGGGGGGACTATACTCGTGCCATTCCCACCCTTTGAGGAAGTTTTGCTCGACCCACTTAATCCAAAGTGTGTCTCTTTTCTCATACACCCAGGTGACTAATTTGCCCACCGCTGCAATGTTCCAATCCTCAGCCTTTTTTATACCAAGTCCCCCTTCCGTCTTAGTTCTTGTAACCTTGTCCCAGAAGACTAACGGAACTCGACCATAATCAGAATTGCCCTCCCAAAGATAATTCTTGCAGATTGTCTCGATCCTTTTAATAACACCTTTAGGGAGAATAAAGATGTTAGACTAGTAATTATGAAGTGTATTGAGAACAGAATTTATAAGGACAATCCTTCCCGCATAAGAAAGTTTTCTAGCTCCAAACCATTTAATTCTCTTGACCATCCTATCCGCCACCAAGGAGCATTCCGTCTTAGTGATCTTCCTGGACTTTATCGGGACCCCCAAGTAAGTAAATGGCAGTTCTCCTTCCGTAAAGCCTGTTGCACTTAGGATGTTATCCTTTTCATTCCTAGGCATACCATTAAATTAAATCGTCGATTTAGTTGCATTGAGCTTGAGCCCCGAAGTTTTGTTAAACGACGATAAAGTTCTCATAATCAGCATGATAGATTGAGTATCCCCTTTGCTAAACAACAAAAGATCATCAGCAAAAATTAAGTGGTTCAGCTTAAAATGCTTACACATTGGGTGGTATCTAAATGGCCATTTCTCCGTTGCGTAATCGAGTAGTCTGCTTAAATAATCCATACACAATGTGAAAAGCAATGGGGACTTTGGGTCCCCTTGTCTTAATCCCCTCTTTGCCTTGAAGTATCCAATTAAATTGCCATTTAAGCTTAAAGAAAACATGGGGGACATTATACAATTTATCAGCAATTGTCGGAATCGGGAAGGAAATTTGAGCATGGTGAATAATTCATCCACAAATGTCCATTCCACCGAGTCATACGCCTTTTGCAGGTCAATCTTAATCATACACCTCGGGGACGTATTCTTCCTTGCATATTGGTGGGCTATGTCTTGACAGATGAGGATGTTATCAATAATTGACCTTCCTTTTATGAAGGCACCTTGGCACTTAGAAATAATGTCAGGCAGAATTTGGGAGAGCCTATTTTTTTTTCGGTAAAAGGTAAGTGATATTATATCATAAAGAGAATTACAATCACGCATTACATTCAAATTCCTACCATACAGTCAAAAAGCTAAAATTAAATTGCTAATTTAACTTTCCAATCTAATCTGATCTTAGAAGGGATTCTACTAATTATATTTCTGAATCTCATACGAAGAATTGCCTGTAACTGCTGAACAATGTACTCAGGCCTACGTATACTCAATTCGCGCTCTATTCCCCCCTTGCCAAGAATAAAACCAGAGCCAGAATGCTTGCCTTAATTATCTGCTTCTCACACAACGATTTATATCGCCTTGTTCCTTGCCACAGTAACACATCCGTCCGAGGCAGTTGTTCGCCAATCCATACCTGTAATATTACTTATGATTTTCAAGATTACTTTGTAGATCATGTTACAGCACGCTAGGGACGAAATTGACTCACCTCCGAAGGCCTGTCACATTTGGGAATGAGCGTGAGAGTTGTAGCTTTAATTTGGTTTAGTATCTTTCCTTTCTGCACAATATCTCTCACAGCGTCACACATATCTTTACCAATAATATTCCAGGTCTTTTTGTAAAATCCGCTAGTATACACGTCTGGACCCGGGCCTTTTTCGTTAGGAATAGAAAAAACAACATCTTTAATCTCCTTATCAGTCACAGGGGCCTCCAGGGCAGCAACATGTTCTTCAGTGCAGCACACACCCTTAAGTATAACATCCTCCCGAACTCTGTCAGTCATCGAGCTACACCCCAACAGATGTTCGTAGTACTTCAGGAACACATCTTGAATGCCCTTTTGATCATTATACATCTTCCCATCTAGGCCTCTAATCTGGTAAACAGAATTTTGTTTGATTCGCTGCTGAACTGCTCTATGAAAATGGGCCGTATTGTCATCCCCATCCCTAATCCAGGTCGCCTTAGCCTTCTGCTTAAGGAAAGAATTCTGAGCGTCAAGTAATTATTTGTACTCCTTGTTAAGCATTCGTTCTTCCTCAATCAAATGGGTATTGGTATAATCAGATTGAATCAGCAGCTGTATCTTTTCCAACTCATTATTAGCCTTCAGAGTACGACTTTCAATCACCGAGAATGCTCTTTGATTCAGCTCCCTCAACATTGGTTTAAGTGACTTCAGTTTTTTTACAAATCTGAACATCTTTGTACCTTCAATCTGTGTTCGCTAGTGGTTCTCAATTAAAGGTAAAAACTCAGGATGAGCAGTCCACATATCAAAAAACTTAAAGCGCCTTTTCTTCTCAAATGCATTTGTACTCGAAATCATACAGGGATAGTGGTCAAACATCCCTTCAGGGAAGAAGTGGGCATGGTAATTGGGGAGATTTTGAATCCAATCCGCATTTACCAATGCTCTATCCAGACGACTGTAAATCCTATGGAACGGTTCCTGTTTATTGTTCAAGGTATAGTACACCCATGATCCCCATATATCCATCATATCACACATATTCAGACAATGATTAAAGTCGTCCATGTCCTCTTGCTTAGATTCCCCTCCCAATCTTTCTTCAGGAATCAGGACAGTATTAAAATCCCCGGTCATCAACCAAGGACCGTGGACATTAGGGGAGATGGTAATAAGCTGATCCCAAAGATCCTTCCTATCTTCTCCTCTATTAAAGGCATATATCATGGAGAGATCAAACCTAGAATTATCTCCTTTGTCAGTAACCTTCGCATGAATACATTGGGCCGTTGTCTGAGTAATCCAGACATCAAAGTGGGATGGCCTCCAAATAATCCAGATTCTCCCCCTAGGGTGTTGATGGCAATTAGTAGCTACACTCCACCAATTGCACATATTCTGAACAACACTTTGCATTTTATTTGATTTAATCTTTGTCTCTAGAATACCAAAAAGGCTCACATCTTTATTATTAACAAAACACCATATACTTTTTTGTTTATTGACATCGTTCATCCCCCTCACATTCCAAAATCCCATTTTGTATATCATTATATAATTGGATTTTGAGTAGGAATGGTTGTGCTTACATTATCACCTTTTTGCACATTTGAGCCCTGTATAATTGTGTCCATACCTCCATCTTTTGTCCCACCCGGTTGCCCCTCCTCCTGGGAATCGGAGTTGGTCTGCAGAGTAGGTCTTTTATTCAATGGTGGGAATTGCACGTCATCCATAACAGGAGTCACCTTCTGCTGACTTCGGGGTGGAATCTGTTTGCACTAGGCTGGTTAGGCTTTTGAGTTGGCTTCATTTTCCTCCTGCAATCATCAGAAGCATGTCCCAATCCCTTACAATGGGTACATTTTATTGGTCTCCACTCATATTCAATCCAAATTTTGTGGAGTTCACCTCGTTCATCCTTGAATTTAATTCTATCAGGCAGTTCCAAGCCAACTTTGATTTCCACTAAGACTCTTGCATATCCCAGCCTTTTCTTTTCTATGGTCGCTAGATCAGTCTTGATGTATTTCCCAGCTGACCCAGCCACAGTGGGAAGACATTTCCCCCAGAACTTAAGGGAAAGCTCGTGAATTCTGACCTAAGTAGGAATCATTTGCACATCCTCCTTCATCAGGTTCGTTTCTTGGTTCCAAGGTCGCATAATTAAGGGTTTATTATCGAACATGGGATATTCATCTAGCAAAACCTTCTCTTTTGCCTCTATGCTCTTGAACCGTACCAAAAAGATTCCATTTGGTAAGAAGGAAATATACACACTGAAGATAAGGAACAGGGTAAAGAGACTGAGACAACGCCAGTTGAGGAAGAAACAATCCTTCAATTCTCTGACGATGATGTTGAGGAAGAAATTAACTACTGGAAAAATGCTGTCTTTTCCTATGTATTAGGGGCAAATCCCCCATGGGAGGTAATCCAAGGGTATGTGAATAGAATATGGGGTAAGCTAGGTGTTGACAACATTTCCTTTATGCTATCTTGCTATCTGCTATATCCACTATTTCTGCTTGCGTATCTAACATTTCAGGTACCAGCCTTTACTCCCCAGCGGAAGACCCGAAGCGGTGTTTCTCCTAAAATGCTACATCCAAGATAGGATGTGTCTGCATACAGGTACACCTAGGACTTCGAAAGCAAGTCCCCACGGACCTCCTTTACTTCCCAGTGGAAAAGTAAAGGCAGTGTTTCTCCTAAAATGCAACATCCAAGATATGATGTGTCTGCATACATGTACACCCACGACTTCGAAGGCAAGTCCAACTCCCCATGGAGTTATCATCATCTAGACAAGTATGACCCTCTGCTTATGGCTGGCGAACCCTTCACGCAAGTCTAACGGACTTTAAAAGACCCGACTGGAAGGCCGCCAGGTTGTAATACTCGATTGACTTGGTGGCTACTCTGATTTTTGCCTTGTCCAAGCCACAGTCAGATTGGGGGCTCTGTAGACATCCGCATTTTCCCTGCTCGTGTCTGTAGCAGTCTCCAACAAAACACCCGATGATGATCGGACGTTAACATGCATCAATATGCTCAAATACGGGCTCAGAATCGATAGTATCTTACGTGGGCACTTATCGGAGTATAAATCTCTCAAAATTGACCTCAAATCCAGACTCAGTGGGTCGTTTCCAATAAAATAAAGCTAATTTGAGCCAAAACCGCCACCGGGGGCAAAACCGTCTTTTGCAACCGAGTCAAAATTCGGTGTCAAAGTCGAAACCCGAGAATGAAACAAGCCTTAATTGGATCCCCATACGTAATGAAAGCCAGTCAAAATAAATCAAATTCTTCCTTCTTAAGTTCCGGATTTCACTCTGGATTGACTAAGGGCACTCGATCGAGCGTCTGGGTCACTCGGTCGAGTGACCCACCCAAAATCAACCAGGACACCTTTTATTAAGGCACTCGATCGAGTCCATGAAGGAGCACTCGATCGAGTGACCTAAACCGGGTATCACCTCTATAAATCCCCGCCCCCTTACACACCATTCGAGGGATCCTTCTTTTCCACCATCTTTTACCACCTCTTTGCATCCTTCCATACCCTACTTCAAAACCGAGTCAAATCTCGTCAATCTCGAAAACTACTCCCTTCATTCGAAAAGAGTTCGGTGGTCCCAAACACAAAAACACACCCTAACTCATTCTACATACTCGAATCGCTCCCCGTGTCTACGATGATACTCCGTGAGCACGTTTTCCAACACAATTTACATGCAGCTTGAGGGTGTGCCAATCCCATTTATAATATCTAATTCTTGTTTATGTATTTGTATACTAACTATAATAACTATACTAACATTTTATTTATCGTTACTAACATTTACATTAACGCATCTAACCTTTTAATTATCGTTCCTAACACTACATCTAACATTTATTTACTGCCTTTTTACATTTCATACTAATACCGTGTATATTATCATACTACTAAACTATTTTCAAAATCGATTCGAGCAAACGTTCGATGATGCTAAAACGAGCGTCGTAGGCCTTAAAGGCCAAACTACGACGCCAAAATGCAAAGGACCTAATATTTCTGACGAAAAATCGAGTCTTCCGATCGAATACATTCGATAATTAATGTTGCCTAAAGTTCGTGTAACCCCCGAACATGCCGAACCGGAGATGGCACCCCATTATTTATGTGCGCCGCTCCAGGACCCTAAGGGTCAGGGCCCCTTATGGCGTGTTCCTGACCCGTCGGGTTATAACGCGATCGCAGTAATTCATTATCGAGTGTATTCGATATCATTTTCAAATGTCGCTCTAAATGATTGATATCGATTCCATAATCGAGTGTCGGGCATGAAGAGTCATCGAGGATCGAATTGATCGTCGTATGGTCCATAGGACCCGACAATGACATCGTGACACGGAGGGGTCTAGCATTCATGTTAGTTCGATCATTCTCGATTCCATAAACGTTGCTCCAAAATGTTTGATATCGATTCAATAATCGAGTGTCGGGCATGAAGAGCCATCGAGAATCGAACTAGTACAAAACCTAATGACATCGAACCGATCACCGTATGGTCCGTAAGACCCGACAATGACATCGTGACACAGAGGGGTCTGATACTTGTATTAGCTCGATCGCTTCTTGATTCAAATCATAATATCCAGTTGTTGAAAAGCACATGTCACCCGGTACAGGGGTCACTTACTAGTACAAAAAACACATTTGATTTGTGAAAAAGGTTACGGTTGCATATAATAAACGTAACCACAATATTCTATAGGAATAAGATTTATAAATGGCTACGGTTCTTTAAAAAAACCGTAGCCAGATATAAAATGTTTCGGTTGAGTTTATAAACCGTAGCCAAAAGTGGTTATAAAGGGTAACGGTTTTAATCAAGAACCATAACCAAATATAAAAGTCTATGGTTGAGTTTTTAACCGTAGCCAGAAGTGATTTTGAGTGGCAACAGTTGTAATTAAGGAGATGTAACCATTTATGTTAACATATAATAAAAAATAAATTGTATATAGAAAAAATTGACAATTTTATTATATCATCAGTTAATATATCCCTAAATTTCCTATAATAGATAACTGACCATAATTTCTTAATCATACCACAAAAAACCCTTAATTCATATATAGTTGACCTGTCGGAACTTGACTTGACCCAAATACTACTCGCTCGACCCCATTTTTTTTGGGCCATTGATCCAATTTTTTACATAAAAAGCGGAAAAAAATAGCATGCAAACTATTTCTGACCCGCATAACCCGACCTCTATTCGACCTGACCACATACGATCTGACCTATATTATAACCTGACCCGTTTCACAGGCCTATGTAATACCATAGTAAAAAAAAACTACGAATTTTCTTAATTCTCACCTATTTACTAATCACTACAGGGTATGTGTTGATATAATTCTCACCTATTTCCTAAATTCTACCAAGTCACCTAATAAAGTTACAGATGACATACGATAAAGTTGCATTTGCTCAAAGTTGATATGTAGCTATAACATTCAGCACTTTTATCACTTCAAGTGATAAAGTGTAATTTTAGACCTCATCCCGTGTAACTTTAAGCACTTTTCGTGTAACTTTAACACTAGAACTTGTGAACTTAAAATAGTAAGTGACCTTATGAGAACTCCATATATATATATAGAAGTAGGATCATTTACCCATCCCATCTTTTTGTACAATTTACCTTCATTTTGCAACCATTAGATCCAATTACATCAAGGGTCAAGATTAAATATTAAAATTAAGAAGTAAAGTGTCAAACACAACCCACCTTCAAACACAACTCACGCTCAAACCCAATACCCAAACTGAAACAAAAATCCCTAGATTCCAAATCCTCTCGCATCGCACTCCAGATTCACGAAAAACCATCAATATCGCGAGAAGAAATCGCCTCTCATCAATATCTACAAACAATCTTGCATCCAACTCGGGTATTTTAATCCTTAGTTTTATCAATTTTTTTGTATTTCAATTTTTTTCTATTGTTTGATCAATTTCAATCGTATTGTATTTTGTACTGTATGATTTCAGTTTATTTTGTCTATTGTAGTTTTTATTTTGTACTGTATTTTGTATTTCAATCGTATTATTTACGGTTTCAGTCTATTTCAGTTTTAGAATTTTTGTACTGTATGATTTTTTTTTTTCAATTTATTTACTATTGTTCAACTTAGTATTGTTCAAATTTTTTTCAATTCATTTAGTACTGCGTTTATCAGTCTACGTTATTCAATTTTTTTCAATTTATTAGTCTACGTTATCAGTCTGCGTTTTTTTTTCAATTTTTTTAACTTAGAATTTACTGCGTTTCAATATTAGGGTTTGATGGTCTTCATGTTAATTCGTTGAGTTTTTATGGTTTACTGAACTTGTTATTGCAATACTAGAATATGAACATTGAAATAACTACATATTATTTCATAGCATGAATTTCTTGTTTTGGTACATTATTATTACTATGAAATACCCAATTATTTTATTATGTTATTCTAGTTATTCTATATTATTGTTGCAGTTATTCTATATTATTCTTGAATTTATTTCATTATATTAGTTACTATGTTTTATAATCAGGGTTATTTTATGGTGTTTTTATAGTTATTCTATAGCACATATGTGATAATTGTACTTCAATATTTTTTGTACTATAACTAACTCCCTCTTTGTTGTTGTTTTTCAGTGAAGTTTCTTTTGCTGGATACATCTTCAATGATATGCAAGATGTTTCATCCCAATACAATAACGCGCGTTATTCATTACAATAATTGAGTTTCTACATTGGCTTAATAACTACGTAAAATCAGATAATATTATTTTAAAACTGATTATATTTGAGTGTCAGCCAAATATAACAACATTAGTTATTCATTACTATAACTGAGTTTCTACTTTAGAATAACCACGTAAAATTATATAACATTATTATAAATTTAATTATATTTGAATTCCATCTCAATACAATAACACGATTTATAATAACTGAGTTTCTACATTGGAATAACTACGTAACATCAGATAACATTATTCTATTATATTTGAGTTTCATCTCAATACAATAACACATGTTATTCAATACAATAACTGACTTTCTACATTGAAATCATTACGTATTTACATTGAAATAACCTGATAACATTATTTTCAGTAAACAATTGAGTTAACTATAAAATAACTACGTTTCTTCATTAAAATAATCTTGTTTGTACATCGAAATAATTATAAAAATATGAGTAAAAAATGCTTTGGGATTTAGAGAGTTTTAATCTCAGCTCTTGATCACGAGAGATCTAATGGCCACAATTAAGAGGTAAATTGTAGCAAATTTGACAAATGTACCAGATCCTGCCTCTCTCTATATATATATATCTTCGCTTCGTTCCGTTCAATTGTTAGTTTTGTCTTCCTTTTGCTTCGTTTGTTCCGTTCAATTATTAGTTCCTTTTAATTGTATGTATGTCTTACTTTTGTCGGAACATTGATAATTCAGTAACGTGTTACGTATATATGGTTAGTAATTGTCGGTAGTTTCAATTTGTTCCCTTTAAATTTGGAATTTCATAGTTGCTAACTCGAATATATTCAGTAATTTTGAATAAAGTAATCAAACAAAAACCCCACCCCTTACATGGTTTAACACCCTGCTTAATTTTAATTTTGGGTCAGCTCTATAGATCATATTAGGCTAACTTGAACGTCATACTAGCTCAGTTTCATCTGCAATCCCTATAATTTGAGTTGGGTCCATTGATTCGAACTCTACTATTTTAGCCCAAACAACATGACCTATACTAATTAAGCTTTGTAGAGAGGCTATAAACAATAGATTTATAATCATGTGATGTGTGATGTGTTGCTAAAATGTTAACAGAAGAGTATATGGTTTTGGTCTGAACAAATTGTAGCTAAAACTTTCTTAGGGTCAAATAAACCAAAGCTCCAAAACCCAAAATGACATCAAAAATTGAACTCGAGTATACGACCGACTTAGTTTATTTACACAAAGAAAACAAAATGAGTGTACAAAACACAGAAATACGAAATGCTTACCCCGATTCGGTCCAATTCAATGGGCCTAATGAGGTATAAAATAAACACTCGTAAATGAGTGAGAAGTAAAGTAGAAAGAGTAGGTTGGTAGTGCTACTAAATGTAAGATTGGCCGGTAATATCAACATCACGAACCCCAGTGGAAGGAGGCTGATGTTTGAGCTGAAAGTGGGTCTCAGCAGGCCCATCTGCACTTTGTGTATTGCTAGCCGGCCGGTCAAATAATTGAGAGGCTGCTGCTTCTGTGTTGTTCTCACTCATCTTCTTCTGATCTTCTTGTGTGTACATCCCACCTCCATATGCATTTCTAGTTTTTGCTTTCATCTCTGAAATCTTGGTTGGTGCTCTATTCTCTTCTTCTTCATCATCTAAATCCTTCTTTCCTTGTTTCTCCATCTTTTCCCTTTTTTTGCATCAATTGCTCTTCTCCTTGCTCGCTTCTTCCCAGTTTTCGTTCTTATATTTTGAATTGAGTATGCATGTGTGATTGTTGGAAGTGTGCATGCATGCATATGAGGCGATGTTGTTCAGCTTTGGAGATTAACGTGTTATATATTGAGTATTTGAGTTTATTTCATGTTTTTCTTTTACAATGTCTTTCTGAAAAATTTGACTCTTATTGTTTCTAATTACTCCTAACGAAATTTCCGACTATGGTGGCACAATGTGGGGGCCGGTTTATGATTTCCGAAAGTTTCATTAACAGTCTAATGAATTTCGATATTCAGGATGGATATGCAAACCAATACGAAACAGTTTCAGTCCCTATTTTATGTATGTTTCTATATTTGATTATAGCAGTATACTAGTATATGCTGTTATAACGTATTCGTAGTCCTCAGGCAGCCTCGACAATCCTAACACATTTCTTATTTTCCTGTCGCGTGAATGTTCAATTGGACCTATCACGCTTGACAAAACTCGTCATACAGGTGGACAAAAACACATTGAGTTTTTATTTTTATTTTTCGTGAACTTTCTATCGACTATTTTAAGTTGACTGTATGGTTAGAATGCTGACTTCTTGGTTATCATCTTTCCTGTGTTTTCAGGCTCAACAAGACTTTTTTCTCTTGATATCAAGATTTCTATTTTTCTACAACGCATGTATTTCTCAGACTGATGATGCTCGCTTTTTTCCTTCTCTGTACTGTGAGGCTCTTTAGCTTTGTTATTGATGTTTTTAATGCCTCCTGCTCACAGCTGACCAGCTCGAAAGTAGTTTCCCTTAACATTTTCTCCTTTTCCAACTTCTTTCTTGGTTGGTGGGTAGTGGCCAAGCGGATATCTTTGTGATCGAGTTTACTGATCAGGTTAGTTGAGAAAATGATCATTTTATTTTCCGGAAATTACCATATGCAACCGTTCTACCATGCGACAAAGGTTAAAAAAAATTATGGCAAAAACCGATCATTTTGGATTAGTTAGTGATCACTATTTACATGAAAGGGGTCACTAACTAATCTAAAATTGTTATGGAGTACTTTTTACTGTAAATTACAATTTTTTCTTAAAGCTGTAAATTACAAATTTTTACTGTAAGTTATTAACTATTTATCGTACAACGATTTCACTATAATTACGCTTTTTTTTTGCTCCTGTTACTTGCTAGATGTTAAAAATCACATTCATACAACCATTTTTTTCATAGCCCATCTTCAGAAATTGATGGTCGAACCCGTCCTGCTGCATTATCTGCTTCGAATCAAGATTCTGCAACGTACACATACTATCTCGTTTGCCTCAATACTCTTATTCTACGTAGTTTTAAAGTACTCCATATTAAGCAAGGACGAGTTTGAGTTTACAATACTTTTCTAGGTCTAGAGCTGAGAATGACAACTAGTACACGGTTGTAGACTTGTCTATACAATTTTACTTCACTCGGAGCTCCGACGTTTCCTACCAGAACTGTCCGTCATGCTGCTCGGGATGCTTTGGATAAACTATTCCCGGTAAGTATTGATGTACAAATTAGTGGTTGTAGAAATTCAGTTCTCTTTAGTACTTATGTTATGCATTGTGTGCAGGTTTTGTATCCTTAGTATTTATGTTAAGCATTGTGTGCAGGGCTTGTAGAGCTGCCTCAACTGGCATTGAAAGGAAGTCAAAAACAAAAAAAAACTATTACATGATGCATGAAGGAAAATGTGACCACGTTTCAAAAAAAGTTCGGATGATGATGCATGATTAATACGAAAGCAATTGACAAAGTTTAGTACGGAGTATTACTTTTTAATTTTAATAGCTTGAGTTATTCTCTTGAAATTTATATTTTTGGTTGGCTGTAATCGCTAGCTAATTGTACGTGGTATTATTTCGAATAAAGTATTTTTTTGGTGGTTACTAAAATTATACTAATATTAATTTCATGTGAAATTATTGGATATTGTTTTTTAAACTATGAACAGGCTTTGGTTATTTATTATGAACAGAACCCTTTAATATATTTTTAGCTTCGGTTATAGTAATCAAGCGAAGCTTTTTATCAACCTTTGGCTTCGGTTCTACAAACAACTGAAGCGAAAAGTAATTTTTGCTACGGTACATCTCAAATAACCGAAGCCTTTTATCAACCTTTGGTTACGGTTCCTATAAACAACAGAAGCCAAAACTACTTTTGGCTTCAGTTCATCTTAAAGACTGAAGCCTTTTACCAACATTTTGCTTCGGTTCATAACCGAAGTCACAACTCATAGACTTAATGCTACGACTTGATTTACTACACCCATTTAACCGTAGCCATATGTCCTTTTTAACCGAAGCTACAAGTGTTTTTTGTACTAGTGAGTCGATCTAGTGCTAAGGGCCACTCGATCGAGTGACCCCCTAAAAAGTAGCAGAAGGTTTTCGTCAAGGGCACTCGATCAAGTCCGCCTAATGACTCGATCGAGTGACCCCTCATAAGCCTTCAACGAGGATCTAAAGACGATATGAAGTTCCGCGAGTTACATTTACGACACTAAGTCGATATGTGCTAAATCAATCACGTATTCCTCTTCTAAAACACACACATTATATCGTTTTTAATTTATCATCATCCCATTTCTTCACGATTTTGAGTGATGTCTCATACGACTAATCTTATATCGACAACTCATTAGCCGAGTGCGATATTCGATAAATCGAGGCAATTCCATTTCTCTAGGATAAGTCGGAACAAGACCCCCAGGCCTGAGGATCGAGCTAGCATCACGCTCCGATCCCGTGCGCTAACGCGTACTAAAGCCTTTGTCCTCCGGTCAATAGACAACGTAATGCGTAAATGACCGGAGTTCGTCCGATCCTTTGATTTACGGTTTCAATTCACGTTTTCTATTTACGGGGTCCATTTATAGTTTACGTTTACCATTGCAAATCCGTTTATTATTATTGCGTCTTGTTCAAGTATTGTGAATTCCGGGTTGTATTCCCCTCGTGTAATTTTTTATTTACTTTCAAGTTGTTTATTTCCGTTGCATGGCATTTATCGCTTTTAAATGAACCCACATACTAAAACAACTTTGACATATTTAAGATGCGTTAAATGACGTAGCTAAATACTTATTTGATGAACTCAGTTCATATACATATGTAGTCTCATTTTATCTTCCATTTTTACCGATTTCACATGCCTTAGGAATAGTTTTGGTAGCTTTTATCCATAGTTTGTTATGCCGGGTATTTCGTTCATATTTTGGCAGGAAACATAGCAAAAGTCGGAGTCAAGAGCTACAAATGAAAAATATTAGAGAAACTAGGCGATAAGGCGGGTAACGAAGGCCGAACCGGTCGGTTTGAGGTTGAACCGGTCGGTTCGTTCGTGAACCGGTCGGGTCGACACTTAACCGGGCGGTTCGATGCATATTAAGTGGACTTTCCTAATACTGCTGAAGAGTTCGTATTCTACCTTAATTAAAGTTCTGCGGGATTATTTCATTAAACTATGTCTTTTTTTATTTAGACTCTTGTAATAAGTATAAATACCTTCCTTTGGGGTTAGGTTTTAATTAAACTTTCTCATTCAGAACTTTATCTTATACTTATTATTAGTATCAGAATTCTGCAAGCTTGTAGCGGTACCTTTTAGTTAATATTCAATCTTTCAGTTCTTCATAATTGGTACTATTTCTCTTCCCCTTATTTTTATATTGATTTCTATTATGCTTAATTATTTTGTTGTTTTATCTTTCGTAATGAGTAGCTAATTTATTCTTCTAGGGTTAAAGAAGATCTATGTTAATTGAATTGGGGATGTTAGTTTAATTACTTATTTGATTGATCATTCATATGTTATTGCCTTACTACTTGTTTTGTATTATTGTTTGATTAGTTTGAAACGTTGAACTAGTTCAATGTTTAGGAAGCTGAACCTAAGATCGAAAGCCTGGTAAGGGTACACTTACAAGTAAGTGGGTAAGATAATATGGTAACTTGCGAGAGCCCGTCAGAATCTATCCTAAGGTTGACATAATTAAGATCCGAAAGGCTGTGTCTTTGCCCTAAATAACTGTGATTGATTGATTGAATGATTAATTAACTTGACCCAATTTAATTACATAGTGAACCGGAAAGCCCTACATCTCTTTAATATTGTTAGAACCTCGTTAATTTACATTATAGCATTAGTATAGAAAACAAATGCAGACAAACCAGAATTAGAATAGTTTAGAATCAATTATAGATAATTTGCAATATTCATCCGTCACACCACGGCAAGCGAGGAATTCAGCTTTCATCCTATGTGTAAGCAGATGAAACTGTCAAGCCTTATTTTTGCAGATGACTTACTGATGTTCAGTAAAGGGGATATTAAATCAATGATGGTGCTTCTTCGTACTTTCTCCACCTTCTCTGCAGCATCGGGACTAATGCTCAGTAGAGGGAAATCAAATATGTATTTCAATGGAGTCAAGGCAGAGATTAAGCGAGCTATTCTTGCGGTCTCGGGATACGCTGAAGGTAATCTTCCGTTTAAGTATCTGGGAGTTCCAATTAAAAGCTCTAGACTGACAAAATTGGACTGCCAGCCGCTGATTCACTCTGTTACGGAGAGGATTAGGAGGCTTGGGGCTAGGAAGCTCTCGTATGCAGGACGTCTAGTATTGATTAAATTGGTATTAGGTACCCTTCATAATTACTGGGCAAGCATTTTTCTTATTCCATCGGGGGTAATTAAGCAAATCGAATCAATTTGTCGTACTTACTTGTGGGAAGGAGGAACAGCTTACACGAAGGTTCCGTTAGTCGCCTGGGATAAGGTGTGTGTTCCACATGAGGAAGGCGGACTGAACCTCAAACAGAGTAGTAGCTGGAATAAAGCAGCAATCGGGAAAATGTCGTGGTGGGTACTTAAACACCCGACCAAACTCTGGGTTCAATGGGTTAATTCCGTGTACCTGAGAGGGAAAGACTGGCTGAGCTATATTCCATCTATTAATACTAGTTGGGGGTGGCGTAAGATTTGCAAGGTCAAAGAAGCCTTTAGATCGGCTTATGAGCAAGGAGAATGGACGGAATCACACCAATACACGATTTCTAGGGGCTATGATTGTTGCAGGTACAAAAGGGCGAAGGTAGAGTGGCACAGGCTGATATGGAACAGGTGGACAATCCCAAAACATCGAATCATTGCATGGCTCCATCAACATAAGGCCATGAATACTAAAGAACATCTAATTCGGCTGAACATAACCAATGAGGATCGGTGCTGCATATGTGATATGAGCACGGAAACAGTGGATCACTTGTTCTGCAGCTGCCCGTATAGTGGTATGCTGCTGCAGTATGTGAAGAGCTGGATTGGAGTATCAATACCGGCTGCTTTTCCAAACAGTTGGAGGCTTGATATAAGGGGGTCGAAGCTAAAGAGAGCAATAGTAAATGGAGCGATTAGTGCATCTATATACCACATATGGATGCAACGAAACAGGAGCAGAACAGAAGGTGTACTGTTGAGACCAAAGACGGTTAGCACGGGTCTAATCAAGGAATTGCAACTGTATTTTCGTACCCTGAATAAAGAGAAAATGAGCATGAGGGACACTGATTATGTAATTAAAATTATGCAACATTGTACATGATTTTTGATTATTAATATATACACTTACCTTTTACCAAAAAAAAATAAATTCATCCGTCTCTCTGTGGTTCGACCCTTACTTGCTACTAGCAATTTTTTAGTCGTTCGTTAGGTTTTTTTCAATATAGGTGATACGACTTTAGCCTTGTCAATGACATGTGTAGCTCAAAACCATGTTTGCATATCATTTCATCGTCTTACTAACGCGCGTACACGAACACCGATCGATATCTTAATAGAGGCCGTTATGTGCGGGCAGTGTTGGGTGTCCTTCGTGGGCTTCCCAACACGTACCTTCACCTCTTACTCAGAGCCTTCGGTTTCCAGATGCCCGAAAACCATTGGTGAACGAGAGTCATTCGATACACGATACTCGATAACTCGACATCGGTATCGTTATGCAAAGAGACGAACACCTAAAAGCTCTAGGACTAAGTGGGCCGTTCTTTGTGCGCGATACGCCTAAGTATAGAGTGAGTTCGAACAAGCCCGAACTCCCACAAAGTTTGGTGGCGACTCCAAACGTTGATTTAAATTTTAATCCGAGAACAATCTCACCACGAGATTCATTCGCCTACCCGCGCATGGCCGAGTCGGTGTGGACTTTGCCATGTCTACAGAGTCTAATCCCATTAAGAATTGGTGAACCTTTTCTTCCTCACGTTCCTCTGCTATTGTTGCAGCTTCTTCACATGAGCAATTTTTGCCTTGCTATAGCATGCAAGCTCGTCCCAAATCGTCTTCAAACGTGTATATTATAGTATTCGACCACTATGTCCCTTCCTTGTTTACATTAATTTAATTGACTTTTCAATTCATGGATTCTCGGGGCATTCTCCGATACATATCTGTTATGTAACTATTCCCAAAGGTCTTTAATAGATTGTGAAAAAGTAATAATCGGGTGTAGTTTCATATTTATCACATTCCGTAGCCACCCCCTTAACATGACGTTGGATTGTCTCCATGCTATAAGTTCGGAAGTATCTTTTCCTTCATCATCTGCTGGTTTCTTCACCTTACCTTCAATAAAAGCCAATTTGTTCTTGGCATCTAAACCATTCTTCACCACCTCTGCCCACATATAATATTTATCGCTAATAAAAATGATTTTTGTGACATTCGAATTGGGATTGTCTGAAGGATGAAGATACAGTGGTGATGTTGTTGGAATGGTCTTTGGACCTCCCATCTTTTTTGCATCATCAATAATTCATCATCTCCAGGCATGATGAAGTCTTTGTATTTTCGTTTTTTTGTTTAGATCTTTTAGCTTTGCTCTGATACCATAACAAAGTCTAAAATTTGTGAAAAAGGAAATCCGATCAATTTTCTGAATCACGGGTACATGCTAGATGTAACAAAAAGAGCAACCCAATCGGGAACACCTTCGCCATCCGGCATCATAGCCCTCAAGTAACCGAAATGAAAGTGGGGAAGCTTATTAGGCTCCCCCTTACAAAGGAATGAGTTGACAATCAAACGATGAGCAAGTCGAAGACATGGGTTGGGAATACTCGAACTCAACTCACCGGATTTACCACCCAAAAGCAATCCCGTAACCTCTTGCCCCCAAATCCCTCTCTCTCCCCCCCACATACTCCTTTTTACACATAACCCGAATACCAAAAACTTCCCTCAACTTCGCATAAGTCAACTCACGAGCTTTACCATTCAACTTGAAGCTAATTCCGGGTACAAGTTTAGTGTTTTTTTTTAGAAATCGATATGGTGGAAAAGAACTCAAGTGTATACCTCCGATAAGTATGAGCTCCCTTCTCCATAAATTCTTCTAAACCCACATTTTTTCATTGGCTTGGTCATGACATCAAGCATCGCCAATTTCTCAAGAGTAAAACGACAAAGAAATCGAGTTCCTCTCCTCCTTCTTAGATAACCTATCCCAAATTGGGTCTTGAGCTTTAGTTAAACAAGACGGTTTGGTAACGGGAATATGTTTAGGATGGACGGGTTTGGGTTGAGCTTTTTCAGTAGCGGTTTTGGATTTTTTTGGTGGTGATGTAGAAATGGTAGTGGAGTAATTTTTCCTTTTAGCTCTCCCCATCTCTCAAGTGGTAATCAAGAAAATCCTCACTCACAATTCACTAATTTTTTATTTTTTTTCAATATAATTCACAATTCACCAATTCAATCACTCAAATTTTCACACCATCATAACAAAAATATCAACGTGTAGACACCCGCATTTTGCCTGCTAGTTTCTATAGCAGTTCCCGACAAAACACCCGATGATGATCGGACGCAAACGTGACTTAGTACACTCGAATATGGGCTCGGAATCAATAATATCCGACGTGGACATTTAGTAGAGTACAAATCTCTCAAAACCAACCTCAAATTCAGGCCCAGTGGGTCGTCCCGAGTAAAATGAGACTAATTTGGGCCAAAACCGACACCAAAAATAAAAGCCGTCTTTTGGCGACCGAGTCAAAACCATTTCCTAAAATGGCTCGCCACCCTTATCCACTCGATCGAGTGGATTGACCCACTTGGTCGAGTGGAGCCTCAAATTCCGGAACAGACCCGTTTTCAAAGGCACTCGATCGAGTGCACTAGGGCCACTCGATCGAGTGACCCTAGGTCGAGGGCTAAAATCTATAAATACCCCTCCTTGTGCTATTCATTTGACAAGAATTTCACATATATTTTCACCTACATTTTACCTCACATTTCTACCCTAATTCACTCATTCTCTCTACACTACAATCCTAAGCAACACTACACAAAAAATGAGTTATTTTGTCCCTCGAAAAACCGAAAAAGCCACCCCCCCACACACACACCATAACTCAACTAAATCCTCGATACACCCGCGTTCCCGTCGCTATTACGAGTCCATTGCCGAGGCCATTATAAGCATGTATGTTGAGGGTGTCATCAACCCCGTTTCTATCTTTGATATCTCGATTTATGTACATTTTCTTTACGCTCTATATTATAATTATACTAGTATATTAACACTAACATCTAACATTTATTTATCATATTCTAACCTCTAACATTTAATTATCGTCGTTAACTTTCTAATACCGCGTATATGTACATAATAGTATTAAAGTCCGGATCCTAACAGTTTTGACTATAACGACCATCCAAAGTCCGTTTAATCCCTTTACGAGCAACGACGGAGGTGGCACCCTTTCAAGGAGCGCCGCCCCAATGTACTCAAGGGCATAACGTGATCGTGGTCGATCATAGTTGAACGCGTTTGACTACATTTCTAAGATTAGTGGGAAATCCGTTGATACGAAAACCGACATCACATAATCCCTTATGATTAGTATCGATGTCGTGACGCAGAGGACTAAAATTTTGTCACTATTCAAATTTTTCAATCCCATAATATCACATTTTCATAAAATCCCGATGACGGTCTCATAATCGTATATTACACGATTATAACACCGGAAGTCAAGTTGGATTTAAATCATGCAATATTTTTATCCAACTCGGCCAACCATCGATTTAAAAGTAAATAAAACGAAATTGCCAACTTTTTCAAAGCGAGTTATGCCTCGTACAGGTGTCACTCGACCGAGTGCCATGGGCCACTCGATCGAGTAGCACCCCAAAAACTGGGCAGTAGCTACTTCGAAGGTGCACTCGATCGAGTCCATGCCATTACTCGATCGAGTTGGTCCTGTAGCCCAGAAAACCGAGAGCTTTAATGCATCATTCGAGCCTCGTCATTTTTTTTACGACTTCAGTCGCCGTGTGTAAAGTCAATCACGTGATTACTTTTTCAAAACTCATGCATATCACTTCACTTAAACGACTTTGATTGACGGTCTCTCACTATGAATCTTGTGTCGACGACTCCTTAGTTGTATCCGACACATGGTTTGTCTAGACTACAAGTTCTCAACGTGATAAGTTGGGACAAGGCACCGAGATTTGGGATCGGGCTAGCACCACGCCTAGGTCCCCTATCTCCGTCCTTCGCTTAATACACATTATAATGTGTATTTAATCGAAGTCTGTCCATTTGCACAACTTACGGTCTAGTTTGTATTTATATATACGGGTCCGTTGCAAGTTATTATTTATCGCTCTTTATATCTCATTTATTCCTTTTTGTTCGTTATTTTGTATTGGCCGGGTTGTATTTCTGCCCGTGTATTTTGTACATATTTTAGAGCTTCATTAATTTTGATGTTTACCGTTTTATAAATGAACCTCGCATGCTAAACAATTTGACTTGGATTTAGATGCATTAAATGACGTAGTTAACCAATAATTCGCATGTTTAGCTAAAAACGTTGTTTGCATATCATTTAGTCGTTTTACTAGCGCGCGTACACGAACACGAACGATGTCTTAGTAGAGGCCGCTAAGTGCGGGCGGGGTTGGGTGTCCTTAGTGAGCTTCCCAACACGTACCCGAACCCCTTACTCAGAACCCCAGTTTCCGGATGCCCGAAACCGTTGGCGCACGAGAGCCATTCTATACACGAAAGCCGGTGTAAACGATATCGGTATTGTAATGCAAAGGGACGAGCCCCATAAACTCTGAAATCGAAATGGGCCGTAATTTGTGTATAGCCCATGACGACATAGAGTGGGCTCGAACGGTTCCGAATAACCACAAAATTCGGTGGCGACTCCAACTTTGACTTAAATTTCGAACCCGAGAACAATCTCACCACGAGATTCTTTCGCCTACCCAAACCCGCGCGTGGCCGCGTCGGGGTGGACCTACGTCATGTCCACACAACGACACAAAGTGATTCAAATAACACAAGGAGGATAAAGAAAACCCAAAATTGAGCAAGAACAAAAATATTCAGGGTACTAATTAATGGGTAAGAGGTAAAATTCAAAGAATCGAAAGATTAATATGAAAATTATACCTCGAAAAGATGAAAAAGGGTCAATGGATGCTCTCCTTGTAATAATTTGAATCGAAATAGACCAAATTGATAGAAAAAATTAAATTTGGATTTTGGAACCCGATGGTAGAAAAACCCGATTTGTTTTTACTTTTTGGGCAAAATTATCCGTTCAAATGATAAGAATTGCAATGCGTAATGATAAAGAAGTTATTTTGTAATGATTTTCAACAAATTTGAGTGAAATTGTGTGAGTTTTGATGGAGTTTTAGGGAGGAAAAGTTGCAGTAATTATATTGGAATATAGAAGAGGAAGGTTTAGAATGAGATGAATAATAAAAATAATAAAAATAATAAAAAATATGAAACAGAAAGGACATACCTGTATGACGACAACCCCCAACAAATAGGCAACATCCGCATCGACATAGCCTCACGAACCACCAGCAAAACCGCAGCAGCGTCCATCACGAACAATAGTAGTAAATCAATAACAGGCCCACACCAAGACCAACCACCACCTCTCCGTCAATACAACATAACGTACCACCAGTCTCCGGTACCATCTGCTGCCACGAAAAACAGCCACCGTCAACAACTTCAATAGCAGCAACGACCATCCAGCACGGAGACCAACAAACCATCAGCAACAACACTGAAAAATAGCAGCGCGAAAGGTGTTCAAAATCCCGACGCCACCCTAAGCCGCTGCCAGCTGCTGAAATTCCGCGTCCATCGTCAGAGAAACCTTCCAACGGATCATGGGGCTCCTCATGATCTGCCTCCGCGGGCAACGTAACAGCCAGGGAGCCGCGCCAAGCTGACCTTGTAGCTCCGCCCCAAGCGGTCGTTTGTGGCTGCTGCTACTCAATTGTATGTCGATTCAATTTTCGACATTGATTGCTTGGTTGTCGGGTTTAGTTTTTGACAATCGATTGCTTTTTCTTTTATATAAATATACATTTATATACTTGAATTATAAAATTGAATTACATTGATTTCATATCCGAGAATCATACCTACAAAAAAGAAAAATGAAATTAATTAGAAAAATTAAAATATTATTCTAAAATAACGGGAAATAAATAAAACGATGAAAAATAAAAGAAATAAAAGAAAAGAAAAGAGTAGTTGCCTCTCGACAAGCGCCTTAGTTAATGCGTGGCCCGACGTAAAGAGAACTGATTCAATCTTCATAAATTGGGTCAGAAATGTCGATTTCCTCGATCGTTTCCTTTTGAAGTCTGTCATAATACGGCTTAAGTCGGTGACCGTTCACTTTAAAATCCTTATCCGTAGAAAAACTACGAATATTGATAGCTCCATTTGGGTATACTTGAGTGACTTCAAACGGACCAACTAACCGTGATCGTAATTTTCCCGGGAATAACCAAAGATGTGACATAAAAAGCAACATTTTTTGTCCCATGGTGAAGGTTTTCCGAGCCAACATTTTATCATGCCATGCTTTGGTTCGATCTTTTAATATCACGGCATTTTCATATGACTCGTACCTAATCTCCTCTAGCTCTTGTAGTTGCAATTTCTGATAATCGCTCGATTCATCCATCCTCATATTCAAAATTTTCACCGTCCAATAGGCCTTGTCCTCAAGTTCAACTGGGAGGTGACAAGACTTACCGAAGACTAATCGATACGGTGACATACCAATCAGAATCTTATAAGCCTATCTATAGGCCCATAAAGCGTCATCGAGCCTCATGCTCCAATCTTTCCGACTTAGGTTTTCTCCAATATTGATTTCACTTCTCGATTGGACACCTCAGCTTGCCCATTGGTTTGAGGATGGTAAGCGGTGGACACCTTGTGAGTAACAAAGTATTTCTTCAACAATGTGCCAACCGTCTTATTGTAGAAATGGGTGCCTCTATAACTTATCAAAGCCCGGAGAATTCCGAACCTAGAAAAGATGTTAGATTTAACGAAATTTACAACAACTTTAGAATCGTTAGTCCTAGTGAGTTTAGCTTCCACCCACTTCGAGACATAATCAACCGCAAGAAGAATATACAAATACCCATGAGACACGAGAAATGGACCCATAAAATCAATGCCCCATACATCAAAAATTTAACAATAAATCATAAGGGTTTGAGGCTTGTCATTTCGAAATGAAATGTTACCGTTTCTTTGGCAATTGTCACAAGTCTTATAAAATCCGTGAGCATCACGAAACAAGCTAGGTTAATAAAAACCACAATCTAGTATCTTTCGCGTGGTACGTCTAACTCCAAAATGGCCTCCACAAGCATATGAATGTGACGGGAGGTGTTTGTCGTCTATCCTACCGATCAAAATAATATCAACGAACCTAAGCTAGGTAGCTAGGGTAAGTCGAGTCGATCCTCAGAGACGGGAATTCAAAACAAGAGGGTGTTATGGTCTAAGACTAGGTTCAAGCAAAACAATGGCACTAATGACTAAACTAGAGTCTAAAACAATAAATAAAACGGCAAAACAAGCAACTAATGACAAATGGAAGCAAATTAAATCAATAAGAAGAAACTAGGGCTAGGTCGGGTTCATGGATGTCAAGGAGATCAAAAGAAGGAAACGAGGGTGCTAGCATGCTTTCGTAGCCTAGGTTACATTCGGGCTCTCGCTACTTAAACGGCCTATAGGCGTCCTCACCACGCTTTCGCTACTAGTGGAGGAACGAAACCTATCAACCAAACAAACAACATGCAAGAGAAGAGGCAAGAAAAACAAGAAATGATCATCTCAAGTCTCACAAGCATTTCATCAAACGTGTAGAGTGCAAGGCAAATAGGAAACATAAAAAACAACAACTAGTACCACCCATCTCACCCTAATCATCCCTAATTACACCCTAATCATCTCTAATCACACCCAATCCCCCTACTAACCCTAGGGGAAAACTACTTACAAATATCTAAACTAACACTAACATTAACAAGAGAAACTAACATAAGAACAAGACCATTCATAATGAAGATGAAACTAGTAAGAACAATAAACAAATGATAAAGAATGAAACTTTACTAACAATCCAAGATTAAAAGAAAAGAGAAGAGAAAGATTATACCAAACTACAAGGAGAAGAAAAAGATGAAAATTTGTATATAAAAAAATCCCAAAACCTCCACCAATGTTGTCAAGATTGGTGGACTATTCTTCAAGAAATCCCTTAATACAAGAGTAACTATCTAGATTAAGCTAACATTAACAAAAGATTAAGAAAAGATTAAAGAAAAACCAAGCTAATGACAAGAGTACTCTATCTAGGGTTTAGAATAATGTAGGGTAATCAAAAAGTCCCTAAAACAATACAAGAGAGGGGTATATATAGGGTTTCAAGAATAAGGGGGGTGAAAAATGAAGTCGCAGCTCAGCTGGGCCCTTCCCGGCCTGGAAGGAGATGATCCGGGCGGGTTTATGCTCTTCTAGACCGGGATGGCCCCACAGTGGGTCGCTTCTTTTTGCTTCTCATCCCGGTCGTGATGGACATGGTCCCGACCGGGATGGGTCCTGTTTTGTTCTTCCTTGGCTCCTTAGCGATGCTCGGTGCTCGGGATATCATCAAGTGGGCCCTAGAGGACTCGGGATCGAGTCTAAGCCACCGAGTCATCGTCGCTTCTCTTCATTGGCTCCATATGTGTCGGAAACGAGTCAGAATCGTTCCATTTCTCCAAGATAAGCACTAGGAACCTAAAACAAGCTAGAGGAAGCGTAAGTAGCCTCGAAAACCGCTCCAAAGAGCGATTCCACAAGAGAAAATGGGACCAAACACAAGAAATAAGCACTACAAACCACACTTATCGACTCCCTCACACTTAACGCTTACTCGCGCTCGAGTAAGCACAAACTAACTAAAAGCTAAAAGAAACTAGACTACTAACTGAATGGGTATTAGCGCACCCTACGCCCTTTCAACTCACGCGAGAACACTTAGAGGAAAAGTGCTCTCCACAAGGCAAGTGAGGTCTTGCGACAAAACAGCGGATACAACCGAACTCGAGAACACATAAACACACAAACAAACAAAAAAGAAACAAACAACCAATCGGTTGCATCCAAGAAGAAACAAATACCGCTTCCCTCAACAAAGCAGTGAAAGAAACACCGGTTAAGGACTTAAGCCAAGTGACAACGTTCCCAAGCTAGTAATACAAACTAAAATGGACAAAAATCCTAATAGTATGACAACAAAGCAACAAAAACGTTGGTAACTTACCAAGGTTCTCCTAATCTTCTAAGAACGTACTACGGAACGATAGGCGGGTTGGAAAAAGGATGAACCACGGAGTTAGTCGACACTGTAGGTAAAGTGAAACCCCGCCCCCTTTAGCGATGAGCCAAGAGGGTCGTCCCATGCTCAAAAATAGCCTAACTAGTCTAAGTAAAAAGGTTGATATGGTTGCAAAGTGAGGAAATACCGACCATTACCGCTATCATCCTTCCTAGGGACTCGGTCCTTTGGTAGGCTCTTCACGATAACAATCGGTAAAAGGCTTATTTTGAGGGGTAAGAATTTTTTTTGTGAAATGATTTTCTTGGCTTCTTTCTTTTGTATTTTGCTCTTGAGTTGCTATGCCATTTCTTTTTCTTCTTTTGTATTTTGTTTTTTATTTGTTGTGCCTTTTCTTTTTCTTCTCTTCTTTTCTTTCTTTTCTTTCTTTCTTTTTCTTTCTCTTTTTGACTTGGTTTGCCTTTTGGATAAATCTTGTATTGTAGGCAATTCTTGCAACCAATTAAGTATAGAAACCTCGGTGATGCAACTTATTTGTGGAAACGTGTAGAAGGTAGGGAAATGGGTATGTCGGGAGCGCGCTTTCCCTTCAAACCCACGAAAAAGGGGGAAAGCTTGGACTAATCAAACAATTTCGAACATGGTCACCTAAGAGACGGGACTCGGCAACCAAGTCCTTTTCACTCCATGGGTGGTCAAAGTGGTCAAAATGCGAATCCCGAAGTAAATCCCTAGTAGACTAGGTGGACTCAAGGTAAAGAACCAACGAAACTATTGAAGTCATTCTACTAGTCTAAAGCCCAAGAATCGATTCATATCACTAGAAAGGGAAAGTAAACACTTGCGCACTAGCACTACTACAAAACATCAAATAGACAGCTCCTAATAGACATCTGATATTCTTAACCACTGATGTATTATATATATATATATATATATATACAACTGTTTTCTTTAAGAAACAGATGTCTTTATAGGCTAATAGACAACTGAGGTTAAATTAAACAGTTGTCTATATGTGGGTGTCTATAGAGCCCTCACTCTGACTGAGGCTTGGAGAAGGCGAAATTCAGAGTAGCTACCAGGCCAATCGAGGATTAAGACTTGGTAGACTTTTGGTCGGGTCGTTTATAGTCCATTGGACTTGCGTAAAAGGGCTCGCCAGCCATAAGATAGAAACCATACCTGAGTTATGTTGATGATAACTCCGTGGGGAATCGCACTTGTCGCATAAGTGCTAGGTGCGCCTATATATGGGCCCATCCCGTGCTATTCCGGAGAAAATGCCGCCTAGGGCTTTCCGCTGGGGAGATATATGAGTTGTGCGGACGCTGGGGAATAAAAACATGATGTTCCCTTGGGAAGCCAAACTGGTACCTGAAATGTTAGATATACAGGCAGAAATAGCAAATATAACAGGTAGCAAGATAGCACACAAGAAATGCCACTAGCACCTATAGACTAACTTGCGCTGGGGAAAATGATTTTTGCTTCGTTTTGAAATCGAAGTCCTGAGAGCAACTCACGTGCTAGGTTTTCAAAATGGAAAGGGGTAGAAAAGAAATTTGCAGTAGAAACAGACCGAAATTTGAACTTGTCGAAAAGGGTTTTTTGAAATGGCTAAGTTTTGCAAACTTCAAAGCGGAAATTTGAAGAGAGAGGCCTACCGATAGACTCGACTCTGGACGGGACAAGACGAGTTGACAGACACGACTTGGACTCTCTAAGGGTTGGACCGTGACCTGGTAGGGGCGTGGGCCACCTAAGATGACAAGACTCTCAAGTTGCGCTTTTCCGTAGCATAGGCGAATGACAACACGGTCGAACATCGAAATGGGATAGATATGTTATAGGGGACTTGCAGTAGTCTGTAATGAGACTTTTGTAGTCTAGTGCTCTTCTGGATTTTTGATTTTTAGGGTACATTCCCAAAGTGGGTAATGCTTTGCGTCCTGATAGATTCTTGTCTTCGACGGAGCCAAGTACTAGGACACACTACAGAAAGGAGGCTAGATTTTGAAAGTGTTTGGATTATGTGAGTGGATGGAGAACTTCTGCCTAGGAGAAGCCCCCAGGACGACAAAGCTAGCTGTTGAGAACATGACAGTGTCGTGACCGGAATGATGGTGCTTTTTGAATGTGTGTCAATGTGGGTGGTTGTGCCTCTGTTGAAAAGCTGCCTACGTATTCACGTGTAGTGAAATCAAAACATGCCGTAGTTCAGTGAATTGAAAGATATATTATGGTGCTTAGTCTAATAGGACTTTGTGTGTAACTAGCCATATTGACGGTGTAGGCTAGGTGTATTCCCAGTGGTGTTTTGATCAAAGGGCTAGAATGGTTAGGATATTGATCATGTGACTGTGAGCATTCTCCGGGGTAGCCCCCAGGGGTGGTGTGAACTATTTGGGCATGTTTTATGCCAACCGCAGGTTGAATTCCCCTGTTTGGGGCTGGTAACTGGCTTGGATATTTTTGGAAATGTGGAGCTAGGTCGTAAGTGGCTTTGATGTTTTGACATCTGGAGCCTGATTTTGTGGAGCTAAGGCTTCGAGGGTAAGGTATTGTAATGTGGTAGGAAAGGGGGAAGTCTAGTAAAAAATGACTCCAACTTCGATCGGGGTAGGTTTGATAATGCGGGATTTGATTTCCATGTCTGGCCCTAATCGTTAGGGTGTGTCCTATGGAGCTTGAATCCTCAAAATTCCGGGCTGTCTCTTAGCTTAAGTCTCGGGAAGGTCTTGAGGGTTTTAATGTGGGAAGGCTGAGTGTGGTGTTAGCTGACCAGCTTGATTGTCACTCCCCTATTGGATGGTATGGGTTTTGATAATTTTGAATTGACCGTTTCACTTGAGTTGACCGTTAACTACGGTCATGGGTTTTTGAATATTTTTAAGTTGGTTGACTTCTTAGCCCCGATCATGTGATTCTTCATTTGGATTGACCGCTTAACCTCAGTCATGGGTGCCTTTTTCTTTTCTTTTTTTTGATAATGGCCTGCTTTTTGTTTTGGCCTCTTGCATTCTTCCTGGACTTTTGAATTTTTTTGTCCGGCTTTTTTTACCATGGCCAGCTCTTTTGTTTTGGCCGTTTGCTTTTTTTTGGTCAGACTATGATAAGTGTAGTTTGTAGTGCCTATTTCGTAGTGTTTTGGTCCCATTTTCCTTGTGGAATCGCTCCTTGGGAGCGATTTATGGGCTACTTATGCTTCCTCTAGTTCGTTTCAGGTTCCCGAGACCATTCGTGAAGAGTTGGAGCGATTCCGACTCAATACACACACTTTTCGGAGCCAACGAAGTGAAGGAACGATCACTCGATGCCTTGGATTCGACCCCGAGACCTTGGGACCCAATCCCGAGCCTCCGAGACCCGATCCCGAGTCCCGAGAATCGATGAGAAGTCCATGTGAAGCAAGGAGGGACCAAAAGGATCATATTGGAGGCCTACAAGACTCATCCCCGACGGGTATGACCTGAACCCGTCCGGGATGAAGTGCACAAAAGAGGAGCTGCTGTTTTGAGGCCTTCCCGACCGGGAAGGGGTCCATCCCGACCGGGAACACCTCATCCCGATCGGGACCAACTCATCCCGGACGGGATGTGTTACGTTTTATTTTATAGTACCGCAAGCATACGGGTATTGTAGCATACGGGTCGATCTCAGGGAGGTGAATGATTAAGTACTAGCTAAATTTTGACTCAAGTTATCTACGTCGAATAATAAGATATTGATTGTATAACTAATTTTAACGAACTAGATATACTAAATCGAGATGAAATCAATAATTTAAAAGACCTAGGGCAATGGTTCACCAATAACATGGATTATCGATGCAATCAAAATGTGACACAGCTTTGTCAAATTACCGTCTTGGGTGAGACTAGCATTCCCAGTTTAATCAATACTTTAAATTCTCCGTCGAGACATAAAAAGCCTATCTAGCATGTTATAAATCCTATTCTCATGGCACGAATAACAAAACTAGACGCATTAAGAATCGATGCTAACATGTCCCAATTATTTCAATTCACTATTCTCGTGTGAAAATTCAAATCTTGTTTCGGCTCTCTAAATTAAAACCCGACTCTCGTCGTAATTAAAATTGAGTAGAAATTAATCGACAAAGATATAAACTTTTAGGCATGATTCATATGAAAACATCCAACTCTCGTTGTAATGATAATCTAGACTCAGACCTAACAATTCAAACTAATCAATCAATTATTAAGCACAACCGCAACAAACCCAATTCAATAATTCAACAAAGCGCGATTAAAATCAGATCAAAGCATCAATAACCCATATTATCGGCTCACCGAGCCCTAGATAAAAAGACTACTCACAATTCATGATAAAAATAACAATCAACAAATAAAATAAAGAAATTAGAAAAACTTAGTCTTGATCGATTGATAAAATGATGAACGAACGTCTTCTTCAAGGTCTTGGGATAATAAAACTAAAATGCATAAATCCAATCAAATTTGTATAAGTTTTTGTGTTGCTATAGTCTAGGAATGATATCGTTCTTCTAACAATAATAGGCATCAAATATAAGTAGGATAGAATAGGGGGGAGATCAAGAGTCACGCGGGTAGCTATTCGCTAGTAGCGGCACATTTCGCTACTAGCGGCACTTTGGAAGCTCCACAAATTGCATGAATTCTGATGAAGCCTCTACTAGCGGCAGTTTTGCTCTTCATCATCCGCTAGTAGCGGCACTTCAAAATTCTTTATTCTCTCTTCTTTGCTTTTCCTTTGATTTCCTTTTCTTCTTTTCTTCATGCGATCTTCAATATAACTCGGCATTCGACACGTGTAACACCAATATAATCCGGGCATAACACAAGAATTTCTCGGCTCTTCAAAATAGCTAGAACCGTCATCAAAAATCACATATTCACTCAAATCATCACTCAAATATCACTGTATCGTCCAAAATCCACTCTTAAACACTATAAATATGACGATATATACTCACAAGTAGTGCTAAAAATAGCACTTAACAGGATGGCCCAGTTACAGCCTGTGAATGCTTTGTTCATCTCCTCTCCACTTGGAACCCTATATATACCCTTCCTCTTGTATTCCTATGTTATGGGAGACATTACCCACTAAACCTTAGCATAGTTTAGCATAGATTAGCATAGATTAGTGTAGATTAGTCTTTAGATTATCGTTAATCTTAGTTTAATCCTTGTAATTTGGGAATTCTTCAAGATCTCCACCAAGCTTGACAAACTTGGATGTTTGTTTTGGGTTTTTCTCATTTATGCAAGTTTCCTTCTTCCTTTCATCTTTTTAGTAGGTATAATCTTCTTTTCCTTTCTCTTATCCTTGTTCTTTTATTAAAGTTTGATTCATTGTTGAATGTATTGTTCATAGTTCATAGTTCTTGTTAGTTTCTTCATGTTTGTTTTGATTGTTATGTTGATTCCTCTTGTTCTTGTTAGTTTTAGTATAGATATGTTAGAGTAGTATCTTGCTAGGGTTAGTAAGGTGATTAGGGTGTTAATTGGATGATTAAGGGATTGTTGGAGATGTTGGTGGAAGATTTGGGTTTCCTCTTGGTTTGATGCGTATCACATGTTTGTTGAAATGCTTGAATGACTAGTATGCATATGCTTGTTTTTCTTGACTTTCTCTTGTGGGTGATAGTTTGTTTGTGCGTTTGGTTCCCTCACTAAGTTGCGAGAGCCCGGTGAGAACGACCCATAGGTCGGTCTAAGTTGCGAGAGCCCGGATGCGACCTAGGCCCCGATATCACGCTAGTAACCCCTTTTGTCGTTTGTGTCGCCAAGGTGGGTTTTAGGTGGAACCTCTAGGTGAGTCTAAGTAGCGAGAGCCCGGACTATACCTAGATTACCCTACCACCTCCTTCACTCTAGCTCTTCCTGGACCATTCTGTTACCCCTTTGACCCCGACCTAATCCTATCCCGTTTCCTTTGACTGTTTTCTTGCTTTAGACCTAGCTTAGTCCTAGTCTCCCCCTCCTTAGATTAGCTCGTCTCGAACCTAGTCCTAGACCGTAGCATACCTTAGTCCGACCTCCTGTCCCTGTGGATTCGACCCGACTTGCCCTAGCTACCCACTAGGATTAGTTGGTTTTTATTTGTTGGCGGGGATCCACGACAAATCCCTCCCATCAGACTAACACCTAGAGTAGGGATTGGTCAGTCTTATTGGATGGGTGTTTATTGTGGGAAATGGGCTTGCCTCCCGTCTTGAACCCAAACAAGGAGACTACCTAGATTTGTCATAGGATTCGATACCGCTCCTGCTAAGGGTAGTTATGTGGCTTTCTATACCAGACATAGAATAGGTAAAGGAAAACACGGGCTCGGTTTCCTGCAGTCATTATAGATGTGCCTATAATAGTCACGTGCGTGCACTAACAGTGTATGATGGTGTTTATCATGTTCTTGGAAACACATAAGGAAAGTATATATATGAGAAAGAAAATTGAATGCTGATTTTATTGAATTTTGAAAAAGAGGACAAAATACAACTGACCATGACTCTGACTTTGACCTTGAAATAAAGATGGGTAAAGGGGTTGCAAGGGGAGGTATATATAGAATATTGCTCCCCTCCTTGTCTAGGGTTACTCAATCAAGTGCCCTGATGGACTTGATTGAGTGGCCCACCTAAAAGAGGACCGCGGGTTTGCTCTCGGAAATGGCTTTGAATAGGTTTTGACCCGGTCGCTAAAAGACGGTTTTATTTCCGGTGTCGGTTTTGACCCAAATTAGTCTCATTTGGTTGGAAACGACCCACTGGGCTTGAATTTGAGGTCAGTTTTGTGATATTTTTTCTCCGTAAAAAGTCCAAGCCGAAAACTAATGGTTTCGAGCCCATATCCGAGCGCGTAGAAACACGTTTGCGTGCGATGATCATCGGGTGTTTTTTGGAAACTGCTATGGACACCTAGCGGCCAAATGTGGGTGTCTACACTATCTCAATACGCATTTGCTGCCTTTTTGTGCTTACACTACTATGTTATACTTGTTGCAATATAGTCGACTCCTAATGCTCGGAAAACAGAGTGCGGTTATTACGTGATGAGATATATGATTTAAATAACACTCATTCTGATTTGAAGAGAACCGTCAATGAGGTAAGACTTGAGTTGTCACACTTTCTCTTGTTTCAATTATTTGTTTTACGCACACAATTGAAACAAAATAATTAGTTCATTTATATTATTGATTTTGTAGCATTTCAATGATATGAGGCCATATTCTCAAGAAGATATTGACGAGGTTCGTGTATTATGGGCGGACTATTTTCTTAATAATTAGTTGGATTATGGTTTAAGGTACTTTTGGACATTGGATAATGATTTTATGTGTATCTTTTGAATTTTGGATGTTGGATTTTATAAAAGAGTAAATTAAAAATTACTCCCTTTTAAAATACCAATTTTAAAATTTACTCCCTTTTGAAATTTTTGTTAAAAATAACTCCCAAAATCTATCAAAAGTTCAAAAATTGCTCCCAAATATAATTTTTAGGACGAAAATGCCCTTGGCTAGAAGGCGAGGTGAAGTAATATGGTATAAAAAATTTAGGGGCATTTTCGTCCAAAAATTATATTTTGGACTAATTTTTGAACTTTTGATAGATTTTGGGAGTTATTTTTAACAAAAATTTCAAAAGGGAGTAAATTTTAAAATTGGCATTTTAAAAGGGAGTAATTTCTAATTTACTCTTTATAAAAATGTAACTTCTTTTGTTCAATTATTTGCTATGGTATTCATTTTTTATGGTTTGTTAATTTGTACCTATTTCGGAATTATAAAAAAAAAATATATATAAAATATATATACGTATATAAGCGTTGTTTATAAGAGTGATAGACAACTGTTATTTCATAAAACAGTTGTCTATATACGTAATAGACAATTGTTGTCTTAGAAAAACAGTTGTCTATATATATAATAGACAACTGTTATTTAGAAAAACAGTTGTCTATATACATAGTAGACAACTGTTGTAAAACAGATGTCTATGCTCAGAGTAATATACAACTCCAAACTACTCAACTGTTGTAAGTCAGTTGTCTATTGCAAAAAAAGCAATTGTCTACTCGATGTTTTGTAGTAGTGTAGCCTCAAAACCGGGTTTTCGAAAATATTTTCTACACTAGACTCACAAACTATGCAAGACAAAACAAATACAAAAGAAAATGAAACAAACAAAACAAAACACAAATACAAAACAAAATAAAACAAACACACACAAAAAAGATAAACAAACACCACCCCGAAACATCCAAACAAGCAACCACATAAACTACAAACTCCAAAAAGCTCCACCCGAGCATACACCATTAAAAAACATCCTCCAAACTCCACAAAAAAGGAAAATGGAGAAAGAGATAGAAGGATAATACCAGATGTCAAGAGCTTTCCGAAACTTATCGACGATCACGCAACCTACAAGGAAAACGGGAGGCAAAACACACACAACACAACAAATATACGACCCAAAGACACAAAAGAAAAAGACACAAAACAAAATCTTTTTGGTTTTTTATGAAAATTTCAAATTTTGAGGAATTCTTTAAAGAAATTTCGAAAAAACTACGAAAATAAAACTAAACTAGACTAAGATATTGCTCCTCCACACTTAAACTGAGCAATGTCCTCATGCTCGATAGGTAGTGTGTGGAGACACTTAAAAGAAGAGAAAAAGGGAAAATAAAGCTAAAAAACAAAAATGAAAGTGAAGAAAGGGTAGAATGTGTCAGGCCGGGGTGTAATCAAGTCACCAAGGGTCGAGACGAGAAAAGATATGGATGAGGGAAGAAATAAAAAGAAGAAAATAAAAGGAAATGGGAGGGAGGGCTAGGTGTAATCAAGTCACCTAGCCCCGATTCCGCCCGAATCTGACTAGATTCTACCAAAAAGGGAATAAAAATAAAGAAAGAGTGAAAAGACTTGTCAATTTGAATTTTTCAAATAATTCTCGATGTAGTCACGTCATGGAGAATCGGGAGCAATGACTATCAAGGCCCTGAGGGCCACCATGACACCAAATGCATAAAAAGAAGGGGAACATTCAAACAGTAAGCAACAAAAGACGTAAAAGAAAGGAGAGTCGCCTTACCAAACGGTTAGCAACTCAACCAACTCCATCGTCTCAATGATCTTTCTTGGTACCTTGCTTGTCCTCATCGATATTCCTCCTCTTCCTCAATGTAGTAACAAGTATCGGGCTTGTATTTGTGTAATGGGGGTTGGGACTTAAGGGCAAACTCGGTGTATAGTGATGAGAAATTGAGATGAAGGTGTATAATTGAAGTGTAAGGGTGCAATGATAGTGGCAAAGATGAGTAGGGAGGTTGGGAGGGGGTATAAAGTGGTGGGGTGGGGCTTAAATGAAGAAAAGAAGGGGAAGACCACCAAAGAGACTCCTTCCCGGTCGGGAACATCTCTTCCCGGTCGGGACCATGCCTTCCCGGTCGGGAAGCTCACCCTTCTCGAGCGGGAAGGTCTCATAGTGAGCTGTCTTGTAGAGCACAACTCGTCCCGGTCGGGAAGACACCCATCTCGAGCGGGATGTTTCTCTAGCTCTTTATTCCTTTTGATTTTACCAAGTCTTCCACCCAAATAATACCTCGGGATCCAAAATCCCGTCCCCAAAAGCTTGAACCAAGCTCAAAAAACGACTTCCTCCACCAAGTTTCAGAGCTTCTATCATCCATAACCTTTCAAAACTCTTCATCCTCACTTCAAACCTATCAATCAAGTTCAATAATTTCCATCAAAAATCCCTCCCTCACATCGCTCAAGAAAGTTCCAAATTACAAGGATTCCACAAAGACTTACAAATCCTAGAAACCAAACTATCCAATCATACAAATACAAATACAAAAACGCAAAAGAAGAGGAAAAAGATATTTACAACATGATACTCTCACCATCTACGCTCCCATAGCCATCAAGGGCTCGGATAAGTAAGTAAAATGCTCTAGCAACATATTCATGAAGGCTCATTTGGCCATGCCAAGCTATCTTCAAGAGCTTCTAAGTCAGAGGCAAGAAGCAATCATCTAATCCATTATGCTCGGGTTTATCGTGATCTCCCGGGTCTTTCCAACCAACATAGTAACGACTCTTATGACCATCCGGTAGGTATAGCGGTCTAAACTCATGCTTGGCGTTAAGGTTTGGGAGATCACACCCTAAGGGTGTTGCTTCTTCTACGAGGTCAACGGTGAAAGTCTTTCCCGCCGCCCGACAAGGATCCACTTCATCAACCATCTTACAAGACAAGGGACTCGAAATTAAGTGCGATAAAGGAGGTGTAGGCATCAAGTTTTCTTCATTGAAGGCTCTATGGGAGACCTCATCGTTGTCCTTACTAGAATTCTCACCATGAGGAAATTCAAGGCCTTTGATGGCGGCCTCAATTTCTTTGATGGTTTGGTCTAGCATAGCATCTCCAAATCCCTTAATCGGCTCCTCTAATGCATCTATCTCATTCTCCCAAATATTACCTTCATTTTGACTCACCTTGTCAAGTTGGCCTAGAGGAGTCTTCTCTTCACTTGGCTTTCGACTGTCAAGATCCGGTTCATCACGAAGAAAATCATACAAATCCAATTTAATAGCCAATACATTGGCTTCCCAAGAGTTACTTCGAGAATCATGTTCAATTTTCTCCTCGTGATCAACCCTTGAAGCTTCAACTTCCTCCATTATTCCCATAGCTTCACCATCCAACCAACTCTCAACAATGATCTCTTGGTTGACCTTCCCTTCTTCATTCATGGCTTCATAATCGGTTTGATTGCCTTGTGGAGACAACTGATCTTCTTGCCTAAATGAACCTTCCTCAATAAGTTGCGGAGCTTGAGTGGTCAACATCGTGTAACGAGCCATAAGTGCATTAATTCGAGCACGTTGCACCTCTTTTTTGGGCCATGAACTCTTCTTGGTCCCTTTTCATTTGAATCATCATCTCTTGTTGACTCTTTTGCATTTGAATCATCATCTCTTGTTGATTCTTTCGCATTTGAATCATCATTTGACAAAGCTCAAAGTTGGGGACTTTTGGTTGTGGGTTGTGTGAAGGTATTTGGTAGTTGTTAGGATTTTGGAATGATCCTTGACAACTTTCATGGTAGCCATATAAAGGGGGTTCATAAGATTGTTGATGAGATTGATATGGTTGGTAAAATTGTGGGTCTTGGTAATTTGTCCCATGATTGTCCCATGATGATTGATAGTAGCTTGGATGCATAACGTTGCCTTGATACATTGAATGAGCTAGAAGCACTTGAGCAAACATTAGAAGCCTAGTGCTTTTGAGGCACTAGGAAAAGAGAAATAAGCACACAATGAAAGAACGAAGATACACAAGGAAAAGAAAACACAGAAATCGAGAACCAAGTCTAAAACTAAGCACACAAAAGTCTAAACTATGCTGTCCCCGGCAACGGCGCCAATTTGACGGGAGGTGTTTGTCGTCTATCCTACCGATCAAAATAATATCAACGAACCTAAGCTGGGTAGCTAGGGTAAGTCGAGTCGATCCTCAGGGACGGGAATTCAAAACAAGAGGGTGCTACGGTCTAAGACTAAGTTCAAGCCAAACATGGGCACTAATGACTAAACTAGAGTCTAAAACAATAAATAAAAAGGCAAAACAAGCAACTAATGACAAATGGAAGCAAATTAAATTAATAAGAAGAAACTAGGGCTAGGTCGGGTTCATGGATGTCAAGGAGATCAAAAGAAGGAAACGAGGGTGCTAGCAAGCTTTCGTAGCCTAGGTTACATCCGGGCTCTCACTACTTAAACGGCCTAGGGGCCTCCTCAACAAGCTCTCGCTACTAGTAGAGGAACCAAACCTATCAACCAAACAAACAACATGCAAGAGAAGAGGCAAGAAAAACAAGGAATGATCATCTCAAGTCTCACAAGCATTTCATCAAACATGTAGAGTGCAAGGCAAATAGGAAACAACAAAAACAACAACTAGTACCACACATCTCACCCTAATCATCCCTAATCACATACAATCCCCCTACTAACCCTAGGGGAAAACTACTCACACATATCTAAATTAACACTAACATTAACAAGAGAAACTAACATAAGAACAAGAGCATTCATAATGAAGATGAAACTAGTAAGAACGATAAACAAATGATAAAGAATGAAACTTTACTAACAATCCAAGATTAAAAGAAAAGAGAAGAGAGATTATACCAAACTACAAGGAGAAGAAAAAGATGAAGACTTGTATATAAAGAAAACCCAAAACCTCCACCAATGTTGTCAAGATTGGTGGATTCTTCAAGAAATCCCATAATACAAGAGTAACTATCTAGATTAAGCTAACATTAACAAAAGATTAAAGAAAAATTAAGCTAATGACAAGACTACTCTATCTAGGGTTTAGAATAATGTAGGGTAATCGAAAAGTCCCTAAAACAATACAAGAGGGGGGGGGTATATATAGGGTTACAAGAATAAGGGGGGTGAGAAATGAAGTAGCGGTTGAGCTGGGCCCTTCCAGGCCGGGAAGGAGATGATCCCGGTCGGGATGGTCCATAAACCCGGGCGGGTTTATGCTCTTCCTGACCGGGATTATGATCTTCTCGACCGGGATGGCCCCACAGTTGGTCGCTACATTTTGCTTCTCATCCCGGTCGTGATGGACATGGTACCGACCCGGATTGGTCCTGTTTGCTATTCCTTGGCTCCTTAGCGATGCTCAATGCTCGGGATATCATCAAGTAGTCCCTAGAGGACTCGGGATCGAGTCTAAGCCACAGACTCATCGTCGTTTCTCTTCATTGGCTTCATACGTGTCGAAAACGAGTCGGAATCATTCCATTTCTCCAAGATAAGCTCTAGGAACCTAAAACAAGCTAGAGAAAGCGTTATTAGCCTCGAAAACCGCTCCAAAGAGCGATTCCACAAGAGAAACTGGGACCAAACACAAGAAATAAGCACTACAAACCAAAATTATCAGAATGACAAAAGGCAAGGATAGAGCTCACTTCACTCTCCGGAACACTCCTTCGTATTATTTGGTCCGCGCAATGTTTCCGTACGTAAGGGTCATCCCAAACATAGTATTTAGCATCACTACAAATCTTCTCCATTTGGAATTTTGAAAAACTTGTAGGAAATTCGTTCGAGACAAGAAAGTTAACAATGTTTGCATACCAAGAAAGAACGGAAGTAAGAGCAAAGAGTGTTTCATCGGGAAATGAACCCTGAATAGGCTCCACTAGCCTATCTTTATGCAGCATTCGACTTAAGTGGTTGGCGACCACATTCTCGACTCCTTTCTTATCTTTGAGCTCTAAGTCAAATTCACTCAACAATAGAACCCATCAAATGAGCCTCAGTTTGGCTTCCTTCTTTGTCATCAAGTACCTAAGAGCGGCATGATCGGTGTAAACCACCACCTTGGTACCAAGTAAGTAAGAATGGAACTTCTCTAAAGCAAACACTACCGCTAGTAGAGTAGTTCTTTTAGGCCTCGTTAAGGGTCAAAGATGCATAGTAAATCACGTGAGGTATCCTTCCAACTCTATGACCCAAAACGGCACCGATGGCATAGTCACTCGCATCACACAAGAGTTCAAATGGGAGTGACCAATCCGGAGATTTGATAATCGGTGACGAGATTAACTTCTCCTTCAACTTCTCAAACGCCTCCTTGCATGCCAAATCGAACTCAAAATCCACTTCCTTTTGCAACAACTTGCATAATGGTGAAGCCATTTTAGAGAAATCCTTGATAAATCCCCTATAGAAACCTGCATAATCAAGGAAAGAACGAATTTCACGAACATTAGTTGGATAAGGAAGGGATTGAATTGTGTTAATTAAGCTTTATCGACCTCAATACCTTTAGATGAAACAACATGACCTAGGACAATCCCTTGTTCTACCATAAAATGACATTTTTCCAAATTAAGAACAAGGTTATAGTCAATACATCTCTTAAGCACAAGAGATAGATGATATAAGCAACTATCAAACGAGTCACCATGCACGGTAAAGTCATCAATGAAAACTTCAATTAAATTCTCTACATATTCCGAAAATATACAAACCATGCATCGTTGAAAAGTTGCGGGGGCATTACATAGCCCAAATGGCATGCGCCGATATGCGAAAGTACCAAATGGACAAGTAAATGTGGTTTTCTCTCGATCCTCGGGCGCAATTGCTACTTGAAAATAGCCCGAGTATCCATCTTAAAAGCAATAAAAGGTCTTACCGGCAACCCTCTCTACCATTTGGTTGATGAAAGGTAGAGAGAAATGGTCCTTCCTAGTCACCGCATTGAGTCGACGGTAATCAATGCAAACGCGCCACCCATTTTGAACACAGGTGGGAACCAATTCTTCATGTTGATTCTCTACTACCGTCACTCCACTCTTCTTTGGCACAACTTGCACAACTTGTGTGGGACTCACCCACTTGCTATCCGAGATTGGGTAAATTATACCCACTTGAAGAGCATCAAGATCTCCTTCCTCATCACCTCCATCATTGGTGGGTTCAATCTTCTTTGGGGTTTCCTCACTGGTTTGACATCTTCTTCTAAGAAGATGTGATGCATACAAGTGGTTGGACTAATGCCTTTGATGTTGGCTATAGTCCATCCAATTGCTAACTTAACTCCATAAGAACCTCCACCAGCCTTGCTTATTGCTCTCCCGTGAGCTTGTTAGAAATGATGACAGGTAAGGTCTCACCATCTCCTAGAAACACATAATTCGGATGATCCAACAAGGGTTTTAATTCTACCACGGGTGCCTGCACAACTGAATGTAACAATTTCTCACGAGGCAAAGTTAGTGTTAGTGGTTTAGAAAAAGGTGGCATAATAGGTGAAGTCTCCAGCTAGGATAAGGAAGCCACAACCTCCTGCAAGTCACTAGAAAGAGTTAGATCCAAATCATTACAATATAAGCTATTATCAATAGCCACTATCAACTCATCGTCCCCATCTAGGTTGAACCCATCTTGCACTATGGGCTCCAAAACATCAATCATATAACAAGAGTGATTATTCTGTGGATATTTCATGGAATTATAAATATTAAAATTAACCACTTGACCATTAGCCTCCATAGTGAGTGAACCATTAGACACATCAATTTTAGTGCTTGCGGTTTTCAAAAATGGTCTACCTAAAAGTATTTGCGTCGCATGTGAATCATGTTCCATTTCAAGCAAAATGAGTTTTTCCACCATTACTAAGACGTCATCAACAACCCCCTTGGGGTAAGCATTAAAATGATCGACTTATTGTATTACCATCCCCGTTTTAATTAAAGGACCTAATTTCGACGATTTATATAATGAAGATGGGAGTACATTTATTGATGCACCTATGTCAAGCATAGCATTAGGAAATGTGGTGTCTCCTACGGTGCAAGGAACGGTAAACATACCTGGGTCACTATGTAATCCCCTAGAAAATCTAACGCAATACAGCGGCGGAAACACTGTAGAGTTGGGATTAAAACACACTGACAAACTATATATTATTAAAAGAAATGGTAAGTCAATACAAATGCCTCTTTTTACAAAAGGGCTAAAGAGAAAGTTCACCAAACGGGTTATACAAATCCGTAAATTACAAGAATGAAGGATTAGGATCCACGCTACTCGCTAGCTCACACCCAAAACCCAGCAGCAAATACCTGTCATGATATAAACATAACAGCCACGTCAGTGGGGAGTAACTCGGACGTTCTCCCAGCCATCATATGGAAAAATAATAGTATTATTATATCAAAATATTTAAAATGGAAAACATTAAAACGATATAATAAAAATAGGCTTCCGGAGAAAAATTAAAGTATTGGAATAATAAATTCATAACAAGTTTTCAGAAGAAAACTTCAAATATTTGCCAACCTGCAAACCAAAATGTATCGATAATAATAAAATAATCAAAATGGCGTTATAGATAGGATTAGTGTAGACGGCTAGACTTTCACTAGGAGAATACTAAAACTAGCTTCGAGAACTTAGTTCAAACAAATCAAACTTCGGTCTCTAACTAGGCTACTCAACCATAACAGGACGGCGACTTATAAATGCGTGGCCCTAGTTTAAGATGATATGCACACCCCTCCCGAGCACCATTAATACTCAGTTCAACCCGACGGCGTCTTACACTGCGAGGCACGAGTTTAAGGTCAAAATGTTCACACACTCCCGAACACCATATATGCTCGGTTCAACAACCAGTGTGCCCCATAAAGACACACAAGCCATATAGTTGATGGCAAAAACGTAAACCCCAGAATATATTACTCTAACCTCACACTTGACTTTATTCCATAACTCCAAAACAACCATTATCGATATTCAAAAGATATAATCATATAAATAATATGAGGATAAAATGAATAAATATTTTATATTAAAAGGGAAACTTTCTATAAATAGAAACTTACTCATTTTAGAAACTTACTAGTTATTAAAATTAGTGAAATGTATAAAAATAGAATTTCAAACAAAATTAACATTTTATTATTATCGTCGTTATCGTAACTTTAATATACTTATAAATTCGTTACTAAAATATAAATAAAATATAATAAGTCAATATATAGTATTTTATAAATAATTAGGAAATCGAGTTAAAACTATAAATTTTAGAAAAGAGATATTTTTAGAAAAACGATATCAAAATTAATTGAGTCGATGAGTTTTATAAATAAAAGGAGAGTTACAAAGATTTCAAATTGTTTTTAACAAATAGCTCTTATTAACAAATAATACAGATTTTACTAAAAATAGTCAATTGTTAACAAATAAGAAATCATTAGTGCAAATAGTCTCGACTAAAAATATAATTAAACCAAAATCGACTATCTTCTCATTTATTAGGATAAATCGTAAAACAAAAATTAATTTATTAAACAAGTATACAAATCTCGATTATTGTATTAAAATAAGATTTTAAGTCAGAAATTATAAATCAACGAAATATGAAGAAAATATGAAATCGTTATTATTTAGTTACTAGTGTCACGATAACCAACAAAATATTATAACGATCGTAAATAATTAAATTACTAACGATTTATAAAAACGATATCGGAAACTTGTAAAATATTTATAAAACACGCGATTTAAAAGAATAATATTAGTAATTAATAAATTGCTAAAATATTAGAAAACCGAAGTTAAAATATTTACTACATACTACTGCTCAAACATACGACATAAAATCGAGTAACGTCCTAAAGTTACCTTTGGTCGGCAACCGAAACGATCAAGTTCTCAACCTCGATTACTCCAAGCTCCAAATCGATATCCAAGTCTTTAAGCTCCAAGTTGCAGAATCGATAGTCTTCTTCACAAGCTTTCGACACGAAAAACGAATTGACAAAACGAACGAATGAGACAAGGGTAATCGACACAAAACGGAAAGATCGAAGAAGGATCAGAGGATGGGTAAAAAAAATGAGTTGGAGGAAAGAATAAGGTCCAAAGTCGAGCAGAAAACGACAAGATCCCGACACAGCAACATCGACAACGAATAAAAGAAGGACAATGAGCAGATCACAAATCGACCCGAAAAGTAATAGCAGTAATTGAGTCCCGAACGGAACAAAGGACGAAGTTAATAGTCCTAAACTCCGGCAACAGCAGCGTGACACCAGCAGTAATCACGATCGTGATGTACAACAACATTACGACACCAAAAGCAACTGTATCGTATTCGATAAGTCGAAAACCGTACAGCAAAACGGCAGAAAGCAGTAGCAAGACGCACGAGAAGAAGAAGGAAAGAGACGACGGAAAAGAAGGATAAACAGGCAGTAGCGGCAGAAAGAAAACGAAAACAGCGGACAAGAACAGTAGTAAACGACCTCAGTACCAACGCTACAGCAACAAAATGAAAACAGACGAGCATCAGGACAACGAACAGCATCTACAACAACAAACGATGGACTGAAACGGGACGAAAAGTTGCGAGGAAGAAGAAGATAAGCAGCCGAACGCAACAGCGGCAAGAGCACGAAACAGCAGCACCATCAACAACAACAACAACAACAAATGACAGCAGAAATCAGACCCGAATCAACAATGACAGGCAGAAGTAGCGCGAGTATTAGCAGCAGAATAAAAGGATGACGAAGAATCGCAGCAGCGTGAGGTAGAAGCACAGAACGTAAGCAGCAGAAATCAAGAGAATAAAACAAGAGAAGAAGAAGAAAGGAGATTACCATGGACCAGCAGTTGCAGCCACGAAATTAACAACAACAACAACAACAACAACAACAGCGTCGCAGCAACGGCATCAGCATAGCAACAATATCATCAGCGTAGCAGCAGAGAAAGACAACGGGAGAAGCCGCAACAACCACAACATAGCAGCAGCGAAGAGAAATGGCTAAAACAGAGGCCGGAAACGGGAGAGGCTGGTCTGGTGATCAAAAGTTGATCGTAGAAACAAAAAAGAAAAAGAAAGGTGTGAAGAAGACAGGAGGCAAGGAGTCGGAAAGGTTAAAAAGGAAACAAGGAGTATGATTGCTGAGGAGAGAAACGTGAAAGAAGAATAGAGGGAGTTGAAGCGGTGGAGACTAAAAAAAAGAGTAAAAGGGGGGGTGTATGAAGGGAACACATTGCATCAAGAGAAATGGGTAAGGGAAATGAATCTGCTCAAAATAAAGTGGCTCGGAAATAAGGATTGATTAAATGAATTGGGTAGGAGACATAATTCGTATTCTGTATTGATAAGTTGACTGGCCCACGAATCAGGCTAAAACGAGTTAAGAAAATTAATGAATAATCGGGCCGACAATTAAAATGAGTAAATAAATTATTCGAGACGAAAACGAAGTTTTTTTTTTGGTAAAGGGTAAGTATATAAAAAAGAGGGAACAACAAAAAGAAAAATGACTACATCAAATTATGTAGCCATTTAGCATCCTTAGCAGTTACAGGGAATTTAATCTTACACAAGATCCTGTTTTTAACATCTGACACGATCAATTTGACTATCTCCCGTGGATGTCGCACCACTTCCTCAATTCTGCACGAGTTCCTCTGTCTCCAAATATGGTAAATAGTCGCATTGATCATCGCGCGAAGCACATTACATTGCAACTTCCAGCCCCGCAATTTCGTAGCCCAAACCATCCTCGTGTTGCACGGGATTGGTTTCCGCACCCAATTGCTCAACAGACCCATCACCCGAGAGCTCCAACTGCAACCAAAGAAAAGATGTTCTAAACTCTCTTCTGCCTGCTCACAGATAAAGCAGCGATCCGAATCTGCAACCCCTATCCTAAACAGCTTCTTCCTCGTATTAAGGGCCCCTCGAAACACTAGCCACGAGATGAAGCTATGCCTCGGAACACTCCACGCGCTCCAAACAAGTCTCGCCCACGGAACCAGCGAATCATGAGGTCTCAAGTCATGATAGGCCCTCGCAATCGAGAAACATGATTCCGCTCCATGCCAAATACCATTGTCGATCATATTCTTAATTTTCTCCTTAGCCTGACCAATTTTCCTCCACGCCCACGTAACATCTGAATAAGGCTGATAATCATACCACTCCACCCCCTTTGGATAAATGCTATTGACCCACCGAACCCACAACCGGTCCGGCTGATCAAACACCCACGAAGCTAGCTTCGCCACAGCTGCTTCATTCCAGATATACAGATCCCTAATTCCCAAACCTCCTTCATCTTTAGGCCGACAAATTTTTTCCCAACTAACCAAAGCTCGATTATTTCCTTCTACACCTCCTTCCCATAAGAAATTACGACATAGTGAAATGATTCGAGCCATGACAAACTTAGGAATAATAAAGATCATTGCCCAATAATTATGCAATTGAGACAGAACAGATTGAACCAGAGTTAGTCTCCCAGCATAAGACAGCTTACGGGCCCCTATACCAGATATCCTCGAGATAATACGGGCTATCAATTTTTCACAATCAAGCTTACCTAAACGAGTACTTTGGATAGGTAACCCAAGATACCGAAAAGGAAACGTACCTTCGATGCAACCCGAGAGCTGAAGAATCGAAGCCTTCCTGTCTTCATCCACCCCTGCGAAATAAGTATGAGACTTACCTACACTTAAACTCAGACCCGAGGCCCTGCTAAAAGTATCAAAAGCACTCCACAAGAATTCCATCGATTCTCGATCCCCCTTACAAAAAAGGAGGAGATCATCCGCAAAGAGTAAATGAGTCAGCTTCAAAGGACCACATTTCGGATGAAATTTAAAATTCCTATCCACTCTTCCAAAATTCATGATTCGAGAGAAATAGTCCATGCAAATCGTGAATAACAAAGGCGACATGGGATCCCCTTGTCTCAACCCCCTTTTCCCTCGAAAAAACCCAAAATTGTCACCATTAGCACAAAGAGTGAAGGATACGGTCTCAACACATTCCATAACCAACCTACGGAAGTGGTAAGGAAAGTCCAACGCTTTGAACATCTGGTCAACAAAATTCCACTCAACACTGTCATATGCCTTATGAATATCAACTTTAAACAGGCATCTTGGCGAAATTCGCCCTCTCTTGTACATACGCACCAAGTCTTGACAAATCAGCACATTCTCCACAATACTCCGGCCTTCAATAAAACCTCCTTGAGTAGGAGATATTATCTGGGGCAAAATCTTAGCCATCCTCGCACAAATAATTTTAGCATTACACTTGTACAAGACATTACAGCAAGCAATCGGCCTGAATTCTTTCACATTTTGAGGCCTATTCACCTTAGGAATCATAACGATATTCGCACAATTTAGTTGCTTTAAAAGCTTACCTGAGATAAAGAAATCCTGGATAGCCAAAACAACATCCACTAGTACAAAAAATAGATTTGGTTTGATGAAAAGGCTACGGTTGCATTTAATAACCGTAACAAAAAATTTCTAAGAGAATATGATTTATAAACGGCTACGGTTGTTTTTAAAAATATGTAACCAAATATAAAAGGTGTCGGTTAAGTTCCTGAACCGTAGCCAAAAGTAATTAGAAATGGCAACATTTGTAGTTTGGGAACCGTAATTAAATATTAAACGCTTCGGTTGGTTGGAAAACCGTAACCAAAATTTGATTTATACGTTATTTTATTCTCTTTTAATAATTCTTTAACATCATACTCCAATAGTCCAATATATGCACCCACAACCCAATTAATTCCTAATCAAACGGATCCACCACTACTTAATCATCCATTCCTCTTCGTCTCCCTTAACCCTCCCCCAATTGACAAACCCATCTCCTTCCCTTAAACCGCTAACCCACCTCAGATCCCTCCATCACATCCGCTCCATTCCCTCACCACGGCGTCCCTACCTCCTCCTTCGCGAACCCATTCAACATCTCCCTCCACCATTGCATCCCCTTTACCGCTGTCAAGATGCACGATTCAACTTCCTCACGGTTAAACTTAATACGTTTATGCCTAATTAAACAGACCCGCGCACTACGAAGCCACCCAGTTTAATCACTATGGTACGCCTGCCACTCGATTCATCCTCTTTGTTGGTTTGTTTCCCCCAATTAATAAGTCGTCTTTCCTTTGAATATGTATAATAATTATGGTTTCTTATTTTTGCTTTTCATCTGATTTTTTCTTTGTTTTCTTGAGTCCATTTTCGGTGTTATAATCTGTCAATTGATTCGAATTTATTGTGATGACTTCGTCATATTATTCCACCAGAATATCATGGTGCACCACTCTGTAATTGGACTCGCACCATGATAGAGACCATTTTAGTCTAGCTGTTTTTAGTCGGGGTTCATGCTTATAATCCCAGTTTGAGGGACTTTAATTCTAATTGTCGGATTTCAATTGAACTTGTAGTTGTGATTTCTAGGCTCTGGACCGAATTTAATATAGGAGACCAAGCAAGTTGTATGAACTCATGATGCAAAGTTGCTATATCAGACACTAAATGCAATACCGAAGGTACTATGGTGCGTGTAGAAGCCGCGTACTACTAAATTCAACATTGTTTGATGAAGTAGAGCAGCAGGTCTTATTCAAGTATAATTCAGATATAAAAGTTGTACCTGTTGTACTATCAAGGAATTCAATGCTCGAATTCAATAGGCTCCAATTCGTTGATTAGATGTCATTTGTCTTCAAGTTTTTTTGTTAAAGGTAAGTATATTGCGATAAAAAATCACATATACAATTGTAACTAGGCAAGACTTAGGATGTAAGTTTTATCTTTGTCACTATGTTTGGTGTGTAGTCTACTTTGAATCATGCTACTAAGCTCTTTTTTAATACTAGCTATTACAATTTCATGTCTAAGCAGCACATTCTCAAGCCTGCATTGATTTCTTTGTTTCCAGATGAAGTATATAGCAACATTAATAGCTCCATTTTATTGATCTTTTTAGTTTGGTACCCTTCAGTCTAAGTCTCACGTGATTGTTAACGCTGAAATCTGCCTTGAACTTACACCAACCAGCCACCCCTTGTAGTATCTTGTTATTGTATGTGTTGTCTTCAAGTTAGGCTTCCCCTACTTTCAATACTAGCTGCACTCAACCCAAATACATGTTACATTTGTAATCATACAAGATGGGTGATTATTGAAGTAATCAGGCTGTACTTGAATACTTGCCGCGTCTTTATAATTTTTGGATAATGCAATGCATGACTAGCCACTATTTGGTATGAATTGAGGTCTAGTGGTGAGTTATGATGTACATGATACTCCACTTCTTGGACTTCATTTTACTTCAAGCTAATACATGCCACGAATCTTAATTGAACGAAGTTAAATTGATGTGCATTGCTGCATTCAAATGGGGTATGGGCTGAATTAAGTTGCGACTGTTGACAATGCAGGTCATGATTATGAGAGACCATGATTTTATCAAGTACAACTCGCGTTTTGACACTTAACCAACACAACTGGTGAAGTTTAGAAGCAAGGAATCTATAATTTTGCTCGCATTCATGTAAGGGAAGACCCTCTAAACCCGATGCAAATTTATGTATATTCGAGCAAGCATAGGCTGCTTCTGAATAGGTTTTAAGCTAATTTCCAACTTCGTTGATCATGTTTTTTTGTCGTACTATATCTTAACTTGAGAGGATCTCTCTCGAGATGTGTCCGCCTTTTTAAATGCAATATATCAAGAATTATACCTTCCTAACCTTATTACTATTTGCAAATAATGTGTAGTAGGCTGGGGCAACATTTTTCGAATACAGTTTATTCTTATGTCGCACAGTTCATAACTTATAAGAATGATATTACTTACAGTACGTAGTTTCTATTGTTTACAGGGGAAGTTGAGTGAAATTTCACAGTGACAGCTGGAAAGATGTACGACGTTGTTATTCACACATGTAAGTTGGACTGACTTCTACTTTATTTATATACTTCGTAATATTCTTTCTCTTAAAAGTTGATCTCTGATCTTTAGCCTTATCATAGATTAACTAACTTACAGGCTAGTGTTCAGAGGTTTAAAAGATCTGAAACGCTTGTTGCGAGCTCTAATGTCTTGAACACAATATTCGGGTACGTAGATTTCTCTTATTGATTTTCATGACGATCTCAGTTCAATAGCTTTAGTTTTTGTTTGTTTAACTAGTTACCCTTCGAAAAATTACTCTCACTAAACAGTGATTCGCTTGCTGTGTGAAAGCAGGCTGCTTGAAACCTGACGTGATGCGATTTCCCAATTATAGTGAAAGCAAATGAAAGATGGCAATAAGTTTCTAGAGCATAACAGATTGTTTTTTAGCAATGATAACTCAAGGTTATGACTCCAGATGACAATGGCGAAATGGTGTAATGCGTCATTATTGAAGAAACAAATGCAATTAAGTAAAATTAGTTTTTATGTATTTTGTTGTTAGTTTTCAATCGCAAGTCCTCTTAATAATATGTCCATCTCTCAAAAGATTGATTGATGTATATAATATTTCTTTTGACATTTTAAAAAAAATGTAACGGGTGATCAACTCTAAGCTGGAATTGATGTGAGAAGAAATTTTTATATTTTTGGTTGTTGGTTTCAATAGTTATTTGTATGTGGTACTGTATTAGATAATGTAAAAATTCTTTCGGTAGTTACTAATAATAGTTGCATGCTTTACTATTTGGGTTTTTTTTTTTGTTTTTTAATTTAGAAATGGCTTCGGTTATTTATTATGAACCGAGGCCTTTAACATATTTTTGGCTTCGGTTGTTACTAATAACTGATGTCTTTACTAACTTTTAGTTACGGTTCAATTTAAGAACCGAAGCCTTTATAGTGTTTTTGGCTTCGGTTCCTATAAATAACCGTTGCCAAAAATATATTTTGTTACGCCTCGTAACCGAAGCCACAACTCGTACACTTAATGCTACGCCTTGATTTACTACGCCCATTTAACCGTAGCCATATGTCCTTTTTAACCGTAACCACAAGTGCTTTTTGTACTAGTGATCCTCACCCATAATATCCCACGAATCAATAAAGAATTGACTCGAGAAACCATCCGGTCCCGGTGATTTATCCCGAGGTATACTAAAAAGAGCCCTCTTGATCTCATCCGGTGTCACGAAAGCCTCCAGAATCAGTTTATGCTCCTGTGTACAAATGGGACCCCGTCTAATCAAGTCATAATCAATATCCTCCACAATTCGTGACTCTCCGAGTAGCCCACGGTAGTACCGCGTGAAAGCATCCTCGGTCGAGGCCTTATTGTCACATTCCAGGCCGTCAGCATCTGAAATCTTAGCTATTGCGTTGTGAGCTCATCGTCCTCGGAGAAGGCCGTGAAAATACGCCGAATTGACATCCCCGTCTCGGACCCATTTAAGCTTAGATTTCTGACTCCACAAATCAGCCCTAGCAGCCTGTAAAATCCTAACCTGCTCGTTCATCTCGCTCTCCTCCTGCATCAGTTCCACGGACAAGTCAGCCCTGAGACGCTGCTGTAATTGCTCGAGCCTGATCTCAGCCTGATTACACCGACTTTCAATATCCGAAAAACAATCAGCATTCAGCCTCTTCAACGGTCTTTTGAGACTACCCAATTTCTTCACTATCCGAAACATAGGCGTCCCAAAGATCGTCTCCTTCCACGCATCAGCAACACAGGAATAAAAATTCGGCGCTTTGCTCCACATATTCATGTACTTGAAACTCCGATTCTTCCTTATCGGGGGTTGATCAAGTTGAACAATACAAGGACAATGGTCAAAAGTTCCTTCAGGTAAAAAATTCGCGAACCCATTCGGAAACAGACCCATCATCTCGTCATTAATCAAGCACCTATCAATACGACTATATACCCTTGTTTCAGCCACTCTATGTTTATTATTCCAAGTGAACCAAGACCCACTAGCCTTGCAATCGCTTACCTCACAGTTCGCCAAACAGTCTCGAAATTGATTCATAGCTTCCTCCGAAGAATTCCCCCCTAGATGTTCACGAGCTTCCACAACACAGTTGAAGTCCCCCATAATCGTCCAGGGCCCTTTATGAGCATAATCTTCAAGTCATATCCAAAGCTCCGTTCTCTCCGAAGCCGAATTAAAGGCATACACAAGAGTGAGCCAATAATCCTTCCCCGATAAAGTAGTAACTTTGATATGAATACTTTGATTACTATACTCCACAATCGTCAAATTAAACCTTTCATGTTTCCACAAAAGCCAAATTCGACCTCCCTTATGACAGTGATTATTTGTCGTAATACTCCATTCAGAGAAAATATTCTGCTGAACTTTAGCATACGATTTATTTTTAATTTTTGTTTCAAGAAGGCCAAAGATGTCTACTTGCTGTTTTCTAATGAACTCACAAATTGCTCGTTGTTTTTTTAAGTTACACATGCCCCGTACGTTCCAAAACCCTGTTATGTGTCTCCATGGACGATCATTTCTAACCCGAACCCATTCTTTTCTCCACACCCTTCCTTCCTGGATGAAAGTCTCTTGATTACATCAGAATACATCAGCCTAGCAGAGGGCGTACCAGCTGCCGAACCAGCAATTGTCGGAGCATCAGAAGTTTGCCTAGCAACAGACAGCAACTGCGTGCCAGCAGCGGACAGCAACTGTGTACCCGCAGCAGAAACAGGCTGCCCCTGCATCAATGTAACAGCAGGCAGACCAGCAGCGTGGGCAGCAGCAGAAACAGGCCGCAAGACAGCAGCATTCCGCAGTCCAGCAGCAGCAGGAACCAGCGCAGCAGCAGCAGGAACCAGCTCAGCAGCAGCCCTTCGAACTACAGCAGCAGCAGGCTGCCCACCGACACCAACAGGTCAAGCCACTGCTACTCCCCCGTTATGCTTATTCTTAGGATCCAATCTCGCCTTTTTCAACTCCTCCTTCTTGCATTCAATAGCATCATGGCCATACCCTCTACATTTGTTACACTAAATGGGTTTCCACTCATATTTAATCATAACCTCAACAATATTCTCAAGTTCATCCATGAATTTTAATGAGCTCTTGAATTTTTGCCCAACTTTGACCAACACCATGACCCGGGCATAACCCAATCTAGTGCGCTCTTCCGTAGCTAAATCAGACTTAACCTACGGTCCCACCAACGATGCTATACGGTTTAGACATTGGCCCCAAAATTTTAAAGGTAAAGCGTGCAATTGTATCCAAATAGGAACTTCTTGAACATCATCCTTGTCCATTTTAGCATCGGGGGTCCGTTCTTTCACAATAAACGGTTTGTTATCAAACATAAAGAATGCATGATTGAGAACATTTACCTTGGCAGCCTTTTCCTTGAACCGAACTACAAAAATTCCATTAGGAAGAAAAGAAATTTTATCAATCCCATGTTCCTTCCAAATTCTCTTCACATATCCTTCAATTACTTCCCATGGGGGATTAGCACCCATGATAAAGCAATAGACGGCATTATTCCAATAATCAATTTCATCTTCAACATCATCCTTTGTAAATTTCATCATTTCTTCTTCCTCCTCAATGTCAATGACTTTTTTCCCATCCATTTGTTTCCACCCAATACAATCGGGATTAGAGTCAGGCACAATTTCAGAATTATGCTCAAAAACTTCATTCTCATCAACATCAGAATCATAGATCAGTCCAGGAATCTTACTGATTTGCTTATTGATAGCTTGATCTTCCTCTACTACACTAGTATTAGTTTTCAATACATTCTTCGCAATGTTACGGATCGTGGACTTGGGGCCCTTCCCCGTAGGACGATTCTTCTTTCTCATTGGAGATGGAGGACGCCGGAGAACGGACTGTCGGAGTCAGGGCCGGCACCGGAAGCAGGAGCAGGATCGCCCTTCCCTCTCTAGTGTTAGGGTTTTTTTTTAACGTAAACGAAGTTGATAGAAATAAATAATCAAACGATGAAATAGTATTTCCCGATAAATAATAAATTTTCGATAAAGAGAATTAAATTGATTTCTCGAGGAAAGGAAATAAATATTTTGACGAAACTTAAAATAAATGAACTTCGAGCCGAAAATAGAAATTCGAGCTTAAAAATAAATAAATAAATAAAGAATTTAGAATTTAAATCGTCGAAATAGACTTTCGATAAGAATTAAATTAAATGTATAGAATGAATCGAAACGGAAATAAAATATGTTTTATATTTAAGAAGAGTTTCCGAGTCAAATAGAATTTTAGGAGTTTGAAACGATTAAACGATAAATTCATTTTATAGTAATTTTAAGAATTACGAGTTAAATCGTATAAAATATAAAAATACGAATGTAATTTAAAATTAATTTAATTTATAAAATCAGGCGTGTTACACACTACATTTAGGTGGTAATTTACGTTGAAACAAAGCCGACACATGTTCATTGACTTTAACTTTTTGAACTCCCTTAAGCTTTTTAATCCTCTTGATAGTACACAGTTCCTTAAGAAATTTAGCATATCTAGGAACACTTTTCAATAAATCAAGTAAAGGAATGTTTACCTCACATTTCCGGAAAGTTTCATAGACATCTTTATCTTGCATGGACCGAGTCTTCCGTTTGAGGGCCTCCGGAAATGGTGGTGGGACCACATAAGTGGGTGTCACTATCAATGAAGATTCTTCTTGCTCCACCGAGGTCTGAACGATGTTCTCAACCTCAAGCTCTTCTTCCTGTTACTCAACAATTTTCCGAATCCTATCCCGTGGACCGGGTAATTCTTTCCCACTTTGCAAAGTAATAGCACTAACATTAGCATTAGGTGGAGGAATAGGTTGGGTTGGAAGTTTCCCGTAATCCCAAGCCTCAAGTCTCCCTATAGCACTAGACATTTGACCCATTTGATGTTCTAGGTTTTGAATGCTAGTTTTAGTGTCATGTGGGAATTGGGCTTGATTTGCTTGTATTGTAGCAACATTAGAGGTTAAAGCCCGGATTATATCCTCCGTGGACATAGTAGGTGTGGTACTTTGGGCTTGTGAGGTGAAGGTGTTTGGGACGTGGTTTCTAGGAATGAAACGGGGTCGAACTTGACCAAATTGTTGGTCAAAGGATTGGCCTTGAGGTTGATTAACAAATTGACCATGAGGTTGTAAGTCTCCTTGTGGGTTTCCATATTTGAACCTGGGATGGTCTCTTCTCATATAAAAATTATCATACCTCGTTTGGCCAAAAGCATCGACCGCATTTACCTCCTCAGTGGCCTCCTCTTCCATGAGTGGACACTTGTTGGTGAAATGCCCATGTGATGAACAAATAGAGCAAGCTTGAACTTGTTGTTGACTCCCCTTCATCATGTCCCTCATCATGGAAACCAAATCATCAACCTTCCCTTCAAGTGAAGTATGAGAACTAGAAGTAGTCGTGTTCACCCTTTTTGTGGTAGTCCGCACACTAAATTGGCGTGAGCTTTCAGCAAGCTCACTCAATGCATAAGCATCATCCAGATTTTTATTAACAATGCCTCCTCCACTAGCTGCATGGACCATTCTGGCATCATCCGGAGATAATCCTCCAACAAAATAAAGGATGAGATTGGTAGCACTATACTCATGATATGAGCAACTTGATAATAATTTTTGGAAGCGTTCCAAATATTGGTAAAGCGTTTCCCCATCGTCTTGCTCCACATTGGATATCTCTTTTTTGATACTTGAAGACTTGGCGGTGGGGAAGTACTTCTAAAGGAACCCCTTCTTCATTAATTCCCAAGTGGTGATACTACCCGGTGGAAGGTATTACAATAAGGAAGATAGAATATGGGTCCGATGGGTGCAGGTGAACTATATTCGAGGTCAAGATTAGTACTCCTATAAACCTCCTCAGGATTCCTCCTGGACCTGGCGCACAATTTGCAAGGCTAAGGAAAGGCTCAAGTCGGGATACCTGCAGGATACTTGGCTGGCTGACCCGCTTGGGTACACAATAAAAGGTGGGTTACAGATGGCTTGTGGGAGAGGAAGCGGAAAAATCTTGGTATGAGATGGTCTGGAATGACCATAATATGCCTAAACACGCCATGACCTTTTGGTTTTTAATGAATGACGGCCTGCGAACTCGAGATAAATTGCACAAGATTGGGCATGTATGGATGTTGAATGATGCCTTTGTGGTCAACAAAAAGAAGACGTGAAGCACGTATTCATGGACTGCGAGTTCAGTAAACAGATAAAAAGGAGTATGGAGACATGGATGAAACAAAGCATTATTGATTACTGCTGCCATACACAGTTGCAGTATAGTGCCAAAACGAAGATAAATATCATGATGCTAGGGGCCTACTGTCATTGGATTTGGAGAGCAAGGAACCAAGCGTTGTTTGATGGGTATGTCAGTCGACCAAAGAAGTTACTGAAAGAAATAAAGGAACAGGTTGCGAGACATATACAAATGAAATTAAAGAGCAAAAAGTTGGATAGTGCTATGAGATAGGAACTGAACAAACTGTAGTGGCACGTTTATCGCTTTTGTGTTGTGCTGTTTCTTCTTTTCCATCGTGTACATGTTTGTAAATTGCTCCTCTTGAAGTAATACAACCCTCACATTTCATAAAAAAAAAAGGTATTACAACCAATCCCGAGCAGCATCTTTGAGGGAAAATGGAAATGACCTCAATTTGATTTGCTCTTCGGTGAAACCATTGGGTTTCATGCTAGTGCATACAACATGAAACTCGGATAAGTTCTTGTGTGGGTCCTAACCACTCAACCCATGGAATGAGGGTGATAAGTCGATCAAACCCGACTTCAATTCAAAGGTTACATTTTCCGTTAAGGCCAGAAAAGTAATGTAAAGTGGTTGTTGAGAAAAATCGGGAGCTTTGATCTCCTTCAAGGTTCTTGTTTCTTTGACCATTTTGATCTCCTTTGTCTCCTCAACTATGTCATAAAAATCGAGCTTCCTCTTGACTTTCTTCCAAATGCAACGAAGAGTCCGCTCCAATTTTGGATCAAAATCTACTTATTTATCATTAGTAGAACGGGTGTTCGGCATAAACCAAACACCAACAAAATAGCAATATATAGAAAAACACACAAATAAATAACAAAAAAATTTCTTGTCCCCGGCAATGGTGCCAAAATTATGCTAGGCTTATCGTGAGCCTCCAAATTACAATTTTTATCCACTTCTAACACAGACTAGTAGTTAGTGAAAGTAGGGGTCAAACTCACAAGGAAGTTATTATGTCGTTTAAGTGTGTGTAAATCTATATAATTTAGTAACCAAATGAGGAGATTTTAAAGAGTTGATTCTAAGTATAATAATCTAATTAAATAAATTAACAAAATAAAATAAACTATTATAAATTAACGATGCAACAATTATTAGAAAAATACTTGGACCAAACAATATCCACCACAAGTTTAACGAATTGATTATTGACTCTTATATTTCGCAATGTATATTAGAATACTTTGCTATGAAGTTTAATCGACTTCCAATTCCACTTATTAATAGTTATAAGATAAGATATGAGAAGCATACTCAAATAACCCTTACAATATTGTCAATTTAAATCAAGCGTCCTAATCATATCAATATGTAGATTAGAACGATGGAATTTAGCAAAGATGAAGAATGATTACTCAAGCGGTATCACTTTGTTCCATACAAATTAATCCTTATAACTCAACAACGATGAAAAGCATACAAATCGGTGAATTATATTTGCTACTCGGATTTAGTTAAAGAAACATAAGATTCATTTAACTATTCTAGTAGTGGTTTATCAATAACAAAAACTAGGTGATCAAGCTAGAAGATGAATTAACAAACCAAGAAATAATGCAAATTAAACTTGATATTCTAATATAAAAGTAAAATAGAAATAAGTCTTACAATTCACTAACTTGAAAGGCTTCAACTACTTGTTCCAAGAATAAGAACTTAGCCCTCCATACAAATGAACTACTTGAAAAATAAACTAGAAAATGTGATAGAAACTATAAGTGTATTTGAGAATTACAAGTGATGATTGATGTATTGGATGATGAATGTGATGATGAATTCTCCTCCTTTATATAGCCACTCATGAGGCATCTCCATCAATGGTCTTTAATCCTCGTAAAATGCCTCATAAAAATGATCATAATGAAGAAAAAGAATAAAAGAGGTGAGTAAAGAAGAAGAACAAAAGACTAGAGAAAGAATCCTATGCGAAAAAGAATCCTAAGCACAAATTTTTGATTTTTGGAAATCCGCTGGCTAGAAATTCTGCTGGCAGCGGCATTTGGAAAATCCACTGGCAGCGGATTTTAGAAATTCTCCACTTCTTTCTTCTACTTGGTCTCGGCTTCCACTTTAACTTTGGGCTTGATTTGTCTTCACTTCCAAAAGATTGTTGACACTCTAACCCAATCAACATTTCAATTACGACCCATATTACTTTTCACCTTTTAATCCATCTAATTACACAATTTATTATATTAACCCATCAATTTGGACATATGCACCAAAATCCTTCCAAACATACCCAAAACTACAAAATAGTCAACTAAATGACCCTTATTAATCATTACTAAACTAGACTAATTACTAATCTTTTGTTCGTCGTAACACATTGTTACAAGATTCCAGTTTATTATCAATAGGTCTAAGTAGAAAAAACCCTAGTGAGAGAGCTCGTGAGAGGCGATTTTGAGGTGATCTGCAACATTATGGTCAAATCTCCTTATACGGGATCTCCGACCAATAACAATATCACTAGGCGCAAGAACAAGATGTCTTTACGTGAAAAAGAAAAAAAAATGCACGAAAGAAGACTCATTGCATCCTGCACTGGACGATCCTCATTTGAGAGAAAAACCCATGCAGGAAATTATGGGGATCGCTCCCTATAATCTGGACGATGATGAGGATATTGAGGACACTTCGGAGGATTTGGATGTAATGCAGTCATTCAATGCCGAAGACCAAGAGGAGATAGTAAGGGGGGACGAAGGAGAAGGTACATGGTACGTAAAACAAGGTAAGAAAGTTATACTTGCTTCTTCTGGCCCTGTCTTGCAACTTACTGATGAGAACATGAAGCCTACTATTGAATAATGGCAAAATGCGGTATATAGCTTTATTGTAGGGGCTAATCCTCCTATTCAGGTACTAGAACGATTTGTTAGAAGGATATAGAAGATGCATAAGATAGATAAAGTACCATTGATGCCAAATGGTGTTTTTCTAGTGCGATTTAATACCCAGGCTATGAAACAAGCAGTGTTACAAGCGGGGTATTTTTTGTTTGATAATAAACCCATGGTGCTGAAAGAGTGGTCTCCTGACATTGATCTTGAGAATGAGGATGTTAAGGTGGTACCAACATGGGTGCGTTTGCATAAGTTGCCTTTGAAGTTTTGGGGCGCTATTCCAAAAATAGCAGGGTGTAGAAACTCAGATTTGGACCTGGTGGCTGCAGGAGTGCTCAACAAACACCCGATAATGATCGGACTGCAACGCGACACGATTTTGCGGTGTTGTAGATAGTTTTTCTATAGAACGGATCAAATAATTACTGGGAAAGATTAATTTGACATCACGGCAGCCTTAGTCGTGACATTATGGTCGCGTCGACACTGATTAGAGTCAATTCCAACACCGGAGCCCCGAATCAGTCCCGAAATATGCAAAGTCAATCCCGAGTCAACGCGTCGGGCCGAGCGAACCTCTGGACGCACACCCGACGCTCGATGCGCTAGGCTTATAGGAAAGCCCTAACCTCCAAGAAAACCTAAGATACGCATATTCTCCGTTTTTGGAAAGTTTCGAAATAGGAACTTCAAAATTTCAATCTCTTGAGCTCAGGCGCCAGAGAACTTAACTGCGTCACACCAAGCTCCTGAGTTCTGAGTCGCCTCACACAGGGCGTCAATATGGGCGATGCAAACCGAAAATAACTATAAATATCCCTCCTCACCTCATTCATTCGACACACAATCACGAGTTCGTGCCTACTTCTACATAACTCGTTCTTCCCTCTCTTTTTCTAAACTTGGGCTCGCACTTCGACACCCAAGCCAATGATCCACTCGATCGTAGTTCCGATAAGCGAATTGACACTACTCCTCACCTTCGAGCATTCCACTCGATCTCGAGGTGCCTTTGTTCGACTAGTTACTCTGAGTCTAGCAACTGAACTCTGCCGAATTAGCCGCAGAACTAGCAAGTGGCAACAGACCTCTGCCAAAATCACAAAAATAAGCTAGAATGATCCGCTCTTCGAAGTCGAATCGTCACTAGGTTGTCGTCTAAACAAAACTTTACATTTCTGTACTTTTATTATACACTACGATAATGTCAAACATGGACGCTAGGTCCATGGCACATTATGAACATACGTAATGTCCCAACTTCAACCATAAACACTAATACACCCTAAATATACCCGAGTAGTTACCAGATCCATTCTCAACTATCTATGCATCGTGTCCCGTTTATTGTATACTCCGAGGGTGCAAATCCGCACTATGTGATTTACTTACATTCGCATTTACAGCTTTCGTATGATTTATTGCTTTTATGACCTTATAATCGCGTGCTAAATCACCTCACACAGGAATCAAAATGTAAACAAGCTAAGACTGAACAAAGCGATGGTCAGGTTATGTATTAGTCCTGGTGCTCACCTCACACGGTTTGATGCATCTCTATTAATACCGAGCAGACGCATATTAAGCAGAATACCGGGTAAGGTATACCACAAGAATGACTAATATCCGTATTATCACGTTAAAATTGATTTACTAATCATATAATATTATTACCCTCTACTCTCCTATGTGCATATTTTCATGGCTTACTTGTCACGTGAAATCGCATGCAAAGAATGTAAACAGAACTACTTTGATGACAAAGCATACTTGTCCTTAAACAACTGACATAGCAAAGACATAGGGTTAAAACAACGGATGTTACAGTACTTCCCCCACAACAAGAGAACAAAGTTATCAGCCCACCGATTGATTAGTAGAGGCCGCTATGTGCGGGCGAGATTGGGTGTCGATGTCTAGCGGACGTTGGCTTCCCAATACGTACCTTCACCCCTTACTCAGAATCGACCTTTTCCGGATGTGCGAAACCTTTGGCAATGAGAGTCATTCCAAGCATGGAGTGCTTAAGGGTACAAGTCTTTATCTTTAGGTCCCGTGCCACTCAGCTTTGAGCCGACTAAGGATCAAAGTTGACTTGAACGGTTTTCTGAGTCCCCATAATTGACTTGGTGGCGACTCCACAAATTGGCAACGAATTCGGTTCACTAAAAAGGTCGCCTTACCAAACATATCGGCCTTTAAACATTTACAACCACGACTCGATCGATTCCAACAGAAATATGGGTGCCTGCACCCGTCTAGTACAAATTTGAATCGTCATCCGAATCGAGGTCCAAAACCTTCACCTCGAACGCGAGATCGGACCGGCCCTAGACCGCAAGGGGCCTCATGGGTGGTCGCCGCGATCAAAGCCGGTCAGTCCCGCGCGGGCGCGAGAAGGGCGCCGGGCGGTGCGGACGGACTCCACAGTTTAGAGACTTCACTGGGATTTCGAAACAAGTTTCTGTAGACACCCAGATTTGGACCTGGTGGCTGCAGAAGTGCCCAACAAACACCCGAAGACGATAGGACTGCAACGCGACGTGCGTTCGCTATGTTTTAGGTAGTTGTTCTATAGAACGGATCAAATAAATTACTCGTAAAAATTAAACAAACATGATGGCGGCCTTAGTCGTGTCGTTACGGTCGCATAGACACTAATTAGAGTCAATTCTGACACCGGGACCCCGAGTCGGTCCCGAAACATAAACCGAGTCGGCACCGCGCCAAGTCAACCTCGGGATGCACACCCGAGGCCCTCCAAGCTCACGGCGCTAGGGTTACACGGGGAAACCTTAGGCCCCAAGATATGAATTATACTCCTCCCTCTCGATTTTGGAAAGTATCAAAATCGTATCTTCAAAATTCCAACCGCCTCACCTCACGCGTCTTAGGCACCCCGCGCCTAAACCCAGGCGCCTGAGTCTTGGTGCGCCTCAACTCAGGCGTCCATATGGGTGACGAGGGACGAAATCACCTATAAATACCCCCCTTCACCTCATTCATTCGACACATCTCAACTCTCTTCTCCCCCTCCACATTCTCGCTAAGAGCTCGCACTCCGACACCCTTGGTAAACGATCCACTCGATCTTTGTTCCCATAAAAGCGACATCGATGCTACTCATCTCTTTCGAGCACCCCACTCGATACCGAGGTGCCTGTGTTCGACTAGCTCAAGCCTATTAGCGAAGCTCTGCCTGATTAGCCGCAGAATTGGTCCATAGTAACGAAGATCTGCCGGAATAGCCGCAAAAATGGTCAACGGTAACGGAGCTCTGCCGAAATCACTAAAAGGATCCGCCTTTGAAGTCGAATTGTCACTAGGTTGTCATCTAAACAAAACTTTCCATATTCGTACTTTGTTTTATTATGCACTACGACAACACTAGATGTGGACACTAGGTCCACAAACATCTACTAAGGTACGTAACGTCCTAACTTCAACCATAAACACTAAAATACACTAAATAGACCCGAGTAATTCCGTGATCCGTTCTCAACTATCTATGCATCATGTTCCGTTTAGTGTATACTCCGAGGGTGCAACTCCTCACAATGTGATTTACTTACATTCACATTTACAGTTTTTCGTATGATTTATTGCTTTTATGACCTTATAATCGCATGCTAAATCACCTAACACGGAATTCAAAACGTAAAACAACTAAAACTGAACAAAGTGATGGTCGGGTTCTGTATTAGTCTGGGTGCTCGCCTTACTAGGTTCGATGCATCTCTATTAATACCAAACCAACGCATCTTAAGCAGAATACCATGTAAGGTATACCACAAGAACGACTAATATCCGTATTATCGCGTTAAAACTGACTTGCTAATACGTATAATACTAGTACTATCTACTCTCCTACGTGCATCTTTTCATGGCCTGCTTGTCACGTGAAATCGCATGCAAAGAATATAAACACAACTACTTTGACGACAAAACTTACTTGTCCTTAACAACCGACGTAGCAAAAGGTATAGGGTGAAAACAACGGATGTTACAGTATTTCTCCACAACAAAAGAACTAGGTTATTAGCCCACCAATTGATTAGTAGAGGCCGCTATAGTGCGGGCGGGATTGGGTGTCGACATCTATCAGATGTTGGCTTCCCAATACATATCCTCACTCCTTACTCAGAATCGACGGTTTCCTAATGTACGAAACCATTGGCAATGAGAGTCATTACAGGCATGGAGTGCTTAAGGGTACATGTCTTTATCTTTAGGTCCCGTGCATCTCATCTTTGAGCCGGCTAGGGATCAAAGTTGACTTGAACGGTTACCGAGTCCCCATTATTGACTCGGTGTCGACTCCACAAATCGGCAACGAATTCAGTTCACTAAAAAGGCCACCTTACCAAATGAATCGGCCTTTAAACATTCACAACCACGACTCGATCGATTCCAAACGGAAACACGGGTGCCAGCACCCGTCTAGTACAAGTCCGTATCGTCATCCGAATCGAGGTCCGAAACATCCCTCCGTACGCGAGATCGGACCGGCCCCCTACAGGGAGGGGGCCGCGTGGGTGGCCACCGCCACACATTGAAAAACCGGGTCAGTCTAGCGCGGGCGCGCACGGGGCGCCGGGCTGTGCGGACGGACGTCCACAGTTTAGCGACTACTCTGGGGATTTGGAAACAAATTTCCAGGGGTGGTGTAACTTGAACGAGGTCGGTGAAGCTCGTTTCCTAGTTCCTAGCTATGGTCACTACAGGTTTTAGCCCTAAAAAGCCCACCCTAACCGATATCAGGACCAATCGACCTCTTTGCGGTAAGATCCTTAGGGACACGCGGAGAGATCCTCGATTGACGCTCCGGCCGCCTAACGCGTACCCCGCGGGAATAATAAGCGGATAGTTTCGAACAGACGGTATAACACTCGTCTCCCTAAATGATTTGTCGATGCCTAAGTGAAGACTATTCGTGGGCGGTAGCCTACCCTAACCTACCCGTGTCTGCATCCTGCATGAGTGTATGCATTCCTAGTTATGTGTAGCGTGCTTGGAACAACCAAATAAAACACTAAAAATCTGGATTCAACCACGCCAACATATTCAACCGCACCCAACTCCCTTTTCGAAAAATACCTCCTCTTTTCGAAACGACCTTTTAAACGCCGATACGCCGGCCAAATCATGATTTCTAAAAAGGAAAAAACATTTTTAGATGCCGTTATCATGGCAAATTTTACACTCACCACTTTCAAAAATATATTTTTTTTGTGCCATCACCTTGGCTAAAGTAAAACCCGTCAACAACGAGTACCGTTAATACCACCGAAACTCCCGATCAATGGGGTTGAGATATCTAAAACGGCTACATTTATTTCAAAAAAATGTTTGTACACACATACCGTTAACACAACCGAAGCTTCAATTAATGAAGTCAAGGAACCCAAAACGGTTACACCCTCAAAACACTTTTCGCAATACATCACTCCCCACCGTCATATGCTAATTAATGCGACCGACGAACGTGGGTCACTTGTTTTTAAAGTTTTTGTAAAAACAATATTCACTACCTAAATTCCTTAATAAGGATTTAGTCATACATTTAAAACCCCATCACCAGACATCACGCTCTATCACGAGCACCAGATACACCATAAGTATCGAACTAGCTAATTAATATTGGTTTCGATAAAAGCACCACGTCACCGTTTTCAAAACCGGCTCCCCCAAAAACCGTACTTTTTTGAAAAAAAAAAATCATTTACACTTTTGCTATCATCGAATCTTCGACACACATGTAGCAACACACTTTCACGTCACAAACGATGTCACCACACCATCGTCTCCTCAATTTTACAATTCTTCCTTTTCGAAAAGACTTCCTTTGCAAAAGCCCGATCGTTTTTTTTTAAAAAAAAAACATATCAAAACTCATTGATCCTGAGCCGGGATCGCGATCAACTTCTTACGTCATACAACCGTGTGATTAACTGTCTGTGTTAGTTACTAGGGTCACCTCTACTCGAAGTCTTACATTTTGGGTCGTCTCATCTCGAGAAATCCTCTTCTTTAAATCTCACCCTCGAGATTTATGTCAAATCGTCCCGTTCTGGAGACAGAAGTCTATGAGGCGCTTCGCCGAATACACCGAGAGTCTAAAGCACCCGAGTCCCTAATTCGATGACCGCAAACACGTGCAAATCAAGGGTCTTGTTTCCGTGTCGCTCAACTACGAGCCTATATTGAGTCTTTAAGCCGTCTGATAGATCCATTCTCATTAATACCACCCATTCCGCAGTCATGTCAGGAGATTCAAGCGTAGACACAAGTAACCATAGTGAGAACAACGCCGAACAATCTGGGGATAACACCGTAGGAACCCTAGTCAAAATGATCAGAGACCTACAGGCCACCATCATTACCATTAACGCATCCGTAAACAGCATCGATTCCCGCCTAGGCCACTTGGAAGATAAGGCCTCCGATGAACACCGTAACCGGATCCTCAACGAGGTCCTTTTAACCTTCACGCCGCTAGGCGGTGCTCTCGCCGGGGTCACCCCTAATGACCCTATTACACCACCTCAGGACGACACCCTACAATCCGCCATGAATTGCATAGATTTCCTCGAAAGCCAAATGCACCTAAACCAGGAAAACAATGTCCACCTCGAGAACCATAAAAAATTTGAAATGGTGAACGACCAATTACCCGAGAACTTTTCCTTAACTGACATACCCAAGTTCCAAGGGACCGAGGATCCCCTCAATCACATCCGGGCCTTTAAGGATTACATGGCCATTAAAGGGGTCAAGCCCAACCTTTTCACTAGGATATTCCCTTCATCCTTAGGAGACACACCGCGATAGTGGTTTTATTTGCTCGATCCCAAAACGATATCCACTTGGGACGATATCTCCATATAATTCGCAAAACAATACGCGGATTATTTTGAGACACAAGTCACCATAAGAAGGAAGGCTTCTCAGAATTTCTGACTAGGTAGAGAAAGGTCAGCACTCAACTAATAAACCGTCCGGATGAAGCCACCTTAGTAGAAAAGTTCGTCAATAACCTTAGGCCCGCTTAGGCCTCCCACCTTTGATACCAAAACATCCATACCTTCAAGGAACTATCCACCTTAGGAATACATCTAGAGGACGATATGAAAAAGGGATTATTCTCCAAGATAATGGGGAAAGGCTATTAGGGACCAACCACTTCCACGGGAACCTGGTCTTACGAAACATCCAGAAATAACAAAGCCAACGAAGTATACCTTGTTGAACCAACTGCTAGAGGGAGGACGAATTCCACCCCTAGGACATTTTCCAAGCTAGGCATCACATACACCAAAGCCTTAAAAGACTAACCGGGCAAGGAAAGCTCGAGCCAAGAGGTCCCACTACAGACCCACCCACAAACAAGAGATCAAAGGCATGGGATGCTAATAAGTATTGCCACTTCCACCATGGCAAAGGCCACGATACCGAATCTTGTTTTTGGCTCAAGCATACCGTACAAGATATGATAGAAAATGGGACTATCTCTCTCCCTCCACCCAAAAAACCTAACAATACCACAAACCCCTTTACAATTCACGCAGTCTTCGACGACGCCATCAATTGTTCCCACCTCGACCCTGTAGAGGAGAATGTCCTAAAGATCGAGGAAGATCCCGGCAATGCACGGGCGTCCGCCAAGACGAGTAAATCTGTGTCTGAGTCGGAGTCTAGTTCGTCTTAGGGCCTAGAACTAATAGTATAACAAATGTCTTTTGTTTTTACATCGAGTCAGGAGGTGCGAGGGGATCTGTCCTCCACCTACCCGAAAACAATATCTCGGGCGCATAGCCCGCTTATTACTATCAATAAAAAGAAAATCACTTTTCTTCTTTACAATGCGCCTCGACAATCTCTTGATTTTAAAATAACGCACGTTCTTGCTTACGACTTGATGCTATGCCATTTATCGATAACAACCAAACATACTTCGAAACAACGAGGAATTAGAAGAACTGAGATCCCGTGTTCTTTTTTTATCTATTCCATGTCTGGTATAGAAAGCCACAAACTATCCCTTAGAACGAGCATTCCCGAATCCTATGACAAATCTAGAAAGTCTTTTAGCTTGTGATCAAAAACGGAAGGCAAACCCATTTCCCCACAATAAATACCCCTCAAGTAAAGACCGGCCAATTCCTACCATAGGTGCTAGTCTGACAAAAAGAAAAAGAAGTCTGAAAAGGCCAAAATAAAGGAGCCAAAGAAAAAATGAAACCAAGGCCAAACTAAATCGGCCCAATTCAATGATCAAGACCAAACTCAACGGTCAAAATGAAACCCCAATCATTCAACTCGACTTCAAATGCAAAGTCCCAACAAAAAGCAAAAAAAAAGAAAAAATGAACAGACTAGTCAAGCAGCACTCAAATACTAGCCTCCCTACATACATTACAACCCTTAAGACCTTCCCGAGACACTTGTTAGCAAACAGTCCGGAATTTTGAGGATTCAAGCTCAATATAATAATCCCAACCGTTAGGGTCAGACATGGAAATCATATCCCACGTAATTTACGTCCTACCCGATCGAAGCCCTAGTCATTTTTACTCAGCTTCCCCTTTTCTACCACATCACGAAATCGTAACCCCACAGCCTTAACTCCACAAAATCAACTCCAGATTTTGATTTATCGAAACCACTTACTACCTAGCTTCACATTTCAAAACCATCCCTAGCCAGTCACCCTGACCCAAACACGGTATCTCGGTAATTGTCACTTCCAAGGGGTCACACCCAACCACTCCACATTAGTTCTTTAACTAGGGTGAATACACTCTCAACATCTCACATTGATAATTCGCATAACGAGTCTAAAGCAAAATCACTTACATATATTATGAACTACGAACGTGTTTTGATTCCATCTAAACGCGGATACGTAGGCAACCCTTCCAAAGGACAACCAACAAAAATAGCAAAAAATCGCTAACTCAATTCACATGCAAATCGGAACCCCCTATGTTCTGATTAACAAGTGATTTCAATGATGAAGCACAAACGACGAGCCGAGGACAGGGTGAAAACCCGAAAGGGCGCTCCGGGCAAAATGAAGAAACGAGTTGCGAGCCGTCGTAAAAAAAAAGAAAACAAAAAAAGGGTGAGTCAAGGACGGAGTGAAAACCCGAAAGGGCGCTCCGGGTAAAATGAAGAATCGAGTTGCGAGCCACCTGACGGAAGGATTTGTCGTGGATCCCATCGATCAAATAAATAACCGGCAAAACCTAACTAGGGTAGCTAGGGTAAGTCGGGTCGAATCAATGGGGACGGTAGAGGCGTATAGACCAAGGTCGCCCAAATACTAGACGAAGTCAACGAGCTAAGCTAGAGAGTAATAAGAAGGGGGGAAAGGCTAGACTATGACTAAGAAGAACAACTAAGGAAAACGGGCTAGGATTAGGTCGGGGTCAAAGGGGTAACGGAATAGTCAAGGAAGAGCTAGAGCGAAGGAGGTAGTAGGGTGATCTAGGTTGGTCCGGGCTCTCGCAACTTAGACCGACCTAGAGGTTCCACATGGAACCCATCTCGGCAATCCACATGACAAACGGGGTTCTAGCGTGCTATGGTGGCCTAGGTCGAATCCGGGCTCTCGCTACTTAGACCGACCTAGGGGTCGTCCTCACCGGGCTCTCGCAACTTAGTGAGGGAACCGAACCCGCAACAAACTAACACCCACAAAAGAAAGGCAAGAAAAACAAGCATTCTAACCTACTTAGTCATTCAAGCATTCCAACAAACATGTGATATGCATCAAACCAAGAGGAAACCCAAATCTTCCACCAACATCTCCAACAAACCCTTAATCACCCAATTAACACCCTAATCACCCTACTAATCCTAGCAAGAACACTACTCTAACATAATCAAACTACAACTAACAAGAACAAGAAGAATCAAAACAAGAATCAAAACATCCATAATGAAACTAGTGAAAAAGATGAACTAAGAACAATAAGATGAACAAAGATTAAAACTTGGATGAATGAACAAGATAAAGAGTAAAAAGGAAGAGAAGATTATACCATACTAACAAGAGAATGAAAAGGAGAACACTTGCATAGAAGATAACCCAAATTCATCCACCAAGGTTGTCAATCTTGGATGGATTCTTCAAGAGATCCAATAATACAAGATTAAACTAAGATTAAAGACTAATTACCGACTAATCTACTCTAATCTACTCTAATCTAACCTAAAGTAGTCTAGGGTTTAATGTCTAATGTAGTGTGTGTGCTTTACAAAACAAGGGAAGGGTATATATAGGGTCACAAGTGAAAGGAAGATGAAAGAAAAGATGCGGAACAGGGACTGGGACTTTCCCGACAATGTCATTCGGGGCTACGACACGCCTAGGTGGGGTAGCTTATCCTCCTAAAAAGAAAATAAACAAAACGTCTAAGTCTGGTGGACCCAATAGACGTAATGTATTGTCCGCGTGGACCTGTCATTCTTGCGCGGGCATTTCGGCTTTTAGAAAGGGGTTTAGCGACTTCAGGAGGTCGTTCATGACGGTCGGGGTTGTCGGATGTGAGAAAAAAGGTTAGAGATTGTGGAGATGACCGTATTCCAGAATAAGGAAGCTATGTGGGCTAATGTCACTAAGCGCCCGACCGAAGACGGCGTTACCCATCCTAGTATTCGTCAGTTCATCTAAACGGGCCAAGACTAATGAGACCCATATTAAAAACGTGGAAGAGGAAGGAAAGTGGGATTGGCTGGGCTCACCATTGGCTAGGGCGGTAGAAGCTTGTATTCAGAAGATCGAGGATGAGAAACACAAGCGGGTGCACCCGAAGGGCAAGGGGAAGAAAAGGTTGGACTGGTAGTGCTCAGACATTTTGTATTATGTGTTATTAGTTGATATTATGTGGTGTATTAGTACTAGTTTTTTGTGGAGTTTTGACACGATGTTGCTTTCCGGGATATCCGGGATTCAGATGCTTGATGTAAATGCTTTGACAAAGGCTCGATTTAACCGAATTTAATTATTAATGAGAAGCACATTGTTATTATTTTTTCCTCTTTTTTTTGTGGTGGTGATAAGTGTAGTTTGTAGTGCCTATTTTGCTGTCTTTTGGTCCCATTTTCCTTGTGGAATCGCTCCTTGGGAGCGGTTCATGGGCTACTTATGCTTCCTCTAGCTCGTTTCAGGTTCCCGAGACTATTCGTGAAGAGTTGGAGCGATTCCGACTCAATACATACACTTTTCGGAGCCAACGAAGCGGAGGAACGACCACTCGATGCCTTGGATTCGACCCCGAGACCTTGGGACCCGATCCCGAGCCCCTTAGGCTCGATCCCGAGACCTGAGAGTCAATGAGAAGTCCATGTAAAGCAAGGAGGAACCTTAAAGATCATATTGGAGGCCTACAAGACTCATCCACGACGGGTATGGCCTCATCCCGCCCGGGATGAGGTGCACAAAAGGGAGGTGTTCTTTTCTGGGTCCGTCCCGGTCGAGACCAGACCTTCCCGGTCGGGATCAGACCGTCCCGATCGGGACCAAACCCGTCCCGGTCAGGACCATGGTGCTGCTGCGCGTGACTCTTTAGTTCATCCTCCCTCATTCTTGTAACCTTATAAATACTTCCCTCTTGTATTGTTTAGGGAACCTACCTTACATTAGACTCTCTTAAGCCTCTCTACAAGATAAAACCCTAGATTTAGAGTTCTTCCTTTTAGATTAATCTTCCCTTAATCCTTAGTTAATCTTTGTTAATCTAGTTTAGTTAGTCTTGTATTAAGAAGATACTTGAAGATTCATCCAAGCTTGACCACCTTGGAGTTGATTTGAGTTTCTTATTTATGCAAATTTACATCTTTTTCATCATCTTGTTGTTGGTATAATCCTCTCTACTCTTGTTCTTTGTTATTTAATCAAGTTTGAATCTTTTTATATTGTTATTGTTATTGTTCTTGTTCTTCATTATGGATGTTTGGTTTGTGATGTTGTTTTCTCTTACTATTGTTAGTTTATTCTTGATAATGAGTGAGTAGTCTCCTTGTGGGTTACTAGGGGGATTAAGGGTAGAATATGGGTGATTAGGGTTTAATTAGGGGTAAAGGGTGAATCTTTGTTGTTAGTTACATATTGGGCACACTATGTGTTTGTTGAAATGCTTGTTTGAGTTGTAGTGGCCATGCTTCTCATGCTAGTCTTCCTCTACTCATTGTTTGTCTAGTATGTGATTATGTTGAGAATAGTCGTTATACATAAGAATGTGGACTAGGGTTAAGACGCGAGAGCGCGAACCCACCTTGACATCGGTCTAAGTAGCGAGAGCCCGGACCGACTCTAGCAATTAGGAGACACCCACACCCTTGACCACCCCAATTACCCTACTACACTTATGAACCCGACCTAACCCACTTCTTTTCATATTTGATTTCATCTTCTTAGTTAGTCATCATTTCTCTAGTTCATTGTTTAGTTTGTGTTTAGTTATTTCATTTAGCCTTGTTATAGCTAACTTGTTATTAGTCTTGTTCACTCCTCTTCTCCTATCCTAGTTTGTCAATCATTAATTCTTTGTGTTTGTTTGTGACTTAGTCTCGTTTTTAGGCCGACTTAGTCTAGACCTTACAATACCGTCTCCGTGGATATCGACCCTACTTGCCCTAGCTACCCACTAGGAATAGTCGGTTTTATATTGATCGGCGGGACCCACAACGATTCCCACCATCAATTTGGCGTCGTTGCCGGGGACGGTGCATTGTTTAGACTTAGTTTGCTTATAGCTGGACTTAGTTACCCTCCTTTGTGCTCTTCTATCATCTCTTGTGCATATTCTCTAGATTTTTCTTGTTTCATTAGTTTTATTTCTCCCTCTTTTCTCTTTGTCTTTCGATTGTGCTTGTTTATTGTCGTTACCTAGTGCCCATAAAGCACTAGGTGTTCTCACGTTTGTTCTAGTGTGTAGAGTATGCCTAGGCGGGGAGGCGACTACTTTCTCTTTAATCCTGAGCCGGAAAGACTTTTTCGAGCCTTTCGCCAACGGACGATTAACCGAGTTAGAATCTCTCAACCAAGCGCAAGCAATACTCATCAAGAGCAAGCTCAAGGAAACGATTTTGAGGAAGCATCTCGACAGACGGCCGAAGGGAATTTCACCAATCCCTTTGGATATTCTAGTCCTAGTTCCCCCTCTACATCTATTTCAACTTCATCTTCACCACCGTCTCCCTTACATCCAATTATGCCGAAGTTTTTGTCTCACTCTACATTTACGGAAGATGTCTTGCCTGGACCGAATGCTCTACCGGCCGCTTATGCCGGAAATTGTGGCCAAGACTCAGTTCATCCAACTTGTGGAGAGAAATCAATTTAGTGGTTTGCCCACCGAAGACCCGCACCAACACAAGGAGACCTTCTCCGATTATTGCGACGCTATCTCTCAACCCGGGGTTACACAAGATCAAATCCGTTGGGTGTTATTTCCATTCTCATTACTTGGAAAAGCGAAGCAATGGATCAAGAGTTTCGATAGGGCAACCATGGGCATCGACACTTGGAAGAAGCTTGCATTGGCGTTCTACCAAAAATTCTACCCTCCGGAAAAGACTAATTTGCTTAGGGCCTCCATCACCGGTTTCCAACAACGGGATGAAGAGAGCCTTTATGAAGCTTGGGAGAGGTTTAAATCTTTGGTTAGATCGTGCCCCCACCATGGACTTTCACAATGGTTTTTGGTCCAACAATTTTGGAACGGTCTTTATGAGGACTCAAGAACTATACTCAATATGGGCTCCAATGGTAGGTTCACCGAGGTCGATGATGACCAAACATGGGCAAGAATCGAGGAGATGGCGGTTCATAATTCTCAATACTCAAGGCCTAGGAAGGCAAATCGAGGAGGTAGGCACGAGGTTGATGCTATTACTCAATTAAGCATTGACCTTGGAGCTCAATTGAAAACACACATGGAGACCATTGATAAGAAGCTCCAAGGCCACCTCAATCAAGTTCAAAGCGTTAGTTCCTCCCATCAACACTCAGTTCAAGAAGTGAATGCTTTGGGATTTGCACCTCCTTTGCCTTATTACGGGATGTGTGACACTTGTGGAATCGTTGGTCATGATCCTATGCATTGTCAAGGAAGTATTGAGCAAGTGAACGCCTTTCAAGCGTTCAAGCAAGGTGCTTCCTATTCCAATCAATACCAAGCTTCCAATCAAGTCCCTCAACAACAAGCTATGCAACCTCGTTCCTATGTTCCACCTCCCTTAAGGGACAACAATCAAGGTTATCAAGGTTATGTGGGTAATCCAAGACCCTTCAACAACTTCAAGCAAATAACCAAGGTACCTTCCACAACAACAATCAAGGGTTCCAACAAGGGAACTTCAATCAAGGTGCTTTCCAAGGAAACCAAAACTTCCAAAGACAACAAAACCACAACAATGGCCTTAATCAAGGCAATTCTCATGGGTTCCATGGGAACCATCAACAACAAGCAACTCAAGATAACCGTCAAGAAAGCAAGCCTAGGAGCCGGTCTCCTATTCATGATTACGGTGCTCCATTAGCCATCACCGATACTCCGCACAATCCACAATCTCCCACTCATGATTTCGACGTTCAAAAATCTATGTTGGAGATGCAAAGGGGTCAAATGGAGATGTCAAAAAACCAACAAGAGTTCTATGCTTTTATTCAAAGGGACAACATGGCGAGAGATGCTCATACGAAGATGCTTGAGACCCAAATAGCTCAACTTGGTTCGGGTAGCTCTTCAAGGCAAAAGGGGCAATTACCTCCTCAAGGTGAAACATCGAAACTTGAGCATGTAAATGCTATTACCACGAGGAGAGGTACATCTTATAACCCTCCCCCACCCCCTAATGAGCAAGAACCAACAAGAGAAGTTGTGCCTCCAATTCAAGAAGACCAAAGCTTAGGAACTCCTATAGAGGAGCAAGTCTTATGGGAGATTGAGAAACCCCAAGAAGACGAGCTTCCCCCACTTCAAAGAAAAGACAAGGGTAAAAGGAAAGTGTCATTTAAAGAGTCCACCCCTATTGAGCAAAACAAGATCCAAATCAAGTTACCTTTCCCAACAAGGCAAATGAAGACCAAGGTGGATAGCCAATATGACAAGTTCCTTAATATTGTGAAGAAGCTGGATGTGAGTGTCCCATTTACCGAGCTACTTACACAAATCCCGGCATATGGAAGATTCATGAAAGAAATATTGGCTAGGAAGAGATCCATCGACAAGGAAGAGACCATAGCGTTCACAAGAGTGGTGAGCGAGCTTTTTCAAGGTTCTACGCTTCCCAAGTTGAAGGATCCGGGTAGTTTCTCGATCCCTTACACCATAGGCAACTACAAGGTTGAAAAAGCATTATGTGATTTGGGTGCGAGTGTAAGCATCATTCCCTATTCCATTTGCGAGCGACTCGGGATGAAGGAGCTCAAGAGTACTTCCATTACACTCAAATGGCCGATAGCTCTCTCAACCGACCTTTGGGGATGTTGGAAGATGTGCCAATTAGAATCGGGAAGTTCTTCATTCCGGTCGACTTTCTTGTACTCGACATGCGGGAAGATGCTATCACTCCCATTATCCTTGGGCGCCCATTTCTACACACCGCCGGTGCTATGATCGATGTGAAGAATGGTAGGATCACCTTCGAGCTAGGCGAAGAAAAGCTAGTGTTTGACCTCCAAGGCAACACTTCGCCTACTAATGATGAGTCTTGCAAAATGATCCACGCCACGAGAGACATTGATCTAGGGGGAGAGTCGGGACAAAGCTTGAAAAAGAACTCTTGTGAACTTGAGGATGATGAATCCGAGATTGGAGAAGATGAGTGCCCATGTCATGGGTTTGATGACAAGTTGAAAGGCGAGAAGGAAGATGAACCTCCCTTGGGGCCACATGAGGATCGATGGACGTTTGGGTATATCCCGAAGGATCAAAAGTATAATTTCAAGCCATTGAACTTACAAGATCGGGACGCCCCGGGAACGTCGAGACAAGGTCATGGAGAGCCTTGGTATTTGGATGCTTATATTACTAGCTTGATTGAAGACTTTGCTAGGGCATTCGACTTGTTTCTTCGTGCCCTTGATGGAGATGGAACTATTCATTGTTGTTGAAGAAAAAGATTGAAGAATGCACCACCTTTGGTTTGACGGAGTTCCACAAGAACCGTCTCTTTGTATATATCTCTTTCTCTTGTAATCTCTTTTAGTTTTGTGAAATTCTTGATTATTTGGATTGTTGATGAGCCATGTGAGGGAGGGAATTTGATGTGTGTATGAGCTTTGTTTGATAGGTGAAGTGAAGGTGATTCCTAGGGAGGAGTGGTCATTGTTTGAGCTTGAATCGTGTGAAGGGGAGTTGGTTTTTGAAGCTTGGAACGAGCTTTTGGGAGATATAGAGGGTTAGGAGACTCTTCCCGGTCGAGAAGAGGTCATCCCGACCGGGAAGGATGAGCCATCCCGACCGGGAAGGATGTCATCCCGTCCGGGATGGGTGTGACAAAAGATGGGTCTACTGACAGGTCATCCCGACCGGGACGAAGGCTTCCCGACGGGACGAGCAGGTCATCCCGACCGGGACCACCCATCCCGACCGGGATGGACCCCCTGTTCCTCCTTTGGCCTTTTCTTCGTCGTTTGAGCCCACCCAACCACTTTACACCCCCTCCCAACCTCCCTACATGTCCTTACTCTCTTTATATGACCCCTACACCTCATATACACATTTTCACCTACCTTTCTCTTCACTTTACACCGACTTTCACATCAAAACCCACCTCATTATACCTTTGTGCTCCAACCATGGATCTGTATCGCGATTGGAGAGGAAGAACAATGACGACGACTAGCTATGTGCCGATATTGACTTATGAGACGATGGAGCGAGTGAGTTGCTAACCGCATGGTACGACAACTATCCTTTCTTTTCCGTCTTTGATAGCTTGTCTTCTTTTGTTAGTTCCCCTTCCCTTATACACTTTTGTGTCATGGTGGCCCTCGAGGCCTTGGTATTTGTTGCTCCCAACTCTCGATGACGTGACTACATCGAGAGTCATCTCACAATCCAGAATTTACAAGATTTTCACCCTTTTTGTAGGAATTAGTCGGATTTGGGCGGAATCCGGGCTAGGTGACTTGATGACACCTAGTCCTCCCCTCCCATTTCCTTTTATTCTTTCTTTATATTTCTTCCCCCATCCATATCTTTTCTTGTCTCGGCCCATGTTGACTTGACTACACCCCGGCCGAACACATTCTACCCTTTTCTCCACTTTTTGATTTATAGCTTTATTTTCGTAGTTTCTTTTCTTTTGTGCTCCCATGCACTACGGTCGAGCATGAGGACATTTCTCGGATTAAGCGTGGGGGAGCGATATTCTATCATAGTTAGTTTTATTTTCGTAGTTTTTCGAAAAAAATCTTTGAAAACCCTAAAAATTTGAAAAAATTTCACAAAAATCAAAAAGATTTTCTTTTGTGTGTTTTCCTTTTGTGTCGTTGTGTCGTATATTTGTTTCGTTGTGTGTGTTTTGCCCCCCTTGTCCTTATAGGTTGCTTGAATCACCGTTAGTTTTGGAAAGCTTTCAAGACATCCGGTAACATCTTCTATCCCTTTCCATCTTTAATTCTTGTGAAGTTTGGAGAAGGTTTGTGATGTGGTGTACTCGGGTGGAGCTTTGTAATGCTTGTGGTTGATTTGGTGGCTTGTTTGGAAGCTCGGGGTGGTGTTTGTGTTGTTTATGTGTTCGTTTTGTTTTGTGGCCTTTTGTCTCTTTTTCTTTCGTTTTCGTCGTGTCTTTGTTTTGTGTTGTGTAGTTGTGTCTTGTGTGTAAATAGGTTTTCGAAAACCCGGTTTAGAGGCTAGTGTGCAAGTGTTTACTTTCCCTCTCTAGTAGTATAAATCGAGTCTTGGACTTTAGTCTAGTAGAATGACCCTAAATCAATGATTTCGTTGGTTTCTTACCTTGAGTCCACCTAGCCTACTAGGGATTTACTACGGGATTTGCATTTTGACCATTATGACCACCCACGGTGTAAAAAGGCCTTGGTTGCCGAGTCCCGTCCCTTAGGTGACCGTGTTTGAGATTGTTTGATTAGTCCAAGTTTTCCCCTTTTTGTGGGTTGGAAGGGAAGGACGCTCCCCGACTTACCCATTCACCTGCCTCCTACACATATCCACCAAATAAAATTGCAATTTGTTGAAGTCTCTCTTTCTTAATTGCCAAGAAATGCCTATCAATCAAATCAAGCCAAAAAGGGCAAAGAAAAGAAAAAGAAAGAAAGAAAAGATTGAAGAAAAAGAAAAGGCAGAAAAGCCAAAAAGAAAATAGAAAAGGAGAAAAAGAAATGGCATGGCAACACACAAAGCAAGTTTGCAAAAGAAAAGAGAAAATGCCAGAAAGAAAATCGTCTCACAAAAAGATCTTAACCCCACAAAAATAAGCCTTTTTTCCGACTTTTTCCGTGAAGAGCCTACCAAATGACCGAGTCCCTAGGAAGGATGATAGCGGCAAAGGTCGGTCTTCCCTCACTTTGCAAATATTTCCACCTTTTTACTTGGACTAGTTAGGCGGTTTCGGACATGGGACGACCCTCTTGGCTCATTGCTAAAGGGGGCGGGGTCTCACTTACCCACAGTGTCGACTAACACCGTGGTTCATCCTTTTTCCATCCCGCCGATCGTCCGTAGTACGTTCTTAGAAGGTTAGGAGGAATCTAGGTAAGTTACCAACGTTTTTGTTGCTTTGTCGTCATACTATTAGGGTTTTGTCCATTTTAGTTTGTATTGCTAGCTTGGGAACGTTGTCACTTGCCTCGAGTCCTAAAACCGGTGATTCTTTCACCGCTTTTTAGAGGGAAGCGGTATTTGTTTCTTTTTGGGTGCAACCTTTTGTGTGTTTGTTTGTATGTTTATGTGTTTTTGTGTCCGGTTGCATCCACGGTTTTGTCGCAAGACCCCACTTGCCTTGCGAAGTGTACTTCTCCCTCTAAGTGTACTCGCGTGAGTTGAAAGGGCGTAGGGTGCGCTAATACCCGCTCGGCTAGTTTAGTAGTTAGTTTGTGCTTACTCGAGGGCGAGTAAGGGTTAAGTGTGGGGGAGTTGATAAGTGTAGTTTGTAGTGCCTATTTCGCTGTGTTTTGGTCCCATTATCCTTGCGGAATCGCTCCTTGGGAGCAGTTCATGGGCTACTTATGCTTCCTCTAGCTCGTTTCAGCTTCCCGAGACCATTCGTGAAGAGTTAGAGCGATTCCGACTCAATACATACACTTTTCGGAGCCAACGAAGCGAAGGAACGACCACTCGATGCCTTGGATTCGACCTCGAGACCTTGGGACCCGATCCCGAGCCCCTTAGGCTCGATCCCGAGACCCGAGAGTCAATGAGAAGTCCATGTGAAGCAAAGAGGAACCTTAAAGATCATATTGGAGGCCTACCAGACTCATCCCCGACGGGTATGGCCTCATCCCGTCCGGATGAGGTGCACAAAAGAGAGGTGTTCTGTTCTGGGTCCGTTCCGATCGGGACCAGACCTTCCCGATCGGGATCAGACCGTCCCGTTCGGGACCAAACCCGTCCCGGTCGGGACCATGGTGCTGCTGCGCGTGACTCTTTAGTTCATCCTCCCTCATTCTTGTAACCTTATAAATACTTCCCTCTTGTATTGTTTAGGGAACCTACCTTACATTAGACTCTCTTAAGCCTCTCTACAAGATAAAACCCTAGTCTTAGAGTTCATCCTTTTAGATTAATCTTCCCTTAATCCTTAGTTAATCTTTGTTAATCTAGTTTAGTTAGTCTTGTATTAAGAGGATACTTGAAGATTCATCCAAGCTTGACAACCTTGGAGTTGATTTGGGTTTCTTATTTATGCAAGTTTACATCTTTTTCATCATCTTGTTGTTGGTATAATCCTCTCTACTCTTGTTCTTTGTTATTTAATCAAGTTTGAATCTTTTTATATTGTTATTGTTATTGTTATTGTTATTGTTATTGTTATTGTTATTGTTATTGTTCTTCATTATGGATGTTTGGTTTGTGATGTTGTTTTCTCTTACTATTGTTAGTTTATTCTTGATAATGAGTGAGTAGTCTCCTTGTGGGTTAGTAGAGGGATTAAGGGTAGAATATGGGTGATTAGGGTTTGATTAGGGGTAAAGGGTGAATCTTTGTTGTTAGTCACATATTGGGCACACTATGTGTTTGTTGAAATGCTTGTTTGAGTTGTAGTGGCCATTCTTCTCATGCTAGTCTTCCTCTACTCATTGTTTGTCTAGTATGTGATTATGTTGAGAATAGTCGTTATACATAAGAATGTGGACTAGGGTTTAGACGCGAGAGCGCGAACCCACCTTGACATCGGTCTAAGTAGCGAGAGCCCGGACCGACTCTAGCAATTAGGAGACACCTACACCCTTGACCACCCCAATTACCCTACTACACTTATGAACCCGACCTAACCCACTTCTTTTCATATTTGATTTCATCTTCTTAGTTAGTCATCATTTCTCCAGTTCATTGTTTAGTTTGTGTTTAGTTATTTCATTTAGCCTTGTTATAGCTAACTTGTTATTAGTCTTGTTCACTCCTCTTCTCCTATCCTAGTTTGTCAATCATTAATTCTTTGTGTTTGTTTGTGACTTAGTCTCGTTTTTAGGCCGACCTAGTCTAGAACTTACAATACCGTCTCCGTGGATATCGACCCTACTTGCCCTAGCTACCCACTAGGAATAGTCGGTTTTATATTGATCGGCGGGACCCACGACAATTCCCACCATCAGCAAACCTCCATTCAATCCACGACAGAAACTTAATCGGACGAGCATGCACCGTCTTAGATACCAATCGAGGGAATTAGGAGCAAATTCAAACCCGTAAAGCAAGCCTTAAATCCTCCTCTGGTCGAAATGACCCCCAGCAATAAACGAACACGAGAACCACGATTAATAAGAATGCTCGCTCTTGACCGTGTGATAAAACGAACAAAACAAATCTACAATCCCAAAGCACTCGAAGCAATCTGTTAGTCTAAAACAAGCCCCAAAGCACTCGAAGCAATCTGTTATCCTAGCAAGTCCCTGAGCACTCAATTTACATCCTAGGGGGATTATTATTTTAGCACATTCCCGGAATAATTCACTAAGCAAATGCAAGCCCAAGAACTAATGCAAACACCATTATGCACTCGTTAAGAGCTTACACATCAACACTAGTAATTTAAAAGGAAAACAATCACTAAATCCAAACAACCACTCATCAACAGACCAGGGATAGTGAGAAACTATCCCGAAGAAAATAAAAGACCAGGGATAGTCAGAAACTTTCCCGAAGAAAGCAATAGGCCGGGGCTAGTTAGAAACTTTCCCGAAAAAAGCGATAGACCAATGTTTGTCAGATTCTTTCCCGAAGAAAGCAATAGACCATGGTTAGTCAGAATCTTTCCCGAAGAAAGCAATAGACCAGGGTTAGTCAGAAACTTTCCCGAAGAAAACAATAGACTAGGGTTAGTCAGAAACTTCCCCGAAAAAAACAATAGACCGGGGATAGTTAGAAACTTTCTCGAAGAAAACAATAGACCAGGGATAGTCAGAAACTTTCTCGAAGAAAACAATAGACCAGGGTTAGTCAGAAACTTTTCCAAAGAAAACAATAGACCAGGGATATTCAGAAACTATCCCAAAGAAAGCAAAAGTCTAGGAATAGATGGGATCCTATTCCGAAGAAAACAAAACTAAATCTAATGCAGCCACCCGGGAGGGATAAATGTAACGCAATCACCCGAGAGGGATAAATCTAACGCAGCCACACGAGAGGGATAAATCTAACGCAGCCACCCTAGAGGGATAAATCTAACAAAGCCACCCGAGAGTGATAAATCTAATGCAGCCACTCGAGAGGGATAAATTTAACGCAGCCACCCGAGAGGGATAAATCTAACGCGGCCACTCGAGAGGGATAAATCTAACGAAGCCACCCGGGAGGGATAAATCTAACTGAATGCAACCACCCGCAAGGGATTAAATCAAAACTAAGACACCAATAAATACATAACCAAAAGGTCCGAAACTACTGAAACAGCAAACCCGAGACAAGACGACAAGCACGGGCCCGGGCCCCGACAGGCAACTACAGGCGAAGACGTCAGGTATGATTTCTAAGTATTGGCTGGCTAGCCTAACCACGTAGTCCAACGTAATTAAAATGACCCAACCGGACAGCCACCAGGTCGTAATCCTCGAATGACCTGGGTAGCTATACTTTGACTTTCGCCTTGTCCAAGCCTCAGTCAAAGTGGAGGCTTCTGTAGACACCCGGATTTGGACCTGATGGCGGCAGAAGTGCCCAACAAAAACCCGATGACGATAGGACTGAAACGCGACGCGGTTTCGCGATGTTTTAGGTAGTTTTTCTATAGAACGGATCATATAAATTACTCGAAAAAAATAAACTAACACGACGGCAGACTTAGTCGTGTCGTTACGGTCGCATAGACACTAGTTAGAGTCAATTCTGACACCGGGACCCCGAGTCGGTTCCGAAACTTAAACCGAGTCAGCACCGCGCCAAGTGAACCTCCGGATGCACACCCGAGGCCCACCAAGCTCACGACGCTAGGTTTACATGGGGAAACCTTAGGCCCCAAGATATGAATTATAGTCCTCCCTCTCGGTTTCGGAAAGTATCAAATCGTATCTTCAAAATTCCAGCCGCCTCACCTCACGCGTCTTAGGCACCCCGCGCCTCAACTCAGGCGTCCGTATGGGTGACGAGGGCCGAAAACACCTATAAATACCCCCCTTCATTTCATTCATTCGACACATCTCAACTCTCTTCTCCCCCTCCACATTTTCGCTAAGGGCTCGCACTCCGACACCCGAGGCAAACGATCCACTCAATCTTAGTTCCGATAAAAGCGACATCGACGCTACTCCTCTCTTTCGAGCACCCCACTCGATACCGAGGTGCCTGTGTTCGACTAGCTCAAGCCTAGTAGCGAAGCTCTACCGGATAGCCGCAGAACCGGTCCATAGTAACGAAGCTCTGCCGAAATAGCCGCAAGAAGGGTCAACGGTAACGGAGCTCTGTCGAAATCACTAGGAGGATCCGCCTTTGAAGTCGAATCATCACTAGGTTGTCATCTAAATAAAACTTTCCATATTCGTACTTTGTTTTATTATGCACTACGACAACACTAGATGTGGACACTAGGTTCACAAACATCTACTAAGGTACGTAATGTCCCAACTTCAACAACAAACACTAAAATAAACTAAATAGACCAGAGTAAATCCGAGATCCGTTCTCAAATATCTATGCATCGTGTCCCGTTTAGTGTATACTCCGAGGGTGCAACTCCTTACAATGTTCGCATTTACAGTTTTTCGTATGATTTATTGCTTTTATGACCTTATAATCGCATGCTAAATCACATTACACGGAATTCAAAACGTAAAACAACTAAAACTGAACAAAGTAATGGTCAGGTTCCGTATTAGTCTAGGTGCTCGCCTTACTAGGTTCGATGCATCTATATTAATACCGAACCGACGCATCTTAAGCAGAATATCAGGTATGTTATACCACGAGAACGACTAATATCCGTATTATCGCGTTAAAACTGACTTGCTAATACGTATAATACTAGTACTATCTACTCTCCTACGTGCATCTTTTCATGGTCTGCTTGTCACATGAATTCGCATGCAAAGAATGTAAACACAACTACTTTGACGACAAAACTTACTTGTCCTAAAACAACCGACGTAGCAAAAGGTATAGGGTGAAAACAACGGATGTTACAGTATTCCCGCCACAACAAAAGAACTAGGTTATCAGCCCACCGATTGATTAGTAGAGGCCACTATAGTGCGGGCGGGATTGGGTGTTGAAATCTATCGGATGTTGTCTTCCCAATACGTACCCTCACCCCTTACTCAGAGTCGACGGTTTCCGGATGTCGGAAACCATTGGCAATAAGAGTCATTCCAGGCATGGAGTGCTTAAGGGTACAAAGTTGACTTGAACGGTTTCCAAGTCCCCATAATTGACACGGTGGCGACTCCACAAATCCGCAACGAATTAAAAGGTCGCCTTACCAAATGAGTAGGCCTTTAAACATTTATAACCACGACTCGATCTATTCGAAACGAAAACACGGGTGCCCGCACCCGTCTAGTACAAGTCCGGATCGTCATCTGAATCGAGGTCTGAAACATCGCCCCGTACGCGAGATTGGGCCGACCCCCAACAGGGAGGGGGCCGCGTGGGTGGCCGCCGCCACACATTGAAAACCCGGGTCGGTCCCGCGCGGGGCGTCGGATGGTGCGGACGGACGTCTACAATTTCCAACAGTGGTGTAGCGTGTTTTAACAACCCAAATAAAACACTAAAATCTGGATTCATCCACGACAACATATTCAACCGCACCCAACTCCGTTTTCGAAAAGAAAACATCTTCTTTTCAAAACTACCTTTTAAGCGTCAATGCTCCGGCCAAATTAAAAAAGCACTTTAGCACCATCATCATTACAAGTTTTACACTCACTACTTTCAAAAGACCCTTTTGAGCGCCATCGTCTTGACCAAAATAAAACTCGTCATTTTCTAGCAACAATGGGGGCCGTTAATGTCACCAAACTCCCAGCTAATAGGATCAAGGTACCCTATACGGTTTCATCTTATTTTTTCAAAACATTTTTTCTCACATACCGTTAACACAACCGAAACTTCAATTAATGAAGTCAAGGAAACCAAAACGGTTTCACCCTCAAAATACTTTTCACAATACACTACCACCCCCGTCGAAATGCCAGTTAATGGAATCGACAAGCACGGGTCGTCCATCTTAAAAGTGTCTAAAAACGCTTTCGCTACCTAAATCCTGCACAAGGATTTAGTCACACCTTCAAAGCACCGTCATAGACACCAGGTTCTCTCACGAGCACCGTCTACACCGCAAATGTCAGACTAACTGATTAATAGTAGTCTCGACAAAAGCACAATATTATCCTTTTGAAAATCGGTTCCTTTAGAACCGTGCTTCTTTTGTAAAATCACTATCTACACTTTTGCTATCGTCGAGTTCTCGACGCGCACGTAGCAACTCCTTTTCACATCACAAACGATGTCACTAAACCATTGTAATACCAATTTTATGAACTTTCACTTTCAAAAAAAAGGTTTTATCCTCAAAACCCATCCGTTTTCAAAAGTATCAAAACTTCTTGATTCCGAGCTGAGATCGAGATCAATTCCTTACGTCGTACAACCGCGTGATTAACTGTCTGTGTTAGTTACTAGGATTGTCTCTATTCGAGGTCTTACATTTTGTGTTGTCTCATCTCGAGAAGTCCTCCCTCTTAAATTTCACTCGAGAGGTTTGTGTCAAATCGCCTCGTTCTAGAGGCCTAAATCCCTTTGGCGCTTCGCCGAATACACCAAAAGTCTAAAGCACCTGAGTCCCTAAAGCGATGACCGCAACCACATGCGAGTCAGGGGTCTCTTTTCCGTGTCGCTCAATCAAGAGCATTCCTCGAGTCTCTAGGTCGTCTGGTAGACCCTTCCCCCCCCCCCCCCCTCCCCCAATTAGAACCACATTTTCCGCAGTCATGTCAGGAGATTCAAGCATAGACATAAGTAACCATAGCGGGAACGACGCCGGACAATCCGCGGATAACACCATAGGAACCCTGACCAACCTGATTGATGACTTACAGGCCACCATCATTACCGTGAACGCGTCAGTAAACAACATAGACTCTCGTCTAGGCCACTTGGAGAATAGGGCCTCTAATGAACACTATAACCAGATCCTTAACGAGGTCCTTTTAAACTCCACCTCGCTAGGTGGTGTTCCCATCGAAGTCACCTCTAATGACCCCCTTAACCCACCTCGAGACGACATCCTACAGTCTGCCATTAATAGCATAGAATTCCTTGAAAACCAATTGCGCCTAAACCAAAGCAACAATATCCATCTCGAAAATTACCGAAAGTTTGAAATGGTGAATGAGCAGCTACCAGAAAACTTTTCCTTAGTCGACATACCAAAGTTCAAAGGAACTGAGGACCCCTTAACCACATCCGGGCCTTTAAGGATTACATGGCCATTAACGGGGTCAAACCCAACCTTTTCGCTAGGATATTCCCATCCTCTTTAGGCGACACACCTCGATACTGGTTATACTCCCTTGACCCCAAAAAGATATCCACCTGGGATGACATCTCCATAGAATTCGCAAAACAATACGCGGATAATTCCGAAACACAAGTCACCATCCGAAGCCTCGAGGTCCATTCGCAAAACGAGAATTAAGGCTTCTCCGAATTTCTGACTAGGTGGAGAAAGGTCAGCAACAAATTAGTAAACCGCCCCGACGAAGCCACCTTAGTAGAAAAATTTGTCAATAACCTTAGGCCCACTTACGCCTCTCACCTTAGGTATCAAAATATCCATGCCTTCAAAGAATTGTCTACCTTAGGAATACGTCTGGAGGACGATTTTAAGCAGGGAGTATTCTCCAAAATAATGGGGAAGGGTTATCAAGGACCAACCACATCCACGGGAATTCGCCCTTACGGGTCATCTGGGAATAACAAAACCGAGGAAGTACACCTACTTGAACCAACCACTAGAGGAAGAACAACCTTCACCCCTAGAACATTCTCCAAACTAGGCATCACATATGTCGAAACTCTAAAAAGGCTAACCGATCAAGGGAAGCTCGAACACATGAGGCATGCCCCCGAACAGCCCGCGGGCAGAAAAGGGAAATTGTGGGATGCCAATAAATATTGCCATTACCACCGTGGCAATGGGCATGATACCGAATGTTGCCTTCGACTCAAACATGTCATACAGGACATGATCGAAAACGGGACGATTCCTCTCCCTCCACCCGAGAAACCAAACAATACCACAAACCCCTTTAGCGTTCATGCTATCATCCTGAATATCAAAGAAGATCCCGACAACGCACGGGCGTCCGCCAAGACGAGTAAATCTGTGTCCGAGTTAGAGTCTAGTTCGTCTTTGGGCCTGGACCTAATAGTGTAACAAATGTCTTTTGTTTTTACATCGAGTCAGGAGATGCGAGGGGATCTGTCCTCCACCTCCTCGAAAACAATATCTTCGGCGCATAGCCCGCTTATTACTATCAATAAAAAAATCACTTTTCTTCTTTAGAATGCACCTCGACAATTGCTTGATTTTAAAATAACGCACCTTCTTGCTTACGACTCGATGCTATGCCATTTATCGATAACAACCAAACATACCTCGAAACAACAAGGAATTACAAGAACTGAGATCCCGTGTTCTTTTTTTTACCTATGTCTGGTATAGAAAGCCACAAACTATCCTTTAGAACGAGCATTCCCAAATTCTATGACAAATCTAGATAGTCTCTTAGCTTTTGATCAATGATGGAAGGCAAACCCATTTCCCACAATAAATATCCCTCAAATAAAGACCAACCAATTCTTACCATAGGTGCTAGTCTGACAAAAAGAAAAAGAAGTCTGAGATGGCCAAAAGGAGCCAAAGAAAAAAATGAAAACAAGGCCAAGTCAAACTAAACCGGCCCAATTCCATGATCAAGACCAAACTCAACGGTCAAAATGAAACCCCCAATCATTCAACTCGACTTCAAACGCAAAGTCCGAACATAAAGCAAAACAAAATATGAACATGCCATTCAACTGGCACCAAAATACTCGCCTCCCTACATTACAACCCTTAAGACCTTTCCGAGACACTTGTTAGGAGACAGTCCGAAATTTTAAGGATTCAAGCTCAATAGGATAACCCCAACCGTAAAGGCTAGACGTAGAAATTAGATCCCACGTAATTTACATCCCGCCCGATTGAAGCCTGAGTCATTTTTACTCGGCTTGGTCTTTTCTACCACATCACGAAACCGTAACCCCGTAGCCTTAACTCCCAAAAATCAAGCTCCAGATCTTGGTTTATCAGAGCCACTCACTACCAAGCTCCACATTCCAAAACCATCCAAGCCAGTCGCCCTAGCCTAAACGCGGTATCTCGGTAATTGTCATTTCCAAAGGGTAACACCCAATCACTCCACCTTAGTTGTTTAACAAGGGTGAATACACTCTAAACATCTCACATTGATAATTGGCATAACGAGTTTAAAGCAAAATCACTTACATCTATAATGAACTACGAACATGGTTTGATTCCGTCTAAACACGGATACGTAGGCAACCCTTCCAAGGGTAAAATGACAACATCGATTACTCATTTCACATGCAAATCGAAACCCTCCCTATGTTCCGGATAACGAGTGATTTTAATGACAAAGCACAAACGACGAGCTGAGGACGGGGTGAAAACTCGAAAGGGCGTTCCGGGCAAAACGAAGAAACGAGTTGCGAGCCGTCGTAAAAAATAAAATAAAAATAAAAATAAAACAAAAACAAAAAAAGTGACGAGCCGAGGACGGGGTGAAAACCCTAAAGGGCGCCCCAGGAAAAATGAAGAATCTAGTTGCGAGCCGTAAAAAAAAAGAGCAAAAAAAAAAGAATGAAAGGTGAGTCGGGGACGGAGTGAAAACCCGAAAGGGCGCTCCGGGCAAAATGAAGAATCGAGTTGCGAGCCACCACAAAGAAAATAATAAAACCAAAAAGGTGCTTCCCATTACTGCAAAATGAATTAAATCATGCCTTTGTCGAGGCCCTTCACATCGAGCATCCAAAATCCGGCAACACCGGAAAATGACAACGCGTCAAGTAAAACCCCACAAAACTAGTACTAATTTGCCACATAATATCAATTAATACAACATAGTACTAAACGACTGGGCTCTACCGGTCTAACTTTTCCTTTCCCTTGACATTCGGGTGTGCTTGCTAGGGTCTGAACACAAGCTTCCACCACTCTAGCCAAAGGCGAGTCCAGCCAATCCCACATTCCCTCCTCACTCACATTTTCAATACGGATCTTGTCAGTCTCAACCCGTTTAGATGAACTGACGAATACTAGGATCGGTAACGCCGTGTTTGGTCGGGCGCTTAACGACATTAGCCCACACAGTTTCCTTATTCTATAGTGCAGTCATCTCCACAATCCTTAACCTTTCCACCACTTGACAACCCTGGACATCGAGAATGACCTCCCGAAGTCACTAAAAACCTTCTCGAAAGCCAAAACACCCGCGCAAGAGCAACAAGGTCGCACAGACAACACGTTTCACTCATAAGATCCACCAGACTTAGACGTCATTTCATTTTTTTTCTTTTAGGGGGATAAGCTACCCCACCTAGGCGTGTTGTAGCCTTTAACGGCGTCGTCAATTCGCGTCTGTAACCCAATATGGCATTGTTACTAAGATATAAAAAGTGGTCTAACTTTTTTTTTTCTTTGCCTCATTTTAAACATGAATGTCGAGACAGTCACACTTGTTTCCCATCACCGAACACGCACTCGGTCGATACACTTTAGCAACAAAGCATTTCTTACATCTTTACACGTCTCGAGTCAAACATTTTAATTGACGTATTACTTGATCCAAATCCCGTCTCAAACTAACGCATTTTAAGAATTTCAAAAAAGCATTTTCGAACTCTCATGAAATCTCAACGCATTCTAAAACCTCCTAAACTACGACGAAATTGTGAACAAACCGAACTTGAAGTGATTACTTGTCATCTTAGTCAACATTTCAAAAGCAAAACAAAATGCAAGACTAACAAATCAATCAAAACACTAGAAATCCAAAATATACAAATCCAAACACAAACCAAGTTTACAAACTAGGGAGGACCCCTAGAGGCTGCGCCTATAGCTACCACAAGCCCACCTGTATCCTCATCTAGATCTAAATCTTCCAGATCAAGAACAGCAGACACAGTACCATCCATACCCGACAGCATATCTAGGGTAGCTGTCTCGGGAATTCCTCCAACACCCTCGGTAGCGCCCGTAGCATGACCCTCAATCTCAGCCCCAACCTCTCTCTCTCTATCTCAACCCCTAGCCTAGCCTCGCCCTGCGCCGAGGACTCGCCCTTAGATCGAGCTAACCGCTTCTTAAGCTGGGCAATCTCTTTGTCCCGGGATCGTAGGAGCTGTCGCAGCGTAGCCTCTTCCGCCTTGAGCTCGGTCACCCGAGTCTCCAGCTGCCCCACCATGTTCGGGGTATCCTGCAAATACAGTTATACCTTAGGAAAACATACAAGCAGCCTGGAAAACCATCCCGAGGTACACATACTCACCGATTGAGCCTCAAAGTATCATGGGAAACCCTCGACGCATAGGCCCGGAAGCAGTTGGCGGTCTGCCTCAACCGCTGATGGGAGATCGACGAAACCTGAGAGAAAAAACCAAACGGATTAGCCAAACTAAACCTAACCCATGAGAACCAAATTCAAGGCAAAAACAGAAACCTACCCGGTATACCCGATCATGCCACACCATCCCAACCTCCATCTCCTCAGTGGAACACAAGGAAAAGAGGCTATGTAAAGGCTACCCAGCCGCATTGACCCTGAGCAGTATCAAGGGGAAGTCTGGGGACTGAACATCATCAGCCGGATCGGCCAGCTGAAGGAAAAGCAAACCGTTCAAAATACGGACAAATACTAAACTTTAGAACAATACAAGCAATAAGACAAATAACCGAGTACTCACCATGAGGCGGGGGCAAGCTAGCAGTTGGCAGACGTGAGACAGATAGTAGGCACCTAGTAGTGCATCACCTCCCTCTCCATCCCTACCCTCTTGGACCTCTGCGATGGTCGGTGGTCTAAACATAGTCATATAGACACTGACGCCACTCTAAACATAGTCATATAGTCATATAGGAGGATCAATCGCCACTCTGAACTCGTCATATAAACATTGACGCACCAACCTTTCGCCTAGATACCACACCGGGCGAAATAACGCAGGAAGAAGCATCCTCCTGTAGCTCCTAGGCCTCAACTCCGCCCCCACATACTCGGGCAGACCCTTGGAGTCAGCCCAAGGATGGGCCACAAACTACATAGACAAAACCGACACTTCAATAACCCTAACTTAGGGGCTACTAAGTAAAAACAAACCGTAAGAAGGAAACTTACATCTTTGAGGCGCAGCTGGTTCACCAGCTCATTCTCCAACGAGTAATGACTCATCATGCTCTTAGCTTGAGCCAACCTCTACTCTATCCCCGCCGGAAACCTAACCGGACGAGCACACACCGTCTTAGATGCCAATCGAGGGAAGTAAGAATAAATCCGAGCCTGCAAAAACCCAAAAAAAATCAAAACCACCTCTAATCGAAATCGACCCCTAGCAATAAACGAACACGAAAACCTCTACCTAATGAGGTCACTCATACCAAAGCACAAACCCAAGCAATGAATCTGACCAAAGTGAATTTGATTAAATCCTGAACCATAAAAAAACAAATCTGAACAAAGCAAATTCAAATGAATCTTGAAGCATTCGAAAAACGAATTCAAAACCCGCGAACCTAAATTTTAAACCTGCAAAATCAATTGAATCCCAAAGCATTCTAAATGTAATTCAAGTCAATTCAAAATCAATGAGTCCCTGGTAGCACTCAGAATCAATTCAATTTTAAACGAGTCCCTAGTAGCACTCAGTTTAATTCAACAAGCCCCTTGTAGCGATAAAAACCAATTTTAAACGAGTCCTTGGTAGTAATCAAAATAAAGACCAATTTAAATGAGCCCCTTGTAGTGCTCAAGACCAATTTAAATGAGTCCCTGGTAGCACTCCGAATCAAAACCAATTTAAACGAGCCCCTTGTAGCGCTCAAAAACAAATTTAAACGAGTCCCTGGTAGCACTAAGAATCAATTCAATTTTAAACGAGCCCTTTGTAGCCTCAAAACCAATTTTAAATGAGTCCCTAGTAGCACTCAGTTTAATTCAACAAGTACCTGGTAGCACTTGATTCAATTCAATTTTAAATGAACCCCTGGTAGAACTGAATTTAATTCAAAACCAATTTTAAACAAGTCCCTAGTAGCACTCAGTTTAATCCAACGAATCCCTAGTAGCACTCAATTTAATTTTAAACGAGTCCCTAGTAGCACTTAGTTTAGTTCAACAAGCCCCTGGTACCACTCAAAATCCGATTTTGGATGAGTCCCTGGTAGCACTTAATCCAATTCAAGTCAAGTCAAGTCAATTCAATGAGGCCCTGGTACTCTGGTAGCACTTCAAATTCTGATTTTGGATGAGTCCCTGGTAGCACTCAATCCAATTTCAATTCAAGTTAATTTAATTCTAATCAATTCAATACAATTCAACTCAATAAGTCCCTGGTAGCACTTAGAACAATCAAATCAACCCGAAACGAGTCCCTAAGCATTCAATTCACACCCCAGAGGAATACCCAAAGCAAAAGGTAATACAAAACTAACACAACCATCCGCCAAGGATATTACACCAAGACTAAGACACCAATAAAAGACATAAGCTAAAGACTCGTGTCAAAAAACCGAAGTTACTAAAACAACGAACCCGAAACAAGATAGCAAGCCCGGACCCGAGCTTCGACAATCAACCGCAGGCGAGGATGTCAGGTATGATCTCTAAGCCTTGGCTGACGAGCCTCAAATACGTAGTCTAAAAGACTTAAAGCGACCCGACCGGACAGCCACCAGGTCGTAATCATCGTTTGACCTGGGCGACTATACTTTGACTTTCGCCTTGTCCAAACCTTAGTCAAAGTGGGGCCTTCTGTAGACACCCAGATTTGGACTTGGTGGCTGTAGGAGTTCCCAACAAACACCCGATGACGATCGGACTGCAACGAGACGCGAGTTTGCGGTGTTGTAGATAGTTTTTCTATACAATAGGTCAAATAATTACTCTGAAAGATTAATTTGACATCAAGGCATCCTTATTCGTGTCATTACGGTCGCGTCGACACTAATTAGAGTCAATTCCGACTCCAGGGCCCCGAATCGATCCCGAAATATGCAAAGTCAAACCCGAGTCAACGCGTCGGGCCGAGCGAACCTCGGGACGCACACCTGAAGCCCACCCGGACGCGCTAGGGTTATAGGGAAGCCTTAACCTCCAGGAAAACCTAAGATACGCATATTCTCCGTTTTGGAAAGTTTCGATATCGGATCTTCAAAATTTCATTCGCTTGAGCTCAGGCGCCTGAGAACTGAACTGCGTCACACCAAGCTCTCGAGTTCTGAGTCGCCTCACACCGGGCGTCCATATGGGCGATGTGAACCAAAAACAACTATAAATACCCTCCCCCCACCTCATTCATTCGACACACAATCACGAGTTTGTGCCTACTTCTACACAACTCGTTCTTCCCTCTCTTTTTCTAAACTTGGGCTCGCACTCTGACACCCAAGCCAACGATCCACTCGATCATAGTGCCAATAAGTGAATCGATGCTACTCCTCACCTTCGAGTATTCCACTCGATCCCGAGGTGCCTGTGTTCGACTAGCTACTCCGAGTCTAGCAACGGAAATCTACCGGATTAGCCGCAGAACTAGCAACTTGTAACGGAACTCTGCCGAAATCACAAGACAAGCTAGAAGGATCCGCCCTTCAAAGTCGAATCGTCACTAGGTTGTCGTCTAAACAAAACTTTTTATTTCTATACTTTTATTATGCACTACGATAATGTCAAACAAGGACGCTAGGTCCATGGCACATTATGAACGTACGTAACGTCCCAACTTCAACCACAAACACTAATACACCCTAAATAGACCCGAGTAGTTACGAGATCCATTCTCAACTATCTATGCATCGTGTCCCATTTAGCGTATACTCCAAGGGTGCAACTCCTCACTATGTGATTTACTTACATTCGCATTTACAACTTTCGTATGATTTATTGCTTTTATGACCTTATAATCGCATGCTAAATCACCTAACACGGGAATCAAAACGTAAACAAGCTAAGGCTGAACAAAGTGATCGTCGGGTTCTGTATTAGTCTCGGTGCTCACCTCACACGGTTCGATGCATCTCTATTAATACCTAGCAGACACATCTTAAGAAGAATACCGGGTAAGGTATGCCACGGGAATGACTAATATCCGTATTATCACGTTAAAACTGATTTGCTAATACGTATAATATTAGTACCCTCTACTCTCTTATGTGCATCTTTTCATGGTCTTCTTGTCACGTGAAATCGAATGCAAAGAATGCAAACACAACTACTTCGACGACAAATCTTACTTGTCCTTAAACAACCAACATAGCAAAGACATAGGGTTAAAACAACAGATGTTACACTACTTCCGCCACAACAAGGAAACAAAGTTTTTTTTTTTTGGTAAAAGGTAAAAGTATATATATGAAAATCACAAATATACAAATGGTTAGTCAACAAGTCATCCTCAATAAGAAGGATTTATCCTTGTCACTAAGCCCGTTTTGATTTTTGTTCTTAGCATATCTAATGATCTCATTCTTAATCTCTTTTATTACATATTCGGGTCTTTTAATGCTAGCTTCGTTTTTTTCTTGATTTCGTTGCTTCCAAATATGATAAATGACCGCATAAATAGCTCCATTCTTGAACGCTCTTTGTATTTTGGTTCCTCTAAAATGCATTCTCCATGAAACGCTAATTGATCAATCAACTTTGAGCTTTAGCCATTTTGCAATCCTCATCAGCACTTCCTGGCTGTACCGGCATCTGCAGAACAGGTGCTGAACGTCTTCAATCTGTGAAGCACACAGATGACAGTTCGGGTCGCTAATCAGGTTTAGTTGCATCAGCTTCTCACTTGTGTTCATCGCTTTATGTTGCTGTAGCCAACTCACAAACCCGTGCTTAGGAATGCTCCATCTGTTCCAAACCGTCCTAAACCAGTCTACGTTGTCTCTTTTTTCACTAAACCATTCGTAACCTTAGCAATAGTGTAGGCATTCTTCCCTTGATTTCTCCGAGCAGCAGCCTCGTAGCCTGTTTTCATTTTCTCTCTTACTTTGCATATTCTCTTCCAAAGTTATCAGCCCACCGATTGATTAGTTGAGGCCGCTATGTGCGGGCGAGATTTGGTGTCGATGTCTAGCGGACGTTGGCATCCCAATACGTACCCTCACCCCTTACTAAGAATCGACGGTTTTTGGATGTCCAAAAGCATTGGCAATGAGAGTCATTCCAAGCATGGAGTGCTTAAGGGTACAAGTCTTTATCTTTAGGTCCCGTGCCACTCAGCTTTGAGCCGACTAAGGATCAAAGTTGACTTGAACGGTTTCCGAGTCCCAATAATTGACTCGGTGGCGACTCCACAAATTGGCAACGAATTCGGTTGACTAAAAAGGTCGCCTTACCAAACATATCGGCCTTTAAACATTTACAACCACGACTCGATCGATTCCAACGAAAATATGGGTGCCTGCACCCGTCTAGTACAAGTCTGAATCGTCATCCAAATAGAGGTCCGAAACCTTCGCCCCGAACGCGAGATCGGACCAGCCCTCCACCGGGAGGGGGCCGCATGGCTGGCCGCTGCGACCAAAACCGGGTCAGTCACGCGCGGGCATGCGCGGGGCGCCTGGTGGTGCGGACGAACGTCTAGACAGGGATGATTGGTCATTTTGTGACAAATGACGAGGCTACTGAGAATCAAACTAGGCTTGGATTTGCTAGGGCTTTGATTGAGGTCACAGTAGGCCAGAAATTTCCTTCACAGGTCCAGTTTAAAGATACCAAAGGTAACCTAGTGGTGGTGGAGGTGGAATATGATTGGAAACCTGTGGTATGCACAGGATGCAAACGTTAGGGGCATGAGGTTAAGATGTGTAGAGTTAAAGACAAGGTTATTCCAAGTACGCGGCCAGATGATAAGAAATTATGGAGGCCTGTGACTGCAAAACCAATGGTGATACCAAGAGATATCACCATTGAACCACATGCCTAGATAAATAACTACGGTAATGGTGAGAGTCCTATATAGCCTGATGCAACTACTCAGGTGTGTAAGTGTGCAGAGATTGAAGTTGGGGAGATTAGGAAGTATGTCAATGGGGATTTGGGCGTCATGCCTTCTCCGGAGACTAGTCCTACTTATCTTCAGAAGCTTACTGGTAGAGGAGATGTTGAAAACGAGGGGCACCACTCTCAATTCCAGAATTCATGATTTGTGGATTCTGGAATGTGAGGGGGATGAACTGAGATTGAAGTTGTGGAGATTAGGAAGGATGTCAGTGCGGATTTGGGCTTCATGCCTTCTCTACAGACTAGTCCTATTTATCTTCAGAAGCGTACAGGTAGAGGAGATGTTGAAAACGAGGGGCACCACTCTCAATCCCAAAATTCATGATTTGTGGATTCTGGAATGTGAGGGGGATGAACAAGGGAAGAAGTAAAGGATGGTTATTCATTTTCTGCAGACTAATAAAGTGGGTTTGTTTGGACTACTAGAGACCAAAATCAAGCCTCAGAATTATCATACAGCACTCAATAATGGTTTCAGTAGGTGGTGCATATCCATAAATAGTCATCTATATGCTGGTGGGAGAATTTGGGTCCTATGGGATCCTACTCAATGTACAGTCGAAATAAATTTCTACTCCATGCAGTTGATTCATTGTTCAGTTCAAGAAATGGCAAGTAATAAGCAGTATTTAGTTACTTTTGTAAATGTTTATAATCAGATAAGAGAAAGAGAGGCGTTATGGGAGGATTTAAGAAGATTGAATGATCATAATCATGGCCCTTGGCCGGTGGGAGGTGACTTCAATTGTGTCCTGAAGCCTGAGGAAAGACTAGGGGGAGGATTTATGGTTCCGGAGGCACAACCTTTCCAGCAATGTTTGAACTCTTGTGCTCTGGTGGATTGTCCAACTAAAGGGGCTTTTTATACCTGGAATAACAAGCAAGCTCCTGAGGAAATCGATAAGAATGACAACATCTTGTCATCAAGGATAGAGATCACCACTTGCACTCCCAACAAGGAACTTGAATCCCAATATTGCTACATGGTAAATGCAACCGAGAATGTCGAGGATACGAGTCTGTGGGATTAGTTTAATGATGTCATAGGTCTTCTTAAGTCTTGGAATAATGATGAAATCAAGTTGTCCTTGTGCAAAAATGCCGAAGAACATTACGAGTACTTTGCTAGTGAGCCAAACTTTGGTTTAGGAGAGATTGAAACCGCCGGTAAAAGTTTCGAATCTCTCCTTCACGATGATATGGGGACAAGTGATGTCTTGAGACTTAGGGATGTGGGCCCGCAACTTGAAGAAGATATGGGGATGTACAATGGGAAGATAAGGCCTAAACTGCCTTTAACGTTGAGTGATGAGATTGTGAAGCTTTAGAAATCTAGAAGGTATTTTGGGAAGAAATGGTCACTTGGACTTGTGAGATAGAAAGACCCGGGAGACTACAAGAAATATGAGGATTGGTCTTTACATGATCGTTTCCCGCTTCCGACTTGGAAGCTATTCATGATAGCTTGGCTCGGCTACATGAGCCCTTCTGAAGACTCTTCTAGAGCCTTTGACCTACTCCTCCGAGCCCTTGACGGGTATGGTGGAGATTATTCATTGAAGACAAACAAACTTTAAGGTTTGGCGGTCCTTGCCAAAATCGCGCTTCTTGGGAGGAAACCCAAGCTTTTTTGTGCATATTTACGCCTTTTGAGTCTTGATTTCGTTTGTAGGATTCTCCAACAAGAAGCCAACATGGATAGATGATGAAGAATTTGGAAGCGATCAAGTTTGGAAGAGATTCTGCTTGATTGTTCCATTGTGGATTGTGGATTGCGGATTGCGATGTTTGCCTGTATCTTGTTGGAGGATTGGTGGTGTATTTGTAATCATGGTGTAATTATGTTGTTATTAATAGTTGTTGTGGGATTGTAGTTAGTGCCTTTCTTGTATTGCTTTGCTCTCTCCTTTCTTACCGGAATACCACCAACTTCATAGCATAAGGGCATGAGGTATTAAAAAGTGAAGACCTTTTGGTAATACCTTTTTAACCTTATTTTTCTCCCCTTCTCTTATTCACATGGGAGTATGGGCTTGTATGCTTTGGAGGTTCACTTGGTGAACGTTTTGGAATTGGTGGTTGTGGTTGTGTTGACTATTTAAAGAAGATTGGAGTGCTTGGCTTTACTTGTAGTTGTCTTTGTTTTTATTTTCGTTGTGTTCCTTTGTGTTTTGTTTAATGTGTTTAGGAAAAATGTTTTTGAAAACCCGATTGTGAGACTTGCTCACAAGTGTTCACCTTCCCTTGTTAGTAACCCATTTTGATTTTGGACTTTACTCTACTAGAATGACATTAAAACAAATATTTCATTGATCTTTTAGATTGAGTCCACTTTTTCTACAAGGAGTTTACATCGGGGTTTGCATTTGACCTCCTTGACCACCCATGGAGTGATAAGGCCTTGGTTACCGGATCCCGTGCCTATAGGTGACCTTACTTGAAGTTATCTTTAGGTTTGGGACGATCCTCTTTGCTTTTGCAAAAAGGTCGGGATTACACTTACCTCCAGTGTCTGCTAACTCCATGGTCCACACATTTCCATCCCGTTTAACACCCCGTTGTACATTTTTAGTTGATTAGGAGGAACTAGATAAATTATCAACGTTTTTAGTGATTTAATGTCATCCTATTAGACTTTTGTCCAGTTCATCTTGAATAACTAACTTTGGAATGTTTGTACTTGTCTCAAGTAAACAATTGGTGTCATTTCCGCTGTTTCGATGAGGTATTTGGTGTTTTCATGTTTGGATGCAACTATTTTTGTTTGTTTGTTTGCTTGCTTGTTTGCTTGTGTGTTTGTTCATTTTTGTTTTGTGCAAGTTTAGTTGCGTCCGCAATTTTGAGCAACAACCAACTTGCCTTGCATGGAAATACCTTATGTAATCCCCTAGAAATTCTAACGCAATACAGTGGCGGAAACACGGTAGATTTGGGATTAAAACAAACTGATGTTCTATATTTTAACAAAAGAACGGTCAGTCAATACAGAAGCCACTTTTTACAAAAGGGCTAAAAAAATATTCTCCAAACAGGGTTACAAAAATCCATAAATAAACATGAATGAAGAAAGAGTAGGATCCATGTTACTCGCTAGCTCACACCCAAAATTCAGCAGCAAATACCTGTCATGTTATAAACATAACAGCCACGTCAGTGGGGAGTAACTCGGACGTTCTCCCAGCCATATTATACCGTATGGAAAAAAAATAGTATTACTATATCAAAATAATTAAAATGGAAAACATTAAATGATATAATAAAAATAAGCTTTCGGAGAAAACCGAAAATATTAGAACAATAAAATCAGAACAAATTTTCCGAAGAAAACTTGAAATATTTGCCAACCTGCAAACCAAAATGTATCGATAATAATAGAAATATTCAAAATGGCGTTATGGATAGGATTAGTGTAGAAGGTTAGACTTTCACCAGGAGAATACTAATAACTAGCTTCAAGAACTTAGTTCAAACAACACAAACCTCGATCTCTAACTAGGCTACTCAACCATAATAGGACGGCGACTTATAAATGCGTGGCCCTAGTTTAAGATAATATGCACACCCCTCCCGAGCACCAAAAATACCCAGTTCAACCCGACGGCGTCTTACACTGCGAGGCACGAGTTGAAGGTCAAAATGTACACACATTCCCGAACACCATATATGCTCGGTTCAACAACCAGTGTGCCTCATAAAGACACACCAGCGTTATAGTTGATGGCTAAAACGTAAACTCCAGAATATATTACTCTAACCTCACACTTGTCCTTATTCCACAACTCCAACACAGCAATTATCTATATTCAAAAGATATAATCATTATGAGGAAAAAAGAATAAACATATATATAAAAGAGAAATTTTCTATAAATAGAAACTTACTAATATTGGAAACTTACTTAAAATAGAAATATCGTTAGAAAATACGTAAGTGATTAAAATAAGTGAAATGAATAAAAATAGCATTTCTAACTAAATTAACATTTTATTATTATCATCGTTATCGTAACTTTAATATATTTTTAAATTCGTTACTCAAAATATAATTAAAATATAATAAGTCGAGGAAAAAAGAATAAACATATATATAAAAGAGAAATTTTCTATAAATAGAAACTAACTAATATTGGAAACTTACTTAAAATAGAAATATCGTTATAGAAAATACGTAAGTGATTAAAATAAGTGAAATGAATAAAAATAGCATTTCTAACTAAATTAACATTTTATTATTATCATCGTTATCGTAACTTTAATATATTTTTAAATTCGTTACTCAAAATATAATTAAAATATAATAAGTCAATATAACGTGTTTTATAAATAATTAGGAAATAGAGTTAAAATTATACATTTTAGAAAAGAGATGTTTTACGAAAAACGATCCCAAAATTAATTAAGTCAACGAATTTTATAAATGAAATGAATTTACAAAGGTTTCAAATTATTTTTAGCAAATAGCTGTTATTAGTGAATAATACGGATTTTACTAAAAATAATCAATCGGAAACAAATAGAAAATTATTAGTGAAAATAGTCTCGACTAAATATATATTTAAAACTAAATCGACTATTTTCTCATTTATTAGTATAAATCCTAAAAATATTAATTTATTAAACAAATATACAAATCTCGATTATTGTATTAAAATACGATTTTAAGATAAAAATTAGAAATTAACGAAATATGAAATCGATATTATTTAGTTACTAGTGTCACGATAACCAACAAAATATTATAACGATCGTAAATAATTAAATTACTAACGATTTATAAAACGATATCGAAAACTCGTAAAATATTTATAAGGTACACAGTTTAAAATAATATTTAAAGCAAATAATATATAGCTAAAATTAGAAAACCGAAATTAAATATTTACTACATACTACTACTAAAACATACTATATAAAATCGAGTAACGTCCAAAAGTTACCTTAAGTCGACAACCGAAACGAACTCGTACGCGTCCTTCTTGGTCAACCCAAGCTTCAAATCAGTAGAAATGTCGTCCTTAAGCTCCAAGTTGTAGATGCGCTAGTCTTTTTCTCACGGATTCACCACGACAATCGAGAAAACAAAACAAAAGAATGAGACGAGCGAAATTGCCATAAGGTGGAAACGGAAAATATTCGATATAGGATCGAGTTATCAGGACTAGAGGTGAAGGGAAGATTAGCAGGAACGGAGAAGGGAAAGGATAAAGGGAAGGAACGTAGTCACGACGTCGAAACAAATCAGGAAGAAAAACAATAGAACGAGAAGTAGTAGCGACATCAATAACACGCAAATAACAGCAGTAAGGTGGTGATGTACAGCAACAGCGGACGTCAAAACAACAACTACAACAACAACAACAAAAAATGACGACAGCAGCAATCAGTAAACTCAACAAACAACAGTAACAACAACGAGACAGCAACAGCGGAATGAGGAAGACCGACACACACAGCAGCAGCGCGCAAGAAGGAAGAAAAAGAAAAGAAGACGGAAAAGAAAACGATAACTGTACAGCAGCCACGTTAAAGGCATAACAGTAATCATTAATCGAATCAACAAAAATGCAACAGTAGAAAACGCAGCAGTAGAAGAAGAAGAAGAAGAAGAAGAAGAAGAAGAAGAAGAAGAAGAAGAAGAAGAAGAAGAAGAAGAAGAAGAAGAAGAAGAAGAAGAAGAAGAAGAAGAAGAAGAAGAAAATGGAGGACAACAACAATCTGACAGCAGCAGATGCACAAAGAAGAAGAAGAATAAACAGTAGCAGCAGCGAACTAAAAGGATGATCAAAGACAGGAAAACGCAGCAAATGAACAGAACAAATAAGGGGAAGAAGAAAACGGAGAAGAGGACTGACGATCATCAGAATAACGAACAACATCAATAACGATGTACAATAGCAGCAATGATAAACAGATTCAAAACGAAGGACGGAAGGGATGGAATTCAGAAAAAGAATGAAGAGGATGGAGGAAGAGACCACCTTGACGGATATCAGCAACAGCGACACCGAGGAGGGAAAACAATTGCAGCAGCAAAGGAAAGTCGGAGATTGTGCAGAAAAGAAGAGGAAAACAAGGTGAAAGGAGAACCTGACGAACAACACGCAGCAGCAGCAACTTGTGCGTGAGGGTGATGGACGAAGAAGAAGAAGAAGAAGAAGAAGAAGAAGAAGAAGAGAGGAAAGAGCAACGGTGAAAAATGGGAGAAAAGGCTGGTTGATATAGAGGATACACGAACAGGAAAAGGGGAAGACATGTTGAAGCGGTGGGGAATGAAAAATTAGCAAAGAGAGATGAATATTTTTGTTAAATGAGGTGGGAAAACGAAAAGGAATGGGAAAAGAATTAAGGGGGTTAAAATCGACTTACGATGAAAGTGTAGGGATTCCGAAACAAATAGTATACGTAGTATACGGATCTATTAAGTGAATCGGGTAGGAGACGACTCCCGAAACGATAAGTTGACTGACCCAAGAATCGAATTAACACGAGTTAATAAAATTAATAAATAATTGGTCTGTCAAATAAAATGAGTAAATAAAGTATTCGAGACGAAAACGTAGCTTAAATAAATAAATAATTAGACGATGAGATAGTATTTCTCGATAAATAACAAATCTTCGATAAAGTGAATTAAATTGATTTCTCGAGGAAAGGTAATAAATGTTTTTGACGAAATTTAAAATAATTGAGCTTCAAGCCAAAAAAATAGAAATTCGAGCTTAAATAATAATAAAAATATATTTAGAATTTAAACCGTTGAAATAGACTTTCGATAAGAATTAAATGTATAAAATAAATCAAAACAGAAATAAAAATATGTTTTAAAAATAAGAAAAGGTTCCGAGACAAATAGAATTTTAGGAGTTCGAAACGATTAAACGATAAATTCGTTTTATAATAATTTTAAGACTTACGAGTTAAATCATAAATAAAATAAAAATACGAACATAACTTTAATTTAATTTATTTTATAAAATCAGGGGTGTTACAATCTTCCCAACTAAAAAGACCGTCCTTGAAACTAACATAAATATAATAATAGAAGGGAAAACAGGGGTTATTATCACTTGAACAAAATGAGAATGCTTAACTCGCATGACAATCTCGGTTTTTTTAAAAAAATTTACAACTTCAAACGTGATATGAAATCGAAACTGAAGACAAAATTTATTTCAAGAAGAGTTGGGCTCAATTCCCAAAGTTTAAACTCATTTAAATTAATAAAATCGCAAGTTAGAAATTATTTTAAAAATAAAGACGATAAATAATATTTGTAAACGAACTCGAGGGGAAAGAGTACCCAAATATTTTCAAAACAACAGTAAAACGTTTTAATTAAGAAATTTGACAATAAAATAAAAACTTAAGACATACGATGTTTTTTTTTGAAAATGTTAAATCGTTTTACATAATAATTTTATAGAAAACAAAATATTAGCAATTATGAAAGTTTCGTAAAATTTAAACACGCTTGAAAATTGAAATTTAAAACAATTTCGAAATACTTTAAAATAAAGTGATTTTCTACGTGGTACCCCTGAACTTTTTACTTTTCTACCTTGTACCTCTACACTTTTTACATGTATACATGGTACCCTTGTACTTTACTAAAAGTTCCTTTGATATCTCTAAACTTTATTATTATCTTTATTGGTACCCCTAAACCTTTTTTCCCGTCAAGTATTGACAACAAGTTACCTTTTTATGTTCAAGATTAAAAGTTAAACATCATTTAACATACCTAATTAACGGATAATTGAACTTAAACTAACAATTTTGTACATGTTTGTACTCCGAATCTAAACGAATTATATTTTTGACGTTATATCGTCAAATCAAATGATAATGCTTAAATTAAGCTGAATTACTTGTTAATTATCTAAGTTAAATGATATTGAAGTCTTAATCCTAAGGTAAAAACATAATCTAATGACAAAACTTGATGAAAAAAAATTCGGGGCGCTAGTTAAATTAATAATAAAATTCAAGGGTACCATGTAGCTAGAAAAGTGAAAAATATAGGGGTACCGTATAGAAAATCCCTAAAATAAATTATTAAGGCATTTGAAAAAAGACTAAATATATGTTGTCAACCAAAAATAAAACAAAAACAAAGTACAATGTTTTAGAATTTATAACTCAAAATGTCAAAAATTCACGAAAGCCCAAAATTTTAAATAGTCAAACTTTTCATAACATAGGTTCTGGAAAATGGTAAACGGATAAGTGGAGTCATGGTCAACGACAAATCAAAACAAAAGTTTTCAAACCCAATAAAGAAGTCGACGGAATTGGCCGACAAAGAAGTAGAAGGATTAAAGAGGAGCTAAGGGGAGAACGAAATTGAGAGTCAAAACGAGTTCTCAAAGATTAGAGAATAGTTTAACCATCTCAAGATTCCTAGTACGACTCCCACAAACAAGGGTTCTTAATTACCATCATATAATACAACGTCCATTATTAGGCATTAGGTTGCATCAACTCTTACGACCCTGAAATAAAAAGTCTCGCATGATCATCCAATTGTTCAATCGACGTAATACTAATCCTCCAATGATTTGGAATCTAATCTCATTAATTAAGATTCCATGGTCAATAGAACACACCCAAACTCTTGACCGATAACTAATTTCAATGCTCGTAAGGTTTGAACTCGAGGTATACTCCAAATTTTTCGAGTAAGGAACAGTAAAAGAGATCCACCAGTTTAACAACGTTCGGGCACAAAATCCTCAAAAATGATCACCAAAATATTTATAAAGCCACAAGTACAGAAGTTGGGGAAAGTATAACAAATCCTCAGACACGCTCAAACCTATAGGTAATGGCGCAAACACTCACATCTTCAAACACGTCATTGGGTTAAGGTTTCTAAAAATTACACCAAATTTCATATTGTATCAGCGAAACCACCAAAATATTTATTAACTCAACGAAGACACAATCTCGTTGGTCTAAGGGTTCTGAACTATAAATCCATTAAGATGATTCGCATTAAGTATTCCTCAAAACAACGCGATAAATTCAACCTTTAATTGTACAATATGTTTCTCTTCTTGAAGGTTAACAACAATTTATCCAAGTTAGATCACTCAACTCCAAAGTTCATAGGTTACAAACTCAAACAACGATAAACGATCTCATCCTTAAGAAACATGGGTAATCTATGTCAACCAAAATTTCTGACGATATTAATGAAAACCTTTAATGGTACCACAATACTCAGGCTAGCGCTTTAAACAATACTCGATGATCCCAAATATTCGCGATGAATCCATCAAATAAGCATCAGGTAAGAATCCCAAAGTGGTATTATCAGTTACACTAAGTTCGGTTCTAGATTAGGTACTAGGTATCCATCAAATATGACATATTGTCACTATCCAAACATTTTATTCAACTTTGTGCACTCCGAAATAATCAAAGTAACCTATAACCCAAGGTTCAGTGTCTACAGTATCATCCTAATTCAATTAATCAACATTTGCCATTCAAATCAATCCTCAAAAATTTATTACTTGTTTAAAAGGTAGGGTAGACTCACAATCTTCAAACCAGGTAACAAGGGTTTATTATACCTCAAACATCTATAACTCGGGGTTCACTAAGACAGAACCCGGTCTAACCAAAGAATCTCAAGAGGAAGATGGTAGAATAGAAGGAAAGAACAAGGATTCACCAAGGGAATGAAGATGAGAAAATAAAAGAGAAGAATAAGAAGACGTAGAGGAAGGAAGAAAAGAATCGATGATCCTATAACACTAAGATTTAAAACGAGAGGGGAATCTTCGGACCTCTAAGGTTCCACAAAGGAAATCGCGGGATATCTTCATCACCACGTAGGGCACGAGCACACTAGTCTTGTGTTGCTTCGTCTGGATCCAAAGTGATTTCACATCTGAGTATGTTGCACCGTCACAGAACTGGAATCTACTCTTGATCATCTGGCCTGTAGCTTAAGCGAACAGAACCGGAGCTGAAGAGTCACCATCGGCATCTTTCTTGGAGCACAAAGTTGTTCACTCGAGTCAGCAGGCGTTGTTAGTTCTAAGCAGGTCTTGTCCCGATCTGGAGCAGCATCATATCAGCATCTTGTTCATTCATCTTCTTCCAGACAAAAGAAAAATATATTCAATACTAGTCATTGAGTTACAAGAACATGTAAACCTAACAGTAAAGTCGTTACCTTGATTTCTACCCATCTCTCACTAATATATCTTTAATGTTCAAATCATTTACTGGTATTTTTCCTAGAATCAGGTGTAAGCATCGGGAGAAACAATGCTCTGATACCAACTGTAATCCCCTAGAAATTCTAACGCAATACAGTGGCGGAAACACTGTAGATTTGGGATTAAAACACACTGATGTTCTATATTTTAATAAAAGAACGGTTAATCAATACAGAAGCTACTTTTTACAAAAGGGCTAAAATAAATATTCTCCAAACACGGTTAAAAAAATCTATAAATAAACGTGAATGAAGAAAGAGTAGGATCCATGTTACTCGCTAGCTCGCACCCAAAACCCAACAGCAAATAACTGTCATGTTATAAACATAACAGCCACGTCAGTGGGGAGTAACTCGGACGTTTTCCCAGCCATATTATACCATATGGAAAAAAAATAGTATTACTATATCAAAACAATTAAAATGGAAAACATTAAATGGTATAATAAAAATAAGCTTTTGGAGAAAACCGAAAATATTAGAACAATAAAATCAGAACAAGTTTTCAGAAGAAAACATGAAATATTTGCCAACCTGCAAACCAAAATGTATCGATATCAAAAAAAATATTCAAAATGGCGTTATGGATAGGATTAGTGTAGAAGGTTGGACTTTCATCAGGAGAATACTAAAAACTAGCTTCCAGAACTTAGCTCAAACATATCAAACCTCGATCTCTAAATAGGCTACTCAATCATAATAGGACGGCGACTTATAAATGTGTGGCCCTAGTTTAAGATAATATGCACACCCCTCCAGAGCACCATAAATACTCAGTTCAACCCGACGGTGTCTTACACTGTGAGGCACGAGTTTAAGGTCAAAATGTACACACACACTTCCGAACACCATATATGCTCGGTTTAACAACCAGTGTGCCTCATAAAGACACACCAGCGTTATATTTGATGGCAAAAACGTAAACTCCTGAATATATTACTCTAACCTCACACTTGTCCTTATTCCACAACTCCAAAACAGCCATCATCGATATTCAAAAGATATAATCATTATGAGGAAAAAAAGAATAAACAGTTATATAAAAAGGAAAATTTTCAATAAATAGAAACTTACTAATATTGGAAACTTACTTAAAATAGAAATATCGTTATAGAAAATACGTAAGTGATTAAAATAAGTGAAATGAATAAAAATAGTATTTCTAACGAATTAACATTTTATAATTATCGTCGTTATCGTAACTTTAATATATTTCTAAATTCGTTACTCAAAATATAATTAAAATATAATAAGTCAATATACAGTGTTTTATAAATAATTAGAAAATCGAGTTAAAACTATAAATTTTAGAAAGGAGATGTTTTACGAAAAACGATCTCAAAATTAATTAATTCAACGAAATTTATAAATAAAATGAATTTTACAAAGGTATCAAATTATTTTTAACAAATAGCTTTTATTAGTAAATAATACGGATTTTACTAAAAATAGTCAATCAGAAACAAATAGGAAATTATTACTGAAAATAGTCTCGACTAAAAATATATTTAAAACTAAATCGACTATTTTCTCATTTATTAGTATAAATCGTAAAAAAAATTAATTTATTAAACGAGTATACAAATCTCGATTATTTTATTAAAATATGATTTTAAGTTAAAAATTAGAAATTAACGAAATATTACGAAAATATGAAAATCGATATTATTTATTTACTAGTGTCACAATAACCAACAAAAAATATTATAGCGATCGTAAATAATTAAATTACTAACGATTTATAAAACGATATCGAAAACTCGTAAAATATTTATAAGGTACACAGTTAAAAATAATATTTTAAGCAAATAATATATAACTAAAATTAGAAAACCGAAGTTAAATATTTACTACATACTACTACTCAAACATACGATATAAAATCGAGTAACGTCCAAAAGTTACCTTAAGTCGACAACCGAAACGAACTCGTACGCGTCCTTCTTTGTCAACCCAAGCTTCAAATCAGTAGAAATGTCGTCCTTAAGTTCCAAGTTGTAGATCCGCTAGTCTTCTTCTCACGAATTCACCATGATAATTAAGAAAACAAAACGAAAGAATGAGACGAGCAAAATTGACATAAGACGGAAACGGAAAAGATTGGATATAGGATCGAGTTATCAGGACTAGAGGTGAAGGGAAGATTAGCAAGAACGGAGAAGGGAAAGGATAAAAGGAAGGAACGGAGTCACGACGCCGAAACAAATCAGGAAGAAAAACAATAGAACGAGAAGTAGTAGCGGCATCAATAACACGCAAATAACAGCAGTAAGGTGGTGATGTACAGCAACAAAGACGTCAAAACAACAGCAACAACAACAACAACAAAAAATGACGACAACAGCAATCAGTAAACTCAACAAACAACAGTATCAACAACAAGACAGAAACAGCGGAACGAGGAAGACCGACACACACAGCAGCAGCGCGCAAGGAGGAAGAAAAAGAAAAGAAGACGGAGAAGAAAACGATAACTGTACAACAGCCACGTTAAAGGCATAACAGTAATCATAAATCGAATCAACGAAAATGCAACAGTAGAAAACACAGCAGTAGAAGAAGAAAAAAATGGAGGACAACAACAATTTGACAGCAGCAGATGCACAAAGAAGAAGAAGAACAAACAGTAGCAACAGCTAACTAAAAGGATGATCAAAGACAGGAAAACGCAGTAAACGAACAGAATGAAGAAGGGGAAGAAGAAAACGGAGAAGAGGACAGACGATCATCAGAATAACGAACAGCATCAATAACGATGTACAATAGCAGCAATGATAAACGGATTCAAAATGAAGGACGAAAGGGATGGAATTCGGAAAAAGTACGAAGAGGATGGAGGAAGAGACTACCTTGACGGATAGCAGCAACAGCGACACCGAGGAGGGAAAACAATTGCAGCAGCAGAGGAAAGTCAGAGATTGTGCAGAAAACAAGGGGAAAACGAGGGGAAAGGAGAACCTGACGAACAACACGCAACCGCAACAACTTGTGCGTGAGGGTGATGGACGAATAAAAAGAAGAAGAGAGGAAAGAGCAGGGGAAAATGGGAGAAAGGCTGGTTGATACAGAGGATACACGAACAGGAAAAGGGGAAGGCATGTTGAAGCGGTGGGGAATGAAAAATTATCAAAGGGAGACGAATATGTTTGTTAAATGAGGTGGGAAAACAAAAAGCAATGAGAAAACAATTAAGTGGGTTAAAATCAACTTACGATGAAAGTGTACGGATTCCAAAACAAATAGTATACGTAGTATACGGATCTGTAGACACCCAGATTTGGACCTGGTGGCTACAGAAGTGCCCAACAAACACCCGATGACGATAGGACTGCAACGCGACGCGGGTTCGCGATGTTTTAGGTAGTTTTTCTATAGAATGGATCAAATAAATTACTCGGAAAAATTAAACTAACATGATGGGCGATGGCAGCCTTAGTCGTGTCGTTACGGTCGCATAAACACTAATTAGGGTCAATTCTGACACCGGGACCCTCGAGTCTGTTCCGAAACTCGAACCGAGTCAGCACCGCGCCAAGCGAACCTCGGGATTCACACCCGAGGCCCACTAAACTCACGGCGCTAGGTCAAGTCCGCGGAAACCTTATCCTCCAAGTTATATATTATACGCCCATCTCTCGGTTTTGGAAAGTATCAAAATCGTATCTTTAAAACTCCAACCGCCTCACCTCACGCGTCTTAGGATCCCCACGCCTGAACCCAGGCGCCTGAGTCTTGGTGCACCACAACTCAGGCGTCCATATGGGTGACGAGGGTCGAAAATACCTATAAATACCACCTTCACCTCATTCATTCAACACACAATTCACTCTTCCCTTCTCCCTCTAAACTTCTTGCTAAGGGCTCGCACTCCGACACCCGAGGCACACGATCCACTCGATCGTAGTTCCGATAAAGCGACATCGACGCTACTCTTTACCTTCGAGCACCTCACTCGATACCGAGGTGCCTGTTTTTGACTAGCCCAAGTCTAGTAACGAAGTTCTGCCGGATTAGCCGCAGGATCAGTCCGTAGTAACGAACTCTGCCGGAGTAGCCACAGGAAGGGTCAACGGTAACGGAGCTCTGCCGAAATCACTATGACAACTAGGAGGATCCGCCTTTGAAGCCGAGTCGTCACTAGGTTTTCATCTAAACAAAACTTTACATTCTCGTACTTTCTTTTATTATGCACTACGATAACACAAGATGTGAACACTAGGTCCACAAACATCTACCAAAACATGTAACGTCCCAACTTCAACCACAAACACTAAAATACACTAAATAAACACGAGTAATTCCGAGATCCGTTCTCAAATATCTATGCATCGTGTCCCGTTTAGTGTATACTCTAAGGGTGCAACTCCTCACAATGTGATTTACTTACATTCGCATTTACAGTTTTTCGTATGATTTATTGCTTTTATGACCTTATAATCGCATGCTAAATCACCTAACACGGAATTCAAAACGTAAAATAACTAAAACTGAACAAAGTGATGGTCGGGTTCCGTATTAGTCCAGGTGCTCTCCTTACTAGGTTCGAGGCATCCCTATTAATACTGAACCGACGCATCTTAAGCAGAATACCAGGTAAGGTATATCACGAGAACGACTAATATCCGTATTATCGCGTTAAAACTGACTTGCTAATACGTATAATAGTAGTACTATCTACTCTCCTACGTGCATCTTTTCATGGCATGCTTGTCACGTGAAATCGCATTCAAAGAACATAAACACAACTACTTTGACGACAAAACTTACTTGTCCTTAAACAACCGACGTGCAAAAGGTATAGGGTGAAAACACTTGATGTTACACTTTTTCCGCCACAACAAAAGAACTAGGTTATCAGCCCACCGATTGATTAGTATTGGCCGCTATAGTGCGAGCGGGATTGAGTGTTGACATCTATCGGATGTTGGCTTCCCAATACGTACCCTCACCCTTTAATCAAAATCGACGGTTTCCGGGTGTCAGAGACCGTTGGCAATGAGAGTCATCCAGGCATGGAGTGCTTAAGGGTACAAGTATTTATCTTTAGGTCCCGTTCCCCTCAACTTTGAGCCAGATAGGGATCAAAGTTGACTTGAACGGTTTCCAAGTCCCAATAATTGACTCGGTGGCGACTCCACAAATCGGCAACAAATTCAGTTCACTAAAAAGGTCATCTTACCAAATGAATCGACCTTTAAACATTTACAACCACGACTCGATCGATTCCAAACGGAAACACGGGTGCCTCCACCCGTCTAGTACAAGTCCGGATCGTCATCCGAATCGAGGTCCGAAACATCACCCCGTACGCGAGATCGGACCGGCCCCCTAGAAGAAGGAGGCCGCGTGGGTGGCCGCCACCACACGTTGAAAAACCAAGTCGGTCCCGCGCTGGCGCGCGCGGGGCGCCGGGCGGTGCGGACGGACGTCCACAGTTTGGCGACTCCGCTGGGGATTTGGAAACAAGTTTCCAGTGGTGGTGTAACTTGAACGTGGTCGGTGAAGCTCGTTTCCTAGTTCCTAGTTGTGGTCACTACAGGTTTTGGCCGTAAAAAGTCCACCCTAATATCAGGACCAATCGACCTCTTTGAGGTAAGATCCTTAGGGACACGCGGAGAGATCCTCGATTGGTGCTCCAGCCGCCTAACGCGTACCCCGCAAGAATAATAAGCGGATAGTTCCGAACGGACGGTATGACACTCGTCTCCCTAGATGATTTGTCAATGCCTAAGTGAAGACTGTTCGTGGGCGGTAGCCTACCCTTACCTACCCGTGTCTGCATCCTGCATGAGTGTATGCATTCCTAGTTATGTGTAGCGTGTTTGAACAACCCAAATAAAACACTAAAAATCTGGATTCAACCACGCCAACATATTCAACCGCACCCAATTCCATTTTTGAAAAATACCTCCTCTTTTCAAAACGACCTTTTGAACGCCGATACTCCGGTCAAATCGTGATTTCTAAAAAGAAAAAAGAACCCTTTTAGATGTCGTTATCATAACAAATTTTACACTCACCGCTTTCAAAAAGTATATATTTTTAGTGCCTCCACCTTGGCCAAAGCATAACCCGTTAACGACGATTACCGTTAATACCACCGGAAATCCCGATCAATGGGATCAAGGTACACCAAACGGTTACATTTTATTTAAAAAAAAGTTTTTACACAAATACCGTTAACACAACCAAAGCTTCAATTAACGAAGTCAAGGAACCCAAAACGGTTACACCCTCAAAACACTTTTCACAATACATCACCCCCCACCGTTAAATGCATTTAGTCACGCATTTAAAACACCATCATTAGACTTCACGCTCTACCACGAGCACCACATACACCACGAGTATCGAACTAGCTAATTAGTAGTAGTCTCGATAAAAGCAACACATCATCATTTTCCAAACTGGTTCCCGTAAGGACCATGCTCCTTTCAAAAAAAAAAGAGAGACATTTACACCTTTGCTATCGCCGGATTACTGACGCACACATATGGCAACACACCATCACGTCACGAATGATGTCATCACGCCATCGTTGCACTGTTTTTACAAATCATCCTTTTATGCAAAGAATTTATCGTTTTAAAAAAAAACGTATATCAAATTCTTCGACCCTGAGCCGGGATCGCGATCAACTTCTTACGTCGTACAACCGTGTGATTAACTGTCTGTGTTAGTTACTAGGATCGCCTCTACTCGGGGTCTTACATTTTGGGTCGTCTCATTCCGAGAAATCCTCTTTAAACCTCGCCTCCGAGGTTTGTGTCAAATCGTCTCGCTACAGAGACCAAAAATCTGTTAGGTGTTTCGCCGAATACACTAGCAGTCTAAAGCACCTGAGTCCCTAAGCCAGTGACCGCACACAAGCGAGTCAAGGGTCTCACTCCCGCGTCGCTCAGTTACGAGCATTCCTCGAGTCCTTAAATTGTCCGATAGACCCATCCTCATTATTACTACCTTTTCACACTCATGTTGGGAGATTCAAGCGTAGACGCGAGTAACCACGGTGGGGACAATGCCGGACAGTCCGCAGATGACACCATAGGAACCCTAACCAACCTAATCCGGGATCTACAAGCCACCATTATCACGGTGAATGCATCCGTGAACAGCATAGACTCCCGCCTAGGTCACCTAGAGGATAAAGCCTCAAATGAACACAACAACCGGGTCCTCAACGAGGTCCTCTTAAATTTCACCCCCCTAGGTGGGGGACCCGTCGGCATCACCCCTGGCTATCCCGTTGCCCTACCTTAAGATGACACCCTACAATCCGCCATGAATCGCATAGATTTTCTCGAAAGTCAGATGCGTCTGAACCAAGCTAAGAGAACAACGTCCACCTCGAGAACCATAGAAAATTCAAAATAGTGAATGACCAGTTACCCGAAAACTTTTCCCTAGCCGACATACCTAAGTTCAAAGGAATCGAGGACCCCCTTAACCACATCCGAGCCTTCAAAGATTACATGACCATTAAAGGGGTCAAACCAGCCTCTTCACTAGGATATTCCCTTCATCCCTAGGAGACACACCACGATCATGGTTATATTCACTTGACCCTAAAAAGATATTCACTTGGGACGATATCTCCATAGACTTCGCAAAACAATACGCGGATAACGCCGAAACACAAGTCACCATTAGAAGCCTCGAAGTCCTCTCCCAGAACGAGAAGGAAGGCTTCTCGGAATTTCTGACTAGATGGAGGAAGGTTAGTACCCAACTAATAAATCGCCCGGACGAAACCACTTTGGTAGAAAAGTTCGTCAATAACCTCAGACTAGCTTACGCCTCCCATCTTAGGTACCAAAACATCCACACCTTCAAGAAGTTATCCACCTTAGGAATACGCCTAAAGGACGACATGAAGAAGGGGGTATTCTCCAAAATAATGGGGAAAGGCAATCAAGGACCGGCCACTTCTACAGTAACCGGTCTTATGGAAATAACAAAACCAAAGAAGTACACCTAGTCGAACCAACCACCCGGGGAAGAACAAACTTCACCCCTAGAACATTTTCCAAACTAGGCATCACGTACACCGAAGCATTAAAAAGATTGACCGAGCAAGGAAAGCTCGAACTGATAGGTCCTACTACGGACCCTCCCGCGGACAAGAGGGCAAAAACGTGGGACGCTAATAAGTATTACCAGTACCATCGTAGCAAAGGCCACGACACAGAATCTTGTTTTCGGCTCAAATATACTATACAAGACATGATAGAAAACGGGACAATCCCTCTCTCTCCCACCTGAGAAACCCAATGATACTACGAACCCCTTTAGTGTCCACGCCATCTTCGATGACATTATTGACTGCTCCCACCTTATCCCCCTGGGAGAGGATGTCCTAAATATCGAGGATGAACCAGACACCCATCCAGAGCCCACACCCCTCGACCTCACAACATCCATCGAGAGCCTAGCACGTTTAGTCTCGCAAATACACCCCATACTCCTAAGAATTGAGGCTAAAGTAACTCATATCGAGGAAAGACTCGAAGAACCTCCCAAACCCTTCGTTTCCGTATGCAACGGGTCAATCAAAGGGGATGGCATAGGGTCGTCCGAAACTGTCGAACACAAAAAGAAGTTCACCCAAATCGGGGTTAGCTATGCAGCTGCGCTCCGAAGATTAACATCTCTTCGCCTCTTACGGCCCATAGGACCGATGGCCGATCCCCCACTTAAGCATAGGTCCGTCACTGGTCCAAAGGAAAATATTGCCACTACCACAGGGGCAATGGTCATGACACGGAGTCTTGTACGTTGCTAAAAGATAAAATTGAGGGATTAGTAAAAACAGGGGTAGTAAGAACCGCACTACTAACAAAAAGGCCCACCCGTTTCTTAACGGATAACTCCGATGAAAGGGGTCTCCGACTACTAGAGCACCTTGGGTTATCTCACGATCAGGCCCTAACAATTTTAATATCTGATGGGCTACTGTACCCCCTAAGTCTAACACCTGATCCACCTGCCGACAAAAGGTCGTCACATTGGAATGGTAACAAATGGTGCCGGTACCACCAAAGCCGATGACATGACATTAGTGAGTATCATGAATTTAGGCAGCAAGTTCGTTGCCTCATCCAGGAAGAAAAATTTGGGGCGTACCCCGAGTACGAGGACACCAAGACGCCTACCGAGGCCAGCAAATCCGCACCTGAGTCAGAGTCTAGTTCATCCTAGGGCCTAGGCTTACAAATAATAATAAAAATGTCCTTTTCGAGTCTAGGGAGGTGCGAGGGGACATGTCCTACACCTCCCCCAAACTTAATCACGGGCATCTAGCCCGTTTTATTATCTATCAATAAAACAAGTCTCTTTTCTTAACATGCCTCGACAATCGCTTAACTTTTTTCAACAGTTTACGTTAACGCTTAAAGATTCGACACTATGCCACTTATCGATGACAATTGACTAAAACGCAAGGGCAACCACAAACTGCCCACTTAACTTCACCCTAAAAAGAGATCAGGAATAACAACCCTAGGTTCAGCCCAATAATGACCCCCATAACCAAACAACAATGAGCTTGCAACGAATGAACCTCCATCCAACTAGACTTACCCAACATAGTCAAATGCAAAGCCTGCCTAATAGATCTAAAAGCAGCCATATCTCTAGGAGTTAAAAACCTTAGAGTATATGTGGATTCATCCATAGTAGTCAACCAAGCCACAGGTACCTAGAGGTTTACAACGAAAGCCTAACCCCATACCAAATCAAAGTGGAAACAATATCCCGAGAATTTACCAAAATCAACTTCATACACATAACCCACGAAGAAAACCAATTCGCTGATGCGTTATCCAAACTAGCCTCAGTAATAAACATGCCCGATCGCCTTTTCTCTATCCTTAGCTGCGTAGAGAGAATCGAACAACCAGCCTACATCCATAACCTCGAAACCGACGATACTCCCGAGGAACCCTGGTACAAAGCAATCCTAGACTTTAAAACCCAGGGGTCATATCCACCCAACACTAACACCAAGAACAAAAGTGCCCTACGAATACAAGCCGCCCATTACATTCTAAATCGAGGACTATTGTACAAATGAACCCCACAAGGAGTCCTCTTTAGGTGCATAAGCAAAAACCAATCCAAGAGAGTCATGGAAGAGGTACATGACGGAGAGTGCGGACCCCACATGAGCACACACCTACTAGCCCAAAAAATAATGAGACTGGGCTATTAGTGGATTACCTTAGAGGCAGACTGTCAACGTCACGTTCGTCACTGCCACAATTGTCAAATATTTGCCAACATCCAGCACCTGCCTCCATATCCTCTCCACACTATAGCCACACCCTGGCCTTTTCCTACTTGGGGAATAGACATCATAGGAAAAGTACACCCATCTGGGACCGGCGGACATTGCTTTGTACTAGTGGCCGTCGATTATTTCACCAAATGGGTAGAAGCCGCCTCTTACACCGTAGTAACCTCAAAACAAGTAGTCAAATTCTTACAAAATAACATCATCTGCCGCTATGGGATACCTCACGAAAGCATCAGTGATCAGGGGGACTCACTTCAGGGCCGATACCAGAAAACTCCTCGACAAATACAAAATACAAAATCCAAAATCACAAATCCTCACCTTATAGACCACAAACAAACGGGACCGTAGAAGCAGCCAACAAAACCGTAACCACTGATGGGGGTTGGTAGCCAGCCACGGGTCGCCCATCAATTAGGCCCCAGGGTGGCCCGACCCGGGAACAGAAGAAGGCCTGCCCAGCAGACCACCCAGCAATATCACTGAAAAAACCTCCAAGTAGGTGGCCCTAATCGCCCAACCGCCCGGCATGGCCTTGCCGCCTGCCAAGCATGGCAACCAAGCCCCCTGCCTACTTCCAGGGTGCTCTCGCCCAGAGAGGACCAAGGTAGAAACGGGGACCCCTCCGTCATTTTGCCTAAGGTAAAAGGAAATGAGTGGACAAGGTGAGCCCACGTGTCACTCACCCGTCCACTTATTCTCCTCTCCCTCTCCCTATCTCTTTTCTCTCTCTTGGAGGAAGGTATAAATACTTTCCCTCCTCACACATACAAAAGGTTGGATTTTCTCTCTCTAGACTCTCACTCTAAAAACCGCCACCTCCTTCCTCACGAGAGAGGTTTCTCAAGGCATTTTCACGGACTGACTTAGGCATCGGAGACGGTTCCCCCGGACACCTCCGGGGCCCTGTGCGTTCATTGTGCAGGGAGCAGGCCATCTTCGCCGGGAAGGTCCGACCGCCGGAGTGAGAAAAAGGAGAGAGCAAGGTAAGTCGGACGATTACTATCCGAGTAACACCATATCCATAAGATCCGATCCGAAGTCGGGTTTATAGTTTTTGTGACCAGAACAATTTGGCGCCGTCTGTGGGGACAATTCGGTTGTGCTCACGAGTTACCCACAAAAAAGCAACCACAATCAAACAAAATGCCTGAAATCGTAGAGGGCAATTCTGGGGCGGGTCCGACGGTACCACCGGTGATCCCCCTGTATGGCATGCCTACACCTGGGATAAGGCCTGCTGCAACAATCCCAGGGGTAGGACGAGCAAGCCTCCAAGGAGCGCCTAATGGAGAAACTACAGTCGCAGCCGGGCAGGTTGGCCTTCAGAGGCCTTGTCGGAACCTCACCCCTACCCAGGTTGCGTAGACCGCTGTCTTCTTCTCGGCCATGCACAACCAGGAGTTCATCCCAGAGGACCTGGTAGGCAGGATCGCAACGACCCCCAGGCACCTTCACTTTGAAGGAGTGGATGAAGCTGGGGGCACGAAGCGGACCGCCGCCAGGAATATCCAGAGGAAGGCGAGGAAGACAGCTCAAGGGTATGTGCAGGCCAAGAAGCGCCTCATCGGAAATCAGAAGCAGCCTGCCCAGTAGCAAGCCTTTTCCATACATACCACTGAGTCCACCTCTGGCGTGGAGAAAAGAGGCTTATCCCAGGACCTCCAGGATCGGATGAGGCACAGAGAGCCGGCGTCGAAACACCTAGGGGAGAGGCAGGTAGATGTCTTCTCCAGGCTAACACCGGCCGAGTCACAACGGACTCCAGGACTGTCCCAAAGCCTGCAATTAAGGCTCAATCATGGGCAGCCGCTGGAATCAAAACACCGTCAGGATGATAATCTGGAGCCACCCCAGAAAAAGCAGCCCAGACATCACTCCTCGGCAAAAGATGATGAAGCCATGAGTAGGCAGGCGCCCCAGTACCGCTCCCCCAGCATTGGAAAACCGAACTCTGTCAACAGGGATGACTACGGTTACCATTCTGCTGGGAGCAGGTCGAGAATGGCAGGCAGGCCTATAAAAACTCCGCTTCACTCTGAGGTGCAGGGATACCCCATCCCGAAGATTAAAATGCCGTCAATCAAATTTCACGGAACCACTGACCCGGAGGACCACCTGGCAGCGTACGAGAGCCGCATGGGATGTATTATGTTGATGATGCAGTATGGTGCAAGGTTTTCCCCACTACCCTCGTAGGGGTGGCACAAGGATGGTGCAGGGATCTACCGCAGGGCTCAATCATTTACTTCATAGAACTGGCCGAGGCTTTCTTGGACCAATATGCGGGGAACAAGAGGCGCCGACTAACCCGATTTGACCTGATGACCCTCAGATAGAAGAAGGGTGAAACAGTCAGGCAATACCTGAAGAGATTCGACCTGTCTTACCAACAGGTCAAAGAAATTGACGACTCCACTGCAGCATACGCGTTAACCATCTCCCTGCTCCCAGGGGAGATGAAGAACCAAATGATTAGAGCCCAAACAGAGAACCTGGCCAAAGCTCGAAAGATTTTCGAGGGCTTCATGCTGCAGAAGGAATTCCATAGCCTGCCGGATACCCCCACAGGACCTTCCAGGCCGCAGGAGGGACCGCAGGGTGGACGCAGCAGGGGCGAAGCTTGCAGGCAGAAAAATGAGGAGGGCGACACTCCGAGGAAGAAGCGTGTGGCTTATCAGCCCAGGTTTGATAGCTACACAACTCTAAACAAATCTAGAGCAGAAATCTTGGAGCTGGAAAAGGAGACGGCTAAGTGGAACCGCCCGAGTAAGCCACGCAGTCCAAAAGGGAGACCCAAAAAAGTTTTGTACATTCCACGATTGTGTGGGGCACACCACTGAGGAATGTCGATACCTGAAAGATGAGATTGAGAAACTTATCAGGAATGGGTGGCTGGGCAACTATGCTGCAAGGAACAAGAGTCAGAAGGAAGTAGTGGACAAACCTGAGGGATCAATGCAGAATCACCTGATAATCCATGTAGTGTCGGGGGACGCAGAAGGCCAGACGAGCAAAAGAGGTCAAAAAAGACATATCCGCGAGCTCAGAAACCAGATATGCTACGCTAAGAGGGCCGGGAGTCCAAAGGGCCTGACCCTGAGCATCATCCCCCAGGATGCAGGGCGGGTTATCTACCCTCACATTGACCCTCTGGTATTATCCCTTGTCAGCAGTAATCATATAGTGAGGAGGTGTATGGTAGACACTGGCGCCTACACAAACTTACTATACAAAGACGCATTCGAGAAGATGAATCTGGAAAAGAGGCACCTCAGGCCTGCCCCTGGATCGCTGTATGGGTTCAGCGGAGCAGGCGTGCTTCCAATAAGAATCATTGACCTACCAGTAACGTTCGGGGAAGGTACCTCAGCCAGAAACTTCAGGGCGTCGTTTGTCATGGTGGACGCCAAGTCAGCATATAATGCTCTGATAGACAGGGCAACCCTGGACGAGATTGAGGCTGCCATTTCAATCAGAGCCCTAACCATAGCTCACGTCACGGACTTCGGTATGGAAGGAAAGGTGCATGGTGACCAGGAGTCGGCCAGGCAGTGCTACTCTGTAGCCCTGCGCACCCAGGAAACAGAACGAAAGGGTAAAAGAAAAGCGGACAATTCTCCTAGCAGGGAAGGGGAGATTCCAGCTGGCCAGCAGATAGCGGACCACCTCGAACCTAGGGGAGAAAGCATTCTGGTAAACCTGGAGCCAGGAAGGCAAGTCCTCATAGGGGCTTACCTGGTGGAACCCTTCCGAGAAGAGCTGATAAAAGTCCTGAGAGAAAACAGGGATGTGTTTGCGTACTCGGCAGACGAGATGCCAGGGGTGGATCCGACGCACATCGTTCATAAGCTGAACGTAAGCCCAGAGGCACGCCCGGTAAAACAGAAGAAGAGAAAAATGTCCACCGAAAAAGATCAGGCCATAAAAGAAGAAATCGAGAAGCTTTTAAAGGCAGACTTCGTAGAAAGGTGCGATTACCCCGAGTGGTTGGCCAACGTGGTGATGGTAAAGAAGTCCTCGGGGCTTGGAGGATGTGTGTAGATTTTACCAACCTCAACAAGGCCTGCCCGAAGGACTGCTACCCTCTCCCCAGGATCGATCAGCTGGTAGACGCCACCAGCTGGTACACCACACTCAGTTTCTTGGATGCCTTTTCAGGCTATCACCAAGTTTACCTCTGGCAGCAGGACAGGGTAAAATGTGCCTTCATCACCAGTGTCGGCACATTCATGTACAAAATGATGTCGTTCGGACTCAAAAATGCTGGCACCACTTACCAGCGATTGGTCGACAAGGTTTAACAGAAGGGCAAAAACTTGGAGGCCTATGTCGACGACGCTATTGTAAAAAGCAAAGGGGATGTGGAACACCTGAAAGACCTGTAGGAGACTTTCTCGTTCCTGCGCGCATATCAAATGAAACTGAACCCCAAGAAATCTACTTTCGGTGTCCGCTCTGAATTTTTTTTGGGTTTCTTAGTAAGCGCCAGGGGTATCGATGCGAACCCCAAAAAAAATCAGGCAGTGTTAGACCCTCCAGAACCAAAGACAATAACAGACATCCAGCGCTTGACAGGCAGGATGGCCGCCCTGGCGCGGTTCATTGCCAGGTCGACCGATAAGTCAACACCCTTCTTCAAAGTGTTGAAGGGAAACAAGCAGTTCAAATGGGAAGACGAACAAAAAGAAGCCTTCGAACAACTCAAAGAACACTTGAAGAAACTGCCCACCCTGGCGAGACCAGTGGTAGGGGAGAAGCTTTTCCTCTATATCGCCATAATAAACACAACGGTTAGCGCGGTGATTCTGAGGGAAGAAGCAGGCTCCCAACAGCCGGTATATTTTGTGAGCCATGCCTTGGGGGCAGCAGAAAAAAACTATCCGTTGGTTGAGAAAGCAGCCTATGCAGTCATCATTACAGCAAGAAAGATCAGGCCTTACTTCGATGCCCACCCTGTCATGGTATTAACTGACCAGCCCCTGGAAAAGGTCCTGGAAAAATTCGAAAAGTCTCGAAGACTATTAAAGTGGGCCATAGAGCTGAGCGGGTCGGAAATATCATACCAGCCAAGGACCGCCATCAAAGCACAGGCCTTGGCGGATTTACTGGCCGAGTGTTCCCGCTCAGAAGAAGATGATCCACTTGTCGGGGAGTGGGTGGTATACACAGATGGATCCTCTACAGCCAACGGTGCGGGGGCAGGGTTTGTATTAACTAGCCCTGAAGTAGCGGACTTCGAGCATGCGCTCAGGTTCACCTGCCCCGCATCAAATAACGAAGCTGAATACGAAGTCGCTGGCAGGCATTAATTTAGCCAAAGCTGCAGAGGCCGAGAGACTCGTCCTGGCAACAGACACCCAACTCATCGCCAACCAGTTTAATGGAGAGTATGAAGCCAGGGACCAAGCCATGGCCGCCTACCCGGAGAAGGTGAAGTGGGAATTATCAGGGTTAAAATCCTATGAAGTCAGGCAAATCCCCCGGTCCCAGAACAACCGGGCAGATGCCCTGTCTAAACTGGCCAGTTCTAGTCTACATGACATAAGAAGGTCGGTCTGGGTAGACGTTGTCCAAAAAAAATCTACCACCAGCTGCCAGCCAGTCAGTGTTATCGAGAACACAGGGCCCGAGGATTGGATGACCCCAATAATCCAGTTCAAGAAATATGGAACCCTTCCATCCGACCCTGCGCAAAAAAGAAGGATGTCGGTGAAATCCGTATGGTTCATATTAATCGGTGAAGAGCTGTACAAAAAATCATTCTCCTCTCCCCTGCTCAGATGCCTGGGGGCAGAGCAGGCTGTAGAAGTTCTAGATGACATTCACTCAGGAATCTGCGGCCACCACATAGGCGGAAGGTCACTAGCCCACAAGGCCCTAAGAGCAGGCTACTACTGGCCAACTCTCCTAGCTGATGCAAGGGATTTAACCCGAAAATGCAGAAAATGTCAGTTATTTGCTCCAGCAATTCATGCTCCGGCCCAGGAACTCAGGCCAATCTTGTCTCCCATTCCCTTCGCCCAGTGGGGGATGGACATATTGAGCCCCTTTACTGCAGCAACGGGGGGCCGGAAGTTTTTAATAGTAGGGATCGACTATTTTACCAAATGGATTGAAGCCGAAGCAGTCCCAAACATTACCGAGCCTGCAGTCAGGAAGGTGATTTGGAGGAATATCATAACCAGATTTGGCCTGCCCAAGATGCTGGTATTTTATCACGGAAGGCAATTTGACAACGACCCCCTAAGGGTCTGGCTGGAAGGTCATGGCATAGCAGTCGCCTACTCTGCCGTCTGCCATCCATAAACTAACGGGCAGGCCGAAGCTGCCAACAAGCAAATTCTGAACGGGCTAAAGAAGATGGTGGATGATCTCAAGGGAAGGTGGGCAGATGAATTACCAAGCATACTATGGTCAATCAGAACCACCCGGAAGGAATCCACGCGGCAGACCCCCTTTGGCCTGGTCTACGGGGCCGAGGCCCTGCTACCCGTTGAGGTACAAATACCCACTCTGCGATCCCAACAGTATAACAAGGCGGATAATGAAGCAGCAATGACCGAGGCTCTGGACCTAGTCAGTGAAGTAAGGTATGAGGCCAGCGTAAACATTGCCGCCTACCAGCAGCGGATGAGGAAAGCATACAACAAAAAAGTGAACGAAAGAAATTTCCAAGAAGGAGACTTGGTTTTAAGAAAGACGCAGGCAGTTAGAAGGTCAAGGAAGCACGGAAAGTTAAGAGTCAATTGGGAGGGCCCGTATGAGGTCACCCGGATCATGGGACCAGGTACCTACAGGATTGCCAAACCTGAAGGCCAGGAGCTGGCTGCCCGTTGGAATGCCGACACTCTTAAGAAATACTATGTCTAGCCCCAAGAAATTAAAGGATTTTTCTTTTCTTTTCAAAAAATGGCGAAGGACAGTCAGAAAAATGTAGACAACTCCGACCGTGAAATGAGAAATGAGAAAGTGTACTGAATTCATACTCGTTGTATGTTCAAACTTGCATTTCACACACAAACGAGCAAGGGGCACTAGGGGGAGGCCCCCCTGTTGCTAAAACCAAGAAAAATAGACCCCCCAACAAAAAACCTAAGTCCCCCTGCCTACCTCTGGGCAGGCAGGGGGCAGGCCCCCTGGACTTCGACCAGAAGCCAGGGTCAGGCCGGGCCCCCGTGCCGAATGAACAAGGACTGGGGGCATCCCCCAACCTTGTACAAAAAACCTAAGTTCCCCTGCCTACCTCTGGGCAGGCAGGGGGCAGGCCCCCTTGACTTCGACCAGAAGTCAGGGTCAGGCCGGGCCCCACGTGCGGAATTAACAAGGACTGGGGGAATCCCCCAACCTTGTATAAAAAATGCAAAGTCCCTCTGCCTACCTCTGGGCAGGCAGGGGGCAAGCCCCCTCGACTTCGATCAGAAGTCAGGGTTAGGCCGGGCCCAACGTGTCGAACGGACAAGGAATGGGGGCATCCCCCAACCTTGCAAAAAAACGCAAAAGTCCTCCTGCCTACCTCTGGGCAGGCAGGGGGCAGGCCCCCTCGACTTCGATCAGAAGCCAGGGTTAGGCCGGGCCCAACGTGTCGAACGGACAAGGAATGGGGGCATCCCCCAACCTTGCAAAAAAACGCAAAAGTCCTCCTGCCTACCTCTGGGCAGGCAGGGGGCAGGCCCCCTGAACTTCGACCAGAAGCCAGGGTCAGGTCGGGCCCCACGTGCCAAACGAACAAGGAATGGGGGCATCCCCACAACCTTGTATAAAAAACACAAAAGTCCTCCCGCCTACCTTTGAGCAGGCAGGGGGCAGGCCCCCTGGACTTCGACCAGAAGCCAGGGTCAGGCCGGGCCCCACGTGCCGAATAAATAAGGGCTGGGGGCATCCCTCAACCTTGTATAACAAACGCAAAGTCCCCCGACCTACCTCTGGGCAGGCAGGGGGCAGTCCCCCTGGTCTTCAACCGGAAGCCAGGGTCGGGCCTTATCTTAGAAGAAAAACAACCAATAAAATAAAGAAAGTATATTCATAACAAAAGAAGAGTTTAACAGACGAGCAATAAAAATCCAGGCGCTAGAGAGTTAAAATATTACATCAAACCGGCAGCTGGCCACATTAGGGCCCGACGCGCAAAAAGATTAAAATATCAGCGGGGAAGCAAAGGCGCAGCAGGGTACGGACAAGAACCCTCAGAGGACGACTGCCCCACATGTGTAACCATTTGGGGCATCTTGGTCAGGGTCAGTAGCCCCCTCAGGCGACCTATTGGCCGGAGCTTCATTCTTCGCCGCATAAAGAGCTTGAAAGGCATCCTCTTCAAAATTTGGGAGCATCTCCCTATTAACTTCCATAACAAACTGCAGGGAAGAGGAGGCTCCTGCCTCAAAATTCGTCGCCACTGCAGCATGGGCTTTTTGAATAATGGCGTCTTTCTCCTTCTGCCATTCCTCGCCTTTTGTCTTCAGATCACCCTGCACCTTCTGGAGGTCCGAGTCAGCTTTTATCAGGCGATCCTCCAGATCAACAATCTTTCTCTTGGAGTGCTCTAACTCAGCAACCGCCTTCTTGGCCTCCTCCAGCTCATTCTTTGCTTGCTCCAGCTTCGCCTCCAGGCCAGTTACCTCCCTCACAGCCTGTTCACCCCGAGCCTTCCAATGCGCGGCCTGGACCTTGGCCTCTCCTAGGTCGCCCTCGCACTTTGCTAGTTGGTCCTTCAAGCTGGAGATAAGGGTAACATCCCTCTCAACCATCGACAGGCGATCAAGGAAAGGGAGTCCAGAAGTAACGACCAACTCTTCATCGCTCAAGCAGCTGAGGGCCGCCAGTTCAGTTGAAGCCTGAAAAACCCTGGAAGTATGCTGGATGCACTGAATCACCAGGTTGGTAGTGGAGGTCACAGGCTTAGTAAGGTGATCCGCCAATACAACACTGGAGTCGGAGAGCAGGGCGGAAACGTCAAGACTATCACCGTCGGTATAATGAAACTCAGTAGTTTCCTCTGAGAAGAAAGTGCTTGGAACATCATGAACAGGACGCTTGGGGTCAGGCGTATTGACATCAGCCTCCAGGTCCACCACTAGCGTAACATTCGTGGGCTCCCTATTTTTTCTCTTCCTGGTCTCCACGGGAGTGCTCTCCCCAGTTTCCTCGGAATCAGCCGGCTTTAACCCCATAGGAGGGTGAATCCCTGCAGGAGAGCCCCCCCTGTTTGCTAGCAGGAGAAGGGGTGGCCTCCGAGGCAGCCGCCCTCTCTGCATCTTGGAAAGCAGAAGGAGTCGTCGGCCTTGCAGGCGTTCGCCTGGGAGGAAGAGGAAGTCTCGCTCGATTGGCAGCTATATTCTTCACGTACTTCATTAGGGCTTTGCAGCCTTTCTTGTAGCTGGAGGGAAGAGAGGGACGTTTTACGACGATGTTAAAGTCACTGTCCAGCCCAACATCCCTCACCTCGTTCTTTGACCAGCGACAGGTGGCGAGATCTGCAGGACAAATGAAAATCAGTCAGAAAAACACAGAAGAATAGGGCTAAAAGAGTACAAAATGTCATTGACATCCCCAAACTACCTTCTCTGAGGCCGGGGGTTAGACCCACTCGGATCAGATAGGCATCAGTGGCTATGAGCTCTGCATGAGGAAGCCAAAAGTCAGGACCAAATGCGCCTGATCTGTCCTTGGAGGCAGCAAACCTCTTGACCAGTTTCTCATCCTCAGCAGTCAATCTCATCTCGAGGGCCTTGCCCCCAGCGCCAGGGTGATACTCCTCACCAGTCTCCATTCTAGTATGAATATGATTCCTGAAATGCCGAGGAATCCTCCACCTTGTGGCGTTGTGCACATACAGAAAATTATTTTTCCAATCCTTCAGGCTATTTAAAATTGGCCAGACCAAAGTGCATTTCTTCTGCCTCAGGATGGAAAAATACCCAGAGGAACCCTCACCCTTAGAAGAGGCCACCATCTGCAGGTTGGCCATGAATCTCAGAGCATCAATTGAGGGCCCCTCGCCCAAGAATAAGGAGGTCCATGTGTAGGCAATTAGTGACCTGACTGCCACAGCAGTTAACTGAGCAATGGCCACGTTCATCCGTCTAAAAGTCTCCTCCAGAAAAGGGTGCAAAGGAAAGCGAAGACCAAATTCCAAGCATTTATGATAGACGGCTATGCAGCCATCAGGGGGCAGCACATAGTGTCCCTCTCTCCAGGGACAACGACTGTATACCCTTTCCCGAAATTATAGAATCGTTCGATGGACCCGGCGGCATTTTTCTCTAGAATTAAGTCCCGGTTCCTGGACTCAGGGTAGGTTTTCAGGGGAATTCGGTATTTAGCCTTATCTAAATAGTAGGTCTTCCCCGACTCTCTGGGGATAAGTGGGCCGGCGATTGTGGAGGTGTCAATCTCCATCGCCTCGTCATCAGAATCGATGACGTCAAAAGGAGCAGGGTCAGGAGAATTGGCACCCCCACTCTGTTGGAGCAAGTGTCCTCCACAATAGTGCATTTATGTATTAAATCTCATGGATGGAATATACTTGGGATAAATAGTACATTGATACTCCACGTCATTTGATTAACGTAAATCGATAACGCTCAGCTGACTAGAGTTAGACGTTATTGTCGTAAGACGACGGTGATCAACTGATCCCTTCGGTCACACATATAGGATGAGACCCAAATAGAAAACTAATTATTTGTATTTGATACAGTTAATTAGTTCCTTTCGTACATATTTGATATATGCTTGGTAATGAGAGTCATTTAATGGAGATAGAGTTTAGAACTCAGTCCGATTAAGTTTATTAGTCTATTATACGATAATTGACTGAATACGATTAAAAGTTAATTACGATTAAATAAGACCTAATTTAGTATTTAAAAGTTAATTACTAAATTAATTGAGGTTTTGTGTGCTTTTATGGGTAGTGGTAATTAGCTATTAATATTTACAAGGAGTTGTAAATTTAGCTAAATGATTATTATTACTATGGGACCTATTATATATAGATATAATAGTAATGTACTACTTAAAGAGTTCAGAGTATATTATTTATGTGATGTGATCAATTATATAAGATAATTAATCATGTCACACATAATCATTTGTAAGACAAATGACAAAAATAAAATGGACCCATTTTATGTACCTGTACACGGCAGACTAGAAAAATAAGGGCAATGATGGTTGTTCTTATTTATGTGCATGCCTGAATAATAGTCATAATTACCCTAGACTCTAGACCTTTAAGCACGCAATTAAAATAAAGCAATTTTGTCTTCCCTAGGGTGTGGTGGCCGGTTTTGGGGCTCATTATAAGGGAACATTTTGTTCTCATTTGAGCTCCATCCTTTTATTAGTGAATGCTTTTCCTCTTCTCCAAAAATACTCTCATATACTAATATTCATCCTTATTACTAAAGTAGTAATATTCATAATATTAGTATAGGTTCATCACTACTATTATCTAGTTAATAATAATAGTAAATTTTGGGTTGAATCTTGGTGCAACTAGAAGGAGATCTTCTACTTTGAAGATTCAAGTTTTGGAGGATCATCCATACTAATATAAGCTCAAGAACAATAAGAAAATGAGTTTTCTTATTGTATCCTTTATTTCCTCATTGTTTATGTAAGGAAATTTCTTATTGTATCTAGTTTTGTCTTTTTATCTCATGCATGTTACTAGATCTTTATATACTAAATTAACAAGTAATTTAGTAACAAATTAGATGAGTCTAATTAGAGGGTTATGAACCTATCAAGTGGTATCAGAGCTTTGTTGTTGCATGCATGTCAATTTTTGAACTTTTTTTTGGGTTATATGATAACTTTGTAAAAATCGAAAATTTTGTGTAAAAATTTGTTTCACACGAAATTTTTGGGTACATGCATACCTAATGCCCTCAAAATAGTTGTGGTCGACTTTGGTAATTTTTGGAATTAATTTACTAGTTTATAATCATTTATGCCTTAAAAACCGAGTTTTTATGCCTATTTGATGTTAAAAGTTAACTAAAAAAGGTTGCATGTTGTGTTTGGGCATGATATTTTTTTGTACATTTCATCATATGTTTAAGGACATATTTGTAAATCTTTGAAATTTATTTTGTCCTTTTGGGATGTTTATTGTTTTTTATTGGATAAAAATCGATAAACATGCATTTATTTGTTCCAAATTTATTCTAAATTTTTAATGGACTAATTTTTGTTTTTGAGTTCCTGGTTCCAGAATGTACAAAAAAAAATTATTTTTATTGTTTGGTGTTTTACGATTTAATTTGAATTTATTTCATAAAATTGCTATTTACCGATTAAATTAGCAAATTAAATCAATTCAAACTAAATTTTTATTTTTCAAATTAGTGGAGACTAGTTCTTGAAATTCCAAATTGGTTTGGAAGATTAGTTTGAGCTTAATTGAGAATTAAGTGTTGATTAATGATTTTTAATGGTTAAAAATCGATAAATTCCATAAAAACCGAGCTAGGATGAACTTGATAAATAGTAGGGCGATTTTGGCATGATTTTACAGCATTTTTATTTATTTTAATGTTGTTGAATGAATGAATGTCATTTATTGATTATTTTGCAAGATTGTACCTAGTATGTCCTAGTCTTTTAATCGGTATTACCCGTAATGTAAGGGAATATCGATTTGGTTGTAATTAAATGCGATCTCGTATCGCCCGTTTGTAGTAATTAATTGTTTATTTATACAAATGTATAATAGGAATTGCTATGTATTCATTTGTATCATTTGTAATTAATTATTATGAAGACGGAGATTACCCAAGACGGTGGACAAAAGACGGTGCCTTTTGGAGGTGTTCCATTGAAGAGGCCAGGGACCAAGGAGTTGGTTTCCGATTTTGTAATAATCTAGTTAATTAGATTAGCTAATGGCCATACTAGGATTTATTTTGTTTGATGCTTGCTTTATATTCGCTCATGTCAAAATCGCCAATCATGTATTTTATTCATCGATTGTCAATTCGACAATTTACGTAATCACCAACTTAGTTCACTTAACGATATAGCATCTTTACTAAAATAGCATTTTATCAAAATAATGAAAATATTAGTTCATACTAATACCACATTTTTAGTAAACGATATAGATTTATAAAACAAATACTTTCGGCCTTAACGATATTAATTACCAAAGTGAACATTTAAATTTATTGAAATTATTAAAATATCGTATAAGCGTTATAAAATGATTAAAAATGTCTTAAATATTTTAATATTACTAATTAGGGTGTTTTCAAAAGTTATAAAGCTAAAATTTCCTAATTATTATTAGTTTCGACAATACGATTATAAATAGGATTTTACGGCAAATGTCAAATTAAATCTTTTAACGTCTTTTATTTAATTAAACCATTGGATATATTTAGAATATGTTAAGGGATGATTTAAAACTTAATGTTTTAGATTTAAATACTTTCAAAATTGCTGGAAAAATAATTCTTTTAGGTAAGACGAAGCATTTTAACGATAAATCACAATTTGTCCGAAAACCAATACTTATTAATTAAAGACTTTAATAAATAGTACAAAAATTACGTAAAATAGTTAAAATATATTTATGGTCATTCTGTCTAGAAAACAAAATTTTACAGAATCCTAAAACTCAGTTTTTAAAGCGTTTTCTCGTTAATCGTCCAATCTCGACAATAACGATTAATAAAAATAGTAATTACAAAATGATTTAAGTATTAATGTCTAAAAAAATTATTATTAAACCCAAAAATCATCATTTTCCAGAATATACTAATTTTCCAGATTTTCCAAAGTTCCAGATTTACCAACTTCCGTCAAAACCATCTTTAAAATCCGTTTTCACAATTAACGATTGCATTTATAAAACTTATCGTTCCTAACATTTTATTAAGGCACTAAAAATCATAAAATTACATTTTAATACAAAATCATCGGAATCATAGTTTTTTTCAGATTTAAACCAAATACCAGAAATCGAGAATTTAAACGACAAACACGATTTTAACGATAAATGATGATTTAAAGTGAGTAATTAATTCATCCACTTAACTATTCCGAAAAATTATAAAAAACTTCAGAAAATTCTATTTCTTCAGAAAGTTTCACCACGTCAAAAATCAGATAAAAACAAAATGTTTAAGTACTAGAACTAAAAATCGGCTTTTAATCGTTTTCGTCCGATAACGGTAATAATTTAATAATCGATATTTAAAATATCAGAAAAATACTAAATTATTATAAATCATCAAAACATCATTTTTACAGAATATAAACATATATTACATGTTTAGGCAGAATATTACGTTTTTACAAATTAATATGATGATTTAATCGTTAATCTCGTAAAAGCGATAAAAATACCGAAACATGCAAATTTTCAACTTTTAAAAATTTTCCAGATTATATGACATACATATATTGTCAAAAAGAAAATATAAAAATATACATGCAATCACATAAATAAAATCATGCAATACCGAGTAACAACGACGTTACTTTCAATCCAAATCCGAGTCTACGATAAATTCGTCGGCTTCGGGGTCGACCAGGAATCCTAAATCACATGACATACATGGTACAAAAATACCATGAGAAAACTAAAAGAATCAAGGTAAATAACAATCGGAAATAACATCGATTATTACCTTAACGAAGGGGAAAGAAAGACGATAATTTAGAAGGCGAAAATAGGACGATCAAAGCTTGATTATGGACAAAAATGGCTGCTGAAAATGGGCAGGAACACCAGGCAAAAAGAGGGAGAAAGAAAAGGTTTTTGCTAAAATAAAATGGAAGAATGAATAAAGAGGAAAATGTGAAGAGATATGGAATGAATGGTGACTTACAAGTTGATGAAAACTAGGTACATTCACCTCAAAAATTTTAGCCAAGAGTGAATGTGAGAGGAGTGTGAAGAGTTTGTATTAATCCACCAAAATGAATGAAGAAAGAAATAAATATCTAATGTTTAACATAATAAAATGAAGTGTATAAAAAAATGTAGTAGGGGTGAGCCAAGGGGGGTCACGGTCCAAAATGTGGGAAAATGTCCCAAAATAATTTGTAAGTTGATAAAAAAGAAAATCGTAAAATTGTTAAAGGTATTTCAAAGCAATTCGAGTGAACCTCGCGTTAGAAAATAATTATTTACGAAACTTCGTAATAAAATCATTAGAGGCTAAATTTTCGTAAATAAAAAAATATTTCTTAGTTGGAAATACTATTTAAATGGGTTTAGACATTTTAGGAAAAGGAATAACTTAAATCCGAGCTTAAAAACGTCAATTCAAAGAGAAATAGAATTTCTCACGGAAAATTAATTAGTTTACGAAGAAAACCAAATAAATGGTTTAAGAGAGTTAAAATCTTTAACATTAAAAATAAATATCATTAAACTTAAAACTAAAAATAAAGCTTGGTAAAATGATGAAATATGAGGCTGAAATGTGATAGAGTTATGACGATGTCATAACGGAAAGAATAAAAAGCTAGAAAAATAGCGGGTGTTACAATCCTCCTCATTAAAAGAAAGTTTCGTCCTCGAAACTAAGAATAAGAAGAAAGGAGTCAAGATTACCACACTCGAAAAGATGAGGATAAAAAAAAAATTCGCATAAGAATTTTGCTTTAAAAGAAAAATTTTACAACTCTCAAAGTGATACGAAATCGAATGCAAATATTTATTTCGAATGGAATTTGGGCTAAGATACCCGGAGTTTAAAATCTTTTAATTAGTGAAATCTTAAAGTGAAGTTATTTGATAAAACAATGACGTCAAATAACATTTGAAAACAAACTCGAAGGAAATAGGATAACCAAAGTATTTTCAAAATGAAAGTAAAATATTTTGATTAAGAAATTCGAAAATATTTCTTTTCTGATGAAACAAAATTTAGTTATGAGAAATCAAAAGTAGTCAGTAAAAATCGAACCAGTCGTCAAAAATTTTCAATAGCAGATTCAAAAGTCCATCAACAATAAAACAAAAACTAATTTCAAAAAGTTAAAATTTCGGGAAGGTTATCAAAGTAATTGTGAAAGTTTTCAAAAATATTATCAAATTTGAACATACAAAATAACTTCGACAATGTTAAAACGTTTTATGTCATAATCATATAGAAATCGAAGTCTTTGGAAATATGAAAGTCTTCATAAAATTCCGATCGCTTGAAAATAAAAAAATTGAAATAATTTCGTAATAATTTATAATAAATCATTAAGGCATCTTGAAATAGATCTAAATATAAATATCAACCAAAGATAAAACAAAAGTGAAGTATAAATTTCTCAAATTATAATTCAAAAATGTTAAATTTCAAGATATCCGAAAAGTTTGAGTTAGTCAAACTTTTTACAAAACGGGCAATTTCACAATTAGAAATTAAAACTCAAATTGTTAAAATTTTATGATAATTTTTTTTTCAAAAAAAAAAAAAACTAGTCAAACATTTTGTAAAATAAGGGAGTTCGAAAAAAAAAGGTTAACGTATAAATAGAATAAGGATAAATGATAAATCAAAATAAGAGTTTTCAAAATCGATAAAAGTCAAAGGGATTGGCAGCAGTTACGGTAACAGAGTTCGAGAGAAGCAGAAAGAAGGACGAAGTTGAGAGTCAAACATACCTCTCGAGGATTATAGAAGAAATTAACCATCTCGAGATTCCTAGCACGACTCTCACAAACACGGGTTCCTAATTGGCCCATCAAATAACGCTAAGTCCAAAATCGGTACAGGGTGGTCATACTCAATCTACAGCCTCCAAAATTATCAACTTCCATAGCCTCCAAAATTAAGTCTTACATACTTATATAATATTTCAATTAGTACGGTAAAAATCCACAAATGATTTAGACAAATCTATTAATTAAGATTCCAACGGTTATCAAAATATACCCAAACTTGTAATCACTAAGGCTCATAAATTCAAAGCTCATAAGGTCTAAACTCGAGGTATACTTCAAATTTCTCGAGTAAGGAACACTAAATAAAATCCAACAATTCACCATGTCCGGACACAAAAACTTCAAAATGATCATCATCATATTTTTTTTAACATCATCACTAGACGGAGGTTAGTAAATTACGCCAAACCTTAAACACACTCAGCCTGACATGTAACGACAGATACTCACATCTTCAAACACGTCATTCGACTAAGGTTTCTGAGAATTCCATCAAATTTCATATCGTAACAGCGAAACCACTAAAATATTTATTAAATCAACGAAGCCACAATCTCGTTGGTCTAAGGTTATAACAATCCCAAAGATGATCCGTATTATAATATTCCTCAAAACAGCACAATAAAACCAAAGTGTGATTGTGCAAGATAGTTCTCTTCTCTAGGGACAACAACAATTTATCCCAAGTTAGATCACTCAACCCCCAAGTTCATAGGTCACAACCTTAAACGACGATCAACGATCTAATCCTTAAGAAATACGGGTAATCTATGTCAACCAAAATTTCTAAGGACATTAATGAAAACCTTCAATGGTACCACAACACTCAGTCTAACACCTTAAACAATACTCTATGATCCCAAATATTCGCGATGCATCCATTAAATAAGCATTAGGTAAAGAATCCAAAGTAATATTATCAGCTACCCTTAGTTTGGTTCTAGGTTAGGTGCTAGGTACCAATCAAATATGACATACTCTCTTACTACTCCAAAATATATCCAACTCTAAATACCCAAAATAATCAAGGTAACCTATAACCCAAGGTACAGTGCCTAAAGTATCATCCTAATTCCATCAAGCAACATTTTGCTATTCAAATTAATCTTCAAGAATTTCTTACTTGCTTAGAAAGTAGGGCAGACTCAAAATCCTCAAACCAGGTAACAAGGGTCTAGTAAACCTCAAACATCTATAACACGGGTTCACTAAGACAGAATCCGGTCTAACCAAAGAATCTCAAGAGAAAGATGGTAGAATAGAAGAATAGAACAAGGATTCACCAAGAGAATGAAGATCAGAATACATAAGAGAAGAATTGGAAGAAATAGAGGAAGGAAGAAAAGAATCGATGATCCTATATTACTAAGTTCTTGAACCAGAGGAGAATCTTCAATCCTCCAGAGTTCACGAGGGAAGAAAAAGGATTACTTCATCTTCTTGTAGAGGAACGAGCACACAAGTCTTGGGTCGCTCCATCTGGATCTACTACTGCAACGTCACGGAACAGGGATCTACTCTTAATCATCTAACCTGTAGCTTGAGCAAACTAAGTCGGAGCTGAAAAGTCAACATCGACCTCTTTCTTGGGGCACAAAGTTGTCCACTCGAGTCAGCAGGCCTTGAGAGTGCTAAGCAGGTCTTGTCCCGATCTGGAGCAGCATATCAGCATCTTGTTCTTTCATCTTCTTCTCTATAAAAGAAACAAATATTCAATGCTAGTCATTGAGTTACAAGAACAAATAATCCTAACAGTTAAGTCCTTATTTGTTTCTACCCATTCCTAGTAATAATTTTTTTATTTATTGTTTAAATAATTTACTGGAATTTTCCCTAATTTAAGGTGCAAGAGTTGGGAGCAGTGATGCTCTGATACCAACTGTAATCCCCTAGAAATTCAAACGCGATACAGTGGCGGAAACACTGTAGAGTCGGGATTAAAACACGCTGTGACTATGTCTTAGAAAAATTAAAATGGTAAAGTCAAACAATAGGCCTTAAATAAAATGGCCAAAATTTAAAACAATCCAAAAAGAGGTTTGAACAATCCATAAGACATAATTACTAAAATAAGCAGGATCCACACTGCTCGCTAGCCCACACCCGGAACATGTATACCTGCCATGTTAAAACATAACAGCCACAATCAGTGGGGAGCAACGTCAACGTTCTCCCAGCCGTATGACAGGATTTTAAAAATTGTAATTACTACTATAGAAAAAAAAATAGTAAAAACGAAAACAGTAAAACATTATAATGAAAATAAGATTTCAGTGAAAAACTTCACGTATCGAAATAATATAAAAAAAATGAGTTTTCCGAAGAAAACATAAAACATTTGCCAACCTGCAACCAAATTATATCGATAATAATAAAAATATTCAAAATGGCATTATGGATAGGATTAATGTAGAATCTAGACTTTCACTAGGATAATACTAGAAACTAGCTTCGAGAACTGTAGACTTAACTCATAGCAGAATCCAGTCTCTAACTAGGCAACTCAACTATAACAGGACTGCGTGTAGTGAGGTCCTGGTTTAAGTAGTGCACACCCCTCCTAGACAACAAATATGTCTAGTTCAGCTGACGGCGACTAACACGATGCGATATCTAGCATAAGGTCAAAACATACACTCTCCTGGGTGAAACTACGCCCAGTTCAACAACCAAATGTGTCCCAAATAGACACACCGGCTTTATAGCTGATGGCAAAAACGTACATCCCAGACTATATTACTCTAAACCCACACTTGTCCTTATTCCATAACTCCAAAACAAGCCATTATCGATATTCAAAAGATATAATCATTATAAACAATATGAGGATAAAAGAAGTAAACATTTATATTCTAAAAGAGGGAACTTTCTATTTTAGGAAACTTCTATTTTTAGAAACTTTACTAAAATAACATTTTATCAAAATAATGAAAATATTAGTTCATACTAATACCAAATTTTTAGTAAACGATATAGATTTACAAAACTAATACTTTCGGCCTTAACGATATTAATTACCAAAGTGAACATTTAAATTTTATGAAATTATTAAAATATCGTATAAGCGTTATAAAATGATTAAAAATGTCTTAAAGTTTTTAATATAACTAATTAGGGTGTTTTCAAAAGTTATAAAGCTAAAATTCCCTAATTATTATTAGTTTCGACAATACGATTATAAATAGGATTTTACGGCAAATGTCAAATTAAATCTTTTAACGTCTTTTATTTAATTAAACCATTGGATATATGTAGAATATGTTAAGGGATGATTTAAATCTTAAAGTTTTAGATTTAAATACTTTCAAAATTGCTGGAAAAATAATTCTTTTAGGTAAGACGAAACATTTTAACGATAAATCACAATTTATCCGAAAACCAATACTTATTAATTAAAGACTTTAATAAATTGTAATACCCATTTTTTTATAGTTAGTAAAGCCGAGTCGATATTAAGTTTAACCATCATTCTATTCTAAGTAAAACACGAACAATAATAATATCCTACATATTGGGCCACGAGCATCATACCCATATTATATTAATTACTCTAATCCATTACCTAGATTATTTACCCTAACTCATTGCGGACACTTCCTCTATATATATATATTTATTTATTTATTTATTTATTTATTTATATTTATATATACTGTTCTACGCACTTCACCTTATAATATACCCCATTAACCGAAGCTAAGGAGCGGCGCACATCCTTCCCCAGCATACACACTGTATCCGTTTCGGGGAACGCACAACACGAGCAAATCGACCACAGGCAAGGGAAAGGAAGAAAGGACGCACATAACAGTAGGATCGGACTTCGTAGAGTTCCCGTGGTGATCTGTACTACCGATCCGGTGGTGACATGCTAATTAGGTAAGGTTTTCCTTACTTAGAATACGTTAATATTATTATGCATGTATGAGTTACGAGTACGATGTGATATTGTGATAATAAGACTAATGTTGAATATTGATGGGAGAATGATTGTTGAATATTGATATATTGGAGTTGGTGAGGCTAGCTTTAGACCTAGCTGGGACCTTTGATCACGGTCCCCTCCCAGATTTCTCCTCGCGGTTGTTGAACCTGCGGGGGGTGTGCACACTCGGAATGAAAGGGCTTGCCAGAAGAGTTGAGATGATATTGTTAATTAGTATCGATGATGGTACTAAGATTGTTGGCACTTGATGTTTTGTATTCCGTATTTGTATATTAATGTTAGCATGCTCTAACCGTGTTTTATTGTCAAAATTGTCACCCTATTTTATTGGGGACCTGCGACGATCCAATTGACACTTCCGGTCTTTCGGGGAGCAGAGTATTGATGCAGATATGGATCCTTGTTGTGTGCTTAACTGAAGGGAATTACTGTTCGGGAAGGGAGCGTGTGTTCATCATTAATATACTCTTTTCATGTTTCTCTTAATAGACAGTTTAATTCATGTAGTCATTTTGGATTTCTGTAACCATACTTAGTTCTCGAACTTGGTTTGCATCCTTTGAATACTCTATTAAACTCGGTTGTGTTTCGGTATTGTTTTGTGATGGGACTACTGCCTCGGTTAACCCGAGATGGTAACACTCTCATTTATCCGAGAAGGCCTAGTTAAGGCTACTGGATAAACGGGGGTGTTAAAAAGTGGTATCAGAGCGATCGATTCTGGAGCCTGAATAAATGAGCATAGGAATTAAAATGAACCCCGGTGATAGACCAGTAGGAGCCCACTTAAAATCTCTGGTTGAGGAGACGTCCTCATACCAACCTCCGACCCTTTTGGTTTGGACCCGTTAACTACGTGTGAGATTGAGAGGGGGTACAATAGGATGGGTCCGCGATGATGATATGAATTTCCTTTGAATTGCATAATCGTACGAGTAGTTACAAGTGTGATGTTTACAATGATATGATTAATTACAACGTTAATAGTAATGTATTGTTATGATGTATAAGAATTTAAGGCTCATGTGTATGATATTGTTGTTTTGAAGTAATCATGTCAAAGGACGCAGCTACTAGTTCAACCCCAGCCACTTTGAGTGCCGAAGAAATGGCGCGCTTAAAAGCAGCTAACGATGCACTTTTGGTAGCTCTGGGAAACATCAACGCCCCGAAACCACCGGCGACAGACGCGGCCACCATCAGCGCTGCGATAGCACGCTTTCGTCCCAGTAAATATGACGGAACTGGTGGGCCGTCGCAGCTAGAGAACTGGGTGAGGGAAATGAATAAGGTGTTCCAGACCGTAAAGTGTCCGGGGCATTTGGAGTTGAATCAAGCTGCATTCTATTTGAGTGGCAAGGCCGATTTATGGTGGCACCTTAACTATGACAAGCTTATTGCAGAGCATGAGGAAGGGGATTATGGGGAGTATGCCTTTGGGTGGAAGAGTCTCGCAGAAGCGCTGAGGGCGGAGTTCTTTTCGGAACATATCCGTAGTGCAAAAGGAGCTGAATTTGATCGTTTCACCATGACCGATGACATGACTGTCGAGTACTATTACGACAAGTTTATGGAGCTGGCCACTTATTCTGCTGACCTCAATTTGAGTTCTGAACTATTGGCTTCCCGTTTCGAGAGGGGCTTGTTTATCAGAATCCTAGAAAGGCTACCCATGGGGAATAATGCTGATGTGAAAGAGGTATACTTGAGAGCCGGACACGCCGAGCGAATAGCTGATCGCATTAAGGACCTGAGCGGTCAGAAGAGTGAAAAGAGGAAAGCCGAATCTGAGGGAGCTGTGCAGGGGGATGCGAAAAGACATGGGAATAATTTACCTCAGGGACCAAGGCCTCAATATTCTGGAGGGTACAATTATGGGGGTGGTAGTTATAACCCGGGTAGGAGAGATGCAAGGAGTTATAACTATAAGAATTGCAACTACAACCACCCAGGGACGGACTGCAATGGACAACCAGTTAAGTGCTTCGCCTGTGGAAAATCAGGGCACCGTGCATACGAGTGTCGAGTGAAGAAGGGCAACCCAAATTCCATTCCGGTGTCGGGATCCGGGAGTATTAATCATGGAAATCGATACCAGGGGAACTGGAACAGATCACAGGGGAACTGGAACCGATCACAGGGGAACTGGAACCGGCCACAAGGGAGTTACAATCAGGGATCTGGGAGCACTAACCAGTCAACTGCAGCCACCAAACCAACTACGTCTGTTAATGGGGCTCCTGAAGGAAGTAAAAACACTGGGAAGCTCTTTGCTATGGGGAAGCCGGCTGCTGAGGATGACATACAAGTTATCACGGGTACCTTTCTCGTTAACTCGAAACCTTATTTTGTTCTGTTCGATTATGGGGCAACCCATTCATTTGTAGCCTGTAACCATGTACCGAGTCTGGGGTTAGTAGATTTTGAAAATACAGCTGATGATATAATCACACCCTCGGGGAAGTCGGTTAGGTGTACGAGAGTCTTTTGTAATGTGTCCTTAATAGTTGGGGGAGTCGGCTTGCCAGTAAATTTAATAGAGTTTCCCTTAGATGAATTTGACATTATCCTGGGGATGGATTGGTTGGGACGGTTTAAAGCCCAGATTGATTGTAACCTTAAGAAAGTGTCTTTAAGAGGTCCGAAGGGCATTAAAGTGTCTTATAGAGGCTTTGTGATGAAGCCAACTGTGAAAATCATAGCAGCCATTACCCTGAAGACCCATCTGAAGAAGGGAAGTCCGTTATTCTTGTGCCATGTACGGGATACTCGAGCCAAGGAGTTGTCTTCCGATTCAATTCCTGTAGTGAGCGAGTTTGGGGACGTATTTCCGGAGGAGATCCCAGGTTTACCACCAAGGCGAGAGGTCGATTTTAGTGTTGAGCTGAAGCCAGGAACGGGGCCGATTTCTAAGGCACCATACCGTATGGGGCCTAAGGAGTTGACTGAGTTGAAGAAGCAGTTGGAAGAGTTGATGGATAAGGGGTATATTCGACCTAGTGTATCGCCGTGGGGTGCTCCTATTTTTTTTGTGCAGAAGAAGGATGGGAGCATGAGGTTCTGCATCGATTACAGGGAGCTGAACAATGTCACTGTGAAGAATCGGTACCCTTTGCCTCGTATTGATGATTTATTCGATCAACTGAGTGGCGCTAGTATCTTTTCAAAGATTGATTTGAGGTCGGGTTATCACCAGTTGAGGGTCAAGAATGAAGATATTCCTAAGACCGCATTCAGAACTCGTTATGGCCACTATGAATTCGTGGTGATGCCGTTTGGTCTAACAAATGCTCCTGCTGTTTTCATGGATTTGATGAACCGTGTTTTCCGGCCCTACTTGGACCAGTTCGTGGTGGTGTTTATTGATGATATCCTAGTCTATTCAAGGAACCGGGAAGAGCATGCAGAGCATCTGAGGATCGTATTGCAACTACTCCGAGACAACCAGTTGTACGCTAAGCTATCAAAGTGCGAGTTCTGGTTGGAGAAGGTCGCATTTTTGGGACACGTGATTTCGAAGAAAGGGGTATCTGTAGACCCGAGCAAGATCGAGGTTGTCTCAAAGTGGCTGGCACCAAAGAATGTGGCAGAGATTCGGAGTTTCTTGGGGTTAGCCGGGTACTATCGAAGGTTCATGAAGGACTTCTCAAAGATAGCAAGACCATTGACTAACCTTATGCGGAAGGAGATTCGGTACAGGTGGGATGACAGCTGTGAGAGGGCGTTTCGAATCTTGAAGGAGCGTCTGACTACGGCACCAATCCTAGCCTTACCCGAAGGGAGCGAAAATTTTGAGGTGTACACTGATGCATCGAAAAATGGGTTGGGATGTGTATTAATGCAGAATGGCAAAGTCATTGCGTATGCTTCACGTCAGCTGAAGACGTACGAAGAGAACTACCCAACTCATGAACTAGAACATGGAGCAGTGGTGTTTGCTCTGAAAATATGGAGACATTATCTGTATGGGGCAACATTCAAGGTGTTCTCAGACCACAAGAGTTTGAAGTACATCTACACACAGAAGCAGTTGAACATGCGGCAGAGGCAATGGATAGAGTTGATCGGAGATTATGACATGGAGATTTTATACCACGAGGGAAAGGCAAACGTGGTGGCCGATGCTCTAAGCAGGAAATCTGTGCACTCTTTATGTTTGGATATGTCCAGATTGAGGCTAAGGAATGAAGTGCAACGGATGGGGATTCATGTGATAAGGAAAGGGGAAGCAATGTCGGACTTGGCGATTCAACCCGAGTTGTACGCTGAAATACGAGAAGAGCAGTTTTTGGATCCGAAGTATCTAACGTGGCAAGTCCGTATTGAGAAAGGTGAACTCTCAAATCTCACCATTCACCCAGACGGGAGTCTCAGGTGCAACGACAGGTGGTGGGTGCCGGAAGGAGGAGATTTAAGGAGAAAAATCATGACTGAGGCGCATTGTAGTCCTTACTCGGTACATCCGGGTGGGGACAAACTGTATAAGGATCTGAAGAAGACATTCTGGTGGGAGAACATGAAGAGAGAGGTGGCCGAGTTTGTGTCCAGATGCCTGACTTGCCAAAAGGTCAAGAGTGAACACAAACAACCGCAGGGTAAGCTGCAACCCTTAGAGGTGCCTGAGTGGAAGTGGGACTCCATTTCCATGGATTTCCTTGTAGGTTTGCCGAGAACCTCGAAGGGGAATAATATGATTTGGGTGATAGTAGATCGGCTCACCAAGTCGGCTCACTTCGTGCCAATGAAGGATACGTGGAGTAAGGCTGAGCTAGCAATGGCTTATAGGAGGCATGTTCTGAAATTACATGGAGTACCTAAGGACATTGTGTCAGATCGTGATTCGAGGTTCATATCGATTTTTTGGCAGGAGCTGCAAGAATCCTTGGGTACCCAATTGAAGATGAGTACAGCCTTTCACCCTGCGACTGACGGTCAGACAGAACGAACCATACAAACTTTGGAGGACATGTTGCGGGCTTGTGCCTTGGAATTTCGTGGTTCGTGGGAGGATCGACTGGATTTGATTGAGTTCTCTTTCAACAACAGCTACCACGCTAGCATCCAGATGGCACCGTTTGAAGCTTTGTATGGGAGGAAGTTTAGGAGCCCAGTATGTTGGGACGAGAAGGCCGACGCAGTAGTGGGTCCCACATGATTCAGGAAATGGTCGAGCAGGTACAAGTAATTAGACAGAAGATGCAAGCAGCTCAGGATCGTCAGAAGAGTTATGCTGATCTCCAGCGCAGAGAGATTGAGTTTGATGTGGGCGATAAGGTATTGTTGAAAGTGTCACCTATGAGAGGGGTTATGAGGTTTGGGAAAAAAGGCAAGTTGAGTCAAAAATTTATTGGACCATATGAAATTCTAGATAGGATAGGGGAGGTGGCATATCGATTAGCACTTCCACTAGCTCTCGATAAAGTGCATAATGTGTTTCATGTTTCCCAGTTGAGAAAATACTTGAGTGACCCGTCTCACATCCTTGAACCCGAGACGATCCAGCTAGATGATTCTCTCACTTATGAGGAGGTGCCAAAGGAAATTTTGGACCGAAAAGTCCGAAAAACCCGGAGAGGAGAAACAGCTCTTGTCAAAGTTTTGTGGTCTAATCACAACGTCGAGGAGGCCACTTGGGAAACAGAAGCATCAATGCATAAACGTTTTCCTCACCTCTTCAATCAGGTAATTATTTTGGTTACGGGGACGTAACTTTGTCTTTAAGGAGGGTAGATTGTAATACCCTGTTCCAGTTACTTATGTTAGTTAGGTTGGGCTAGTTAGTCGTTCCGTAGTGGAAGGTGAACTTCGGGACGAAATTCCTTATAAGAAGGGTAGATTGTAATACCCGTTTTTTTATAGTTAGTAAAGCCGAGTCGACATTAAGTTTTAGCCATCATTCTATTCTAATTCAAAAACGAACAATAATAATATCCTACATATTGGGCCACGAGCATCATACCCATATTATATTAATTACTCTAATCCATTACCTATAATATTTACCCTAACTCATTGCGGGCACTCCCTATATATATATATATATATATATATATATATATATATATATATATATATATATATATATATATATATATTTATATACTGTTCTACGCACTTCACCTTATAATATACCCCATTAACCGAAGCTAAGGAGCGGCGCACATCCTTCCCCAGAATACACACCGTATCCGTTTCGGGGAACGCACAACACGAGCAAATCGACCACGGGCAAGGGAAAGGAAGAGAGGACGCACATAACAGTAGGATTGGACTTCGTAGAGTTCCCGTGGTGATCTGTACTACCGATCCGGTGGTGACCTGCTAATTAGGTAAGGTTTTCCTTACTTAGAATACGTTAATATTATTATGCATGTTTAAGTTACGAGTACGATGTGATATTGTGATAATAAGAATAATGTTGAATATTGATGGGAGAATGATTGTTGAATATTGATATATTGGAGTTGGTGAGGTTAGCTTTAGACCTAGCCGGGACCTTTGATCACGGTCCCCTCCCTGATTTCTCCTCGCGGTTGTTGAACCTGCGGGGGGTGTGCACACTCGGAATGAAAGGGCCTGCCAGAAGAGTTGAGATGATATTGTTAATTAGTATCGATGATGGTACTAAGATTGTTGGCACTTGATGTTTTGTATTCCGTATTTGTATATTAATGTTAGCATGCTCTAACCGTGTTTTATTGTCTAAATTGTCCCCCTATTTTATTAGGGATCTGCGACGATCCAATTGACACTTCCGGTCTTTCGGGGAGCAGAGTATTGATGCAGATATGGACCCTTGTTGTGTGCTTAACTGAAGGGAATTGCTGTTCGGGAAGGGAGCGTGTGTTCATCATTAATATACTCTTAGCATGTTTCTCTTAATAGACCGTTTAATTCATGTAGTCATTTTGGATTTCTGTAACCATACTTAGTTCTCGAACTTGGTTTGCATCCTTTGAATAATCTAATAAACTCGGTTGTGTTTCGGTATTTTTTTGTGATGGGACTACTGCCTCGGTAAACCCGAGATGGTAACACTCTCATTTATCCGAGAAGGCCTAGTTAAGGCTATTGGATAAACGGGGGTGTTACATAAATAGTACAAAAATCACGTAAAATAGTTAAAATATATTTATGGACATTCTGTCTAGAAAAGAAAATTTTACAGAATCCTAAAACTCGGTTTTTAAAGCATTGTCTCGTTAATCGTCCAATCTCGACAATAACTATTAATAAAAATAGTAATTTCAAAATGATTTAAGTATTAATGTCTAAAAAAATTATTATTAAACCCAAAAATCATAATTTTCCAGAATATACTAATTTTCCAGATTTTCCAAAGTTCCAGATTTACCAACTTCCGTCAAAACCGTCTTTAAAACCCGTTTTCACATTTAACGATTCCATTAATAAAACTTATCGTTCCTAACATTTTATTAAGGCACTAAAAATCATAAAATTACATTTTAATATGAAATCATCAGAATCATAATTTTTTTCAGATTTAAACCAAAGACCAGAAATCGAGAATTTAAACGACAAACACGGTTTTAACGATAAATGATGATTTAAAGTGATTAATTAATTCATCCACTTAACAATTCCAAACAATTATGAAAAAATTCAGAAAATTCTATTTCTTTAGAAAGTTTCACCACGTCAAAATTCAGATAAAAATAAAATGTTTAAGTACTAGAACTAAAAATCGGCTTTTAATCGTTTTTGTCCGATAACGGTAATAATTCAATAATCGATATTTAAAATTTCAGAAAAATATTAAATTATTAAAAATCATCAAAAACATCATTTTTACAGAATATAAACATATATTACATGTTTAGGCCGAATATTACGATTTTACAAATTAATATGACGATTTAATCGTTAATCTCGTAAAAGCGATAAAAATACCGAAACATGCAAATTTTCAACTTTTAAAAATTTTCCAGATTATATGACATACATATATTGTCAAAAAGAAAATATAAAAATATACATGCAATCACATAAATAAAATCATGCAATACCGAGTAACAACGACGTTACCTTCAATCCAAATCCGAGTCTACGATAAATTCGTCGGCTTCGGGGTCGACCAGGAATCCTAAATCACATGACATACATGGTACAAAAATACCATGAGAAAACTAAAAGAATCAAGGTAAATAACAATCGGAAATAACATCGATTATTACCTTAACGAAGGGGAAAGAAAGACGATAATTTAGAAGGCGAAAATAGGACGATCAAAGCTTGATTATGGACGAAAATGGCTGCTGAAAATGGGCAGGAACACCAGGCAAAAAGAGGGAGAAAGAAAAGGTTTTTGCTAAAATAAAATGGAAGAATGAATAAAGAGGAAAATGTGAAGAGATATGGAATGAATGGTGACTTAAAAGTTGATGAAAATTAGGTACATTCACCTTAAAAATTTCAGCCAAGAGTGAATGTGAGAGAAGTGTGAAGAGTTTGTATTAATCCACCAAAATGAATGAAGAAAGAAATAAATATCTAATGTTTAACATAATAAAATGAAGTGTATAAAAAAAATGTAGTAGGGGTGAGCCAAGGGGGGTCACGGTCCAAAATGTGGGAAAATGTCCCAAAATAATTTGTAAGTTGATAAAAAGAAAATCGTAAAATTCTTAAAGTTATTTCAAAGCAATTCGAGTAAACCTCGCGTTAGAAAATAATTATTTACGAAACTTCGTAATAAAATCAATAGAGGCTAAATTTTCATAAATAAAAAAAATATTTCTTAGTTGGAAATATTATATAAATGGGTTTAGACATTTTAGGAAAATGAATAACTTAAATACGAGCTTAAAAACGTCAATTCAAAGAGAAATAGAATTCCTCACGGAAAATTAATTAGTTTACGAAGAAAACCAAATAAATGGATTTAAGAGAGTTAAAATCTTTAACATTAAAAATAAATATCATTAAACTTAAAACTAAAAATAAAGCTTGGTAAAATGATGAAATATGAGGTCGAAATGTGATAGAGTTATGACGATGTCATAACGGAAAGAATAAAAAGCTAGAAAAATAGCGGGTGTTACATCTAACGATATCAAGAACGTCTTGATATGGTCAATGTCTCCAAAACTCAAGCTTCAATACATTACCCTTAATGCATATGAGATATTCTCAAGGGTTACGACGACTTTTTCTCAATCACCCGATATCCGTCAATATGAGGCTATGATGAAATTCTTCGAGGGTAAGCTAGAAAAGGGTCAAAAAGTTGGGCCCCATGTGCTCAAGATTATTGAGCATATCGACACTCTAGAGCGTCTAGGGTGTAGCATTCCCAAGAAGCTTGCAATAGGTCGCATTTTTCACTCACTCCCCTCTAAGTTCTCCCAAATTAGAATGAACTATAATATGCATGGCATTGACAAGAGTTTCCAAGAGCTTCATGCACTCCTCAACCAAGCGGAGAGGGACATGGAGGCTAGTGGGAGTGAGAAGAGAGACATGCTCTCCATGAAAATGAAGAATCTCAACCTTGGGGTTCAAAAGGGTAAAAACAAGGGTAAGACCCAATTCAAGAAACAAGGAAAAGACAAGAGTAAAGGGAAAGCTATTGTGAATAGCAAACCTAAGGCTAAGGTTAACAAACATGCCGACGCCGATTGCTATTATTGTAATGGCAAGGGACATTGGAAGCGCAATTGTCCCAAATATTTGAAGGATTTGAAGAGCAAGAAAGACGAGAGTGAGACTCCGTCAGGTATTGTCCTCACTTCTCTCTATATGATAGACATTAACTATACTTGCACTTCCACTTGGTTATTAGATACCGGATGTGGTTCTCACCTTTGTAATTATTTACAGGGCTGAGGGACGTGCGAGTACTAGCCAAGGGTGATGTGGACCTACGCAAGGGAAATGGAGCTAGAGTAGCCGCTATATACGAAGGAACTTATGTACTCACTCTAGCTAGTGGTTTTGAGTTGTATTTGAATAATTGTTATTTCGTACCAACTTTAACTAAGAACATTATCTCCATTTCCGTACTTGATATGGAAGGTTTTTCCTTTATGATTAAGGACAATTGTTGTACTTTTTCATTTAATGACATGGTTTATGGTAAAGCTACGTCTATCGGAGGTATTTATGTTCTAGATAATGTTAATGAAATATATCATGTAGAAAACAAGAAGCTCAAAACGGGTGAACCTAATGAATCCTACCTTTGGCATTGTCGTTTAGGACACATAAACGAACGACGTATAAAGAGGCTTGTTTGAACGAAACTTCTCAAACCGTTTGATTACGAATCTTATGGTATATGCGAGTCTTGCCTTTTAGGCAAGATGACTCGTGCTCCTTTCTCAAGTAAAGGAACACGAGCAAGTGAGGTATTGGGCCTTATACATACCGATGTGTGTGGCCCAATGACTATCACCGCTAGGGGTGGTTACAACTACTTCATTACTTTTACCGACGACTTAAGTAGATATGGGTATATCTACTTAATGACGCACAAGAGCGATGCTTTTGAAAAGTTCAAGGAGTTTCAAAGTGAAGTAGAGAACCAATTGGATAAAAAGATTAAAGTACTACGATCCGATCGTGGTGTGATGCGAATGCGGAAGCGATTTAGAATAAGAAATGAAAGTTGGGTCGAAGGTTAATGTAACCTTGAGTGATGACGTGGATTTTGGAGTGAAATTGAACTAAGGTTAATGTAACCCTGGTTCGTGGTTAAAGTCTATAAGGATTTTGAGTTTTGTGGCTCGGCTATTTTTGGGAAGCAAAACGCTTCGATTTTCTGTATTTTGTGATCCGATGTTAATCGATGAGTAACCAAAGGATATTTAACCCGTAGTTCGACCTTGAACCCGGAATTAATAGCTCAGAGTTTGGAACACCAACCCTCTAAACACTTCGAAGCACCTTCTCGAAGTTTAAACACGTGATTAATAAATTAATCCAGAGTTTGACAAGTTGTTTGTAAATTCATAAATTCTCGATGTTTATTCAATGAAAGACATTGGCTTATATAGCCTACAACGTGTGATATCCTCGTTATATTCCGAGTGATATTCTAGAATAATAATACTAATATAAAAGGAAACAAATACTACGAAATATAACTACTAGTATCACATGTCACCTATGGGTGTGATCTTTATTTTACTTGCCTTAAATAAAAGATAATGTGTGATCATAGGAGATCACGACATCTCTTATTATGTGATGAAGATCCTTTTGTCATGTCTCCAAGATTACTATGTGATGCGTGATCTAATGCTTGAAATAATAGGTGGTGTGTGAATGTAGAAGATCACGACACTTCCAATTATTTGGCGAAGATCCTCACACATTATTCCTTGCCATATGTCCGAGATTTTCCCATCTCCAATTATTTGATGGAGATCCTCTTGTTTATTCCTTACCATATATTCAAGATAGATTGATATCCTAAATATTTGGAGATCCTCTTGTTGCCTTTTACTTAAGATTGGTTTATCATAAAAGATACCAGCCATATCTTCTTTTATCCTCCTACCGTCATTGTGTATATCTTGCCAATTCCACGAGATCCCCCACATCTTTTTAGGATAAGCAATATTCTCTTGATGGATCCTTGGTGTAGTTGCATGAATCTGGCCATGTTTGGGCCAGTACATGCTTACCCATGGCGGCTTGTGATAGGATGGCCCACGTGCATAGTCAATTGCTTTATTAGGACCGTTGACTAATTTTTTGGGCTCCGCAATCGGGTCATGGTGGTGAATACCTAAATAATGAATTTGATTCACACCTAAAAGATTGTGGAATAGTATCACAATGGACTCCTCCTGGCACACCACAATTGAATGGTGTGGCCGAAAGGAGAAACCGAACTTTATTAGATATGGTTCGGTCCATGATGAGTCTCACTGAGCTTCCTGATTCATTTTGGGGTTTTGCCATTTTGTCCGCAATATTTTCACTAAATCAAAGCCCGACTAAAGCAGCCAATAAGACTCCATATGAGATATGGAAGGGAAGGGTTCCTTATTTTTCGTTTATGAGAATATGGGGTTGTGAGGCATATGTTCAGAATAAGTCTGACAACAAACTCGTACCCAGATTCGACAAATGTCTTTTTGTAGGGTATCCAAAGGAAACACAAGGTTATTACTTCTACAATCGTCGTGAAAACAGAGTGTTTGTGGCTCGTGACATTGTCTTTCTAGAAAATGACTTCATTTCTAGAAGACAGAGTGGGAGAAAATTTGAACTTGATGAAGTCCAAGAGCCACAAACCATGAATGAAGTGGAGGAAAGCATTCCCTCCTCCTCGGACACAATTGTTGTTCCCTTTGAACCTAGGAAATCCACGAGGGTTAGTCATCCTCCTTATCGATACCTTGGTATTGTCGAGGAAGATGCGTTAGATATGTTGCTTTGCGAAAGTGACGAACCTACAACCTACAAGGCGGCCATATCAAGTCGTGATTCCATGCAATGGCTTGAAGCCATGCGATCCGAAATGGACTCTATGCACGAAAACCAAGTATGGGATTTGGTTGATTTACCTGAAAAGGTGAGACCTCTTCAGTGTAAATGGATCTTTAAGATCAAGAATGGCATAGATGGACATAAAGATGTCTACAAAGCCAGATTGGTGGCAAAGGGTTTTACTCAAGTTCATGGTCTTCACTATGACGAAACCTTTGCTCTAGTCGCAATGCTTCGCTCCATTAGGATTATCTTAGCGATTGCCACATTTCATGATTATGAGATTTGGCAAATGGATGTCAAAACCGCCTTCTTGAATGGGATTCTAGAAGAGGAAGTTTATATGACACAACCAGAAGGATTTGTAGATACATCTAATCCTAAGAAGGTATGCAAGCTTAAGAGATCCATTTATGGTCTTAAGCAAGCGTCCAGAAGTTGGAATCATCGCTTTGATCATGTTATCAAACAGTATGGTTTTGTTCGAAGCGTAGAGGAACCTTGTTTGTACATGAAGTTTAGTGGGAGTAAGGTAACCTTTCTTGTCTTGTATGTGGATGACATACTTCTTATCGGGAATGACGTTCCGATGCTTGCTTCTGTAAAGGAGTGGCTAGGAAAACACTTCCAAATGAAAGATTTGGGAAATGCACAATGCATTTTGGGTATTCGGATCCATAGAGATAGGTCCAAAAGGATGTTGGTATTAAGTCAAGAAGCTTATATAGATAAGATTCTTGATAGATTCAAAATGAAAGACTCTAAGAGAGGCTTTCTTCCCATGAGTCAAGGTACCATTTTGTGCAAGTCATAGTGTCCTACCACACCCAAAGAGATTGAACGCATGAAGTTGATCCCTTATGCTTCCGTTGTTGGATCAATCATGTATGCCATGACGTGCACTCGTCCCGATGTTTCGTATGCTCTGAGCACGACGAGTCGTTATCAAGCCAACCCAGGTGAAAGTCACTGGATAGCCGTAAAGAACATCCTTAAGTACTTGCGAAGGACCAAGGATTCGTTATTAGTGTTTGGAGGGGATATTGAATTTTGGTAAGAGGTTACACGGATGCCAGTTTCCAATCCGATCGGGATGATTTGAAATCCCAATCCGGCTATGTTTATATGTTGAATGGAGCAGCCATTAGTTGGAAGAGCTCCAAGCAAAGTGTCACCGCGGATTCTACAACAGAAGCTGAGTACATCGCGGCTTCGGAAGCTGCAAAGGAAGTTGTTTGAATTCGTCATTTTTTGGAAGGACTAGGAGTAGTCCACTTCGTCAAAGATCCTATCACCATATATTGTGATAACAGCGGGGCCATTTTTCAAGCAAAAGAGCCCAAGTCTAGCAATAAGTCTAGACATGTACTTAGGAAATACCACGTGATAAGAGATCTCGAGGAAAGGAAGGAAATCGATATATGTAAGGTTGGGACAGACGAGAACATCACTGATCCTTTAACCAAGCCTCTTTCAAAGGCTAAGCATGATGGTCATGTTGATGCAATGGGATTGAGAAAAGTCCCAGATTTTCTTTAAGTTATCTAAGATGTAATAATTGGATATTGTAAGCAATTTTTACATTTCTGATAATAGCATTCATTGTTCGAGTTTCAATATGAACTCTTTTATTTAGTTTGACTAAAACTTATACTTTGTTCATTCGAATGAATTATGAGACAATCTTGAACCCTATTCAAGTGAACATTTGAACATAATATTTTTGCCCCTTGTCACTTAATGAGGTGACGATTCGGAGTGACAAGATTGTAAGTTGATCGATGGTTAGTTCAAGACCATGGGGTCATGGAGATGACTGGTCATTTACATAGGCAGACTGATTGTCACTCTGTCGGGCAGTGACCACAATAGAGTCCCTTATCAAAATAGTTGAGGCCTGGTCGTGGCGGGGATTTCTATTTTATTCCTATGAATCGATTCTTTAGACTGGCGACCATTTATCTGAGTCGGTGCAGTTTTCGATTGGCTTTGGTTGTTCTCCTAGGTCGTACCATGAAAGGAGGCTGATGGACATCTTCTGGGTCATGGTGATCTGCATTATACAGTATAAGATGGGTCAACAGGAATTGTCCACCCACGTTGGGTACAGACAACCTTGGGCCACTCGAGGAGAAGTAACTTGAAATGTGTGGCCACGCTCGAAAATAGATCTATGGTAGATTTTCCGGTCAGACATTTATTCTCCAGATCGAGAAAACCACTCTAATTATAATTAAATCACAAGTGCGACCTGAAAGACACATTGTGATGAGTGGGAGGATGTGACATCAAAGAGACAAGAGAATCGGTAGCACACAACTTGTGTAGACAAGTGGGAGATATTGATGGAGTAGAAGTCCTCCGCAATATAGTGGCTACATGCACAACTTGTATCGGACAAGTGGGAGATTGTTGGAGCAAGTGTCCTCCACAATAGTGCATTTATATATTAAATCTCATGGATGGAATATACTTGGGATAAATAGTACATTGATACTCCACGTTAGTTGATTAACGTAAATCGATAACGCTCAACTGACTAGAGTTAGACGTTATTGTTGTAAGACGGCGGTGATCAACTGATCACTTTCGGTCACACCTATAGGATGAGACCCAAATAGAAAATTAATTATTTGTATTTGATACAGTTAATTAGTTCCTTGTGTATATATTTGATATATGCTTGGTAATGAGAGTCATTTATTGGAGATAGAGTTTAGAACTCAGTCCGATTAAGTTTATTAGTCTATTATAATATAATTGACTGAATAAATTTTACGTCTTATTTTAATACGATTAAATAAGACCTAATTTAGTATTTAAAAGTTAATTACTAAATTAGTTGAGGTTTTGTATGCTTTTATGGGTAGTGGTAATTAGCTATTAATATTTACAAGGAGTTGTAAATTTAGCTAAATGATTATTATTATTATGGGACCTATTATATATAGATATAATAGTAATGTACTACTTAAAGAGTTAAGAGTATATTATTTATTTGATGTGATCAATTATATAAGATAATTAATCATGTCACACATAAGCATTTGTAAGACAAATGACAAAAATAAAATGGACCCATTTTATGTACATGTACAAGGCACACTAGAAAAATAAGGGCAATGATGGTTGTTCTTATTTATGTGCATGCCTGAATAATAGTCATAATTACCCTAGACCCTAGACCTTTAAGCATGCAATTAAAATAAAGCAATTTTGTCTTCCCTAGGGTGGGGTGGCCGGTTTTGGGGCTCATTATAAGGGAACATTTTGTTCTCATTTGAGCTCCATCCTTTTATTAGTGAATGCTTTTCCTATTCTCCAAAAATACTCTCATATACTAATATTCATCCTTATTACTAAAGTAGTAATATTCATAATATTAGTATAGGTTCATCACTACTATTATCTAGTTAATAATAATAGTGATTTTTGGGTTGAATCTTGGTGCAACTAGAAGGAGATCTTCTACTTTGAAGATTCAAGTTTTGGAGGATCATCGATACTAATATAAGCTCAAGAACAATAATAAAAGGAGTTTTCTTATTGTGCCCATTATTTCCTCATTATTTATGTAAGGAAATTTCTTCTTGTATCTAGTTTTGTCTTTTTATCTTAAGCATGTAACTAGATCTTTATATACTAAATTAACAAGTAATTTAGTAACTAATTAGAGGAGTCCAATTAGAGGGTTATGAACCTATCACACTCTCCTCCGAGTGATCCTCCTCGGTCATTCTGATCCCAGGCCCCCCAGAGGAGGAGGCAAGATCAGTCCTATCTCTACCCCCCGCCTTTTCGGCTGAAGGGTCGGTAAAAGTAAGGATGCGAGCACGGCGGCTGCCCATAATGACTAAGAAGAAGAAAAAAATGAAGAAATGGAAAGATGAAGGCTGAGGATAGGATTCTGACCTAAATCGACGGCCGCTGGATGAAGGTCCAAGAAAGAGAGCTCCTCAGTCTAAAAGCGTTTAAACAGAGAAAAAAATAGGAAGAGAGGATTTCTGGGTTTTCAAAAGTGTGAAAGGGGGAAATGGGAGGCGTATGACTGCTTTTATAGGCAAGAGAAAACGAAGGGTCGCCCATCCAAGAGACCTCCCCAAGAAAATCCCCCACGTGTCACACTTTAAAAACCCAACCGCCCATCACTTCCCAAGAAGCCTCGAAAAGGCAACAGAAGTCAGAGGGAAATCATGGCATGACGTCATTCATTCATTCGAAAAAAAAAAAAACAACAGAAACACACTTGAAAAAAGCCCACCTGATTTTCCATTGATTGAAAAGGCCCAAAGACGGCCAAAATTACAAAGTAGGTAGAAATTAAATTACAAAAGGAGCCTGGTATCCCAGCTCAGTCAGCCAGCCTGCATATACAAAGCAGGCCTAATCATCATCAAAACCCGGGGAGTAATCCCCGGGGCTGTCATGACCACCTATAGCGGATCCCCAATCCTAGTCATCAGAGTCCTTAAATGGATCATCAGGGCCTTCTTCCTCACCCCTGCCAGAGGAGTATCCCTGACCTTCGCTATCTTCCGAGTCGTGACTGCTCACGTCCCAATCCCTGCCATAGGGAACCGCCCTGACGCCATCAGGGTAACTATGGCCTTCTCTCCTCACCAAGGGCGAGGAAGGACCCGACTCAGAAGAGGAAGTTATTTCAGCGTAGTTAGGATCAAATTGTTCAGGGTGCAACCAAGGGAAACATCTATGGAACCTCTTATCATAGCAACCTCCCGCCTGGGAGCAGTGTCTAGGTGGAGGACCAGCAGGAGAGGGGGACCTCTTAGAGCGTTTGCCAGCCCCGGAGAGAGTTTTCCTCCTGGTAGCCCGTTGAGGACGGGAGCGGTTCCGCCTACTGCGACGAAGAATCTGATGAGTCCGCTTAGACTATTTCAAACACCGGCGCCCTCGGAAGCAGAGGACGTCCACGTAAACTCCACAGCGAAAAACCGTTTTCTTAATCCAGGACATTTTTTAATTCTTTGAAAAAGAGTAGAAGAGGAGTAAAAACGGATTGTGAAAATGGCGAAGGAAATTGAAACTTATACAAGAACAAAAGCAGGGCATGAATGGCGTTCCAACCAGTTCTGCAAAGAGGGGAACCAATCATCAACCTGGCACACTGTTCGAAAATCCACTTTGCAAAGAGGGGGTAATCATGAAAGGGGACGTTTACACTCTTTGCATACCCAGAGAAGTTAAAGCTTGTTCCCTCGGGAACACGCGACGCATTTATTGCGAAAGTATTCAAGGAGTCAACCTCCCGCCATCCCAACCAAGATGTCGCCTGCTGAGTAGGAGCTCTCGCTCCTCCCCAGCCGGCGAGGGCCAATTGATGGGGGTCGGTAGCCAGCCACGGGTCACCCGTCAATTAGGCCCCAGGGTGGCCCGACCCGGGAATAGAGGAAGGCCTGCCCAGCAGACCACCCAACAATATCACTGAAAAACCTCCAAGTAGGTGGCCCTAATCGCCCAACCGCCCGGCATGGCCTTGTCGCCTGCCAAGCAGGGCCACCAAGCCCCTTGCCTGCTTCTAGGGTGCTCCCGCCCAGGCAGGACCAAGGGAGAACCAGGGACCCCTACGTCATTTTGCCTAAGGTAAAAGGAAATGAGTGGACAAGGTGAGCCCACGTGTCACGACTCGATCGATTCCAAACGGAAATACGGGTGCCTCCACCCGTCTAGTACAAGTCCGGATCGTCATCCGAATCGAGGTCCGAAACATCGCCCCGTACGCGAGATCGGACCGGCCCCCGACAAGGAGGGGGCCGCGTGGGTGGCCGCCGCCACACGTTGAAAAACCGGGTCGGTCCCACGCGGGCGCTCGCGGTGCGGACGGACGTCCACTGGATTTATTAAGTGAATCGGGTAAGAGACGACTCCCGAAACGATAAGTTGACTGACCCAAGAATCGAATTAACACGAGTTAATAAAATTAATAAATAATTGGACCGTCAAATAAAATGAGTAAATAAAGTATTCAAGACGAAAACGAAGCTTAAAGAAATAAATAATTAGACGATGAGATAGTATTTCTCGATAAATAATAAATCTTCGACAAAGTGAATTAAATTGATTTCTCGAGGAAAGGTAATAATTTTTTTTGATGAAATTTAAAATAAATGAGCTTCGAGCCGAAAAGTAGAAATTCGAGCTTAAATAAAAATAAAAAGATATTTAGAATTTAAACCGTCGAAATAGACTTTCAATAAGAAATAAATTAAATGTATAAAATGAATCGAAACAGAAATAAAAATATGTTTTAAAAATAAGAAGAGTTTCCGAGACAAATAGAATTTTAGGAGTTCGAAACGATTAAACGATAAATTTGTTTTATAATAATTTTAAGAGTTACGAGTTAAATCGTAAATAAAATAAAAATACGAACATAACAATTTATTTTATTTTATAAAATCAGGGGTATTACACCTTACCTCATAGGTATTTCGATGTGAGTTGAAGGGACGGAGCGGGCCCGTTAATTGCCCCGTATCGACTTAGTTTAGTTTAATAGTAGTTTTTATTCTAATATCTTTTGTTGTGTTCGTTTTATGTGTGCGCATGTTTGTGTATTTTTCCTTATAGGTACCTCCAACAAACAATGGTAGTGGATGAAAAAGGATAAGAAGCACGGAATCGTTCAAGTGTGGGGGACAACTTATCCTTTAAAAGGTAATTTCTTACCCACCCTTCCTTTCCCTCCCAAATTTTGAACATTGAGGACAATGTTCGGTCCAAGTGTGGGGGAGTGTGTTTTGGATTGACGATTCATCGTTGTTTTAGGATTGTGGTTGATATTGTTGTTGGAGGATACTTTTGTGGAGTATTTATGTTGTTTATTTGTGGTTGTTGTGGATTGTAGCCTTGTGTTTTGTTTGTTGTTTTTGTGTCTTGTCTTGTTTTGTGTTTTCTTTTGATAAAACTTGAAAAATCCTAAAAATTTAAAAATTCCAAAAACTCCAAAAAGATTTTTGTTTTCGTGTTTCACTCGTTTTCCTTGATAAAATCATTTTTCTAATTCTCAACTTCTTTAAAGAGTATGAATTTTTTCTATCACTTGTTGGTTGATTTTAAGTATTATATATATTAATTGTCCTCCTACTATAAGTCGCTCAGGTGTGTACTTCACTTGTGTTCACCTTCCACCTCCCGTGTTGTGATTTCGACATTGTATGCTTGTCTAGGTGACTATAACCCAAGTGACTTTTACCCTTTTACGATCCATCATTCCACAAAAATACTCCACAAATAAGAGTTTGATTATGATTGATATAGAGCTTTGCATTCCATTTCTTATTCAAAAGAGCTCTAACATCAAATATGTGCTTACAAAGAAAAATTCTCAAAAACTCAAAAGAAAAGAATAAGGGGGAGAAGAAGAAAAGAAAGAAAAAAAATGAATGAAAAAAAACGAAAAAGAAGAAAGAAAAAGAAAAAGAAAAGAAAGACGATTCCTCCCCCGAGTATTTTTTAAATTAATATCTTCCATTTTGGATCGGTTCTTATGTCACTTGGGCCATTAGGACGACCCTAGCCCTTGTTTTTGCAAGTAGCCGAGACTTGTATACATTAGTCGATAACTTCATGGGAGTACTCATTCCATCTCCGCCACACATCCCGACATAGCATGGACCGAGGCTAAAAAATATGTAATAATTATTCTTGCAACCAATTTAGTAATTCTAGTATTCATATTCTATATTTTAGTTGGATTTTAGAATCATTATTTTTGATTTGGAAATCTTGTGATTTGTTGTGTTGTTTGTTTTTCGTTCTTGTGTTTTGTGTTTTTGTGTGTTATTTATTTATGGGTCGTAGTTTAGTCCAATGAGTTACTCGAGGACGAGTAAAGGTTAAGTGTGGGGGAATTGATAACACGCAAATTTAGACCGTTCTGCCCCCTATTTTCACTCGTGTTTGACTCGATTTTATGCACTTTAGCGTCAATACAACTCATTTTTGACTGTATTTCATATTTTCTGGTTTGAATTGGTTTTTTTCGTATTTATCGTCTTTTTCGTAGAATTTGGTACTGCTTTTGTTTGTTTTTGTCTTATAGGTATGTGTTCGTGAATAAAGAGGCGAGACAAAGCAAGAGGAGCCAAGTCAAGATCCGAGTCAAACCCGACCTTGGACCATATAATCCTCCTAATCCACCAAACTCATTCCCATAACCCTCCTAATCCACCAAACTAAACCATCCACCCATCTCAATTATCACCCAAATCAACCCAACTCCACCAACCCATGTCCAACAATTCAACCAACACAAGCCCAATCACTCAAATCAACCCCAAACCCCTTGACCCAATTCCAATCACCTATCAAGGTCAAACCCGACTTTGACCTTTACTAACTCCCTCCACCTTCATCTCCGGCAGACACCACGCACCACCATACTCCCTCAACCGACACAGCCCCCAACCACGAACCACCACCTTCAACCTTACTCCGTTCAACCACCACTCCCAACTCCGTCTTCCTCGCCCCCTCCGACCACCACACAAGACGAGCAGCAGCGGCGACCCAGCGCCACTCTGGACCACAACAACAACGACAAAACAGTCGCTCTGGCCTCTGTTTTTCGGTGAACCCAGACCAGCCGCGCAAACAACAAACAACCACCGACCACTTCCACCTCATCTCCGATGTCCTCCCTTCGTTCTCAGGCAAGCCCAGATTCCGGCGAGCATCGTACAACAACGCAACGACAGTGCCAGCGGACCACCTCCGACGACAACCATGCGCGGAGCAGCAGCTCCGTCGCCCTCCGTTTTTCGGCAAAGCGCCGACCCTATTCCGTTCTCCGGCGACTTTCGCCGGCGTCGACCACCAGCTCCGGTGTCAATCCGGCTCGACCCGGATCCGAGTTCGGGAATTATAAATCGATGCTTGAATGAAGACTCGGAAAAATTGAATTAAAATGGTCGGGCAAAATCGGGATTACTAGGGGGCAAAGTTTTGCCCGGTGGGTGAGTTATGCAAATTCATGGGGTGAAGTTTCGCCATATGGGAATCATAGGGTGAAATTCAATATTGAGCATTTGGGCTGCTACTTATTGGGCTTAGAAGACTAGGGTTTTGATTCCATCTTCTCTCCTTTATATATATGTAACACCAAATTTGAGGAGGGGAGGCAACCAACCACAACACTACCTTAAGCAATCACACATTAGTAGATTATTAGTTAGGGTGGGCTTTTTAGGGTCCGCGTGTCCCTAACGATCTTACCGCGAAGAGGTCGATTGGTCCTGATATTGGTTAGGGTGGGCTTTTTAGGCCAAAACTTGTAGTGACCACAACTAGGAACTAAGAAATGAGCTTCACCGACCTCGTTCAAGTTACACCACTACTGGAAACTTGTTTCCAAATCCCCAGCGGATTCGCCAAATTGTGGACGTCCATCCGCACCGCTAGGCGCCCCGCGCGGGACGGACCCGGTTTTTCAACGAGTGACGGAGGCCACCCACGCGGCCCCCTTCCGGTGGGGGCCGTTCCAATCTCGCGTACGAGGCGATGTCTCGGACCTCGATTCGGATGACTATCCGGAATTGTACTAGACGGGTGCGGACACCCGTGTTTACGTTTGGAATCAATCGAGTCCTGGTTATAAATATTTAAAGGCCGATTCATTTGGTAAGGTGACCTTTTTAGTGAACTGAATTCCTTGCCGATTTGTGGAGTAGCCACCGAGTCAACCATGGGGAATTGGAAACTGTTCAAGTCAACTTTGATCCCTAGCCGGCTCAAAATTGAGGGGCACGGGACCTAAAGATAAAGACTGGTACCCTTAAGCACTCCATGCCTGGAATGACTCTCACTGCCAATGGTTTCGGACACCCGTAAATCGCCGATTCTGAGTAAAGGTGAGGGTACGTATTGATAGATGTCAACACCCAATCCCGCCCAAACTATGGCGGCCTCTATTAATCAATCGGTGGGCTGATATCCTAGTTCTTTTGTTGTGGCGGAAGTACTGTAACATCTATTGTTTTCACCCTATACCTTTTGTTATATCGGTTGTTTAAGGACAAGTAAGTTTTATCGTCAAAGTAGTTGTGTTTACATTCTTTGCATGCGATTTCACGTGACAAGGAAGCCATGAAAAGATGCACGTAGGAGAGTAGAGAGTACTAATATTATACTCCCTCCTAGTTTTTTATTTCTTCCCCCTTTTTTTGGGCACAAAAATTAAGAAAATATTAAAGAATTGATTAAAGTAAGAAAATGTGGGGTATAAAGTATAAATATGGTGGGGTTTGTGAGTAAAGGAAAGAATAAAGAATTGAAGAAATAATAAAAAATTGATTAAAGTACAACCCAAAAATGGAAAGAGGGAAGATTGTTGAACTAGTGTCAAAAAGGAAAGAGGTAAGATAAAAAAACTAGGAGGGAGTAGGTATTAACAAGTCACTTTTAACGTGATAATACGGATATTAGTCGTTCTCGTGATATACCTTACCTGGTATTCTGCTTAAGATGCATCGGTTCGGTATTAATAGAGACGCGTCGAACCTAGTAAGGCGAGCACCCGGACTAAGACGGAACCCGACCATCACATTGTTCAGTTTTAGTTGTTTTACGTTTTGAATTCCGTGTTAGGTGATTTAGCATGCGATTATAAGGTCATAAAAGCAATAAATCATACGAAAACGGTAAATGCGAATGTAAGTAAATCACATTGTGAGGAGCTGCACCCTCGGAATATACACTAAACGGGACTCGATGCATAAATAGTTGAGAACGGATCTCAGAATTACTCGGGTCTATTTAGTGAATTTTAGTATTTGCGGTTGAAGTAGGGACATTACGTGTTTTAGTAAGTGTTTGTGGACCTAGTGTCCATGCCTAGTATTGTCGTAGTGCATAGTAAAGGAAAGTGCGAAAATGTAAAGTTTTGTTTAGATGACAACCTAGTGACGACTCCGCTTACAAGGCGGATCCTCCTAGCTTGCCTAGTGATTTCGGCAGAGTTCCGTTACTGTTGACCCCTCCTATGGCTACTCCGGCAGAGCTCCGTTACTATGGACCGTTTCTGCGGCTAATCCGGCAGAACTTTGCAACTAGAATTTTGCTAGTGGAACATAGGCACCTCGGTATCGATTGGGACGCTCGAAGGTGAGGAGTAGCGTCAATGTCGTTTTTTTGGAACTATGATCAAGTGGATCGTTTGCCTTGGGTGTCGGAGTGCGAGCCCTTAGCGAGAAGTTAGAGGGAGAAGAGAAGAGTGAATTGTGTGTGTCGAATGAATGAGGTGAGGGGGGGGGGGTATTTATAGGTGTTTTCGGCCCTCGTCACCCATATGGACGTCTGAGTTGTGGCGCACCGAGACTCAGGCGCCTGGGTTTGGGCGTGGGGAGTCTCAGACGCGTGAGGTGAGGCTGTTGGAGTTTTCAAGATACGATTTTGATACTTTCCAAAACAGAGAGACGGGTGTATAATAGGAAACTTGGAGGTTAAGTTTCCCCCGGACTTGACCTAGCGCCGTGAGCTTAGTGGGCCTCGGGTGCGCGTCTCGAGGTTCGCTTGGCGCGGTGCTGACTCGGTTCGAGTTTCGGGGCCGACTCAGGGTCCCAGTGTCAGAATTGACTCTAATTAGTGTCTATACGACCGTAACGACACGACTAAGGCTGCCATCATGTTAGTTTCATTTTTCCGAGTAATTTATTTGATCCGTTCAATAGAAAAACTACTCAAAACATCGCGAACGTGCGTCGCTTTTCAATCCTATTGTCATCGGGTGTTTGTTGGGCGCTTCTGCAGCCACCAGGTCCAAATCTGGCTGTCTACAAAAGCCCCAACTTTGACTGAGGCTTGGACAAGGCGAAAGTCAAAGTATACCCACCCAGGTCAATCGAGGATTACAACCTGGTGATTGTCCGGTCGGGTCGTTTTAAGTCCATTAGACTACGTGTTGGGGCTCGCCAGCCAAGGTGTAGGAATCGTATCTGACATCTTTTCTTGCGGTTGCTTTCTTGGGCTCGGGCCGGTGCTTGTCGTCTCGTTCTCAGTTCTTCATGCTCGTGCGTTTTGCCTTTTTGGATTGTTTAAAAGCTCGTTTACTTTTAAATGTTTTCATGTTTAGGTGACGCGTTAAGCGTAAATGCAAAGAATGTTTATATGTGTTGGCTTCAACTTGAACAAATGTTTTCGGGACGCTTGTGAGCCCTTGGACTTAATGAAATAATCGTTCGAGGGCGTCAGTCTCCACTCGAGCGGTCGTCTTCGGGATGCTTGTGATCCCTTGGGCGAAATAAAGCGAAACAGAAATGTTCGAGGGCGTCAGTCTCCACTCGAACACTTGTCTTTGTGATGCCTCTGACCCCTAGGACAAAACAAACCATTCGAGGGCGTCAGTCTCCACTCGAATGAAAAATGTTGTGGAGGTATCATACTCCTTCGAGAGCGTTGGTATCTACTCGAGTCAAATTGCTGTGGAGGTATCAGATTCCTTCGAGGCGTTGGTATCCACTCGAATAAGAATTTCTGTGGAGGTTTTAGAATCCTTCGAGGGCGTTGGTATCCACTCGAACTAAAATTGCTATGGAGGTATCAGACTCCTTCGAGGGCGTTGATATCCACTCGAATTAAAATTGCTTTGGAAGTTTCAGACTCCTTCGAGGGCGTTGTTATCCACTCGAATTAAAATTGCTGTGCAGGTATCAGATTCCTTCGAGGGCGTTGGTATCCACTTGAATTAAAATTGTTGTGGAGGTTTCAGACTCCAATGCCTCTCGGATAAATAAGACCCGTTAAGCGAAAAATTGTTGTTTGCTGTGCCTCCGGGATAACTAAGACCCCTCGGGCAAAATTGTTGTTTTGTTTATTTGTTTTAGTTAAGTGTTTTTGTTTTGCGGTTTTGTCTTATTTTTTTTGGGTTTGCTTTTGCTTTGTTTTGGTTTGTTATGCATTGGAGATTTGTTCCGAATTTGCTTTGATTGGTTCAGTTTAGGTTGCTTTATTACGTGTTCGGGTTGCAGTGTTTACGTTAAGTGCGGCTCTTATGCTTGTTTCATTATTGAGTGTGCTTTATCGATATCGATTAGTAATTGTTCCGTTATTGTTAATTTGCTTGTCTTAAAAGGTGCGTGTTTCGTGTATATCGAATGTTAAGCCTCGTTTGTTTTTGTTTTAGTTTATGCTGGGCTGTTCGTACGCGCGCCCATATGCGCCCCATCCTTCAGGCGCCTAGCCCTCAGTGGTTCAGGATCTGTGCGCGTCACCTGAAGCGGTCGGGCTCTCGTGGACCGGGTATGCTTAAGTAAACAAAGATAGGGGCGATCTTTCATTCGATCCAAAATTCGAATGCATCGCCCCTTTTGCCCCAAAGTCGCCTTTTCGATTTTTCTACGCAATTTTCGTCTCGATTTCCGTCATACGTCAAATTGTCGACTCCGGGTAAGTGTTCTTTACGTGTTTATTGTCGGTTTTTCTTGATTTGGTTGATTGTGAATTTGTTTTGTTAAAACCCTAGAAAATCGATTTGGGTGTTTTTAATTTACTAAGTTTCGATGCTTGTGCTTAATCCCATTGTTAAATTAGGGTCGATTAGAGCTTGTTAGGGTAGTTATAAGCTTGATAGGGAGTTTCGAGGTACGACAATTGCTCCCTATAGGTTCGAGATGCTTAGGGTTAGAGACCGTTTTCCCGCATAATCCCGCATTTGTTTTGCGTAGTCTTGCTCAATTAGTGCTTGTGAGGATATGGGTAATTCTCTTGTCGATTTCTATGGGCTAGGGTGGCTCATAGGGTTTTCCGTGAGGTTTTGTGTGTCTTAAGATGGACCAAAATGTGTCGTAACGATGTCGGATTTTCCCGAAACCACTTCCATCGTGATCGGGATCGAAAATTGGTGTTAACAACCTTCTCGGATTTTTAATATCCTTATCCGAAATTTTGACCCTTTTTTGACCTGTTTAAGCTACTTTAGCCTAACCTGAGGCATAGTTTTTTCTGTGTTTTGTTTGATTTTTTAGTTAGAGGTAACACCGAGCGTCCCGAGGGAGCTCCTTTGGTGGGTACTAGTGACGAGGCCGCCGGGACGAGTTCACAGACTCCCCGTGTGATTCGCAGAAGGCGACGGAGTATCTCATCTCATCATCGTGATCCAGAGGCCATAAACGAGGCCGATTTTGATAGGGTGAGGAAGCGCAGGCTTCCCGAGACAGTTTCTAGGAGGGGCCACGTTCCAGTTCCCGTACCGAATAATAAGGAGATTGGCTACGAGGATCCCGAGTGGGCTCGGGACTAGGATGGTCATCAGTTGCTGTTTCATCTAGACCTACACGTCTCACACCGCATCGTGCACGGTCTGGTGAGTGTCCTATTCGTGTTTATTAGTTATGTCTTGGGTTTTGGCTTGGGCTTGGTTAGATTTGTTTTGTTTATACTTGTATTGTCTTCGTTTGCAGGCCCCAGGTCCGATGAGGACTTTCTCGGTCTTTACTACATGTCTCGAGATTTACTCTCAGAAGTTGACCCCCCGCGGTAAAGGGGATTATCGGGAGGACTGCTCTAGGTCCCGTGGTAGAGCAGTGGGTCTGGTTGGTGGGTTGCAAGAGTAAGTGCAACCTCATGGTGATTAGAGCGATGGTAGATCGCTTTCATGATACTACCTCGACATTCCATATGGCCTTTGGGGAGGTCGGGATGACCCTAGAGGATTTCGGGATGATTACTGGTTTGCCCTAGGGTCCGGATAGGATTAGGTGGGCTGCCGAGGGCCCTAGGCTAGATAGTGATGAGGTGCGGGGCATTATCGGGGATTGTTTGGAGCGTGAGGCATATAGTGCGCCTCATGCTTTAGTGAGCTCGTACATTACCGATCACTTCGAGCGGGTGGCAGTGTTAGAGGGTCGAGAACCCAACACGCCGGAGCAGGATGCCCAGTTTTGGTTGTGGTACTTCCTATGGTCAACCCACTTCTCGGATAAAGGCGAGAGGTTTAGTACTAGGATTTTGCATCTCCTAGCTGACCTGGCTCAGCTAGGACATTTTTGATTGGGTAACCGCGACTTTCGCGGAGATGACACAATGTCTGCAAGTCATGATGAGGCCGCTGGAGATAGGGTCGGCCTAAGCTTTGCCCATCGTGGGTCCGAGACTAATACTGGAGGTTAGTTGCTATTCTCACTTTGTGTTTTAGGTTCTGCTTATCTCGGCTTAGTTTTGCTAACGTGTTTTGGGATTTTGCAGGCTTGGATCTACTCCTACTTCCCCTGTTTGGCACCTAAAACGGTGCGGGTTCATCCGAGGAGATTCCCGGCGGGGTTTGAGTGGAGGTTGGCTCACCCTAAGAGTACAATCAGCCACTATCCGTCGGAAAACGCGCTGGTTAACAAATTACGCCTCGAGGATGTAAGTTTCTCATTATAGCCTATTTTTCCTAATAGCCCCCAAGGTTTAGGATTTATTGAGATGCTGGTTTTGTTTGTGTAGTTTGTGGCCCGCCCTTGGGCCGATTATGAGGGCGTACCTGGATATGTGGCCACTGACACTACAAAAACAGGTGAAATTGCGTCGGATAAATTGCGTCGGATTTACTATCCGACGCAAGTATCATAACTGTGTCGGTTTGCGTCGGCTAATCCGACGCAAATAACTTGCGTGGGATTAACCGACGTTGTCCGCCTCCATGAAACTGGCGCCAATAATTTTGGGTTGGCGCCACTATGTAAAAGGGTTGCGTGGGATTAGCCGACGCAAAGTCGACCCAAATGGAAGGGGTTGCGTCGGCTAATCCCACGCAAATGTTGTCGAGTCAACGCTAGCTTACGAGATCAGTCAACAGGACGACGTGTACTACGTCGGATTAGCCGACGCAATATTGAATTCTGCGTTTGGTTTGCGTCGGCTAATCCCACGCAAATGTTTTGACTCAACGCTACCAGTCAACAGAAATAAATGTATTGCATCGGATTAGCCGACGCAAAGTTGAATATTTTGTCTGGTTTGCGTCGGCTAATCCGACGCAATGTCTGTTAAAATAAAAAAAACTTGACAAACAGACACAATCACCCAAACCCCCTCTCTCTCTAAAACGCAAAAACCGGCGACGCACAACCCTAACCCCGAACGTGCACAACCCCAACCCCACCCACCTTCGGCGAAACCTTCCTCGGTCGACCACCACCCCACCCGGATCCGGCGACGCAACGTCAAATCGACCCCCAACAACCAAACCCTAGGTCTCCCTCCAGCAACCACTACCCTACCTCTTTTCCGGCGACCTCCTCCTCTTCTGACGAATCCAGAAACCCCGACGAATCCTACCCTTTCCGGCGCACCCAAACCCGGCCCCCCAATCGACGAAACTCGTCGGCGCACTGCACCTCCGGCGAGAACGAACCCCGGCGAACCGACCCCCCCCGGCGTACTCAGCCCCGAAATACCCTAACCCGACCCCCAAATCTCAGGTATAATAATTAGGGTTTAATTGTTTTGATTAGGTTAATTGTTATTTAATTAGATTAATTGTTAGTTAATTAGATTAATTAGGTTTATTATGTTCATTATTAGCATGTTAATCGTTTAAAGGTTATTGAGATTGTATGTTGATTAAGTTAGTATGTTAATTAGCTTAATTAGGTTAATTAGTTTCATAATTATGTTAATTACGTTAATTAGTATGTTAATTAGTATGTTAATTAGGTTAGACTTCGTGAAACACCCCACATTGATTGAAGATGTCCTATTTATGAGCTTTGCTTAAAGGAATTTGAAGTACTACTCATATCAACAAAGTGCACTTTCTTTTCTGGTTTGCCCATGATAAGAACTCTGCAGTTAAGCGTGCTTGACTGGGAGCAATCTTAGGATGGGTGACCTCCTGGAAGGTTTCCAGGATGCACATGAGTGAGGACAAAATGTGCTGGAAAGGACTCGTGTTGGTCTGTGGGACTAGTACAAAGCCTGGCGAGCTACCGTGGTTAACATTTCCGGCCCTAGGATTGGGTCGGGGTGTTACAAATGGTATCAGAGCAACCCTGCGACCGTGCATTTGGCACCTAGCGGGGGTGGATTCTGGGTCAGCGGTTATGCTGCTAGGCGCAACGAGGACGTTGCGTTTTTCAAGTGGGAGTGATTGAAACACCCCACATTGATTGAAGATGTCCTATTTATGAGCTTTGCTTAAAGGGATTTGAAGTACTACTCATATCAACAAAGTGCACTTTCTTTTCTGGTTTGCCCATGATAAGAACTCTGCAGTTAAGCGTGCTTGATTGGGAGCAATCTTAGGATGGGTGCCTCCTGGGAAGGTTTCCAGGATGCACATGAGTGAGGACAAAATGCGCTGGAAAGGACTCGTGTTGGTCTGTGGGACTAGTACAAAGCCTGGCGAGCTACCGTGGTTAACATTTCCGGCCCTAGGATTGGGTCGGGGTGTTACACTTCGTTTTATTGTTAGACGGAAATTGTTAATTACATTAATGGTTAATTATATTAACTAGTAACTATGTTAGTATTTGATAATTATGTTAGTGTTTATTATTAGTGATTATTGTATTAGGTTAGAAATTGTGTTATTAGATTAGTAGTAGTAGAATGTAGTTTAATGAATTGGAAGATTAGTATGTAGTAGTAGTAATATTAGTGTTAGTAGTAGTCATATAAGTGTTAGTAGTAGAACAATAGTAGTGCTAGTAATAATAGTAGTAGTATTAGTGGTAGTAGTATTAGTGGTAGTATGAAGTAATAAAATACTTAATTACTATTATTAATACTACTACTAATATTACTAATCTACTACTAATACTACTAATACTAGTAACCTGCTACTAATACTACTAATCTACTACTAATACTATTACTAATCTACTCCAACAAATCTACTCACACTACTACTACTCCCTCCGTTCCAGTGAATTGTTTGTCTTTCCTTTTGCACTACTACAAAACATCAAATAGACAACTGTTTTTTTTTTTTGCAATAGACAATTGTCTTACAATAGTTGAGTAGTTTGGAGTTGTATATTACTCTGAGCATAGACATCTATTTTAGAACAATTGTCTATTCGTTAATAAACAACCATTTTTGCAAAACAACAGTTGTCTATTACGTATATAGACAATTGTTATTCTAAAACAACTGTTGTCCATTACGTATATAGACAACTGTTATTCTAAAACAACTGTTGTCCATTACGTATATAGACAACTGCTTTTCTAAAACAACAGTTGTCTATATACATAATAGACAACCGTTTTCTAAAATACGTATATATAGATATGTGCTTATATACATATTCATATTTTAAGTTTTTTAATAATTCTGAAATACGTACATATTAACAAACCATAAAAAAGGAATACCATAGCAAATAATTGAACAAAAGAAGTTACATTTTATAAAATCCAACATCCAAAATCCAAAAGATACATAAAATCATTATCCAACATTATCCAAAATCCAAAAGGTACACATAAAATCATTATCCAATGTCTAAAAGTACCTAAAACCATAATCCAACTAAGACCTTGTCCACATAAGGTATCCGATGCATCATATACGACTAATTATTAAGAAAATAATCCACCCATAATCCACGAACCTCGTCAATATCTTCTTGAGAATATGGCATCATATCTACAAAATCAATAATATAAATAAACTAATTATTTTCTTTCAATCATGTGCATAAAACAAATGATTGAAACAAGAGAAAGTGTGAAAACCCAAGTCTTACCTCATTGACAGTTCTCTTCAAATCAGAACGAGTTATAATTTCAATCTTATATCTCATCACGTAATAACCGCACTCTGTTTTCCGAGCATGAGGAGTCGACTACATTGCAACAAATATAACAAAGTGTAAGAGTCGTACAAATGAAAATGTTCCAAAATCACCGCATTCTTATGTCCCGTCACCAGAACACTCTCATTCATAAAAGTCGATATATACGAAAGCATAGCAGTAACAAGGGATTCACAGGATGTGTAGAACTCAACCAAAACATCACCATTCCTGGTCTAGGGATTCACCGTACCCGCACGCAAACCAATTGTCATTGTTTGATATCACAAAAACAACAAGATCAAACCCAACTATTGAAAAAACAGCAGCAGTTAGGACCCAAAAGCAAGAATTCGATACTTTATTGCTTTATTTTACTATTTAATGTTACTATAGGGTCGGGTTTAAGAGAAGGCATCCAATATAAACTGTAATGGAATGAACATATGGATGCAAAGTCACTTAAGGTCGTGAGAATAAAGACAGTATATCAAAAGCAGAAAAAACAATTCCTGCAATCATAGCAGTTTGATCAACCTTCATGTGTCTCCTGTATATGCTATGCTAACTCATTATAATACTAATAAAATGTAGTATGGATTTAATGCTAGTCCTGTAACATCTCTAACAAAAGGACGATTGGATGAATAAGAAAGGAAAGTGGGCATCAACTAAATGACTTAAAGTTTCAAACTTGTTCATCTTTTCAATGTCAAAGAAACATATAAGCATGAAGGGAACATATATGTTCCTTAATCTTGTAGCCGTAAACTAAAGATAATTGGGTTCAAACTAGTAGGAAAAACACTACCAAGTACTACAATTTCTGATATGAAATCAATGATGTTAAATTGTGATTATTGCTGAAAATCCCTTCTCCTTAGCATCGCAAGTTCCGTCATGTTTGGCACTCAACTTTAATCAAACAAGCACTCGTGCAAGAAAATAAACAAATTTAACAGGTTAAGTTGTAAAATTACCTTGAACACTGTCACAGATGAGTGTATATACCTGTATATGTTGCAACAACTTCAGCCTTATCCTATATAGCAACACACCAATACTACTTTCGGATACCTGGATTAAAAAAAACTACTCCATAAGAGATATCAAAAGATGGCAGATCGTATTACCAGATCAGCATTTGGCCCCTCAACGGATTCACATCAGACAAGAGTGAGCTTATATCTCTCGTAATGGCATCACACAGAAGGGAGCAGTAAACACCATTCTGAATTCAGCTGATAACCAACTTGAAATTCAGAATAAAGTCATAAAACAAAATAATGAACAGATTCAAGTGCCTGCTCAACGCACATATTACAAGATCTTGCCTGCAAAAGCACAATTGAACACCAAATTTTGCATTTGGAACTTTCCTTGTACAAAAAAGTCCACAAAGAAAGCAATCACAGGTGGACTAGTGGATTTAACCTCAAGTTATAACTAAAATTTGAAGTATGTCGGGAGCGAAATACCCCAACTGGCTTAAGAAACTCTAACAAAAGGTTTCAAATTTTTCAACAAATGATATAATGATGCAGATAAGATGACACTCGACTACTAAATAATTAGATTTAGCAGATACGAATGAGCGTACCTTGTGTTAGTGCAGATACATCGAGTTTCTTAAGCGCCTCCAATTATTCATACATCAAACAACGCAACAAATGCGACTCAACTTTTCTCCCAACTAACCACCACACTGATGCCACTCAATGTAAGCAAGAAAATCGATTTATGCGTTCGAAACAGGCGAATGTACACACACTAACACATTTTCAAAACCGATGACAATTACCTCCTCACAATAATAGACACACATAATGGCATATTGCATTCTCTTAGGCAACACCGCCATTAATAGCCTAAATTCGAGAAATGAAATCAAATCACCATGTCCCTGACTTGCAATAACATTACCAGATTTCGAATCCATAGGTAAAGTCGGCTAACAAACACGGGAGGACATTTCTAATTTTAATACGAGTAATAAATACGGAGTACTACAATCATAGACAACTAGACTAGACTAAACACTGACTTCATTGTGCTGCCTTTTCATACTAATATTATTAATAATATTAATGGATATATCCGTCATCAAATTATGACGGGTCAAATATATAGAGGAAAACACAAAACTCATGTGTCTAGGTATTACGGAGTACTTTTCTTATCTAGCTAAATGAGAGCCAATTTGACCATTTTATTCAAATACTCTTTCTTCATAAGGAAAACCAACTTATAATATTTATGGACTTTCGTCCAACCAACATTACATTTGAAGGTCTTGTTTTTTTTTTTTGTCTAAATGAGGCTGGATCGAATTTTAGTTAAACGAGTTTAATGTAATTTTACTTAACTTAACTCAATGAGGTTGAACTAAAGTAGACAAATTCAGACAATCCGAATAATGTATCAAATGAACTCAATGACATTGATCAATAATGTAGGGTGTATCTTTCTTCAACCCTTTCAGTTGGAACTGGAAGCAGAGATTTCAGGATAAAAAGGAAAGCAAGGGATTGAAAGTAGACAGTTAAGTCAGAGAAATGAAACCTGCTCAATCACCAACCTGATGGAGAAATGAAACTAATGAAGATGAAGACTCTGGTGGATGCGAAAGCTTCAATACGAGACACAAGTGAACACATGATAGACCACGTAATCTTATTAAGTAGCTGAATACCGAGGTCCTCAGGGCTACACGGCAGTCTCCTTATTTGCGTCTACAGTTCAAATAAAGAAAAAACAAACATACACAAATTCTGCGAAGACATTTTCCTGCAACTCTGCTCACTGTGGTATGATCAATCAATACAGCAACCCAGGGCAAAAACCAGAGTAATTAATAGCAAGGAGTACGTACAATAGAAGAATCAAATTACTAAAGAAGTACAACCCTGGAGCGACTGCTAAAAATACAAGCTCTGATAAATAGACTCGTGTTACTACAAAAACAAGAGCTTACAAATGTTGAGTGGGACTCAATTGAAATAGACCAACCTAAAGCTGATAAACATGTCATAAAACCCCTGCTTCAACCTCAGAATGGGACTCAATTGAAATAGACCAACCTAAAGCTGATCGCTTATTGCTCTTTGGAACTTGGAAATCAATAAAATTTGAGAAAGCCACTATACAACAGAGTCAAAGAATCAAACCTGTCTGCAGTCGCTTCTAAATCATACTCTACTAATCTGAGGTGATTGTGTCTATAAATGTATGAGCTTACCACAAAGCATATGTACCTTCGGTAGTAAACAAGCAATGCTGCATATCACTCGTAGGTGTCCCGAAAGAATAAGGCTATCGTCTACGCCATTTGATTGTTGTTGTGATCATTACAATCCTGGAACAAGTCTTTAGCAGCTTCATATGTTGACCAACAGATAGCAGCTGCGACAAATAGAGCGAAACAACGAAACTCGGAAAAATTAGGCGAAGAACAGCGACGAAACTCAGGGTTGGAGCGACGAAGAGCGACATGATTTGGGGTTAGAGGAATAATTGGGGATCTAGAATAATTTAGGGTTAGAAGAAATATTGAGAAGATAGCAGGTTGAGCGGGAGTTACGTTGAGCGGAAAAATTAGGGATCTGTAAAAATTGGGATAATAGAAAAGTTAGATGATGCTGAAAATTACACTTATTATTAGAGAAAGTGATATGGGTACACTTATTATTACACTTATTATATTAGATGATGCTGAATTGAAAAGAGTTAGATAGGTTGAGAAAGTGATATGGGTTGCGTAAATGAGTTGAGAAAGTGATATGGGTTGAGAAAGTGATATAGGTTGAATTACACTTATTATTAGAGAAAGTGATATGGGTTGGGTAGTAACAACCAATTTTTAGTGGTCCTGAAAATTAGAATAGACAACTGAGTTTAATTAAAATAGTTGTATAATATATAGACAACTATTTTTATAAAACTTTGTTGTCTATTATCAGATAAAGACATCTGTTTCTCAAACAAAACAGTTGTCTATATATTTGTGGACATGACATAGGTCCACCCCGGCACGGCGAAGCGCGGGTTTTGGGGAGGCGATAGAATTTCCATATGAGATGGATCGAATAGAATTTTAAATCGAAGTAGGAGCCGCCACCGAATTTTATGGTTATTCGGAACCATTCGAACCCACTCTATGTCGTAGTGGGCCATACTTAAAGCCTGCCCCATTTCCGATGTCAGAGTTTATCGGGTTCGTCCCTTAGCATATCGATACCGATGGCGACTGGGCGGTTAATCGTATATTGAATGACTCTCGTGTTTGGGGTGAGTAAGGGGTGAGGGTACGTGTTGGGAAGTTCAGCGAGAACACCCAACCCCGCCCGCACTTAGCGGCCTTTACTAAGATATCGTTCGGTTTTTGTGTACACGCGTTAGTTCGACGATGAAATGATATGCAGAGATTATTTTCCTAAGACATGTGAGGAAAAATAAATAAATGGGTTGCTAAGTCGTTTAATGCATGTTAAACTTAATAACGTCAAAGTTATTTTAGCATGTGAGTTCGTTTTAGTCTAATAAAACGATAAAAAGAATAAAGCGCTACAAACAAAGAGCAAACGAGTTAGTAACGATGAATAATAATATAGGAAATAAATATATGAAATCGAGAAAATAAAAATCAATCGAAATCTGAAAAATATTGTTAAAACGCGGTTTTGTATAAAAAACGAAGTTCGAAAAATAATAAAAAAGAACGAAAAGGGGCGCGCTTGGACAGTCCGCCGCGCGACTCGCCCAGGGCTCAGGCGGGTCGCGTGGCGGCCTGATTTCGACGACGGTTTTCGGAATTTTTTTAATTATATCGCGTACGAATATCGCATAATTCGTACTCGACTTAATATTCTTGATATTCGTTATATTCGATAGTTTACTATGAAATCAATATCAAATATTTGGAATAGTTTTGGAAAAGATATAAATTTAGAAATCGTTTCGTAAAATAATAAAAATAAAACGATCGAAAAGCTAAAAAAAAGGGCCGGGTCACAGACTCGTGCGCGAGTCGCCTGGACCGGGCGCGACTCGCGTACGGGTCTGTCCACTCTTTATTTTTTTGTCGAAAAATCTTATAAATCGCGTACAAATGTGGATTAATTTATACTCGATTTATATTTTTGATATTCGTCATATTCGATATTCGATTATGAAATCGATATCGAATAGTCGGAATGGATTTTAGAAAAGGTTTTGAAAAAAGTTTGTTTTTGAACGAAAAATAAGAAAAAAGAATTTTGAACGAAAAGTTGTAAAAAAGGATTTTGAACGAACAAAAATAAAATGAAATCGTCGAAATCTTAATATAATTCTTTTCGATACGATATTCGATTATATAGAATCGATATCGTATTTTAAGAATATTTGATATATGAAAATAGTTTTTAGTAGTATCGATATTAGAAAATAAAAAAAGACCGACGAAAGACCCATAATAATAAAAAAGACGAGGAGAAGGGAAGAGAAGAAAGAGAGACGGGTTTGATTTACACCCTCAACCTACATGCTTTGTTTTCTCGGGATAAGGCTCGTCGGGAAGTGGCTTAGACTTGAGAGCGTCGAGATGATGAGGATGAGTTAAGGTGTATCGGTTTGGGTGATTTGGGACGACGGGTTTGGCCGGTTTCGTCGAGGTTGCAAGGCTTCGAAAGTGTCGGGATTTGCTAACTATTGGGTTTGTGTATGAACCGTGTGTGGAAGGCTGTTTTTTCGGTGTGATGGGTGTAAAAACCGTGTATATTGGCTGGAAAAATCGTTGTAATTGATGTGTGTTTTGTGTTGGACGGGAGGTCCTATTTATAGGGAGTTCCCGACCATGGCTTAGGAGAGTTTGACTACCGCTTAGGATAGGAAACGTAGGAGTTTGAGAAGTATGAGAATTCCACTTTCTTGGCAGAGAAGAAAGGGAAACTCGGCTGATTTGTGCTGTTTTGGCCGAGTGTTTTACACTCGGTCAGGTGTTTGAATCGGTTTTTGAATAGGATTCCTGTTTGAGCTAGAATTACCGCTTGAGTAAGAAGCTGAGGAGAACGAGGATTCCGTTTTCTTGGTGAAGAAGTAAGAAAAACAGGCTGGTTGTGTGTTACTCGGCCGAGTAATTGCACTCGGTTAAGTGTCTGAGTCGGTTCTCGGATAGGATTCCTACTCGAGATCGAATTCTACCTTAAACGGAATTGTTTATTATTTTGTGAAGCTGATTTTTGTGGAGTATCCGAGTTCAATCCGGATTGGTGGGGGTGACACGGCAGATTTTATGCCTCGGAAAATATCTTTGACCGGGTTTTGACTCGGTCGCTAAAAGACGGTTTTACCCCTGGTGACGGTTTCGACCCAAATTAGTGTCATTTGACTCGAAACGACCCACTGGGCCTGGATTTGAGGTTGGTTTTATGAAATTTTTACTCCTTAAAATGTCTAAGCCAAATGTCCATGATTACAAGCCCATATCCGAGTCTGTCAAAGCACGTTTACGTCCTATCATCATCGGGTGTTTGGCGGGAACTACTATAGACACCTGGCGGTCAAAATGTGGGTGTCTACAGAGCCCCCACTCTGACTGAGGCTTGGACAAGGCAAAAGTCAGAGTAGCCACCAGGTCAATCAAAGATTAAAACCTGGCAGACTTCCGATCGGGTCGTTTAGGGTCCATTAGACCTGCGTGAAGGGCTCGCCAGCCATAGAATAGAAATCATACCTGGGTTGATGCTGATAATGTCGCGGGAGCTTGCCTAGGAAGCTATGGGTATACCTGTTTGCAGATATATTTTGTCTAAGAATTGCGCGGGAGCTTGCATGAGCTTTTCCACTAGGGAACTTAGAATTTTTGGGAGTCTTGGGTGTACCTGTATGCTGACACATAACATATTGTATGTAACATTTTAGGCGAAACACCGACTCATGCTGGGGAAGAAAAAGGATGATTTTTCGAGAAAATTTTAAAAAGGAGAATGCTGAAAAAAAAATTTGGAAATTTGGAAATAAGGATGCTTGGGATAACTTTGATTCCTAATCGTATTCTGACACGGATTCCTGGAATTCCCTGGTTAGGCCTGTATGCCTAGATGAAGTGTGATAAAAATTCCTATTCCCGTGGTGACTAGGAAAAGGATTTTCCCAAATGGCAAAGTTTTGCAAAAAATGAGAATTTGAAGAGAGAGATATACCGACAGATTCGACTCTGGACGCGAGAGGACGAGTTGACAGACACGACTTTGACTCTCTAAAGGGTAGACCGTGACTCGGTAGGGGGTAGGCCACCTATGATGACAAGACTCTTAAGTTGCGCTATTCCGTAGCCTATGCGAGTGGCAACACAGTCGAACATCAAAATGGGAACGATCTGCTATAGGGGAATTGCAGTAGTCTGTAATGAGACTGTTTTAGCAGTAACAATGCTGTAGTCTAGTGCTCCTTTTGAATTTTTGATTTTTGGGACATTTCCAAAGTGGGTATTGCTCCGAGTCCTGACAGATTCTCGTCTTTGACTGAGCCGAGTACTAGGACACACTATAGAAAGGTGGCTAGATTTTGAAAATATTTGGATTATGTGAGTGGATGGAGAACTTCTGCCTAGGAGAAGCCCCCAGGATGACAAAGCTAGCTGTTGAGAACATGATGGTGTCGTGACCGGAATGATGGCGCTTTTTGAATGTGTGTCAATGTGGGTGGTTGTGCCCTTGTTGAAAGGCTGCCTACGTATTCACGTGTAGTGAAATCAAACCAAGCCGTAGTTCAGTGGATTGAAAGATATATAATGGTGCCTAGTTTACTAGGGCTTTGTGTGTAACTAGCCATAGCAATGGTGTAGGCTAGGTGCATTCCCAGTGATGTCTTGATCAAAGGGCTCGAATAGTTAGGATGTTGATCATGTGACTGTGAGTGTTCTCCGGGGTAGCCCCCAGAGGTGGTGTGAACTTATTTGGGCATGTTCTATGCCGACTACAAGTTGAGTTCCCGTGTTTGGGGCTGGTAACTGGTTTGAATGAGAAGAATTGGGATGGGATTTTAACGAGTTTTGCTCTCGGGGATTTTAATGAGTTCTGCTCTCGGGGATTTGACGAGTTTTGCTCTCGGGGATTTTAACGAGTTTTGCTCTCGGGGATTTGATGAGTTTTGCTCTCGGGGATTTGATGAGTTTTGCTCTCGGGGATTTTAACGAGTTTTGCTCTCGGATTTGCATATGGTGATTGTGAATTCTGTTATGTAAAGGAGAAGTCGAGTAGAATGGCTCGAGCTTCGATTGGGCAGGTTTGATAATGCGGGATCTGATTTCCATGTCTGGCCCTAAAGGTTAGGGTGTATCCTATGGAGCTTGAATCCTCAAAATTCTGAGCTGTCTCTAGAATAGGTCTCGAGAAGGTCTTGAGGGTTGTAATGTGGGAAGGCTAGATGTGGTGTTAGCTGACCAGCTTGACTGTCTCTCCCCTATTGGATGGTATGGGTATTGATAATTTTTGAGTTGACCGTTTTACGGTCATGGGTTTTTAAATTCTTTGGGTTGACCTCTTAGCCCCGGTCATGGGATTCTTCATTTGAGTTGACCGTGTCTGGTCGAGAGATGTTGATAATTCTTTTTTGATCATGGCCAGCTTTTTTGTTTTGGCCTTTTGCTTTTTTCTCTTGGACTTTTGACTTTTTTGTCCAGTTTTTTTTGTCGGTCAGACTAACACCTAAGGTGGGGTTTCGTTAGTCTTATTGGAAGGGTGTTTATTGTGGGAAGTGGGCTTGCCTCCCGTCTTGAACCCAAACTAGAAGGCTACCCAGATTTGTCATAGGATTCGATATGCTCCTGCTACGGGTAGTTATGTGGCTTTCTATACCAGACATGGAATAGGTAAAAGGAAAACACGGGCTCGGTTTCCTGCAGTCATTATAGATGTGCCTATAATAGTCACGTGCGTGTGCTCACAGTGTATGATGGTGTTCATCATGTTCTCGGAAACACGTAAGGAAAGTATGTATGAGAAATAGAAAAGCTGATTTTATTGAAATGTGAAAAGAGGACAGAATACCGCTGACTCTGACTCTGACTTTGACTTTGAAATTGAAAGAAATAGTACATCCTAGACTCGGACTCAGACTCGGACTTGAACCAAATCTAGACTCTTGGATGAGGTTGTCAGCAGTCTTCGGCTTCTAAAGACTCAAGTGGATGTCCAGTATGGCCTTCGGTAGAAGCTTCACCCAGATCTTCATTATGTCGAAGATCGTCCTCAATCCTGATGCCCATTTCGGTAAGCACCGCAAAGTTTGAAATGCCGGCATACCTAAGATGGACGCGGTAGGGAGGTAGGAGGTTGTTGATGAATGCCTCCACTAGTGTCTTCTCGTTGGGCTTGTCCACCAACTTCACACTTTCGGCCCTCCACCTTTGAAGGTACTTGGTGAAACCTTCCTTGGGCTCTTGGGCCATGACCTCCAGGGTGCGCATAGTGGTCTGGATCTCCGTGTTGTCGGCGTAGTTCCGAGCGAATTCCGTTGCCACGTCATCCCAAGTTTTGTATTTCTTGGAATCGAGCCGGTAGTACCAGGCCCTTGGGTGCTTCTCGAGAGATGAAGCGAACAGGTGCTTGAACATGTTGGACTTAACCCCCTTAAGGGCCATAAACTCCTTGAAAGCCCGGATATGGTGGACCGGGTCTTCAGTACCCTCGAAAATTGGCAGACCCGTCAGATTGAGATTGGCGGGTAGTTCATCGGTCAGTGGGGTGTAGGTCCGAGCATTCTCCGTATGGATGGAGCTTTGGGTTATCAGATGGACCTGTTCTTGCAGTTTGAGGACTGCACTGGCCAATGCGGCTAGAGGCCCAGTAGTATCGACACTGCCGCTAGGGGTTCCTTGTTCTACGGCACTTACCCGGGTGAGGATGGCGATCTGGTCTTTCCGCATCTTCCTCAATTGGTCTTGGATTTGGGCCAACGAGGTGGTCAACTCATCTATGGCTTTTTGTGTCATGGCTCGAGTGTGGGGTGACCTGTCTGTAAGGGCACCGCGTAATCAGTAAATTTGCTTCGGAACTCGAATACACCAAGGCATAGGAAATAGCGTGGGTGGAGAGACGACTCCAGTTCGACTCGGGTTAGACTCTCCTAAGACAAATGTGTAGGGTACGATTCTCGGAGTGACTGTGATTAATTGCTCCATCAGAGAATAGCCCCCCAAGTGAGACTAAGGACTCAGATAGGACTCAGATGGTGTGACATCTAAGTGACTCGAAAGTGGGGTACGTGAGACACGTGTAAGACAAGACCCTTAGAGCAACCGTGATTGATCGCTCCGCTGAAGGGTAGCCCCCCGAGTGAGGAAAAGACTAGACTAGAAAAAGACCTGAGACTGACTTCTAGATGGATGACCCGTAGACAGTGGGCCTTCCTTGGGATTCGGCAAAGTGGGCCTAGTCCCGTTCGAGGGAAGGTCTACGTGAGAATTCCCCAGACTTTGGACTCTAGTGTGTAAACGGGCTTCCCTTTGTAGGAGTCTGTCCAACGAAGGTGGGCCGTGCCTTGACAAGTAAGGCGGACTAGGATGGGGTAGAAACCCGTGATATAAGATCGACGGAGTTTCGACGCTATAGATTCTAACTTACGACAAGACCCGACACTGCTAAATACGGGAAGTCCTAAGAAGACAAGAGTTTTGAAAAGGGAATTTGAATTTGAAAACCGAGCAAAGTCGGATTGGAAGGCCCGATTTTTTTTGAAAACCGAGAAAAGGGGTATCGGGCCGAGATTTCGGGCTTTTTTTTTTAAAAAGGTTTGGACAGCATACCGGCTAAAAATAGGCTATTTTGAGTCAAAAATCATAAGTCCTAAATTCGGCAGCTTTCCGGGTTTTGAAAAAAAGAATGGGTTTGAAAAGATGCAAGTTTTTTTTTTGAAAAATGACGGTTTTTGAAAAAGACCAAAGAAGATCAAGTAGCATGTAGTCATAGAAACAGTACAACGACACCATGTATGCTCTTAGTCTATGTCTCGGTCGGTCTAATAGGGTCTATACCAACAACGATGGCTTTCTCGTACTGAGGACGGACTCCCTAAGCCGAGTAGGTCTTAGGACATGCCGCAAAACCTAAACGAGTTCCGCCATTGAAGTCTTTAGTGCATCCAAGTGGGAATGCACCGTGGTATAGTGGGACGTCGGTCACAAGTAACCGGCCCGGGATACTGGGTTATGCATGAACCATTGAACTAAAACATGTACATTACTAATCGAACGATTTCTTTTCGAGTCTCACCCTGAGGATGCCGATGGTAAGTGACACATCAGTTAATCCCCAGCGGAGTCGCCAAATTGTGGACATGACATAGGTCTACCCCGACGCGGCGAAGCGCGGGTTTTGGGGAGGCGATAGAATTTCCATATGAGATGGATCGAATAGAATTTTAAATCGAAGTAGGAGTCGCCACCGAATTTTATGGTTATTCGGAACCATTCGAACCCACTCTATGTCGTAGTGGGTCATACTTAAAGCCTGGCCCATTTCCGATGTCAGAGTTTTTCGGGTTCGTCCCTTAGCATATCGATACCGATGCCGACTGGGCGGTTAATCGTATATTGAATGACTCTCGTTGCCAATGGTTTCGGACATCCGGAAACCACGATTCTGAGTAAGGGGTGAGGGTACGTGTTGGGAAGTTCAGCGAGAACACCCAACCCCGCCCGCACTTAGCGGCCTTTACTAAGATATCGTTCGGTTTTTGTGTACACGCGTTAGTTCGACGATGAAATGATATGCAGAGATTATTTTCCTAAGACATGTGAGGAAAAATAAATAAATGGGTTGCCAAGTCGTTTAATGCATATTAAACTTAATAACGTCAAAGTTATTTTAGCATGTGAGTTCGTTTTAGTCTAATAAAACGATAAAAAGAATAAAGCGCTACAAACAAAGAGCAAACGAGTTAGTAACGATGAATAATAATATAGGAAATAAATATATGAAATCGAGAAAATAAAAATCAATCGAAATCTGAAAAATATTGTTAAAACGCGGTTTTGTATAAAAAACGAAGTTCGAAAAATAATAAAAAAGAACGAAAAGGGGCGCGCTTGGACAGTCCGCCGCGCGACTCGCCCAGGGCTCAGGCGGGTCGCGTGGCGGCCTGATTTCGACGACGGTTTTCGGAAATTTTTTAATTATATCGCGTACGAATATCGCATAATTCGTACTCGACTTAATATTCTTGATATTCGTTATATTCGATAGTTTACTATGAAATCAATATCAAATATTTGGAATAGTTTTGGAAAAGATATAAATTTATAAATCGTTTCGTAAAATAATAAAAATAAAACGATCGAAAAGCTAAAAAAAAGGGTCGGGTCACAGACTCGTGCGCGAGTCGCCTGGACCGGGCGCGACTCGCGTACGGGTCTGTCCACTCTTTATTTTTTTGTCGAAAAATCTTATAAATCGCGTACAAATGTGGATTAATTTATACTCGATTTATATTTTTGATATTCGTCATATTCGATATTCGATTATGAAATCGATATCGAATAGTCGGAATGGATTTTAGAAAAGGTTTTGAAAAAAGTTTGTTTTTGAACGAAAAATAAGAAAAAAGAATTTTGAACGAAAAGTTGTAAAAAAGGATTTTGAACGAACAAAAATAAAATGAAATCGTCGAAATCTTAATATAATTCTTTTCGATACGATATTCGATTATATAGAATCGATATCGTATTTTAAGAATATTTGATATATGAAAATAGTTTTTAGTAGTATCGATATTAGAAAATAAAAAAAGACCGACGAAAGACCCATAATAATAAAAAAGACGAGGAGAAGGGAAGAGAAGAAAGAGAGACGGGTTTGATTTACACCCTCAACCTACATGCTTTGTTTTCTCGGGATAAGGCTCGTCGGGAAGTGGCTTAGACTTGAGAGCGTCGAGATGATGAGGATGAGTTAAGGTGTATCGGTTTGGGTGATTTGGGACGACGGGTTTGGCCGGTTTCGTCGAGGTTGCAAGGCTTCGAAAGTGTCGGGATTTGCTAACTATTGGGTTTGTGTATGAACCGTGTGTGGAAGGCTGTTTTTTCGGTGTGATGGGTGTAAAAACCGTGTATATTGGCTGGAAAAATCGTTGTAATTGATGTGTGTTTTGTGTTGGACGGGAGGTCCTATTTATAGGGAGTTCCCGACCATGGCTTAGGAGAGTTTGACTACCGCTTAGGATAGGAAACGTAGGAGTTTGAGAAGTATGAGAATTCCACTTTCTTGGCAGAGAAGAAAGGGAAACTCGGCTGATTTGTGCTGTTTTGGCCGAGTGTTTTACACTCGGTCAGGTGTTTGAATCGGTTTTTGAATAGGATTCCTGTTTGAGCTAGAATTACCGCTTGAGTAAGAAGCTGAGGAGAACGAGGATTCCGTTTTCTTGGTGAAGAAGTAAGAAAAACAGGCTGGTTGTGTGTTACTCGGCCGAGTAATTGCACTCGGTTAAGTGTCTGAGTCGGTTCTCGGATAGGATTCCTACTCGAGATCGAATTCTACCTTAAACGGAATTGTTTATTATTTTGTGAAGCTGATTTTTGTGGAGTATCCGAGTTCAATCCGGATTGGTGGGGGTGACACGGCAGATTTTATGCCTCGGAAAATATCTTTGACCGGGTTATGACTCGGTCGCTAAAAGACGGTTTTACCCCTGGTGACGGTTTCGACCCAAATTAGTGTCATTTGACTCGAAACGACCCACTGGGCCTGGATTTGAGGTTGGTTTTATGAAATTTGTACTCCTTAAAATGTCTAAGCCAAATGTCCATGATTACAAGCCCATATCCGAGTCTGTCAAAGCACGTTTACGTCCTATCATCATCGGGTGTTTGGCGGGAACTACTATAGACACCTGGCGGTCAAAATGTGGGTGTCTACAATATTATACATCAGTTGTTAAGAATATCCAATTGGCACCAAGGTTAAGGGAACCAATGAGAGAGTGACATGTAGAGCAAAACTCATGAGAATGATCAAATTGCATATAAAAAACATTCCTAAAATAGAAAGGTAAACAATTCACTGAGACGCCCCAATATGGAATAGGCAAACAATTCATTGAGACGCCCCAATATGGAATAGGCAAACAATTCATTGGGACGGAGGGAGTACTATTCTCCTACTAAATCTACTAACATTACTACTACTATTCCCCTACCAATCTAATACTACTTGTTTACTACTAATCTACTATCTACTACTACTAATAATAATTTTTTACTTCTAATACAACTACTAATCTACTACTACTAATAATTTTCTACTTCTACTATCACAACTACTCTACTACTACTACTACTACTACTACTACTACTACTACTAATAATAATAATAATAATAATAATAATAATTATTATTATTATTATCTACTACTACTGCTAATATTCTACTACTACTACTACTACTACTACTACTACTACTACTACTACTACAACAACATAAACAATACTAAAAAAGTGATAGTAACGATAATTAGCAATTATGTAGTGGTTTGTATCTTATTCAGTATAAGTTGTAATTTATTTATTTGTAATTGGAGACTATTTTGGTAATCAATGAAAATCCTGGTTTACCCTAAACTAACTGACTCTACAGTTTAACTTTGCGCAAACATATTTTGTAGACGTGATTATGTCAGGTGGCAGTGGGATGGTGACGGGTAGCAGTAGCCACGTTGACGCTATGGAGGAGGACGTGCCTAGTCCTGACGTCGTCAAAGGTGTGGACGTTGTGCAATAAGTCGGGGCGAGGGTCTACGTTGCGACGCCTGAGAAACCCTACCTAGCACGTCGGAAAGTCAAATCCGCTACTTGGTGAGTTTAAGTTGTTGTAACCAATTACTTTCTATATTTTCACTCATTTATTTGCTTCACAGTATCATAAATTACTTGTGTAGGTGGGAGGACACGACGTACTCGAATTATATGTGGGATTCCATAACTATGACATATGCGTCTACCCCTGGCGCCTACCGTAGCTTGACGGAGGCGCCCCAGGAAGCTCGGGAAGCCATGTATATGCACTTCGCGGTAATTACCTCGTCTGTGTTTCTAAGATTTTCGTTGCACGATTTATACATTAAATTGTAGCTAACGAATCTTTTTTTTGACAAACAGAAGAGAGTGCGTATAGACTTGGGGTATGACCTCAGGTCGGACTATGAGAGTCGGATAAAGAAGAAAATAACCGACATATTTCTGAGAGCTGTCCCAAGGGTTCAGAAGGCAGAATGGATTCCGCAAGAGAAGTGGGAGGCACTGAAGAGGAACGCTGCCGACCCAAACTTCAAGAAGAAGTCGGTGATTAAGTCGTTGAACAGGAGAGGTGGGCAAGTGGATGGGGTGGCCAAACCCACCTGCTGCCTTGGGAGTAGGAGCGCAGGAACAGCCTTCGCGCAAATCATATGTGCTTATAACACAAGTAAACAATTTGAGTATAATTCAATATATATACTATTGGTAAATAAATGCTGAAAGTTTTCACACTGTTATATGAAGGGGCCATCTTCATCCCTGGTGCAGCTCTTGGAGAAGACGAAGAAGGGGAAAGATGGCAAGTGGATTGACCCTCGAGGACCTCAGATCGTTGTGAGTAGTAGTAATGTTTTTCAAAAATAAACTAGGCATGAAAATTATGATGTGATAGTATGTGATGTGGTAAAAGTTATAACACTGTTTCATGTTGCTGTTTCAGGAGAGCTATGAGAAAGCGGTGGAGGAGGCATGAGCTTCTGATCAGGCACCCAAAACCTTGAAGATCTTCCACGATGTCACGGGTGGATACAACCAGAAGAAAAGGTTCTGGGGGATAGGTAACGCGGCGAAATATCTCTTCCGCCCATGCTTGAACCGTGGTAAGGATCCATCTGCGGACACATACCTCCCTACCACCGCCTCGCAGGAACGCACAGTTAACGCGCGCATGGATGATAAATTTCAAAGACAAGAAGAGCGCTTGAAGACATTAGAGAAGAGGTGTGAGGAGCAGGACCGGTTTATTCAGATGATGAGGGAACGGTTCGCCATGGAGGACGAGAGTTGCAGCGGAGGACCACATATGAGTAGGCGCGACGATGACGACAACAACGATGGTCATCCCCATGGGTCGGAGCGGATTGAGCCCCTTGCGTAGGTAGTTAATCTCTTTCATGGTACTTGCTTAGACTATGGTTGTGAACCCAGATATTTCTCCAACTCCTATATAGAATTGTGAACCCACCACTGGTTTTCTTTGTAATATATTTTCATTTTCTATAACAATTCACTGGTTTAGAATTGTTGAGTTTTGTGGAGTTTGGTTGAGTTTCGTGGAGTTTTATTGGGTTTTGTGGAGTTTTGTGAAGTTTTCTGAAGTATTGTTAAGTTTCGTGGAGTTTTGTGAAGTTCACCGAAGAAGATATGTACGGGCGCTTAGATTGGAGTTATTGGGTCATTTGTTGTTATATGTGGTATATGCTCCTGTTGTTAATTTTTGTAGGAGTGGGGGTGTAATTGCAGGTCATTTAATTTCGCGCATATGAGGAGCTAAAAGCAAAGAATCGACGTAAATTTATAACCAGCCCTGCGTCGGATTAGCCGACACAAAGGCAAATCCTCCGGCGACGTTGCGTCGGATTAGCCGACGCAAAAGCAAATCCTCCGGCGACGTTGCGTCGGCTAATCCGACGCAACGTCGCCGGAGGATTCGCCTTTGCATCGGCTAATCCAACGCAGACTGGGTTGACCCGGGTCCATTGCGTCGGCTAATCAGACGCAGAGGTCATTGATCCCCAATACGTCGCGTCGGATTAGACAACGCAAAGCGCATGCGTCGGACAAACCGACGCAAAAAAATAATTGTGTCAAATTATAATGGTGGCCTTTTGCGTTGGCTAATCCGACGAAGTTTACAATTTGCGTCGGATTTTGCCATTTCCGTCGGATTTGTCTGACGCAATTACGGCTTGATTTTTGTAGTGGGAGCCAAGGCCTCGGAATTATAGGAGAATGCTCCTTCCTGCGTTGTATTGCCCGGTTTGGTATCTGGGTGAGCGGTTGGTGCGTTAGTGTTTGTATGACGATTTCAGGGTACCGGTTGATCCTCCCTGGACCATGTTCAGACCACTGACCACCGCAAAGGTCCTCGAGGGTAGGGATGGAGAAGCAGGCGATGCACTCTTGGTGCCTGGTGCCTGTTATCTATCTCATGTCAGCCAGCGACTAGCTTGACACCGCCTTGTGGTGTTGTAAGGTTTGTTTCATGGTTTAGTGCTTTCTTGCCCCTTGACTGTTTGTTTTGTTGTTCCCTCAGTTGGCCGATCCGGCTGATGCTATTCAGCCCCAAATTTTCCTCTGACGCTGCTTAGGGTAGACGCGGCTGGGATACCTTTCACTAAGCCTCTCCCCCCGTGTACGGCCGAGGAGATCTTCACTTTGTTTTGGCTATCGTGGATTCACCGGGGAGATCGAGTGGAGTGACCGGGTATACCGGGTGAGTTTTGGCTTTCGTTTTTTGTTTGGGTTCTACAGTTAGGATTGGTTTGTCTAACTTCTGTGGTTTCATCAGCTTGCCATCAGCGGTTGTGGCAGGCCGCTAACTGCTTCCGGGTCTACGCCTTGAAGGTATCCCGTGACACTTCGGGACCTCGATCGGTGAGTTTGCGTGACTGGAGTAGTTTTCTAGGCTGCTTGTGTGTTTTCCTAGTGTTCAGGTGTATTTGTAGGATGTCCCGGATATGGTGGGGCAGCTGAAGACTCGGGTGACCGAGCTCGAGGCGGAGGTGGCTGAGGCGCGATAGCTCCTGCAATCCCGGGCCGACGAGATTGCCCAACTAAAGGAGCAACTGGCTCGGTTTCAGGGTGAGACTTCCACGCAGGGTGAGGCTAGGCATCAGATCGAGAGGGAGGCTGAGGCTGAGGCTACGGGTCGAGCTACGGGTGCTACTGACAAGATTGGAGAAGCCCCCGAGACGGCTACCTTAGACATGCTGTCGGGGATGGATGGTAGCGAGTCTCCTCTTCTGGATCTGGAGGATCTAGGTTCGGATGACGACATTTGTGAGATCGTGATAGCCATTGGCGCGGCTTCTAGGGGTCCTCCCTAGTCTCGATGTGTGTATGGATTTTTGTGTTTTGTACATATTCTTGAGAGTTTTAGTATTTTGAATTAGTTGGAATAGTCTTGTGTTTTTGTTTGGTGAATTGTTTATCTAGGTTGAAAAGTAATCACTTTGCGTTCATTTATTTGTGATTCGATCTTAGTTTAGGATGCATTGGAGTTGCATGGGAGTACGAAAGCAGTTATTTTCGGATGTTTTGAAATTCGTTAGTTTGAGCCGGGAATCAGATCAGATATTAAAATGGTTTGACTTTGGACGGACGAGATGTAAAATATTAACATGTTCTGACCGAGTGTATTAGGAGATGAGTGTAGTTGTTTTGACATTAAGAACGAAGTCGAAGTTAAAAATTCGGGCATTTTTTGAAAAAAAGTTCGACCACTTTTTGCATACTCATAACATCGCCTTATTGAGCTACAGATGCGACTTGACGATAACCGTTAAAAGGCTACAACACGCCTAGGTGGGGCAGCTTTTTCCCCTTAAAAAGAAAATGAAAAAAGACGCCTAAGTCTCGTGTGTTCGACGGGTGAACTCGCGTTCCTGTAAGTTTTGCATGGATATTTCGGTCTCCGGAGAGGGTTTCAGTGACTTAGGGAGGTCATTCCCGATGTCCCAGGTGTCATGTAGCAGCTTATGGTTATAATACGGGATCACCGTCTCTATTTTGGGTTGCTCTAGATGTTGCCTGCCTAGGGGTAGGCGCCTGTGCTGAGGCTCTCGGGTTCCGGGTCGCCTGGGCTCGGGCGGCTGGAGACTTGGGCGCCCGGGCCTGGGCGGTCCGAGCCCTGATTATGGAAATTTTTGTTGTTTCCTAATTGTTGTGGGATTAGGGCTATATATATGGGTTGTGGGTGCTCGTTTTAGACAACTAGAATATCCATAGGGTCTGGAACATCCATACTTAGGATCATGTCAGGTTTCGGGAATCTCCTAACCGAGTGGGCGGGTTATTTTAAGAAATGCGACCCCGAGGTTTGTTCAAGTGACGGTTTGTCAACGATCGTTGCGCAGAGTCGGGTCAAGATAAAAGATAACTTCTTATTGACATGTTCTAAGTTTTGGGACTCAAAAGGCCATGTTTTTCTTTCCCCGGGGGTAAGATTTGTCCTCTTCCTGAAGAGATAGATGCTATAGGTGGGTGGAGTTCAGTTCAGCCATGTGTGCCTTTAGGGGATGATGCTTATGTGGAGCGGTTTTATCACTTTTTGGACCTTTCTTCACTGGAGGAGTCTAAAGGTTTCTTTGGGAGAGATGACATTAACCTAGAGTTGCTTTTTAGGACATTCTCGAAGGCTAGTTCCCATTATGTTTCGGCCTTAGCATGTAGGCGTGCATTTAACATTGTGATGGCTTGTTATCATCTTTTCGAGGATGCGAGGGCGCGCGAAGGTTGGGGTAACCCTCGTGTTTTGGATGTGGTGATGGGAATGGAACATGGACGATCACCCTCTTTGCTTGTTTTGGGTGAGCTTATTCTAGGTTTCGATGCTCGTGCCCGACTTCACTAGACACCTTTTCGGGGTTCCTGGATCATTTTAGAGGTGTTTTTTGTGTCATGTTTTCTTGTTGCTTGGCCTTTCTTTTTTTGTTTTTTTTGTTTTCTTTCTGTGTTTTTGTGGTTGTTTTGGTTTGGAGGCGTGACGTTTTAGCGTGGTTTGTGCAGGTTTGGTTACAGGAGCAGCTTGGTTTGGTCGACCCTCCCCGGGGCTTCAAAGGTTATAACTACAGGGGTTACACGGGCCGGAAGACGGTGCAGGTGTGGAGCAAAGGTCATACTGAAGGAGAGTGGTTCTCCTACTTGTCTAAAGGGCAGTTGATCATTAGGTGGTCTATCCCATTGTGGAATATCAGTGGGCGTACCGGGTTTCCATTTTCGTCTTCAACCAAGGCTTTGTTGATACTATCCATGAGGGATCAGGTTTATATTTGTGCGGACGTGTTATCGGACCAAATGGGCGTCAAACCTCCCACTTCGGAGACTGATAAGAGTATTTCTAGTTCCGACTCATGGACAGAGGATTTTTTTAGGGAATTTAGGGTGTCTTGGGAACAGAAATTTTCGCGCCCCATTGTTATCGAGAGCGTTCAACCGACCGACATTACTTCCGTCCGGCGGGGGGGTTGTGAACCTCCGTCTGGACAGAGCAACTCGAAAGTTAGGAAGACAGCGCCGCTAAGAGGCGAGGAGGTAACTCGAAGGACCGTCACTAAGTACCTGACCAAAGACGGTGTTAACGAGCCTAGTTCCGTCAGTTCATCTATGCAGGCCAAGACTAACGAGACCCATATTAAAAATGAAGGAAAGTGGGATTGGCTGGACTCGCCTTTGGCTAGGGCGGTAGAAGCTTGTGTTCAATGGATCGATGATGAGGAACACAAGCAGGCACACCCGAAGGGCAAGGGAAGGAAAAGGTTGGACCGGTAGAGTTCAGCCGTTTTGTACTATGTCTTATTAGTTGATATTATGTGGCGTATTAGTATTAGTTTTTTTTGTGGAGTTTGACACGTTGTTGTTTTCCGGCATACCCGGATTTCAGATGCTTGATGTAAATGCCTCGACAAAGGCTCGATTTAACTAAATTTCATTATCAGTGAGAGGCACGTTGTTGTTTTTTTGTTTGTGGGGGCTCGCAACTCAGTTCTTCATTTTGCCCGGAGCGCCCTTTCGGGTTTTCACTCCGTCCTTGGCTCACCTTTTTTGTTTTGTTTTTTTTCCTCTTTTTTTTTACGGCTCACAACTCGATTCTTCATTTTGCCCGGGGCGCCCTTTCGGGTTTTCACCCCATCCTCGGCTCGTCATTTTTTTTACGATGGCTCGCAACTCGTTTCTTCATTTTGCCTAGGGCGCCCTTTCGGGTTTTCACCCCGTCCTCGGCTCGTCGTTTGTGCTTCGTCACTTAAGATCACTCATTAGCCAGGACGTGGAAGAAGTCTCGGTTTGTACATAAATCAAGTAATCGATTTTCTTTATTTATTTGTTTGGTTGGTTGTACCCGAAGGAGGATTGCCTACGTATCCGCTTTTAAACGAAATCAAACCATGTTCGTAGTTCTTTCAAAAATATGAGTGATTTTTCTTTAGACTCGTTTACGCCAATTGTCGATGCGAATTTGTTTTTTTTTTTATCATTTTGCATGGCTTCCCCCGAAGTCGGAGGTCGGGATGGGGTTGTCGGGATGTTTATGGGTAGTATCGCTTGAGTTGGTCCATATTGGTCGGGGTTGAGAACTCTTGACCATCAAGGTCGGTAAGGATCACGGTGCCCCCCGAGAGTATCTTCTTAACGAGGTAGGGGCCCTCCCAGTTTGGTTTCAATTTCCCTCAAGGATCGACGGGAAGGGGTGCTCTAATGGATTTTATTACTAAATCTCCCTCGTGTATGTTTCGGGATTTCACTCGTTTATTAAAGACTCGTTGGATGCGTCGCTGCTAAGCTTGTACGTTGGAAAAGGCATGTATCCTACGCTCGTCTAAGAGTACTAGCTCGTCATATCGCTTTTGGTTCCACTCTTCCTCGGGAATACCGCTCTTAGCTTATATCCTTAGTGATGGTACCTCTAGCTCTACGGGTTGTACGGCCTCGGAACCGTAAGTAAGGTAATATGGTGTAGCTCCGGTGGGTGTTCGATAGGATGTTCGGTACCCCCATAAGGCGAAGGGGATTTTGTTTGGCCAATCCCGATATCATTTTCTTAAGGATCGTGGTGATGGTTTTGTTGGCTGCTTCTACGGCCCCATTTGTTTGTGGTCTATAGGGTGAGGAGTTTTTGGGTGTCGGCCCTGAAGTGAGCCCCCTGATCACTGATGATTTCGTGAGGTATGCCCTAGCGGCAAATGATGTTATTTTGTAAGAATTTGAGTACTTGTTTTGAGGTTAGTGCAGTGTAAGAGGCGGCTTCTACTCATTTGGTGAAATAATCGACGACCACTAGTATAAAGCAATGTATGCCGGTCCCGGAGGGGTGTACTTTTCCTATGATGTCTATTCCGCAAGTAGAGAAAGGCCAAGGTGTGGCTATAGTGTGTAGAGGATATGGCGGTAAGTGTTGGATGTTGGCAAATATTTGGCAATTGTGGCAGTGATGAACGTGACGTCGACAATCTACCTCTATGGTAATCCAGTAATAGCCCAATCTCATTATTTTTCGGGCTAGTAGGTTTACGCTCAAGTGGGGTTCGCACTCTACGTCATGTACCTCTTCCATGACTCTCTCGGATTGGTTTTTGTTTATGGACCTAAGGAGGACTCCTTGTGGGGTTCGTTTGTATAATAGTCCTTGACTCAGGACGAAATGGGTGGCTTCTATTCGTAGGGCTCTTTTGTTCTTGGTGTTGGTGTTGGGTGGGTATGACCCGTGGGTTTTAAAGTCTAGGATTGCTTTGTACCAGGGTTCCTCGGGGGTATCGTCGGTTTCGAGGTTATGGATGTGGGCTGGTTGTTCGCTTCTCTCTACGTAGATAGGCATAGAGAAAAGGTGACCTGGCATGTTTATTAGTGAGGCTAGTTTGGATAGCGCGTCAGCGAATTGGTTTTCTTTGCGGAGCATGTGTATGAAGTCGATTTCTGTGAATTCCCGGGATATTGTTTCCACTTTGGTTTGGTATGGGGTTAGGCTTTCACTATAAACCTTCCAGGTACCCATGGCTTGGTTGACTACTAAGGATGAATCCCCGTGTACTCTAAGGTTTTTAACTCCTAGAGAGATGGCGGCTTTTAGACCTATTAGGCAGGCTTCGTATTCAGCTGCGATGTTGGTAACGGGGAAGTCTAGTTTGATGGGGGTTTGTTTGTTGCGGGCTCATTGCCGTTTGGTCGGGGGGGGGGGGGGGAAGTCTAGTTTGATGGGGGTTTGTTCGTTGTGGGCTCATTGTCGTTTGGTCAAGGGGGGTCAGTGAAGGGTTGAACCTAGGGTTTTCATTCCCGATCTCTTTTTAGGGTGAAGTTAAGTGGGTCGTTTGTTGTAGCCCTCGCACTTAAGTCAATTGTTATCGGTAAGTGGCATAGAGTCAAGTCTTTAAGCGTTTAAAGTAAGTTATTGGAAGAAGTGAAGCGATTGTGGAGGCATGTTTGTAAAGAAAAGAGAGCTATTTTATTGATAGATAGTAAAACGGGCTAAATGCCCGTGATTAAGTTTCATTTTTTTTCTGGGGGAGGTGGAGGACATGTCCCTCGCACTTCCCCGGACTCGAAAAAAAAAGACATTATTATTATTATTTGGTAAGCCTACGCCCTAGGATGAACTAGACTTTGACTTAGGTGCGGACTTGCTGGCCTCGGTAGGCGTCTTGTTGTCGCCCCAAAGTTTCTTCCTGGATGAGGTAACGAACTTGCTGCCTAAACTCACGACACTCACTAATGTCATGTCCTCGGCCTTGGTGGTACCGGCACCACTTGTTACCGTTCCAATATAACGACCTCTTGCCGGTAGGCGGGTCAAGTGTTGGACTTAGGGGGTATAGTAGCCTGTCAGATATTAACATTGTTAGGGCCTGATTGTGAGATAACCCAAGGTGCTCTAGTAGCCGGAGACCCCTTTCCTCAGAATTGTCCGTTAAGAAACGGGTGGATCTTTTCGTTAGTAGCGCGGTTTTTACCACATCCGTTTTTACTAATCCCTCGATTTTATCTTTTAGCAACGTACAAGACTCCGTGTCATGACCGTTGCCCCTGTGGTAGTGACAGTATTTTCCTTTGGACCAGTGAAGGGACCTGTGCTTAAGTGGGGGATCGGCCATCGGCCCTATGGGTTGTAGGAGGCGAAGGGATGTTAATCTTCAGAGTGCAGCCGCATAGCTAACCCCAATTTAGGTGAACTTCTTCTTGGGTTCGACAGTCTCGGGTGAACCTACGCCCTCCCCTTTGATTGATCTGTTGCATACGGAAACGGGGGGTTGGGGAGGTTCTTCGAGTCTTTCCTCGATATGAGCTATCCTAGCCTCAATTATCAAGAGCATGGGGTGAATTTGTGAGACTAAATGAGCTAGGCTCTCGATAGTTGTTACGAGGTTGAGGGGCGTGGGTTCTGGATGGGTGCCTGGTTCATCCTCGATATTTAGGACATCCTCTCACAAAGGGACAAGGTGTGAACAGTCATTGGTGTCGTCGAAGATGGCGTAGACACTAAAGGGGTTCGTAGTGTTTTTGGGTTTTTCAGGTGGGGGGAGAGGGATTGTCCCGTTTTCTATCATGTCTTGTATGGTATGTTTAAGCCGGAAACATGATTCTGTGTCGTGGCCTTTGTCGCGAAGGTACTGGCAATACTTATTAGCGTCCCACGTTTTCGCCCTCTTGTCTGCGGGTGGGTCCGTAGTAGGATCTATTGGTTCAAGTTTTCCTTGCTCGGTTAATCTTCTTAAGGTTTCGGTGTATGTGATGCCTAGTTTGGAAAATGTTCTAGGGGTGAAGTTTGTCCTCCCTCTAGTGGTTGGTTCTGTAACACCCGCTATTTTCGTAACGCTTTTATCCTTTCCGCTGTGACTTCATCATAACTCTGTCACGTTTTGGCCTTCCGTTTCATCATTTTTTCAAGCTTTATTTTTTTTTGAGTCAAATAATATTTATTTTTATTTTAAAATATTTTAATTATTTTAAACTATATATTTGATTTTTATCGTAAACTATTTATTTATTCGCGAGAAATTCTATTTCTCTATGATATACTTTTTAAGCTCGGATTTAAGTTATTTCATTTCCTAAAAATGTCTAAACACATTTATATAATATTTCCAACTAAGAAATATTTTTATTTACGAAAAATTTAGCCTTTAATCATTTTTTACAAAGTTTCGTAAATAATTATTTTTTATCGCGAGGTTTACTCGAATTGCTTTGAAATGCTTTTAGTAATTATACGATTCTTATTTTTATCAACCTACATTTAAAAGAAACACTTTTTGGCCCCTTTTTAGACCATGACACCCATGGTCACACATCTTCACATTTTTTTTTCATTTGGTTTTATAAAGTGATTAAAGCCTTAGACATTTTTATTACCTTAATGAATTTGGTGACTAATTGCAAAACTCTTCACTCTCCCTTGTTAATCCATTTTGGCTGGTTTTTTTAGTGTATCGTTTTCATCAATTTTTTAAGATCATATTCATTCACACAATTCACATAATTCATTTCTTTTCTTTCATTCTCATTCAACCACATTAAACAAAGAAAATACTCTTCAATTCCTTCATATTGGCCATGAGTTTCAGCCATATTTTCCAGCCCAATTTTGTCCCTAATCGAGTCTTGATCTTCTCATTTTTATTGTAAAATTAATCCTCTTTCCGATCCTATTGTTAAGGTAATAATCGATGGGTTTTCGATCGTTATTTACCATTGATTTTCTTAGTTTTTCTCATGGTATTTTTCTACCATGATTTTTGTGATATAGGTTTTGTGGATGATCCCGAGTCCGACGAGTATATTATCGATTCAGATTTGGATTAGAGGTAACGTCGGTGTTACTCGGTATTACTTGATTTTATTTGTGTAATTGCATGTATATATTTTTATAATTTCTGGAAAAATGTTGTTTTTGATGATTTTTAATAATTTAGTATTTTTCTGATATTTTTGATATCGATTATTGAATTATTACCGTTATCGGACAAAAACGATTAAAAGCCGATTTTTAGTTCTAGTACTTATACACTTTATTTTAATCTGATTTTCGACGTGGTGAAACTTTCTGATGAAATAGAATTTTCTGAATGTTTTCATTTCGAAATTGTTAAGTGGATGAATTAATTAATCACTTTAAATCATCGTTTATTGTTAAAACCGTGTTTGTTGTTTATATTCTCGATTTCTGGTCTTTGGTTTAAATCTGGAAAAAAATTATTATTCTGATGATTTCATATTAAAATGTCATTTTATGATTTTTAGTGCCTTAATAAAATGTTAGGAACGATAAGTTTTGTTAATGGAATCGTTAATTGTGAAAACGGGTTTTAAAGACGGTTTTGACGGAAGTTGGTAAATCTGGAACTTTGGAAAATCTGGAAAATTAGTATATTCTTGAAAATGATGATTTTTAGGTTTAATAATAATTTTTAAACATTAATACTTAAATCATTTTGTAATTACTATTTTTATTAATAGTTATTGTCGAGATTGGACGATTAACGAGAAAACGCTTTAAAAACCGAGTTTTAGGATTCTTTAAAATTTTCTTTTCTGGACAGAATGTCCATAAATATATTTTAACTATTTTACGTAATTTTTGTACTATTTATTAAAGTCTTTAATTAATAAGTATTGATTTTCGGACAAGTTGTGATTTATCGTTAAAATGCTTCGTCTTACCTAAAAGAATTATTTTTCCAGCAATTTTGGAAGTATTTAAATCTGAAACATTAAGATTTAAATTATCCCTTAACATACTCTAAATATATTTGTTGGTTTAATTAAATTAAGACGTTTAAATATTTAATTTGATATTTGCCGTAAAATCCTATTTAAAATTTTATTGTTGAAACTAATAATAATTAGGGAATTTTAACTTTATAACTTTTGAAAACACCCTAATTAGTAATATTAAAATATTTAAGACATTTTTAATCATTTTATAACGCTTATACGATATTTTAATAATTTCATAAAATTAAATGTTCACTTTGAGAATTAATATCGTTAAGGCCGAAAGTACTGGTTTTATAAATCTATATCGTTTACTAAAAATGTGATGTTAGTATAAACTAATATTTTCGCTATTTTGATATGATGCTATTTTTGGTAAAGTTTCTAAAAATAGAAGCTTCCTAAAATAGAAAGTTTCCTCTTTTGGAAAGTGATTCCTTTTTCTTTTGTTCTCCTATTGTTTGTATTGAATACATCTTTTAAATATCGATAATGGGTTGTTTTGGAGTTATGGAATAAGGAAAAGTGTGAGTTTAGAGTAATAAAGTCTGGGATGTACGTTTTTGACATCAACTGTAAGGCTGGTGTGTCATTGTGGGGCACATTGGTTGTTGAACTGAGCATGGTTTGTGTTCAGGAGAGTGTATGTTTACCTTAAACTTAGATATCGCATCGTGTAAGTCGCGTCGGGTTGAACTGGATATGGTTTGTATCTAGGAGGGGTGTGCACTACTTAAACCAGGACCTCGCTGCACGCAGTCCTGTTATGGTTGAGTTGCCAAGTTAGAGACCGAAGTCTGATTTGTTTTGACTAACTGTTAGGATTATTTGATCTTGTAACTCAATGACTAGCATTGAATATTTGTTTCTTTTATCGAGAAGAAGATGAAAGAACAAGATGCTGATATGCTGCTTCAGATCGGGACAAGACCTGCTTAGCACTCTCAACGCCTGCTGACTCGAGTGGACAACTTTGTGCTCCAAGAAAGAGGTCGATGGTGACTTTTCAGCTCCGGTTTAGTTTGCTCAAGCTACAGGTTAGATGATTAAGAGTAGATCCCTGTTACGTGACGTTGCAGTAGTAGATCCAGGCACTAGTGGAAAAAAGCTAATTTGCTGCTCTTCATTTGCGACTTTTTAACCAAATAGCAGCAAATAATTATTTTTCTAATTTCTCACCCAAATTATTTTATGTTAAAAATAAAGCCTCTTTTGTAAGACCCGTCGAATGGGTCGGACAGTCGGGTTTCGGGTTCGGTCATTTTGGGTTTGAGTAAAATATGGGTCGGGTGTATATCGGGTTTGAAAAATAAGGGTTTTATACGGAGCGAGTTTATACGGGTTTCAGGTCAAATACGGGTTATATAAATTAACACACTTTGAAAACATTAATTTTCTTGTACTTTTTTTTTAATCATAAATACAATTTTTTTTATCGGTGATATATACTGTACGAGATAATAATGTTGATGGGCGATTCATCCCTCCTACCAATTTCTGATATTTTAATCCTAATTGGTGATATATACTGTAGATAGATAGTGCATCATTTTGGATCAATTCAATTCTGAGAGTATTTTGGAAATAATCAGCTCCTCCTCTTCTTCTCTTCTCTTCTTCATCTACTCTTTTATTAATTAATTAATTAATTAATTAAGTTTCTGCTTTCTCCTGAGTCTTGAGTCCTCACCCTTGTATCCTCCACCGACATCCAACCTCATCACTTGATCTTCTTCTCCAAAACTAAAGGTACCCTTTATCTTTTGCCTTCTATTTACTCTATTATTTTCGATTTCTTATCTAGGATTTGGGGATAATTAATTACTGTAATTGATTGATTGATGAATTAGGATTTTTCTGATCAATGTAGGGTTAAAGGAGGAGGAGAACATAAAGGAGGCTTCTTTTTTGTTTTGCTGATTTGATTTGATTTGATTGAGATTATTATTATTATTATGTCTGGGCCGCTTGATCGATTTGCTCTCCCTTATTATACCAGAATTAAATGCTCTGTACTCACCAATTAGGACATTAATTCTGGTATGACCTAAACCCTAATTGTTTCTAATTCTGAAATTCTGGTATCTTTTGTTTGGTTCTTAATGTTACTTGTTTATTAAGTATTATTAAGAAGTTTTGGTAATTAATTCTTAATGTTTGCTATTTGCATCCAATTTGAGTACTGTAAATTAGAAACCTCAGAAATTACTGAGTACAGTATGTTTTCCCTCTTGTTTTGTTAATTAATCAATGGAATTCAATAAGACGGAAATGTTTTTCCGATATTGTTAGTAGTTGAATGGCTCGAGGGACCAAGCTCTTGTAAAGCATGTGAAATTAGTGACGGAAATGACTAAGATAGTCGAGGACAGAAAGCTTATGTCTGTTTCACAAACATAACAAGACTTGGTTTGCAATGAGAGCAAAGCTGCAGCGTTTGAGGTTATTAAATAGCCTCTTTACTGGTTAAATTTGTTTATTCTATATAATTTCTTGCGAACTATTGTAGAAGCGATCTTTTAAGTTATACTCCGTATCTAGCATTTCTGCTTGGCTAAAAAATGAGGCAAGGCAGTAATTAGTCGTAAGGTTTATGCACAAGATCGTATATATTTTACTAATTTGCTTCCCCAAGATCCAATAGTTTAGGTTGTTGAAAGCCTGATTTATCTGTGTGCAAGCTTCTTCAGTTCACCCTAAGTTTCTAAGTAATGTATGTGAAGTCCCAAACTTGGTCACTGTATCGTGGGTTCATCTTTTCCGTATCTTGTGAAGAAGGTTTCTTAAATGGATTTTATTTTATCGCCCGTGTTTTGTTTTTTGATGATTTAGTCTGCTTATATTCACGTGGTTACAATTTTGGAAACGGTTAGGTTCAAGCTGCTCGTGATGAAATGCAATGGGGAGAGGAGAGGCCACCTCCCCTGCTAGTGAAAATTGCCCCAGATCTGTCTAAACAAGATCTTGAAGACATTGCAGCGGTATTTCTGATACACTGGTCTAAACAACACTATTTTCATGCTCAATTACTCTCAGATTTACTAAATTTTCTTCTCTTTCCAGGTTGCACTAAACATCTGACTTGGTTTATTGGGGTATAACTGGGGTGGTGAAATACAGTAGTGGTAGTAGATTAGATACCTGCAGAATTCTGTGAGCAACGTCATCCTGAGAGAGCTTGTTACCATGCTCATCCGTGACGTGAAACACTATATACAGTTATACATAAATATAGTAACGTCAATTAGTTAGTTAGTTAGTTAGTTAGACAGTGATGGTATGTTAGTAAGGTAAAGGGATAAATAAATATATACCGTCCATAAACCATTAGCCATCGGATGAGATATAGGCTCGTTTGATGAGTAGCTTCATGTCATTTAACACCTGAACCACCTCCAACAAACTTCCCCTCCAACAATTTATGAGTTTGACTCAATAACCCTTAAAGAAGGTCGTAAGTTATATGTGAAGATGGTGTCAATAGGTAACTCAAAATTAAAAGCTTAATTTCGTTTGATCAACTATAAAAACAAAAGAAAAAAACATAATAATCTTTTACTTGTAGGGTTCTAAAGAGGTTCAAAATGAGTGGTGGTGAAATGAAGGTCAAAAGAAATGAACCATTTTGGAAATCAGTGAGGGTAAACGTTTAAAAATTCATTTCTTTGTGTTTTCATTTGAGCTTCAATTACTGGGATAAGAATACCGATATTTTTGTATTTGGCTTGGTAGTGCCCTCAACAAAGTGGAGACATGGACCATGGCTCCTATGTGATGCGGTTTATGTACGATATAGTAAAAAATTGCTCGACGACAAGTGACTTGGATAAGGTACGTTTTTCGTGACTCTTTCCAATGAGTTAAGAAATTGGGTTCTTGAAGTTATGTTTAATTGGTCAATTTTGTGGGTATTGAAGTTCTTGAAATTGGATATTTTGTAAATATGAATGCATATGCAATATGAATATTGGTCGCTTTTGTGGTATTATATTAGGTTTGGATCTCACGCAAAGAGAAGCCTTACAAATATAGCGAAGATGAACTTAATGAAGTGCGGGACAAGTTGGCTTCTTACTTTACTTCTCGTTGTACGTAGAATGCTAAGTAATTCAGAATTTCTAGGTTCATTGTAGTAGAATGCTCTTTTGAATTGTGGATGAATATGTAAGTTGTCACTATGAATTTTTTTGATTTGGCAATTTGTTGATGCCCTTTTGAATAGTATATTGGCATCTTTGGTGATATTGACAATTGGAATGGTAGAGAAATTCTCAAAAAAATGGTTTTTTTCATTTTAGAAATGTAGTTGCAGTGTATTTGCGGCGTCAGTCGTCCATAAAGTACCATAAAAAATTCATTATTTGAGGCGTTTTTAAAAATTGGAGGGCGCAGATAAAGCGATTATTTGAGGCGTTTTTTTACTAAGACGCCGCAAATATTAATTATTTGAGGCGTTTAAAAAACGCCGCAAATATTATTTTATTTGCTTCCCCCGCATTTGCTCCTTAGCCTAAAACGCCGCAAATGATGGGTTTTTGATAGCCGCAAATTAGCTTTTTTCCACTAGTGAGATGGAGCGACCCAAGACTTGTGTGCTCGTTCCTCTACAAGAAGATGAAGTAATCCTTTTTGTTCCCTCGTGAACTCTGGAGGATCGAAGTTTCTCCTCTGGTTCAAGAACTTAGTAATATAGGATCATCGATCCTTTTCTTCCTCCCTCTATTTCTTCCAATTCTTCTCTTATATATTATCATCTTCATTCTCTTGGTGAATCCTTGTTCTATTCTTCTATTCTACCATCTTTCTCTTGAGATTCTTTGGTTAGACCGGATTCTGTCTTAGTGAACCCGTGTTATAGATGTTTGAGGTTTAGTAAACCCTTGTTACCTGGTTTGAGGATTTTGAGTCTGCCCTGCTTTCTAAGCAAGTAAGGAATTTTTAAGGATTAATTTGAATAGCAAAATGTTGCTTGATGGAATTAGGATGATACTTTAGACATTGAACCTTGGGTTATAGGTTACCTTGATTATTTTGAGGTACTTGGAGTTGGATATATTTGGGATTAGTAAGAGAGTGTGTCATATTTGATGGATGGATACCTAGTACCTAACCTAGAACCAAACTAAGGGTAACTGATAATATTACTTTGGATTCTTTACCTAATGCTTATTTAATGGACGCATCGCGAATATTTGGGATCATAGAGTATTGTTTAAGGTGTTAGACTGAGTGTTGTGGTACCATTGAAGGTTTTCATTAATGTCGTTAGAAATTTTGGTTGACATAGATTACCCGTATTTCTTAAGGATTAGATCGTTGATCGTCGTTTAAGGTTGTAACCTATGAACTTTGGGGTTGAGTGATCTAACTTGGGATAAATTATTGTTTTCCCTAGAGAAGAGAACTATCTTGCACAATCACAGTTTTGTTTTATTGTGCTGTTTTGAGGAATATTATAATACGGATCATCTTATTGGGACTGTTATAACCTTAAACCAACGAGATTGTGGCTTCGTTGATTTAATAAATATTTTTGGTGGTTTCGCTGATACAATATGAAATTTGGCGGAATTTTTAGAAACCTTAGTCGAATGACGTGTTCGAAGATGTGAGTGTTTGCGCCATTACCTATAGGTTTGAGCGTATTTGAGGATTTGTTATACAATCCCCAACTTCTTTACTTGTGGCATTATAAACATGTTGGTAATCATTTTGAGGATTCTGTGCCCAAGCATTGTTATATTGGTGGACCTTGTTTAGTGTTCCTTACTCGAGAAATTTGGAGCATACCTCGAGTTCAAACCTTATGAGTTTTGAAATTAGGAGCCTTATTGATCAAGGGTTTGGGTATGTTTTGTTAACCGTTGGAATCTTAATTGTGGATTTGATTCTAAAGCATTTGCGGATTAGTATCGTGTCGCTTGAACGATTGGATAGTCACGTATGACATTTTTGGATATAGTGACCGAGTAGTACCACCTAGTGCCTAATATTGGACTTAACGTTATTTGATGGAAATTAGGGACCCGGGTTGTGGGAGTCGTACCGGGAATCTCGAGATGGTTGATTTAATTCTTCAGTCCTTGAGAGTTCTATTTGACTCTCAAATTCGTCATCCCCTTAGCTTCTCTTGAATCCCGCTTTTTCTTCTTCAGCCAATTCCTTTCGACTTCTTTATTGGGTTTGAAAACTTTTGTTTCGATTTGTCGTTGACTTTGACTCTATTTATCCATTTATTATTTTCCCCAAACTTGTGTTATGAAAAGTTTGACTAATCTACAATTTTTTTTGATTTTCATGAAATTTTAACATTTTGAAGCATAATTTCAAATTTTAAAACTCCCCATTTTGTAAAAACTTTGAACAATTTAACATTTTGGGTTATCGTGAAATTTAACATTTTTGAATTATAATTTAAGAACTTTATACTTCACTTTTGTTTTATTTTTGCTTGATATTTATATTTAGATCTGTTTCAAAATGCTTTAATAATTTATTTTAAATTATTTCAATTTTTTTTTCATGCGATCGGAATTTTATGTAGACTTTCATATTTCCAAATACTTCAATTTCTACAGGATTATTATGTAAAACATTTTAACATTGTCGAAGTTATTTTGTATGTTCAAGTTTGATAACATTTTTAAAAACTTTCATACTTACTTTGATAACATTTTCGAAATTTTGACGTTTTGAAATTAGTTTTCGTTTTTGGTGGACTTTTGGATCTGTTATTGAAAATGTTTGACGACTGGTTCGATTTTTACTAACTACAGAATTTGATTTCTCCAAACTAAATTTTGTTTCATCAGAAAAAGAAATACTATCGAATTTCTTAATCATATTATTTTACTTTTGTTTTGGAAAATGTTTTGGTTATCCTATTAACTTCCAGTTTGTTTACAAATGTTATTTGACGTCGTTATTTTATCAAATAACTTTACTTTACGATTTCTCTAATAAAAAAAAAATTAAACTCCGGGTAGCTTAGCCCAATTCCTCTTGGAATAAATATTTGCATTCGATTTCGTATCACCTTGAAAGTGTAAAATTTTCTTTTAAAGCAAACTTTTTATGAGAAATTTTTATCCTCATATTTTCGAGTGGAGTAATCTTGATTCCATTCTGCTTATTCTTAGTTTCGAGGACGAAACTTTCTTTTAGTGGGGAGGATTGTAACACCCGCTATTTTCGTAACGCTTTTATCCTTTCCGTTGTGACTTCATCATAACTCTGTCACGTTTTGGCCTTCCGTTTCATCATTTTCCAAGCTTTATTTATTTTTCATTTTTGAGTCAAATAATATTTATTTTTATTTTAAAATATTTTAATTATTTTAAACTATTTATTTGATTTTTATCGTAAACTATTTATTTATTCGCGAGAAATTCTATTTCTCTATGATTAACTTTTTAAGCTCGGATTTAAGTTATTTCTTTTCCTAAAAATGTCTAAACACATTTATATAATATTTCCAACTAAGAAATATTTTTATTTACGAAAAATTTAGCCTTTAATCATTTTTTACAAAGTTTCGTAAATAATTATTTTTTATCGCGAGGTTTACTCGAATTGCTTTGAAATGCTTTTAGTAATTATACGATTCTTATTTTTATCAACCTACATTTAAAAGAAACACTTTTTGGTCCCTTATTAGACCATGACACCCATGGTCACACAGCTTCACATTTTTTTTCATTTGGTTTTATAAAGTGATTAAAGCCTTAGACATTTTTATTACCTTAATGAATTTGGTGACTAATTGCAAAACTCTTCACTCTCCCTTGTTAATCCATTTTGGCAGGTTTTTTTAGTGTATCGTTTTCATCAATTTTTTAAGATCATATTCATTCACACAATTCACATAATTCATTTCTTTTCTTTCATTCTCATTCAACCACATTAAACAAAGAAAATACTCTTCAATTCCTTCATATTGGCCATGAGTTTCAGCCATATTTTCCAGCCCAATTTTGTCCCTAATCGAGTCTTGATCGCTCATTTTTATCGTAAAATTAATTCTCTTTCCGATCCTATCGTTAAGTTAATAATCGATGGGTTTTCGATCGTTATCTACCACTGATTTTCTTAGATTTTCTCATGGTATTTTTCTACCATGATTTTCGTGTGATATAGTTTTTGTGGATGATCCCGAGTCCGACGAGTATATTATCGATTCAGATTTGGATTAGAGGTAACGTCGGTGTTACTCGGTATTACTTGATTTTATTTGTGTAATTGCATGTATATATTTTTATGTTTCATTTTGACAATACATGTTTGTCACCATATCTGGAAAAAATTTAAAAGTTGAAAATTTGTATGTTTCGGTATTTTTATCGCTTTTACGAGATTAACGATTAAATCGTCATATTAATTTGGAAAATCGTAATATTCGGCCTAAACATGTAATATATGTTTATATTCTGGAAAAATGTTGTTTTTAATGATTTTTAATAAATTAGTATTTTTCTGATATTTTTGATATCGATTATTGAATTATTACCGTTATCGGACAAAAACGATTAAAAGCCGATTTTTAGTTCTAGTACTTAAACATTTTATTTTAATCTGATTTTTGACGTGGTGAAACTTTATGATGAAATAGAATTTTATGAATTATTTCATAATTTTTCGAAATTGTTAAGTGGATGAATTAATTAATCACTTTAAATCATCGTTTATCGTTAAAACCGTGTTTGTCGTTTATATTCTCGATTTCTATTCTTTGGTTTAAATCTGGAAAAAAAATATGATTCTGATGATTTCATATTAAAATGTAATTTTATGATTTTTAGTGCCTTAATAAAATGTTAGGAACGATGTGTTTTGTTAATGGAATCATTAATTGTGAAAACGAGTTTTAAAGACGGTTTTGACGGATGTTGGTAAATCTGGAACTTTAGAAAATCTGGAAAATTAGTATATTCTGGAAAATGATGATTTTTAGGTTTAATAATAATTTTTAGACATTAATACTTAAATCATTTTGTAATTACTATTTTTATTAATCGTTATTGTCGAGATTGGACGATTAACGAGAAAACTCTTTAGGATTCTTTAAAATTTTCTTTTCTGGTCAGAATGTCCATAAATATGTTTTAACTATTTTACGTAATTTTTGTACTATTTATTAAAGTCTTTAATTAATAAGTATTGATTTTCGGACAAGTTGTGATTTATCGTTAAAATGCTTCGTCTTACCTAAAAGAATTATTTTTCCAGCAATTTTGGAAGTATTTAAATCTGAAACTTTAAGTGTTAAATTATCCCTTAACATACTCTAAATATATTTGTTGGTTTAATTAAATTAAAACGTTCAAATATTTAATTTGATATTTGCCGTAAAATCCTATTTATAATTTTATTGTCGAAACTAATAATAATTAGGGAATTTTAACTTTATAACTTTTGAAAACACACTAATTAGTAATATTAAAATGTTTAAGACATTTTTAATCATTTTATAACGCTTATACGATATTTTAATAATTTCATAAAATTAAATGTTCACTTTGAGAATTAATATCGTTAAGGCCGAAAGTACTGGTTTTATAAATCTATATCGTTTACTAAAAATGTGATGTTAGTATAAACTAATATTTTCGCTATTTTGATATGATGCTATTTTTGGTAAAGTTTCTAAAAAATAGAAGTTTCCTAAAATAGAAAGTTTCCTCTTTTGGAAAGTGATTCCTTTTTCTTTTTGATCTCCTATTGTTTGTATTGAATACATCTTTTAAATATCGATAATGGGTTGTTTTGGAGTTATGGAATAAGGAAAAGTGTGGGTTTAGAGTAAAATAGTCTGGGATGTACATTTTTGACATCAACTGTAAAGCTGGTGTGTCATTGTGGGGCACATTGGTTGTTGAACTGAGCATGGTTTGTGTTCAGGAGAGTGTATGTTTACCTTAAACTTAGATATCGTATCGTGTAAGTCGCGTCGGGTTGAACTGGATAGGGTTTGTATCCAGGAGGGGTGTGCACTACTTAAACCAGGACCTCGCTGCACGCAGTCTTGTTATGGTTGAGTTGCCAAGTAAGAGACCGAAGTCTGATTTGTTTTGACTAAGTTCTCGAAGCTAGTTCTTAGTATTGTCCTAGTGAAAGTCTAGATTCTACATTAATCCTATCCATAACGCCATTTTGAATATTTTATTGTTATCGATATAATTTGGTTCGCAGGTTGGCAAATATTTTTATGTTTCTTCGAAACCCATTTAATTATTTCATTTCGCGCTGAAAGCTTATTTTAATATGCTGTTTTTCTGTTTTCCATTTTGACTATTTTTCCTATAATAGTAATTACTGTTTTAAAATCCTGTTATACGGCTGGGAGAATGTTGAGTTGCTCCTCACTGATTGTGGCTGCTATGTTTTTAACATGACAGGTATGCACGTTTCCGGGTATGGGCTAGCGGGCAGACATGATCCTTACTCGATTAATTTTAATAATTATGTTTTGTGCATTGTTAAACCCCTTTGTGGATTTATTTAATTTTGGCCATTTTATTTAGGGCCTAATGTTTGACTTTACCATTTATATTTTTATAAAAACATAGTTACAGCGTGTTATAATCCCGACTCTACAGTGTTTCCGCCACTGTATCGCGTTAGAATTTCTAGGGGATTACAGGTTCAACCAAATGTACTTCCTCGGTTTTGTTATTCCATGATGTTCCATAAGACCGGGTACCTGGAGAAGTGGTCGGCCCCTGATAGCCTTTCCCCACTATTTTGGAGAATACCCCCTTTTTCATGTCGTCCTCTAGGCATATTCCTATAGTGGACAACTCCTTAAAGGTGTGGATGTTTTGGTTCCTAAGATGGGAGGCGTAGGCTGATCTAAGGTTATTGACGAACTTTTCTACCAAAGTGGTTTCGTCTGGGCGATTTATTATTTGGGTACTGACCTTCCTCCATCTGGTCAGAAATTCCGAGAAGCCTTCCTTCTCATTCTGGGAGAGGACTTCGAGGCTTCTAATGGTGACTTGTGTTTCGGCGTTATCCGCGTATTGTTTTGCGAATTCTATTGAGATATCATCCCAAGTGGATATCTTTTTAGGGTCAAGTGAATAGAACCATGATCGTGGTGTGTCTCCTAGAGATGAAGAAAATATCCTAGTGAAGAGGCTAGGTTTGACCCCCTTAATGGCCATGTAATCCTTAAAGGCCCGGATGTGATTGAGGGGGTCCTCGATTCCTTTGAATCTAGGTATGTCGGCTAGGGAAAAGTTCTCGGGTAACTGGTCATTCACCATTTAAAATTTTCTATGGTTCTCGAGGTGGACGTTGTTCCCTTGGTTCAGGCGCATCTGACTTACCAGGAAATCTATGCGATTCATAGCGGATTGTAGGGTGTCATCTTGAGGTAGGGCGACGGGATCACTAGGGATGGTGCCGACGGGTCCCCCACCTAGCGGGGTAGAATTTAAGAGGACCTCGTTAAGGACCCGATTGTGGTGTTCATCTGAGGCTTTATCTTCTAAGTGGCCTAGGCGAGAGTCTATGCTGTTTACGGATGCATTCACCGTGATAATGGTGGCTTGTAAATCCCGGATTAGGTTGGTTAGGGTTCCTATGGTGTCATCTGAGGACTGTCCGGCATTGTCCACCACCGTGGTTGCTCGCATCTACGCTTGAATCTCCCGACATGACTGTGAAAAGGTAGTACTAATGAGGATGGGTATATCGGACAATTTTAGGGACTCGAGGAATGCTCGTGACTGAGCGACGCGAGAATGAGACCCTTGACTCGCGCGTGTGTGTAGTCACTGACTTTAGAGACTCAGGTGCTTTAGACTCATGGTGTATTCGGCGAAATGCCTAACGCGATTTAGGTCTCTGTAGTGAGGCGATTTGACACGAACCTCGGAGGTGAAGTTTAAAGAGGACTTCTCGGAATGAGACGACCGAAAATGTAAGACCTCGAGTAGAGGCGATCCTAGTAACTAACACAGACAGTTAATCACACGGTTGAATGACGTAATTGGATCGCGAACCCGGCTCAGGGTCAAAGAGTTTTGATATTTACAATTTTTTTTTGAAAACGACCAATCTTTGCAGAGAAAAGATTTTAAAAAGGTCGATTTGTAAAAATAGGGTGACGATGGCATGAAGACATCACTTGTGACATGAAAGTGTGTTGCTATAGGTGTGTATCGGGAACCCGACGATAGCAAAAGTGTATATTTTTTTGAAAAGAGCACGGTTCTTAGGGGAATCAATTTTGAAAATGGTAACGTGGTGCTTTCATCAAAACTACTGTTAATTAGCCAGTTCGATTGTCGTGGTGTATGTGGTGCTCGCGATAGAGCGTGATGTCCGTGACGGTGCTTCGGAAGGTGTGACTAAATCCTTATTAAGGAAATTAGGTAGTAAATAGTGTTGTTCTTTTTAAAAAAAACTTTTAAAACGAGTGTCCCACGTCCGTTGGTTGCATTAACTAGCATTTAACGGTGGGGAGTGATGCATTGTGAATAGCGTTTTGAGAGTGTAAGCATTTTGGGTTCCTTGACTTCATTAATTGAAGCTTCGGTTGCGTTAACAGTACGTGTGTAAAAACATTTTTTTTGAAACAAAAAGTAACCGTTTAAGGTACCTTGATCCCATTAATTAGGAGTCTCAGTGGTATTAACGGTATTCGTTGTTGACCGGTTTTACTTTGGCTAAAATGACGGCACTAAAGAGATATTATTTTTTTTCGAAAGTAGTGAGTGCAAAATTTGCCATGATGCGGCATCTAAAAAGTTTTTTTTTTGGAAATTATGGTTTGACTGGAGTATCGACATTCAAAAGGTCGTTTTGAAAAAAAAGAAGGATTTTTCGAAAACGAAATTGGGTGCGGTTGAATATGTTGGCGTGGTTGAATCCAGATTTTTAGTGTTTTATTTGGGTTGTTCAAACACGCTACACGTAACTACGAATGCATACACTCATGCAGGATGCAGACACGGGCAGGTTAGGGTAGGCTACCACCCACGAATAGTCTTTACTTAGGCATTGACAAATCGTCTTGGGAGACGAGTGTCATACCGTTCGTTCGGAACTATTCGCTTATTATTCCCGCGAGGTACGCGTTAGGCGGCCGGAGCATCAATCGAGGATCTCCCCGCATGTCCCTAAGGATCTTACCGCGAAGAGGTCGATTGGTCCTGATATTGGTTAGGGTGGGCTTTTTAGGGCCAAAACCTGTAGTGACCACAACTAGGAACTAAGAAATGAGCTTCACCGACCTCGTTCAAGTTACACCACCACTGGAAACTTGTTTCCAAATCCCCAGCGGAATCGCCAAACTGTGGACGTCCGTCCGCACCACCAGGCACCCCTCGCGGAATCGACCCGGTTTTTCAACATCTGGCGGCGGCCACCCACGCGGCCCCCTTCCGGTCAGGGGCCGGTCCGATCTTGCGTACGGGGCGATGTCTCGGACCTCGATTCGGATGATGATCCGGACTTGTACTAGACAGGTGCGGACACCCGTGTTTCCGTTTGGAATCGATCGAGTCGTGGTTGTAAATGTTTAAAGGCTGATTCATTTGGTAAGGCGACCTTTTTAGTGAGCTGAATTCGTTGCCGATTTGTGGAGTCGCCACCGAGTCAATTACGGGGAATCGGAAACCGTTCAGGTCAACTTTGATCCCTAACCGGCTCAAAGTTGAGGGGCACGGGACCAAAGATAAAGACTTGTACCCTTAAGCACTCCATGCCTGGAATGACTCTCATTGCCAATGGTTTCGGACATCCGGAAACCGTTGATTCTGAGTAAGGGGTGAGGGTACGTATTGGGAAGCCAACATCCGATAGATGTCAACACCCAATCCCGCCCGCACTATAGCGGCCTCTACTAATCAATCGGTGGGCTGATATCCTAGTTCTTTTTTTGTGGCGGAAGTACTGTAACATCCATTGTTTTCACCCTATACCTTTTGCTACGTCAGTTGTTTAAGGTCAAGTAAGTTTTGTCGTCAAAGTAGTTGTGTTTATATTCTTTGCATCCGATTTCACGTGACAAGCAGGCCATGAAAAGATGCACGTAGGAGAGTAGAGAGTACTAGTCTTATAGGTATTAACAAGTTAGTTTTAACGTGATAATACAGATATTAGTCGCTCTCATGGTATACCTTACCTGGTATTCTGCTTAAGATGCGTTGGTTCGGTATTAATAGAGATGCGTCGAACCTAGTAAGGCGAGGACCCGGACTAATACCGAACCCGACCATCACTTTGTTCAATTTTAGTTGTTTTACGTTTTGAATTTCGTGTTAGGTGATTTAGCATGCGATTATAAGGTCATAAAAGCAATAAATCGTACGAAAGCGGTAAATGCGAATGTAAGTAAATCACATTGTGAGGAGTTGCACCCTCGGAATATACACTAAACGGGACTCGATGCATAGATAGTTGAGATCGGATCTCGGAATTACTCGGGTCTATTTAGTGTATTTTAGTATTTGCGGTTGAATTTGGGACGTTACGTGTTTTAGTAAGTGTTTGTGTACCTAGAGTCCATGCCTAGTATTATCGTAGTGCATAATAAAGGAAAGTGCGAAAAATGTAACGTTTTGTTTAGATGACAACCTAGTGACGACTCGGCTTTCAAGAAGTATCCTCTTAGCTTGCCTAGTGATTTCGGAAGAGTTCCATTACTCTTGACCCCTCCCGCGGCTACTCCGGCAAAGCTCCGTTACTATGGACCGTTTCTGCGGCTAATCCGGCAGAACATCGCTACTAGACTTTGGCTAGTCGAACACAGGCACCTCGGTATCGAGTGGGGTGTTCGAAGGTGAGGAGTAGCGTCAATGTCGCCTTTTTTGGAACTACGATCGAGTGGATCCTTTGCCTTGGGTGTCGGAGTGCAAGCCCTTAGCGAGAAGTTAGAGGGAGAAGAGAAGACTGAATTGTGTGTGTCGAATGAATGAGGTGAGGGGGGGGGGGGTATTTATAGGTGTTTTTGGCCCTCGTCACCCATATGGACGCCTGAGTTGTGGCGCATCAAGACTCAGGCGCCTGGTTTTGGGCGTGGGCAGTCTCAGACGCGTGAGGCGAGGCGGTTGGAGTTTTGAAGATACGATTTCGATACTTTCCAAAATCAAGAGACGGGTGTATAATACGAAACTTGGAGGTTAAGGTTCCCCCAGACTTGACCTAGCGCCGTGAGTTTAGTTGGCCTCGGGTGCGCATCCCGAGGTTCGCTTGGCGCGGTGCTGACTCGGTTCGAGTTTTGGGGCCGACTCGGGGTCCGATGTCAGAATTGACTCTAATTAGTGTCTATGCGACCGTAACGACACGACTAAGGCTGCCATCATGTTAGTTTAATTTTTCTGAGTAATTTATTTGATCCGATCTATAGATAAAACTACCCAAAACATCGCGAACCCGCGTCGCGTTGCAGTCTTATCGTCATCGGGTGTTTGTTGGGCGCTTCTGTAGTCACCAGGTCCAAATCTGGGTGTCTACAGGAACGAATGGTGTTACTCCAATACATCCGAAATGTTACTCTAACAAAAAACACATGTATTAAATATAGAGTTATTCTTGTAAAAAAAATGTGTAAAAAATGTGTTATTCTTGTAAACAAAAAAAAACAAGTTCTTAAATGACCAAAAACACAAGTATGCTCAGAACACTTATTCCTCTTCCTTATCTTCTTCAGAGTCTTCTTCAATTTCCTCTTCTTCATCTACTTTATCTTCCTCATCCTCATCTTCATCATCTACTTCATCATTCCCGCGCATTCGCGTCTTTGTCAATTCTACCTGCAAAAAATTAAACAACGTTACGCCCATGCAATGCATGTGTTACTTCAACTCCTAAAGTGAGTTACTCTAACTCGTACAGTAAGTTACTTTAACATCATCGTCAAAAACATTTTTTCAAAGTTGAGTGTGTGTTACTCTAATTACAAATTGGTGTTACTGCAACTTAGAAAGTATGTTACTTCAAGATCGTGTCTGCTTTAATAGAAAACAAAACAATAGTATCATTGAAGATTATGAAAAACCAAAATTATAAACATAACAATCTGAAATCTATACTAACACGAGAGCAATAAACCATTGATATGAATCTATGATGAATGAAATGAATAAAATTCCATCTTTTCCAGTGTTGTCTTGTGCATTTGCATCTTTGCCAATTCCACCTGCACAAAATTAAACAACGTTATGCCCATGCAATCAATGTGTTACTTCAACCCCTAAGTTGAGTTACTCTAACTCGTACAGTACGTTACTCTAACATCATCGTCAAAAACCTTTTCTCGGCGTTCAGTGTGTGTTACTCTAATTAAAATTAGGTGTTACTGTAACTTAGAACGTAGTTTACTTCAACGCCGTGTCTAATTCAATAGAAAACAAAACAATAGTATCAGTGGAGTTTATGGAAAACCTAAATAACAAACATAAAACTCTGTAATCTATACTAACAAGAGACTAATTAACCAATGATATGAATCTATGATGAATGAAATGACCATGAAAGCAATATCAACATTAAAATTGACGCAAAACCCTAGGTTAGGCTACGGAAGAACGCTCTAGGTTAGGCTACGCTAGGACAATGGTTTTGGCAAAAATTGGACAAAAACTTAAGAACATGATTAAATTTTTGGATGAGCATGGGAATGAGGTGATTGTACTCGTCAAATACGAGTGAAAACCCATTTGTTGCTCTAAATGCAGGAATTATGGGCATGAAGGGAGTGATTGTAAGAGTGAGGAGTTGAAGAAAGCTAGAGCTATAGCCGCTCAAAAAAAGAAATCGAAGGCTGGGCAAATTGGAACGAAAAAACAGGCTGGCCCTGTCACTGCGCAGGTCAAATTACAGCAGCCTAAGTTAGTTAGGCCGGTTACTGCTGCTCAACATCAGGGGGCAATGCCGGTGGGCAAGACTAATGGGGTGAGACCGGACGTCCTTTTCTCTGACTTAGTGAGGGGAGCGTCACGTAATGAAGGAGAGGTGGGAAAAGTAGGGGCGGGTTTGGAACTGGTTATCCATGGAAGTTCATAACATTGGGTTTTGGAATGTGCGCGACATGTGTAATATAAATAAGCAGCGTACAATTAGTGAGTTTGTTAGGAAACAGCATGTTGATGTTTTTGGTTTATTAGAGACGAAAATAAAAAATAAAGCGTATGCGAAAGTTCACCGAAACATTTTCGATGAGTGGAGCATTACGACGAATAACCATTGTCATGATGGAGGTCGGGTTTGGCTTTTATGGAAACATGAAAGAGTGAACTTGACGATTTTGGATTATAGTGATCAGCGTATTCATGTTAAAGTCTCTATGATTTCAGGAAAAGAGTACGGGCTGACAATCGTCTATGCCTTCAACTCGGATTCTGAGAGAGTGAGTCTTTGGCGAAGACTAGAATCATTTAATTCCAGGAGGCCGTGGATGATTATGGGTGATTTCAATTGCGTTGTTGATGCCCGTGAGAGGTTAGGAGGTTCTTCAACCGATGATGCTATGTCTCAGTTTCGAGATTGTATGGCTATGTGTAATGTAAGTGATATCAAGGCAATTGGCTCTTGGTTCACTTGGAATAACAAACACAAAGTGGTGGACACTAGAGTGTTTAGTAGGATTGATAGGTGTTTGGTTAATAATGGGATGATGGGGCTTTTCCCAAATGGTTTTGCTAATTTTTTGCCGGAAGGAACGTTCGATCATTGTCCGTGTATTGTACAACTTGAACATCCTCCGGCTCGAAAGAATAGAAGCTTCAAGTACCTGAATATGTGGAGTCGATCTCCGGAGTTTCGAAGTTGCGTTGCGAAAGTTTGGGCCGAGCAAATAAGGGGAACCCGTATGTTCCAGGTAGTGGCGAAATTGAAAAAATTGAAGCAGCCATTGAAAGCGTTAAACGCGGCGTCTTTCTCGGATATTGAAAATCGCTGTTTGCAGGCTGAATTGCGATTGGAAAAGCTGCAGGTCCAGCTCCGTCATGACAGCAGCCCTCAGTTACTGCAGGAGGAATGCGCATTAAACGAACAGGCCCGACAGCTTCAAGCTGCCAGGTCTGAATTCTGGGCTCAAAAAGCTAAGCAAAACTGGATCAGGGAAGGGGACGCGAACTCTGCCTATTTCCACGGGTTGCTTCGAGCAAGAAGGGCTAGAAATGCGATTATTCGACTGAAGGACGAGCATGGAGTGGATCGAGAATCAGCGAATGAGATTCAGGAAGCTTTCCTGAACTTTTATTTGAAGTTGCTTGGGGAGTCCAATGCTACTGAACTGGTGAATATCAGTTTAGTTCGACGGGGGCCGACCTGCAGCGATGAAATGAAGAATATGTTGCTTGAACCGGTTTCGTTTGAAGAAATTAGGAGTGCGTTGTTCAGCATTCCTCGAGACAAAGCTCCTGGTCCGGATGGCTTTTCTAGTCAGTTTTTCATGGATTCGTGGGATGTGATCAGTGAAGAATTTTCGGAGGCTATTCGTGATTTCTTTGTTTCGGGTAAGATGCTTAAACAAATCAATTGTGCTAATATTGTCTTAATCCCGAAAGTTAACCGGCCCAATAGTGTTAAAGATTTTCGCCCAATTGCTTGTTGCAACGTCATATACAAATGCATTGCTAAAATCATTTGTGTAAGACTGTCTCGGGTGTTACCTAAATTGATTAGCCCAATTCAGGGGGGCTTTATTGAGGGAAGAAGTATTGTGGAGAACATTCTGATATGTCAAGATCTCGTTAAAATGTATAATCGGAGACGCATCTCCCCTCGGTGCCTCTTTAAGGGAGATATCCATAAGGCATATGATAGTGTGGAATGGAATTTTGTGGACCAAATGTTGCGAGCACTTGATTTCCCGGACTATTTCCGTATGTTGATTAAGGAATGTGTGCAGACTGTCTCATATTCTTTATGCGTTAATGGGGATAATTTCGGGTTCTTTAATGGGAAAAGAGGGTTGTGGCAAGGGGATCCTATGTCGCCTTTGCTTTTCACGATTTGTATGGAGTACTTTTCTCGGATTATGGACTTTGTGGCTGTGGAGAATAAGTTTAGATTCCACCCGAAATGTGGAGGCTTAAAGGTCAGCCATTTACTCTTCGCTGATGACCTTCTTCTCTTTTGTAAAGGGATCTGGAGTCGATGGAGATCATCTGGAGAGCTTTTGCGACCTTTAGTAAGGCCTCAGGCTTATGCATTAGTGTTGGGAAGTCCCATGCCTTTTTTGCAGGAGTTGACGAGGACAGGAAGGATGCCATTCTGCGCTTTTCTGGATGCGTGGAGGGGATCTTCCCTTTTCGGTATCTTGGACTCCCCATTCAGAGTACCAGACTGGGAAAGAATGATTGCGAGAAGTTATTGGCGCGTATTACGGCGAGAATTGCAGGAATTGGAGCTCGGAAGTTGTCTTATGCGGGTAGGTTGACCTTAGTTCAGTCTGTGCTTTCTCAATTGCACAACTACTGGGCTATGGTCTTCATTATTCCGAAATTTGTTATGGCTCGAATTAGATCTCTTTGCCGGAATTTTTTATGGGATGGTGGGGTGGAAGGCAATAACAGAGCACTAGTGAGTTGGGAGAAAATTTGCTACCCCAAGACTGAAGGAGGCCTTGGAATTCGTGACTTGACCGTGTGGAATGAAGCCGCGGTGGCTAAGCTGGCATCGTGGGTCTTTGATCAGCCGGACAGGTTATGGGTTAGGTGGGTTAATAATGTTTATTTGAAAGGCTCCTTGTGGACTGAGTATCAACCCCATGCTGATGTTACGTGGTCGTGGAGGAAAATATGTCAGGCTAAAGACAAAATCAAGAATCTGTGTGTTAATGGGAAGTGTCATGGGTCGGATAGGCAATATTCGATCTCGAAGGGCTATGAGGAGCTACGTGATAAAGGGCCTAAAGTTTCGTGGTGGAGAGTCGTTTGGAGTAAGTGGAGTATCCCGAGGCATAGTTTCATCTCTTGGCTAGTGTTTAGGGATGCTCCAAATACGAGACTGAAGCTTCATAGATTAGGAATTGCTGATTTTGATCGATGTTTTTTGTGTGAGCTGCAACCGGAGAGTTTGGATCACTTATTTTTTGGGTGTGTCTGGAGCTCGAGGGTAGTGGGGCTTGTGGGCGAGTGGTTGCGGAGGAAGATACCGGTGAATGAGAGTCTGAAGTGGGCTATGAATGTTAGAGGGTCGAAACTGCAATGCAACATTGTTCGAGCTGTGGTCAACGCGCTGATATATCATATCTGGAAACAGCGGAATGCATGTAGAATTGACGGATATGTTTCTCGGCCTCAACTCACGGCTAAGATGATTAAGTTGGAAATGAAAAATCGAATATTGTGTAAGATCAAATTTCCCATTCATGCTAAAGATGCTAGATGGCTACAAAATTTGTTGTAGTCATTAGTATGTAAATTGATTCTTTCACATATATATATATATACTTACATTTTACCAAAAAAAAAATTGACGCAAAACATGAACGCAAATTGACGCAAATTATTCAAGATGATGAATAAAATTGACGCAAAACATGAAAGCAATATCGAAACTCACCATTGTTATACTCGATGAATTGTCTATCAACAGTTGATGAAGATGTCGCGATCATTGAATTCATAGTAACGGGATTTCAATCACAGATTTGATTGAATGAATGAACGTGATGATAGAAGCGTTTTTTTTTAGGTTTTGATGAATGTGGTGAAGTGAATGAATGAATGAGGAATGAACGTGATTATGGGAGTTATTGTTTTCTAAAATCATGGGAGTTTGTCGACATCTGCAGAAGTGCCCAGCAAACACCCGATGACGATAGGACTGCAACACGACACGGGTTCGCGATGTTATAGGTAGTTTTCCTATAGAACGGATCAAATAATTACTCGGAAAAATTAAAAACTAACATGATGACAGCCTTAGTCGTGTCGTTACGGTCTCATAGACACTAATTAGAGTCAATTCCGACATCGGGACCCCGAGTCGGTCCCAAAACTCAAACCAAGTCAACACCGCGCCAAGCAAACCTCGGGATGAACACCCGAGGCCCACTAGACCCACGGCGCTAGGTCAAACCTGGGGTAAACTTCATCCCCAAGAAACATATCACGCTCCTCCCTCTCGGTTTTGGAAAGTATCAAAACCGTATCCTCAGAACTCCAACCGCACCACCAGATGCGCCTGGGTCTCCCCACGCTCGGACCCAGGCGCCTGAGTCTTAGCACGCCCTAGCTCGGGCGCCCATATGGGCATGGAGTGTTTAAGGGTACAAGTCTTCATCTTTAGGTCCCGTGCCACTCAACTTTTAGCCGGCAAGGGATCAAAGTTGACTTGAACGGTTTCTGAGTCCCCATAATCGACTCGGTGGCGACTCCACAAATAAGCAACGAATTTAGTTCACTAAAAAGGTCGCCTTACCAAATGAATCGGCCTTTAAACATTTACAATCACGTCTCGATCGATTCTCAAATGGAAACACGGGTGCCCGCACCAGTCTAGAACAAGTCCGGATCGTCATCCAAATCGAGGTCCGACACTTCGCCCCGTATGCGAGATCGGACCAGCCCCCGGTTGGAAGGGGGCCGCGTGGGTGGCCGCCGCCACACGTTGAAAACCGAGTCGCTCCCGCGCGGGACGCCGGGTGGTGCGGACGGACGTCCAGAGTTTGGCGAATCCGCTGGGGATTTGGAAATAAGTTTCCAGCGGTGGTGTAACTTGAACGAGGTCGGTGAAGCTCATTTCTTAGTTCCTAGTTGTGGTCACTACAGGTTCTGGCCCTAAAAAGCCCACCCTAGCCGATATCAGGACTAATCGACCTCTTCGTGGTAAGATCTCTAGGGACACGCGGAGAGATCCTCGATTGACGCTCCGGCCGCCTAACGCGTAACCCGCGGGATTAATAAGCGGATAGTCCAAACGGACGGTATGCCACTCATCTCCCCAGATCATTGTCAATACCTAAGTAAAGACTATTCGTGGGCGGTAGCCTACCCTAACCTACCCGAGTCTGCATCCTGTATGAGTGTATGCATTCCTAGTTATGTGTACCGTGTTTGAACAATCCAACCCAAATAAAACACTAAAAATCTGGATTCAACCACGCTAACGTATTCAACCACACCCAATTCTGTTTTTTTGAAAATACCTCATCTTTTCAAAACGACCATTTAAACATCAATACTCTGACCAAATCGTGATTTCTAAAAGAGGAAAACGTTTTATGCCGTTACCATGGCAAAATTCACGCTCACTGCTTTCGAAGAAAAGTTTTAGTGCCATCACCTTGGCTAAATTAAAACCTATTAACAACAATGATTACCGTTAATGCAACCAAAGCTCCCAATTAATGGGGTTAAGGCTACCACGTGGTCACATCTTATTTCATAAAAAAAACTTTTTACGCACATACCGTTATCATAACCGAAGCTTCAATTAATGAAATCAAGAAACTCAAAAAACGGTTACACTTTCAAAACATTTTTCTACAATACACACCCCCGTCGTCTAATGCTAGTTAGAACAACCGACGAACGTGGGTCACTAATATTTAAAAAAAGGGGGTTCTTTTTCAAAAAGCAAAAATTTATAAGAAACACTATTCACCACCTAAGTCCCTCACTAAGGATTTAGTCACACCTTTAGGGAGACTGTCGTCAGACTTCACGCTCCATCACGAGCATCACGCACCCCGCGAGTATCGAACTAACTAATTAATAGTAGTTTCGATAGAAACATCACGTAATTATTTTCAAAAAAAAGAAAAACGTTTCCTCTAGTAGAAATGCGCTCCTTTAAAAAAAATACATATTTATATTTCGTCATCATTTCCGATGCACCCACATAACAACGCACCTACACGCCGCAGACAATATCATGGCGCCATCACTATTTCCACAAACTATCTTTTTTTTAAAATTTGCGAAACTGGTCGCTTTCGAAAGAAGCATACATCCAAATTCTTTGATCCCGAGCCGGAATTGTGATCAAACTCTTACGTCGTACAACCGTGTGTTTAATTGTCTATGTTAGCTACTAGGATCACCTCTACTCGAGATTTTACGTTTTGGGTCGTCTCATTTTTAGAAGTCCTCTTTAAACCTCACCACCGAAGTTTGTATCAAAGCATCCCGTTGCGGAGACAGAAAACTCCGTAGGAGTTTCACCGAATACACCCAGAGTCTAAGGCGCCAGAATCCCTAACCTAAAACCACACACACATGGGTCAAGGGTCTCAGTTTCGTGTCGCTCAATCGTGAGCATCCTTCGAATCCCTAAGAAGTCCGGCGAAATTCCCCTGACTTCCGACGTTATCTTGCAGATATCATCCTCCGCCATGACTACAGTCCCAAATTTCAGTATCAAAGATCCAACTCATATGGTTTTCAACCTCGCCACCTCCATAACTTCTATAGAAACCTCTATTCATAACCTTCACGAGCGGATGGACTCCCTTGTGATCAAAACCCAAAACAACCCGTCAATCTGGGCACTACTACATTTTTGATTTTGGAGGACGCTTGTAATAGGACGGTTATACATGGAACCGTCGTCTTTATGTTGTTTAAATTTGGCGCCCCATAAGCTTGATTAAATAGCACAGTTCAGTAAAAGAGCCGTCCTATTACATTTACTCTTATCACGGTTGGTCAAAGTAACCGTCCTCATTAATAAAAAAGCACGGTTATAACTAAACCCATGCTATTATAATTATACCACCCGTTCTATTCAACCCATTTACACGCTTCTTAATTAGCAAATTAAAACCTATCAAACCCTTATCACAACCTTCCGCCTGCTATCGTGTAATACTGCTGATTTTTATAAATTAAATTCTATTCATATTTTATTCTTTTCACAATTTAACTCGTAATTCTTAAAATTACTCTTGAAGAAGTTATCTATTGTAGATGAGGAAGAAGTTGTCGAACCTGGCAAAGAGGTGGAGATGGTAATGGACGAGGAGGAAATGCAAATTGTTCAGGAGGGTATGAGAGCAGCAAGGATTGGGGAGAATGGAGATGATCAGAATAATGAAGTGGCTGCTATGGATGAAGATGAACATCCAATGAGAATCGTGAAAAACTGGAAAAGACCAGTGTGGTGTATGTGTACTGTGCAGGTTTGGGACTTGTGTATGATCTAATGTTCATTGTCTCGCTATTTGCAGAAGCTTTTTGACAATTGAAAGATGGAGGTCAACTATGTGAGAGTGGTGTTACTAGAGTTTGTACACGGAAGACTTAATCATAGAAGAAACATCCCTAGACATTGTTATTATAACTCAATCACAACTATTGAGACCATATTTATTGATTCGTAATTTTTGGTAAAGAATTGGTACATGTGATCCAATTGTCAGGTTTTCGAATGTTGATTTCATGTTTTAATGTAAATATTGGATTTTTGGATTGGCGTACAATTATATCGAAATATTTTTTTTAAAAAAAATTATGTAACACAAACAGGACGGTTATCGTAAGCGTCGTATTTAATGGATGCTATTTCGTTTTTATTCAAAAGAATTAACAGGATGGTTCGTATGTCAACCATCCTATTTATATAAGTAGATAATAGGACGGTTTGGATGGAACCGTGATGTTTAAAATAGATTTAATAGCACGCTTCAGTGGACCGCGCTTTTAAATAACACATTAAAGAGGACGGTTCCTCCTTGAACCGTCCTATTAATGTTGAATTTAATATTACTGTTTGACTTTCTGGGAACCGCGCTATTTGATTTAATAGGACGTCGACCTAAAGGACGGTTCCTTATCCAATATAGGATGGTTAGGAACCATCCTATTTAATCTTAATTGTAGTAGTGGGGTAAACAAGGGCGATCCTCCCCAAAAGAAGAAAACCCCTAGAAAGTTTGCCAACTTAGACGTCCCCTACGATGAAGCCTTGGCAACCGCCATTCAACATGGTTTACTATCCCCTCTAGAACCTGTACCCGGAACCCCTCTAAGACAAAGAAGCAAACCATGGGATCCTAAAGCCTTATGCTCCTTTCACCAAGGACCGGGACATGAAACCCGATCCTGCACCAAACTAAGACATGCCATCCAAAATCTAATCGAAGAGGGAACCTTTCCCCCTCCCAAAAAGCCGTCACATATTCAGTTTGGCACGATAGATTATGAGCAATACCAGCGCGATCACACCGTACATTGGGTATGGGCGGATGATGATGATGATGATGTTTATATTCACGAACCCATAATCTTTATCCCCCCAACAACCACCCGAACTCAGAACATAAGCCACGTCACTAGATCCGGACGACTCTACCAAAATGTCACGATCGACATACCAAACACCAACCACGCTCCCGAAAACATCCCAACCACCGACGAAGTCCCGATTACCACCCCAGAGGTACAAATAGTAAAACAACTACAGAAAGCCAAAACCGACCTTTCCATATGGCAACTCATAGCCAGCTCCTATAATCACCGCATGGCCCTAGTCCCAGCCTTAGGAAGAATGAACATATCCTCAGCCGTTACACCTGAAGACATGATAGGACATGTTCTTCAGGAAGCCAATGGACTAAAAGATCCTATAACCTTCTCCGACGATGACCTCCCACCCTTTGGACCGAAACACAATCTAGCCCTTTACGTCACGGTAACCTGTTTAGGCAAGAAGGTGCCCATGACCCTTGTGGATGACGGTTCCGCCGTAAACGTAATCCCTCTCAAAACCGCCTGTGTCCTAGGAATGTCAAACACTGACTTCATACCCACCGAATCTGGAGTGCGCGCCTACGATGGCATAAGGCGTCCGGTCGCGAGGGTCGCCACCCTCAATACCATTGTAGGGCCTGTAGAAAGGAAAATGGATTTTCAGGTCTTATATGTTAAAACCGGATCTTGCAATATGATCCTAGGGCGCCCTTGGCTCCATGCCCTTAAAGCCGTACCATCACCCTACACCAAAAAGTGAAAATTCCCATCAACGGTAAAGTAGTCACCATCAATGCCTCCCCCATGAGAGCCTTTGTAGAGAATGCCACCACCTCGCAAGTCACAGAAGATACCGATACCGAGTTAAGGGGATTTCACGTAGTAAGCCACTTAGAACAAAGACCTAGCTCCGTTCGATTTTGATCAAAACTCAAACCTGGCCATCCACTTTATGACGAGACAGCAGGGACATTTTCCGGGATTGTCAATGGGAAAAAAACCCGGCACCGCAAGTAAGCTCCGTGATCCCATCAGACGAACCCACACGATAGGCCTCGGGTACCCCGCAACCGAGGGCGAAATCCGTGAATGCATGACTATCATGCACACACGTAAAACCGAGGGCATCTAAGTCCCGCCGTATGACTTCACCCTGAACGGACATTTCATAAAAGAAGGGGATAATGAACCTTATATGGGATTCTCCGAACCAACCTACATCAAGGGCATCCGGCACCCTGGAATAGAGGTATTCCAGGACTGCTACTTCATCCCAGAAACAAAACCAAACACCCTCAAACCCAAACGACCGTCTTGTATAGATGGCCTAACCAATAGCCTCTTGTTCGGGGAAGAGCGTTTCATTCCCGTGGATCCCAGTGAGCTAGTCAGTGTGGTTATGACTGACAAGCAATTTGACCCCATCTCCCTTATTATCAGCACTGACAAAAACCAGGAGAGTAGAGGGTGGAGGAAATCCGTCACGTGGACCAACGAGAATGGTAGGAGGTTCAAGCTAACCACAGGAGAAGAAAGGATGTTCGAGGAGCCCGAGTCCGAATCCGAAACAGAGTCTGAGTCTGAGCCCGAGTTTTAGTCTGAAACGAGTCAAGAATCTAGTATTGTTTGTCTCCCATCTACTTCAGTGTCTGTCCAGGACAAACCGGGGTCTGTCCCGAAAGTCCCAATAATTTTGTCACTCTCAAATGAACAGAGAGTCTCCTTATCTAAAGCCTTCGACATGCTCGATTTAACTAATAATAAAAATACTTTCGCTTATGACTCGTCGCACTTAACATGCAATGCCATTATCGATAGCCAACAAAACAGAAATGACCAAAACGATTCCTATGATACTTACCTCCCACCAGAAACCCTAAGAGAGTTAGCCAGGCAAGAGTTAGATGCCCCGGTGATCGAAGAAACCGAATCCCTAAACGTTGGAACCCCATTGAAAACCCAAATCTTGAAAATAGGAACCTCCTTAGACCCTACCGAGAAGGAGGAGCTCTCGAACCTTCTCACACAATACAAAGACGTTTTTGCCTGGTCTTACAAAGATATGCCAGGCATCGACAGAGATATAACCGAACATCGAATTCCAATCAACCCCGGGTTTACACCAGTAAAACAAAAGCTACGCCGCATGCGACCTGAGTGGGCCCTTAAGGTCAAAGAGGAAGTAGATAAACAAATTAAGGCCGGGTTCATACACGTTTCCGAGTACTCCGACTGGGTAGCCAACATAGTCCCCGTCCCTAAAAAGGACGGGAGAATTCGGGTCTGCGTAGATTTTCGAGACCTTAATAAAGCCATCCCAAAGGATGACTTCCCCTTACCTCATATAGATATCCTAGTAGATAATACCGCCGATCACGCCCTACTTTCCTTCATGGACGGATATGTTGGGTATAATCAAATAAAAATGGCAAGAGAGGACATGTCTAAAACGGCCTTCACCACACCTTGAGGAACCTATTGTTACTTAGTGATGCCTTTCGGACTTAAAAATGCTGGGGCAACCTATCAAAGAACCGCAACCACATTTTTACACGATATGATGCACAAAGAAGTCGAGGTGTACGTAGATGACATGATTGTCAAATCCCGGGACCGAGAAGGGCATGTCCCGCCCCTCGAAAAATTCTTCAAGCGCCTACGCCAATATAATATGAGGCTTAACTAATAAAAATGCGCCTTTGGGGTCGCATCGGGAAAACTTTTGGGTCACGTAGTGAGTCAACGAGGAATAGAGACAGACCCCTCCAAAATAAAAGCCTTGTTAGACATGCCCGCACCCACGAATGAAAAGGAGATCAGAGGGTTTCTGGGAAAGGTTTAATACATCAGCCGCTTCATTGCCAAACTGACGATGGTCTGTGAGCCCATTTTCAAAAAACTCAAAATAACCGAACCTACCGTCTGGGATGATAAGTGTCAAAGAGCTTTTGACAAGGTAAAAGAGATACTAGCACAACCCCCGATGTTAATGCCTCCTAAGAAAGGGTTACCACTTTCCCTATACCTCACCGTAACCGAAACCTCAATGGGGGCCATGTTAGCACAAATCGTTAACAAGGAGGAGAGGGCTATTTACTACATTAGCGAAAAATTCCTTGAGTACGAAATAAATTACACACCCCTAGAGAGGACCTGCCTCGCCCTAGTATGGTCAGCCAAAAAACTTCGGCACTACATGCTTAGCCATACCGTACACGTATACTCAAAAATGGATCCCATCAAATACATCTTCAAGAAACCAGTCCTCAACGGGCGACTAGCCCGGTGGACGCTTATGTTGGCAGAATTTGACTTAACATATGTACCCCTCAAGGTTATTAAAGTAAAAGTCGTGGCCGACTTCCTAGCCGAAAACCCAATAGAGGAAAAATCAACAACCGACACCTGGTCATTTCCCGATGAGGACATTCTGTTCGCTGAGATTGAATCATGGGACTTGTACTTCGATGGCGCCTCAAACATGAGAGGGCGCGGCGTAGGAATCCTACTAATATCCCCAATAGGTGACCATATACCTATATCAGTCAAGCTAGACTTCCCCGTTACCAACAACGCAGCCAAATACGAAGCCTGTCTAACCGGTCTAAAGGCAGCCATATCTCTAGGAATAAAAAAACTTAGAGTCCACGGAGATTCATCCTTAGTAGTCAACCAAGCCACTGGTAATTGGAAGGTTTATAGCGAAAGCCTAAACCCGTACCAAACTAGAGTAGAAGCAATGTCTAAGGAATTCACCGAAATTGACTTCATACACATACCCCGCGAAGAGAACCAATTCGCTGACGCATTATCCAAACTAGTCTCACTAATAAACATGCCCGATCACCTATTCTCCATGCCTATCTGCGTACAAAGAAGCGAACAACCAACCTATATCCATAACCTTGAAACTGGCAACGCCACCGAAGAACCTTGGTACAAAGTAATCCTAGACTTTAAAACCCACGAGTCATATCCACCCGACACTAATGCCAAAAAGAAGAGCCCTACGAATACAAGCCACCCATTACGTCCTGAATCAAGGCCTACTATACAAACGAACCCCACAGGGAGTCCTCCTAAGATGCATAAACAAAGACCAATCCGAGAGATTCATGGAAGAGGTACACGACGAAGAGTGCGGACCCCACATGAGTGCACACCTTCTAGCCCGAAAAATAATGAAACTGGGTTATTACTGGATTACCTTAGAGGCAGGTTGTCGACGTCACGTGCGGCACTGCCAAATATTCGCCAACATCCAACACTTACCTCCTTATCCCTTACACACTATAGCCACACCCTGGCCCTTCTGTACTTGGGGAATAAACATCATAGGGAAAGCACACCCATCCAGCACCGGCGGACATTGCTTTATTTTAGTAGCCGTAGATTCCTTCACCAAATGGGTAGAAGCCGCCTCTTACACCGTACTTACCTCAAAACGAGTAGTCAAATTCTTGCAAAACAACATCATCTGCCGTTACGGTATACCTTATGAAATCATTAGCGACCAGGGGGCTCACTTCAGGGCCGACACCCAAAAACTCCAAGACAAATACAAAATCAAAAGACACAAATCCTCACCCTATAGACCCCAAACCAACGGGGTCGTAGAAGCAGCCAACAAAACCATCACCACGATCCCTAAGAAAATGATAGACAACTATCGCGATTGGCCAAACAAAATCCCCTTCGCCTTATAGGGATACCGAACATCCTATAGAACACCCACCGGAGCCACACCATATTACCTAACCTACGGTTTCGAAGCCGTCCAACCAGTGGAGCTAGAAATACCATCACTAAGAATATTAGCCGAAAGTGGTATCCCTGAGGAGGAATGGAACCAAAAATAGTACGACGAGCTAGTACTCCTAGATGAACGTAGGATACATGCCCTATCCAACGTACAAGCTTACCAACAACGCATCCAACGAGCCTTTAACAAGCGAGTGAAATCCCGAAACATACACGAGGGAAATTTAGTAATCAAGTCCATTAGAGCGCCCCTTCCCGTCGACCATAGAGGGAAATTCAAACCAAACTGGGCGGGTCCCTACCTCGTTAAGAAGATACTCTCGGGGGGCGCCATGATCCTTACCGACCTAGATGGTCAAGAGTTCTCAACCCCGACCAATATGGACCAACTCAAGCGATACTACCCATAAATACCCTAGAAACCACGTCCCGACCTCCGACCTAGGGGGAAGCAAAAAAAAAAAAAAAACAACAACAACACAAAAAATCAAGTTCGCATCGATAAATGGCATAAACGAGTCTAAAGCAAAATCACTCACACCTTTTTAAAGAACTACGAGCATGGTTTGATTCCGTCTGAAAGCGGATACGTAGGCAACCCGTTCCCCGGGTACAACCAAACAAGCGAAAAAAAAAGATCGATTAATCGATCCATGTATAAACCGGGACTTCTTTTGTGACCCGACCCCCGAGTGATTTAAAATGACGAAGCACAAACGACGAGCCGAGGACGGGGTGAAATCCCGGAAGGGCGTCCGGGGCAAAATGAAGAAACAAGTTGCGAGCCGTCGTCAAAAAAAATGACGAGACGAGGACGGGGTGAAAACCCGAAAGGGCGCCCCGGGCAAAATGAAGAATCGAGTTGCAAGCCGTCAAAAAAATAGAAAACAAAAAGCAAAAGAAAACAAAAAAGAACAAAAAAGGGTGAGCCGAGGACAGAGTGAAAACCCGAAAGGGCGCTCCGGGTAAAATGAAGAATCGAGTTGCGATCCACCACAAAAAAAAAAGAATAAAAAATAAAAGTGTGCTTCTCATTAATAACAAAATTCGGTTAAATCGAGCCTTTATCGAGGCGTCTACATCAAAAAATCCGAGTCCGAATATCCCGGAAGTTAACAATGCGTCAAAACCCCACAAAAAATTAGTACTAATACGCCACGTATTATCAACAAGTAATACATAATATAAATGGCTGGGCTCTACCGGTCCAACTCTTCCTCACCCTTACCGTTCGGGTGTGATCGCTTGCGTTCTTCCTCCGCGATTTTCCGAAAGCAAGCCTCTAACTCCTTATCCAAACGTGAGTCCAGCAAATCCCACTTTCTTTGCTCTTTCGCAGCTTTAATGTGGGTCTCGTCAGTCTTGGCTCGTTCGGATGAACTGACTAGGCTAGGATCGGTTCCACTGTCTTTGGTTAGGCACTTAGTCTCTTGAGTCTCTTCTTCGCCTCTCAGCGGCGCTGTCTTCCTAACTTTTGGGTCGGTCTGTCCTGACGGGTATCCACAAATACTCTTCCTGACAGAAGTATTGACAGTCGTTCGAGCAACAGGATGCAAAAACTTCTGCTCCCAAGACACCCTGAACCCCCTAAGCAAATCCTTGGTCCATGGATCAAAACTAGAAATGACCTTAGCTTCATCTGGAATAGGAGGTCGGACACCCATCTGATTTGACAACTTGCCCGGGTAAATATAAACTTGATCCCTCATTGATAGTAATAACAAAGCCCAGGTCGAAGACGAAAATGGAAACCCTACGCGCCCACTAATATTCCACCACGGGATGGACCACCTGATGACAACATCTCCCCTAACCAAATTGGAAAACCAATCCTCCTCTCCGGAACTCTTGCTCCACGCCAACACCATCTCCCGGCCCGTGAAACCCCTGTAGTTGTAATCCTTGAAATACCGGGGAGGTTCGATAAAACCGAGCCACTCTTGCAACCAAACCTGCACGAAAAACGACGAAGTGTCACACCTTCTAAGTCAAAACAACCACAAAACTAGTGAAACCTAGCTACAAAAACATAACAAAAAAAACACACCTGTAAAATGGTCCTAGAACCCCGAAAAGGTATCCCCTGTACAGGAACACTAGCATCAAGACCCAGAACAAGTTCACCTAAAATAAGCAAAGAGGGTGATCGTCCATGTTCCATAGCCGCTACCACATCCAACACTCGAGGGTTACCCCAACCTTCACGTGACCGCGCATCCTCAAAAAGATAGTAACAAGCAATAGCAACGTTAAAAGCGCGCCTACATGCCAAGGTCGAAACATGACGAGAGCCAACTTGTGAGAATGTCCTAGAAAGTAACTCTAGGTTAAGACCGTCCACACCAAAATAGCCTTTAGCCTCCTCTAATGAAGGAAGGTCCAAAAAGTGGTAAAGTTGTTCCACGTAAGCACCATCCCCACAAGGCACACAAGGTCGAGCCGAACTCCACCCGCCTATAGCATCTATTTCTTCGGGCAAAGGGCAAACTTTACCCCCGGGGAAAGCAAAAACATGATATTTAGGGTCCCAAAATCTAGAGCATGCCCGTAAAAAATCATCATGTACCTTGACTCGACTAAGTGCAACAACCGTCGACAAACCATCGTTTGAGCCAACCTCGGAATGACATTTCTTAAACAAAACCGCCCACTCGGTCAAGACATTCCCGAAACCCGACATGACCCTCGATATGGTTCTATGCCTTACGAATAGCCTAGTATGCCTAGAATATGCACCCACAACCCGTATATATAGCCGTAATCCTACAAGAATTAGGAAACAACGAAAATTTCCATAACCCGGGACTCGAACCGCACCGGCCCGCGCGCCCGAGTCTTCGACCGCCCAAGCCCAGGCGGTCCGGAACCCAATTGCATCAATCTGAGCACTTAAAGCCAGGCATAACTCAACCCGAGCAACCCAAGGATAGAAATTTGAATCCCCGTGATCACCACCCTATACTTCGGACAGCGAGAACGACCTCACAAAGTCACTAGAGCCCACCACGAAAACCGAGATATCAATACTGAAGCCACAGGAACACGAGTTCACTCGTCAGACGCGCAAGACTTAGATGTTTTTTTTGTTTTTTTAGAGGAATAAGCTACCCCACCTAGGTGTGTTGTAGCCTTTTAACGGTTATCGTCGAGTCACCTCTGTAACCTAACAAGGCAATATCATGAATATATAAAAAGTGGTCCAACTTTTTTTTTCAAGAGCACACTGTGGACGTTTTAATAACCTTACAGGTTCTGTCGTTCGAATTTCAACTTCGTTCCCATTTTGAATGCCAAAACAACCGCGCTCATCTTTTGACATATGTAATCAAAGCACACTGATATTTCACATCTCGAGTCAAAAACGTTTTAATCGACGTACTACCTAATCTGATTCCCGGATCAAACTAACGCATTTCAAAACCTTCGAAAGAGCATTTTTGTACTCTCATGCAACGCTAACGCACCCTAAACCGAGCCACATCGCAGAACGAACGAACGCAAAAGTGATTACTTGTCAACCTAGGAAAACAATTCGCCAAACGAAAACGCAAGACTAATCCAACCAACTAGGGGCTCAGTAAAGGCTAACCCGGCCACATCGACCTTAAGTGGTGTCAAGAGAAGACTGGGGGCTGAACAACATCAGCTGAATCGACCAGCTAAAAGAAAAGCGAACCGTGCCAAATGAAAGCAAATACTAAACCATAAGACAAGACAAACGATAAAACCAAAAGCAATACTTCAATAATCCTAAACCTTGGGGGCTACTGAATAAAACAAACTGTAAACTTACATCTGCAAGGCACAGGTAGTTCGCTAACACGTTCTCCAACGAATAGTGCTCCTAGCCTGAACCAACCTTCATTAAATCACTGCTGAAAACCTAGCCAAATGTGCACGCACCGTCCTATGTGCCAATCGGGGGAGTTAAGAGTAAATTCAAGCCCCGTAAGGCAAGCCTTAAAGCCTCCTCTAGTCGAAATCAGCCACCAGCAATAAGCGAACACGGGAGGCATGATTGATAAGGATGCTTGCGCTTGACCGCATGATAAACCGAAAAAAGGACAAATCCACAACCTCAAAGTACTCAAAGCAACCAGTTATCCTAGCAAGTCCCTAAGCACTCAACTTACGTCCCTGGGGATTATTATTTTAGCGCATTCCCAGAAAAATTCACTAAGCAAATGCAGGCCCAAGAACCGATGCAAACACCACTGCGCACTCATTAAGAGGTTACACATCAAGTCTAGTAATTTAAGGTCAAAAGTCACTAAACCCGAACAACCACTCGTCATTGACCAGGGTTAGTCAGAAACTTTACCCAAAAAGTCATAGAACAGGGTTAGTCTAACGCAACCACCCGAGAGGGATAAATCCGATGCAGCCACCCGGGAAGGGTAAATCTAACTTAACGTAACCACCCGCAAGGGATTGAATCAAAAACACCAATAAATACTTAAGCAAATGAACTCAAGGTCGATAAATATAAAACATTCACCAACTAAGACAAAGCAAAATAACAATAAAAATGGGACAACTACTAATCAACATCGATAATACACTCTCGACAATAAAACAAGCATAAGAAACGCACTTAACCTCAACGCTACACCCAGACGCGTAACAAAGGAAATCTAAACCAAACTAATCTAAATAGACTCTAAACAAGTCCCAAATGCATTAACAAACCGAAACGAAGGCAATAACAAACCCAAACAAAATTAGCTAAAACAAGCATTTAACTAAAACGAATGAACAAACAGCATTTTTGCCCGAGGGTCAGAGTTATCCCGAAGGCACAGCAACAACAATTTTGCCCGAGGGTCAGAGTTATCCCGGAGGCACAACAATCTTGCCCGAGGGTACGAGTTATCCCGGAGGCACAACATTTTGCCCGAGGGTCAGAGTTATCCCGGAGGCACAGCAAACAGCATTTTTGCCCGAGGGTCAGAGTTATCCCGGAGGCACAGCAACAATATTTTTGCCCGAGGGTCAGATTTATCCCGGAGGCACAGCAATTTTGCCCAAAGGTCAGAGTTATCCCGGAGGCACAACAATTTTGTCCTAGGGGTCAGAGGTATCTTAAAGGACAGCTACTCGAGTGAAGACTAACGCCCTCGAGGAGATTTGGCCAAGGGATCTTAGTGATCCCGGAGGCACAGCAACAACAATTTTGTCCTAGGGGTCAGAAGCATCCCGAAGGACAGCTATTCGAGTGGAGACCACGCCCTCGAATGGTTTTATATCATTTTGTCTTGTCGTAGGGGTCAAAAGCTTCCCGAAAGACAGCTATTCGAGTGGAGACCGACGCCCTCGAATAGTTTTATATCTCTTTGTTTAGTCCTAGGGGTCATAAGAATCCCAAAGACGACCGCTCGCGTGGAGACTAAGCCCTCGAACGTTTAGTTTCATCAAGGGTTCACAAGCAGCCCAAAATATACTTGTACAAGTAAAAGCCAACTTAATGCGTTGCTAGCGCGCAGAAACACTTAAAATTAAAAAAAATCTTTAAATAAACTGAAGAAGACAAAGCGCGCGCACAAAGAATCAAGAACAAGATGTCAAGCAACGGCCCGGGCCCCAAGCGATCAACCACAAGCGAAGACGTCAGGTACGACCTCTCAGCCTTGGCTGGCGAGCCTCACCACGTAGTCCAACGGACTTAAAACGACCCGACCGAACAGCCACCAGGTCGTAATCCTTAATTGACCTGGGTGGCTATACTTTGACTTTCGCCTTGTCCAAGCCTCAGTCAAAGTGGGGGCTTTTGTAGACACCTAAATTTGGACCCAGTGGCTGCAGAAGTGCCCAGCAAACACCCGATGACGATAGGACTGCAACACGACACGGGTTCGCGATGTTATACGTAGTTTTCCTATAGAACGGATCAAATAATTACTCGGAAAAATTAAAAACTAACATGATGACAGCCTTAGTCGTGTCGTTACGGTCGCATAGACACTAATTAGAGTCAATTCCGACATCGAGACCCCGAGTCGGTCCCAAAACTCAAACCGAGTCAACACCGCGCCAAGCGAACCTTGGTATGAACACCCGAGGCCCACTAGACCCACGGCGCTAAGTCAAACCCGGGGTAAACTTCATCCCCAAGAAAAATATCACGCTCCTCACTCTCGGTTTTGGAAAGTACCAAAACCGTATCCTCAGAACTCCAACCGCACCACCTGACGCGCCTGGGTCTCCCCACGCTCGGACCCAGGCGCCTGTGTCTTAGCACGCCCCATCTCGGGCGCCCATATGGGCGACGAGGGCCGAAAACACCTATAAATACCCCCCTTCATGCCCTCATTTCGACACAACAATCAATCTTCTCTTCCCCCTCAAAAACTCTCGCTAAGGGCTCACACTCCGACACTCGAGGCAAACGATCCACTCGATCGTAGTTACGATAATAAAAGCAACATTGACGCTACTCCTCACCTTCGAGCACTACACTCGATACCGAGGTGCCTGTGATCGACTAGCCCAAAGTTAGTACACAAATTCTGTCGGATTAGCCGCAGAACTAGCTAATAGTAATGGAGCTCTGCCGGAATAGCTGCGGGAAGGTCAAACGGTAACGGAACTCTGCCAGCATAGCTGGTCAAGCAAGGAGGATCCGCCTGTCGAAGTCGTATCATCACTAGGTTTCCATCTAAACAAAACTTTCCATACTCGCACTTTCTATTATTATGCACTACGACAACACTAGACGTAGGCATTAAGCCCACGAACGTCTACTAAAATACGTAACGTCTCAACTTCAACCACAAATACTAAAACACACTAAATAGATCCGAGTAATTCCGAGATCCGTTCTCAAAACTATCTATGCATCGAGTCCTGTTTAGTGTATACTCCGAGGGTGCAACTCATCACAATGTGATCAACCTACATTCGCATTTACAGATTTTTCGTATGATTTATTGCTTTTATGTCCTTATAATCGCATGCTAAATCACCTAACACGGAATTCAAAATGTAAAATAACTTAAAACTGAAAAAAGTGACGGTCGGGTTCCGTATTAGTCCGGGTGCTCACCTTATTAGGTTCGACGCACCTCTATTAATGCTGAACCGACGCATCTTAAGCTGAATACCAGGTAAGGTATACCACAAGAATGACTAATATCCGTATTATCGCATTAAAACCGACTTGCTAATACCTATAATATTAGTACTCCCTACTCTCCAATGTGCATCTTTTCATGGCCTGCTTGTCACGTGAAATCGCATGCAAAGAATGTAAACACTACTATTTTGACGATAAAACTTATTTGTCCTTAAACAACCGACGTAGCTAAGCATAGGGTTAAAACAACGGATGTTACAGTACTTCGCCCACAACAAAAGAACTAGGAAATCAACCCACCGATTGATTAGTAGAGGCTGCTATAGTGCGGGCGGGATTGAGTGTTGACATCTATCGGATGTTGGCTTCCCAATACGTACCCTCACCCCTTACTCAGAATCGACAGTTTCCGATGTCCGAAACCATTGGCAATGAGAGTCAGTTCAGGCATGGAGTGCTTAAGGGTACAAGTCATTATCTTTAGGTCCCGTGCCACTCAAGTTTGAGCCGGCAAGGGATGAAAGTTGACTTGAACGGTTTACGAGTCCCCATAATCGACTTGGTGGCGACACCACAAATCGGCAACGAATTGAGTTCACTAAAAAGGTCGCCTTACCAAATGAATCGGCCTTTAAACATTTACAACCACGTCTTGATCGATTCCCAAACGGAAACACGGATGCCTGCACCCGTCTAGTACAAGTCCGGATCGTCATCCAAATCGAGGTCCGACACTTCGCCCCGTATGTGAGATCGGACCGGCCCCTGGTTGGGAGGGGGCCGCGTGGGTGGCCGCCGCCACAAGTTGAAAACAGGGTCGGTCCCGCGCGGGGCGCCGGACGGTGCGGACGGACATTCACAGAGTTATTTTAGGAATGAAGATGTCATAGCCTAGTAGTTAGGACTAGGTGCTCTGGGACAATAGGTCTCAGGTTCGAATCCCCCTCTCCCTATATTGTAATGCGACTAAGTGCGCTCTTCGTTGAACCAAAAAAATCATGAGAGTTATTTTAGGATGCTAAATCTCCTTTTTTTTTATACAAATATTAGGATGCATCTTGTCCATCCATCGTCATCCCATTAAAGGAATGGGATGAGTACTTAGGGACTCATATATAGAGAAAGACTCATAAGAGCCTTACTCTATATATAGAGAGAGAGGGGGGGATCAAGGGAGTTAGTAACTTTCTAAGAGTTTCTTAGTGTTAATCCCCACCTTCCATTCATCTTAAGATGGATGGTGGATGGATGGAGTTCAATTATTAAAAGGGGGGGGAAGGCTGCCAAACATCCCTCACCCAAATCAATCACTCCATTACTTCCCTCCTCTACTCTCTCTCTCTCTCTCCCGCCTATTACCCTTCCCAATCTTCTTTTCAATTCATTTCCCCAATTCAATTCATCTCTCTCTATGAAAACTCCATCAAATAAGCTTCATTAACAACTCTGACCATACTCCGTCAACAACTCCGTTCATCTTACCAAGGTATGTTTATGCATATTCTATCATCTTCATCTTCATGCTTCTTTTATTTTTCATAACTTCAATCATCTTCATCGATCATCTTCATCTTCATGCTTCTTTTATTATCCACAAAAAAAAGAACAACTTCATCTTCAAGATGAAGTTTGAAGATGAAGTTGTTTTTTTGTGGGATGAATGAAGCTTGAAGATGGAGATGTTGAAGATGAAGATGAAGATGAACAAGTCATTTAGTGCGTAATGTTCTTGCAGAATTCCAAGGTCACACACTTTCAGTTGTATAGTCACACTCATTATGTTGTAGAATCACGCAGCTGTACACTCATTGTAGTCACATATTCAGTTGTATAGTCACACTCATTATGTTGTATAGTCACACTCGCTATGTTGTAGAATCACACAGCTGTAGAATATCTAGGGATTAAGGTATCAAGCGTTTAATCATCTTCATCTTCATGCTTGTTTTATTTTTCATCGCTTTTTTTGGTATTTATAAAATTATTCATTTTCATTATCCAAAAAAATGAAGGTTGAATATGGATGAATGGAGGTTGACTAATTTTTTAATCCATTATTCATTTTAATCCATATTCAACCTTCATTTTTTTGTGGATAATGAAGATGAATAATTTTATAAATACAAAAAAAGCTATTTACTACATTAGCAAAAAAATTCCTTGAGTACGAAACAAAATACACACCCCTAGAAAGGACCTGCCTCGCCCTAGTATGGTCAGCCAAAAAACTTCGGCACTACATGCTTAGCCATACCGTACACGTATACTCAAAAATGGACCCCATCAAATACATCTTCAAGAAACTCGTCCTCAACGGGCGACTAGCCCGGTGGACGCTTATGTTGGCAGAATTTGACTTAACATATGTACCCCTCAAGGTTATTAAAGGAAAAGTCGTGGCCGACTTCCTAGCCGAAAACCCAATAGAGGAAAAATCAACAACCGACACCTGGTCATTTCCCGATGAGGACATTCTGTTCGCTGAGATTGAATCATGGGACTTGTACTTCGATGGCGCCTCAAACATGAGAGGGCGCGGCGTAGGAATCCTATTAATATCCCCAATAGGTGACCATATACCTATATCAGTCAAGCTAGACTTCCCCGTTACCAACAACGCAGCCAAATACGAAGCCTGTCTAACCGGTCTAAAGGCATCCATATCTCTAGGAGTCAAAAAACTTAGAGTCCACGGAGATTCATCCTTAGTAGTCAAACAAGCCACTGGTAATTGGAAGGTTTATAGCGAAAGCCTAAACCCGTACCAAACTAGAGTAGAAGCAATGTCTAAGGAATTCACCGAAATTGACTTCATACACATACCCGCGAAGAGAACCAATTCGCTGACGCATTATCCAAACTAGTCTCACTAATAAACATGCCCGATCACCTCTTCTCCATGCCTATCTGCGTACAAAGAAGCGAACAACCAACCTATATCCATAACCTTGAAACCGGCAACGCCACCGAAGAACCTTGGTACAAAGTAATCCTAGACTTTAAAACCCACGGGTCATATCCACCCGACAGTAATGCCAAAAAAAAGAGCCCTACGAATACAAGCCACCCATTACGTCCTGAATCAAGGCCTACTATACAAACGAACCCCACAGGGAGTCCTCCTAAGATGCATAAACAAAGACCAATCCGAGAGAGTCATGGAAGAGGTACACGACGGAGAGTGCGGACCCCACATGAGTGCACACCTTCTAGCCCGAAAAATAATGAAACTGGGTTATTACTGGATTACCTTAGAGGCAGGTTGTCGACGTCACGTGCGGCACTGCCAAATATTCGCCAACATCCAACACTTACCTCCTTATCCCTTACACACTATAGCCACACCCTGGCCCTTCTGTACTTGGGGAATAAACATCATAGGGAAAGCACACCCATCCAGCACCGGCGGACATTGCTTTATTTTAGTAGTCGTAGATTCCTTCACCAAATGGGTAGAAGCTGCCTCTTACACCGTACTTACCTCAAAACAAGTAGTCAAATTCTTGCAAAACAACATCATCTGCCGTTACGGTATACCTCATGAAATCATTAGCGACCAGGGGGCTCACTTCAGGGCCGACACCCAAAAACTCCAAGACAAATACAAAATCAAAAGACACAAATCCTCACCCTATAGACCCCAAACCAACGGGGTCGTAGAAGCAGCCAACAAAACCATCACCACGATCCCTAAGAAAATGATAGACAACTATCGCGATTGGCCAAACAAAATCCCCTTCGCCTTATGGGGATACCGAACATCCTATAGAACACCCACCGGAGCCACACCATATTACCTAACCTACGGTTTCGAAGCCGTCCAACCAGTGGATCTAGAAATACCATCACTAAGAATATTAGCCGAAAGTGGTATCCCTGAGGAGGAATGGAACCAAAAATAGTACGACGAGCTAGTACTCCTAGATGAACGTAGGATACATGCCCTATCCAACGTACAAGCTTACCAACAACGCATCCAACGAGCCTTTAACAAGCGAGTGAAATCCCGAAACATACACGAGGGAAATTTAGTAATCAAGTCCATTAGAGCGCCCCTTCCCGTCGACCCTAGAGGGAAATTCAAACCAAACTGGGCGGGTCCCTACCTCGTTAAGAAGATACTCTCGGGGAGCGCCATGATCCTTACCGACCTAGATGGTCAAGAGTTCTCAACCCCGACCAATATGGACCAACTCAAGCGATACTACCCATAAACACCCTAGAAACCACGTCCCGACCTCCGACCTAGGGGAAAGCAAAAAAAAAAAAAAAACAACAACAACAAAACAAAAAATCAAGTTCGCATCGATAAATGGCATAAACGAGTCTAAAGCAAAATCACTCACACCTTTTTAAAGAACTACGAGCATGGTTTGATTCCGTCTGAAAGCGGATACGTAGGCAACCCGTTCCCCGGGTACAACCAAACAAGCGAAAAAAAAAGATCGATTAATCGATCCATGTATAAACCGGGACTTCTTTTGTGACCCGACCCCCGAGTGATTTAAAATGACGAAGCACAAACGACAAGCCGAGGACGGGGTGAAAACCCGAAAGGGCGTCCCGGGCAAAATGAAGAAACAAGTTGCGAGCCGTCGTCAAAAAAAAATGACGAGACGAGGACGGGGTGAAAAACCGAAAGGGCGCCCCGGGCAAAATGAAGAATCGAGTTGCAAGCCGTCAAAAAAATAGTAAACAAAAAGCAAAAGAAAACAAGAAAGAACAAAAAAGGGTGAGCCGAGGACGAAGTGAAAACCCGAAAGGGCGCTCCGGGTAAAATGAAGAATCGAGTTGCGATCCACCACAAAAAAAAAGAATAAAAAATAAAAGTGTGCTTCTCATTAATAACAAAATTCGGTTAAATCGAGCCTTTATCGAGGCGTCTACATCAAAAAATCTGTGTCCGAATATCCCGGAAGTTAACAATGCGTCAAAACCCCACAAAAAATTAGTACTAATACGCCACGTATTATCAACAAGTAATACATAATATAAATGGCTGGGCTCTACCGGTCCAACTCTTCCTCACCCTTACCGTTCGGGTGTGATCGCTTGCGTTCTTCCTCCGCGATTTTCCGAAAGCAAGCCTCTAACACCCTATCCAAACGTGAGTCCAGCAAATCCCACTTTCTTTGCTCTTTCGCAGCTTTAATATGGGTCTCGTCAGTCTTGGCTCGTTCGGATGAACTGACTAGGCTAGGATCGGTTCCACTGTCTTTGGTTAGGCACTTAGTCTCTTGAGTCTCTTCTTCGCCTCTCAGCGGCGCTGTCTTCCTAACTTTTGGGTCGGTCTGTCCTGACGGGTATCCACAAATACTCTTCCTGACGGAAGTATTGACAGTCGTTCGAGCAACAGGATGCAAAAACTTCTGCTCCCAAGACACCCTGAACCCCCTAAGCAAATCCTTGGTCCATGGATCAAAACTAGAAATGACCTTAGCATCATCTGGAATAGGAGGTCGGACACCCATCTGATTTGACAACATGCCCGGGTAAATATAAACTTGATCCCTCATTGATAGTAATAACAAAGCCCAGGTCGAAGACGAAAATGGAAACCCTACGCGCCCACTAATATTCCACCACGGGATGGACCACCTGATGACAACATCTCCCCTAACCAAATAGGAAAACCAATCTTCCTCTCCGGAACTCTTGCTCCACGCCAACACCATCTCCCGGCCCGTGAAACCCCTGTAGTTGTAATCCTTGAAATACTGGGGAGGGTCGATTAAACCGAGCCGCTCTTGCAACCAAACCTGCACGAAAAACGACGAAGTGTCACACCTTCTAAGTCAAAACAACCACAAAACTAGTGAAACCTAGCTACAAAAACATAACAAAAAAAAACACACCTGTAAAATGGTCCTAGAACCCCGAAAAGGTATCCCCTGTACAGGAACACTAGCATCAAGACCCAGAACAAGTTCACCTAAAATAAGCAAAGAGGGTGATCGTCCATGTTCCATAGCCGCTACCACATCCAACACTCGAGGGTTACCCCAACCTTCACGTGACCGCGCATCCTCAAAAAGATAGTAACAAGCAATAGCAACGTTAAAAGCGCGCCTACATGCCAAGGTCGAAACATGACGAGAGCCAACATGTGAGAATGTCCTAGAAAGTAACTCTAGGTTAAGACCGTCCACACCAAAATAGCCTTTAGCCTCCTCTAATGAAGAAAGGTCCAAAAACTGGTAAAGTTGTTCCACGTAAGCACCATCCCCACAAGGCACACAAGGTTGAGCCAAACTCCACCCACCTATAGCATCTATTTCTTCGCGCAAAGGGCAAACTTTACCCCCGGGGAAAGCAAAACCATGATATTTTGGGTCCCAAAATCTAGAGCATGCCCGTAAAAAATCATCATGTACCTTGACTCGACTCAGTGCAACAACCGTCGACAAACCATCGTTTGAGCCAACCTCGGAATGACATTTCTTAAACAAAACCGCCCACTCGGTCAAGACATTCCCGAAACCCGACATGACCCTAGATATGGTTCTATGCCTTACGAATAGCCTAGTATGCCTAGAACATGCACCCACAACCCGTATATATAGCCGTAATCCTACAAGAATTAGGAAACAACGAAAATTTCCATAACCCGGGACTCGAACCGCACCGGCCCACGCGCCCGAGTCTCCGACCGCTCAAGCCCAGGCGGTCCGGAACCCAATTGCATTAATCCGAGCGCTTAAAGCCAGGCATAACTCAACCCGAGCAACCGAAGGATAGAAATTTGAATCCCCGTGATCACCACCCTATACTTCGGACAGCGAGAACGACCTCACAAAGTCACTAGAGCCCACCCCGAAAACCGAGATATTAATACTGAAGCCACAGGAACACGAGTTCACTCGTCAGACGCGCAAGACTTAGATGTTTTTTTGTTTTTTTAGAGGAATAAGCTACCCCACCTAGGTGTGTTGTAGCCTTTTAACGGTTATCGTCGAGTCACCTCTGTAACCTAACAAGGCAATATCATGAATATATAAAAGGTGGTCCAACTTTTTTTTTCAAGAGCACACTGTGGACGTTTTAATAGCCTTACAGGTTCTGTCGTTCGAATTTCAACTTCGTTCCCATTTTGAATGCCAATACAACCGCGCTCATCTTTTGACATATGTAATCAAAGCACACTGATATTTCACATCTCGAGTCAAAAACGTTTTAATCGACGTACCACCTAATCTGATTCCCGGCTCAAACTAACGCATTTCAAAACCTTCGAAAGAGCATTTTTGTACTCTCATGCAACGCTAACGCACCCTAAATCGAGCCACATCGCAGAACGAACGAACGCAAAAGTGATTACTTGTCAACCTAGGAAAACAATTCGCCAAACGAAAACGCAAGACTAATCCAACCAACTAGGGGCTCAGTAAAGGCTAACCCAGCCACATCGACCCTGAGTGGTGTCAAGAGAAGACTGGGGGCTGAACAGCATCAGCCGAATCGACCAGCTAAAAGAAAGCGAACCGTGCCAAATGAAAGCAAATACTAAACCATAAGACAAGACAAACGATAAAACCAAAACCAATACTTCAATAATCCTAAACCTTGGGGGCTACTAAATAAAACAAACTGTAAACTTACATCTGCAAGGCACAGGTAGTTCGCCAACACGTTCTCCAACGAATAGTGCTCCTAGCCTGAACCAACCTTCATTAAATCACTGCTGAAAACCTAGCCAAATGTGCACGCCCGTCCTATGTGCCAATCGGGGGAGTTAAGAGTAAATTCAAGCCCCGTAAGGCAAGCCTTAAAGCCTCCTCTAGTCGAAATCAGCCACCAGCAATAAGCGAACACGGGAGCCATGATTGATAAGGATGCTTGCGCTTGACCGCAAGATAAAACGAAAAAAGGACAAATCCACAACCCCAAAGTACTCAAAGCAACCAGTTATCCTAGCAAGTCCCTAAGCACTCAACTTACGTCCTATGGGATTATTATTTTAGCGCATTCCCAGAAAAATTCACTAAGCAAATGCAGGCCCAAGAACCGATGCAAACACCACTGCGCACTCATTAAGAGGTTACACATCAAGTCTAGTAATTTAAGGTCAAAAGTCTCTAAACCCGAACAACCACTCGTCATTGACCAGGGTTAGTCAGAAACTTTACCCAAAAAGTCATAGACCAGGGTTAGTCTAACGCAACCACCCGAGAGGGATAAATCCGATGCAGCCACCCGGGAAGGGTAAATCTAACTTAATGTAACCACCCGCAAGGGATTGAATCAAAAACACCAATAAATACTTAAGCAAACGAACTCAAGGTCGATAAATATAAAACATTCACCAACTAAGACAAAGCAAAATAACAATAAAAATGGGACAACTACTAATCAACATCGATAATACACTCTCGACAATAAAACAAGCATAAGAAACGCACTTAACCTCAACGCTACACCCAGACGCGTAACAAAGCAAATCTAAACCAAACTAATCTAAATAGACTCTAAACAAGTCCCAAATGCATAAACAAACCGAAACGAAGGCAATAACAAACCCAAACAAAATTAGCTAAAACAAGCATTTAACTCAAACGAATGAACAAACAGCATTTTTGCCCGAGGGTCAGAGTTATCCCGAAGGCACAGCAACAACAATTTTGCCCGAGGGTCAGAGTTATCCCGGAGGCAGAGCAATCTTGCCCGAGGGTACGAGTTATCCCGGAGGCACAACATTTTGCCCGAGGGTCAGAGTTATCCCGGAGGCACAGCAAACAGCATTTTTGCCCGAGGGTCAGAGTTATCCCGGAGGCACAGCAACAACATTTTTGCCCGAGGGTCAGATTTATCCCGGAGGCACAGCAATTTTGCCCAAAGGTCAGAGTTATCCCGGAGGCACAAAAATTTTGTCCTAGGGGTCAGAGGAATCTCAAAGGACAGCTACTCGAGTGAAGACTAACGCCCTCGAGGAGATTTGGCCAAGGGATCTTAGTGATCCCGGAGGCACAGCAACAACAATTTTGTCCTAGGGGTCAGAAGCATCCCGAAGGACAGCTATTCGAGTGGAGACCACGCCCTCGAATGGTTTTGAATCATTTTGTCTTGTCCTAGGGGTCAAAAGCCTCTCGAAAGACAGCTATTCGAGTGGAGACCAACGCCCTCGAATAGTTTTATATCTCTTTGTTTAGTCCTAGGGGTCATAAGAATCCCAAAGACGACCGCTCGCGTGGAGACTAAGCCCTCGAACGTTTAGTTTCATCAAGGGTTCGCAAGCAGCCCAAAATATACTTGTACAAGTAAAAGCCAACTTAATGCGTTGCTAGCGCGCAGAAACACTTAAAATTAAACAAAATCTTTAAATAAACTGAAGAAGACAAAGCGCGCGCACAAAGAATCAAGAACAAGATGTCAAGCAACGGCCCGGGCCCCAAGCGATCAACCACAAGCGAAGACGTCAGGTATGACTTCTCAGCCTTGGCTGGCGAGCCTCACCACGTAGTCCAACGGACTTAAAACGACCCGATCGAACAGCCACTAGGTCGTAATCCTCAATTGATCTGGGTGGCTATACTTTGACTTTCGCCTTGTCCAATCCTCAGTCAAAGTGGGGGCTTTTGTAGACACCTAAATTTGGACCCAGTGGCTGCAGAAGTGCCCAGCAAACACCCGATGACGATAGGACTGCAACACGACACGGGTTCGCGATGTTATACGTAGTTTTCCTATAGAACGGATCAAATAATTACTCGGAAAAATTAAAAACTAACATGGGACAGCCTTAGTCGTGTTGTTACGGACGCATAGACACTAATTAGAGTCAATTCGGACGTCGGGACCCCGAGTCGGTCCCAAAACTCAAACCGAGTCAACACCGCGCCAAGCGAACCTCGGGATGAACACCCGAGGCCCACTAGACCCACGGCGCTAAGTCAAACCCGGGGTAAACTTCATCCCCAAGAAACATATCACGCTCCTCACCCTCGGTTTTGAAAAGTATCAAAACCGTATCCTCAGAACTCCAACCGCACCACCTGACGCGCCTGGGTCTCCCCACGCTCGGACCCAGGCGCCTGTGTCTTAGCACGCCCCATCTCGGGCGCCCATATGGGCAACGAGGGCCGAAAACACCTATAAATACCCCCCTTCACGCCCTCATTTCGACACAACAATCAATCTTCTCTTCCCCCTCAAAAACTCTCGCTAAGGGCTCGCACTCCGACACTCGAGGCAAACGATCCACTCGATCGTAGTTACGATAATAAAAGCAACATTGACACTACTCCTCACCTTCGAGCACTACACTCGATACCGAGGTGCCTGTGATCGACTAGCCCAAAGTTAGTACACAAATTCTGTCGGATTAGCCGCAGAACTAGCTAATAGTAACGGAGCTCTGCCGGAATAGCTGCGGGAAGGTCAAACGGTAACGGAACTCTGCCAGCATAGCTGGTCAAGCAAGGAGGATCCGCCTGTCGAAGTCGTATCATCACTAGGTTTCCATCTAAACAAAACTTTCCATACTCGCACTTTCTATTATTATGCACTACGACAACACTAGACGTAGGCATTAGGCCCACGAACGTCTACTAAAATACGTAACGTCTCAACTTCAACCACAAATACTAAAACACACTAAATAGATCCGAGTAATTCCGAGATCCGTTCTCAAAACTATCTATGCATCGAGTCCTGTTTAGTGTATACTCCGAGGGTGCAACTCCTCACAATGTGATCTACTTACATTCGCATTTACAGATTTTTCGTATGATTTATTGCTTTTATGTCCTTATAATCGCATGCTAAATCACCTAACACGGAATTCAAAACGTAAAATAACTTAAAACTGAAAAAAGTGACGGTCGGGTTCCGTATTAGTCCGGGTGCTCACCTTATTAGGTTCGACGCACCTCTATTAATGCTGAACCGACGCATCTTAAGCTGAATACCAGGTAAGGTATACCACAAGAATGACTAATATCCGTATTATCGCATTAAAACCGACTTGCTAATACCTATAATATTAGTACTCCCTACTCTCCAATGTGCATCTTTTCATGGCCTGCTTGTCACGTGAAATCGCATGCAAAGAATGTAAACACTACTATTTTGACGATAAAACTTATTTGTCCTTAAACAACCGACGTAGCTAAGCATAGGGTTAAAACAACGGATGTTACAGTACTTCCCCCACAACAAAAGAACTAGGAAATCAACCCACCGATTGATTAGTAGAAGCTGCTATAGTGCGGGCGAGATTGAGTGTTGACATCTATCGGATGTTGGCTTCCCAATACGTACCCTCACCCCTTACTCAGAATCGACAGTTTTCGATGTCCGAAACCATTGGCAATGAGAGTCAGTCCAGGCATGGAGTGCTTAAGGGTACAAGTCATTATCTTTAGGTCCCGTGCCACTCAAGTTTGAGCCGGCAAGGGATCAAAGTTGACTTGAACGGTTTACGAGTCCCCATAATCGACTCGGTGGCGACTCCACAAATCGGCAACGAATTGAGTTCACTAAAAAGGTCGCCTTACCAAATGAATCGGCCTTTAAACATTTACAACCACGTCTCGATCGATTCCCAAACGGAAACACGGATGCCTGCACCCGTCTAGTACAAGTCCGGATCGTCATCCAAATCGAGGTCCGACACTTCGCCCCATATGTGAGATCGGACCGGCCCCTGGTTGGGAGGGGGCCGCGTGGGTGGCCGCCGCCACAAGTTGAAAACAGGGTCGGTCCCGCGCGGGGCGCCGGACGGTGCGGACGGACATTCACAGAGTTATTTTAGGAATGAAGATGTCTTAGCCTCGTAGTTAGGACTAGGTGCTCTGGGACAGTAGGTCTCAGGTTCGAATCCCCCTCTCTTTATATTGTAATGCGACTAAGTGAGCTCTTCGTTGAACCAAAAAAATCATGAGAGTTATTTTAGGATGCTAAATCTCCTTTTTTTATACAAATATTAGGATGCATCTTGTCCATCCATCGTCATCCCATTCAAGGGATGGGATGAGTACTTAGTGACTCATATATAGAGAAAGACTCATAAGAGCCTTACTCTATATATATAGAGAGAGAGGGGGGGATCAAGGGAGTTAGTAACTTTCTAAGAGTTTCTTAGTGTTAATCCCCACCTTCCATTCATCTTAAGATGGATGGTGGATGGATGGAGTTCAATTATAAAGGGGGGGAGGGGGGGGAATGCTGCCAAACATCCCTCACCCAAATCAATCACTCCATTACTTCCCTCCTCTACTCTCTCTCTCTCTCCCGCCTATTACCCTTCCCAATCTTCTTTTCAATTCATTTCCCCAATTCAATTCATCTCTCTCTAAGAAAACTCCATCAAATAAGCTTCATTAACAACTCCGACCATACTCCGTCAACAACTCCGATCATCATACCAAGGTATGTTTATGCATATTCTATCATCTTCATCTTAACGCTTCTTTTAATTTTCATAACTTCAATCATCTTCATCGATCATCTTCATCTTCATGCTTCTTTTATTATCCACAAAAAAAAGAACAACTTCATCTTCAAGATGAAGTTTGAAGATGAAGTTGTTTTTTTGTGGGATGAATGAAGTTTGAAGATGGAGATGTTGTAGATGAAGATGAAGATGAACAAGTCATTTAGTGCGTAATGTTCTTGCAAAATTCCAAGGTCACACACTTTCAGTTGTATAGTCACACTCATTATGTTGTAGAATCACGCAGCTGTACACTCATTGTAGTCACATATTCAGTTGTATAGTCACACTCATTATGTTGTATAGTCACACTCGCTATGTTGTAGAATCACACAGCTGTAGAATATCTAGGGATTAAGGTATCAAGCGTTTAATCATCTTCATCTTCATGCTTGTTTTATTTTTCATTGCTTTTTTTTGGTATTTATAAAATTATTCATTTTCATTATCCAAAAAAATGAAGGTTGAATATGGATGAATGGAGGTTGAATAATTTTTTAATCCATTATTCATTTTAATCCATATTCAACCTTCATTTTTTTGTGGATAATGAAGATGAATAATTTTATAAATACAAAAAAAGGTATGAAAAATAAAACAAGCATGTCATGCTTGTTTTATTTTTCATACCTTTTTTATATTTATTTTATAAAATTATTCATCTTCATTATCCACAAAGAAAAATGAAGGTTGAATATGGATGAATGCAGGTTGAATATTTAATGAATGTTTAAAAAATTTGCTCTGATACGTAGGTATAATCATCTTTCTAATTTTGAATGTGACTTTGCTAATGATTATTGAAATATAATGAACTGCATGGCTTTTATTTTTCGTTTTACGATTTCAGTTTTGTAGCAGTCAGTATGTTGTATATTTATACTCATTATGTTGTAGGATCACACTGATTATGTTGTATAGTCACACAGTTGAAGTTGTATAGTCACACTCGTTATATTGTAGGATCACACTGATTATGTTGTATAGTCACACAGTTAAAGTTGTACAGTCACACTCATTATGTTATACAATCACGCATTTGTACAGTCATTGCAGTCACATAATCAGTTGTATAGTCATATTCATTGTGTGATTTAGATTGATTGTGTGTTTTGTCGCAGCGAAATGGCTAGTGGAAAGAAGAATGTTGGTAAAAGGAGCTTTGGGAACAAGAAGGTCGTGAAAGATACAGCGACCGACCACGTAATTGGACAACGTATTGTTGCGCACGTACCGGAGACCACCATTAAGTTCTTGAGTGTTTGTATGGGATAAAATGTTTGCTTTAGGATGGACGTACTATATGTGAAGGATGTTTGCTAGGTTAGAATGTTTTTATGTTTGACGTACCATATATAAAGGATGGACTTTTTCTAATGTAAATATATTTTCATCTCTATTTCCTGGTTTCGTAATCATGCGAGGTCTATAGCAAAATCACTCATCTTTTCACCTTTAAAACCACGCAGTTGTGCACCAATTGGTTTGTACCCAAAAGTGGTCGTATTTGTATAATCGCACTCGCCATGTTGTATAGTCACACTCGCCATGTTGTATAGTCACACTCTTAATGTTGTATAGTCACACTCCTTACAAACATGAAATCAACTATAAAAGAAACCAACATGAATGAAATTTTAATATTTAATGAATGTTTAAATACTTTTGTATGTGATTAATACTTTCGTTTTTTAGAATGTCGTTACTGAGGATAGTCACAATCGTCCATTCATCCATATTCAACCTTCATTTTTTTTGGATAATGAAGATGAATAATTTATAAATACCAAAAAAAAGGGTGTGAAAAATAAAACAAGCATGAAGATGAAGATGATTAAATGCATGATACCTTAGTCCCAAGGTATTCTACAGATGCGTGATTCTACAACATAACGAGTGTGGCTATACAACATAATGACTGTGACTATACAACTGAAAGTGTGTGACATTGCAATTCCTGCAAGAACATTACGCACTAAATGAGTTGTTCTTTTTTTTAATTAGAATGTTTTTACAATAAATCAAAATAATATTTCTAACTAGACCATATTAATTTGATTGTTTTTTTTGGATGAATGAAGTTTGAAGATGAAGTTTTTCTTTTTTTTGGATGAGCGAAGCTTGAAGATGAAGAAATTCTTCTTTTTTTGTTGGATGAATGAAGCTTGAAGATGAAGTTGTTCTTTTTTGTGGGATGAATGAAGCTTGAAGATGGAGATGTTGAAGATGAAGATGAAGATAATGAGTGATTCTACAGCTGCATGATTCTACAACATAGCGAGTGTGACTATACAGCATAATGAGTGTGACAATGCAACTGAATATGTGACTACAATGAGTGTACAGTTGTCAGATTCTACAACATAATGAGTGTGTCTATACAGCATAATGAGTGTGACTATACAACTGAAAGTGTGTGACCTTGCAATTCTGCAAGAACATTACGCACTAAATGACTTGTTCTTCATTCTTAATTAGAATGTTTTTATAATAAATCAAAATAATATTTCTAACTAGACCATATTAATTAGAATGTGTTTTTGTTGGATGAATGAATTTGGAAGATGAAGTTGTTCTTTTTTCTGGATGGACGAAGCTTGAAGATGAAGAAATTCTTCTTCTTTTGTTGGATGAATGAAGCTTGAAGAAGAAGTCGTTCTTTTTTTGCGGGATGAAAGAAGCTTGAAGATGGAGATGTTCAAGATGAAAATGAATGAAGGTTGAAGAATTGAAAAAATATGTCAAAGAAGAGTATTAATTGAATTTTAGAGAGGGAGTGATTTGATTAAATTGTATAGAAAATAAATGGAGTGTTTAGTATGACTGAGAGGCAGTGATTTGAATTGTAGAGAGAGAGTTTGGTGTGATTGATAGTGAGGAAGGGGGCATCACTGCTGCTACTGTTGCTCCTACTGCTACTACTGTTGTTAGGAGAACCTTTCCCCTCTTTTTTTTTTAATCTAATCTAAGCCATCAATTTCACCCAAGATCAATGACCAACAACACAACTTCTCAACTTCCCAATCCACCACCAACTCCCTTGATCTCATTTCTATATATACGTAGGATCCTTTGAGGCAGCTCAACTCGCTGCACCCATTGAGGCATAATCTCAATCATTAGATTAAAATCAAATTAAAGGTTAAGATTAAAACAAAAACTCATACATAAAAAAAATTTCCCCAAATTTTTTTCCCGGAGAAAAAAATCAATATTTTTCAGAAAAAAAAAAATCGGACTTTTTTTTCCAAAAATAAATCCAAGAAAAAAAATCAACTTTTTTTTCCGGAGAAAAACATTTTTTCCCAAATAAAACACACTTTTTTTCCAAAAATATGAACACATTTTTTTCCCCAAAAAAAACATTTTTTGCCAGACATTTTTTCCCCAAAAGAAAATAAATCCAAAAAAACAAATCCCAAAAAAAAATCATTTTTTTAATATTAAAATAAAATTGGTGTATATAAAAACAATTTCAGTGTACATAACAGCATGGTCTGATAACAGCATTAGCAGATCAAAGGAAGTTGGCAACATTGGATAACATGATGAAGAAGTCCATATGCATTGTTAATATATGTGTTTTATGCAATAGGGACTATGAGTGTCACTCACATCTTTTCTTCAAATGTTCATTTGCATTGGCAGTTTGGCATGGAATTAGGGATGGCAACGGGTAGGGTATGGGTCGGGTCCGGCAAGACCCGGACCCGGACCCGTGTTTCACAAGTTGGACCCGGACCCGACCCGGACCCGATGGGTCCGGGTAGGGTCCGGGTCCCGACCCGATTGTACATTTTTTTAATATATACTCTTCCCTCTCCTTTATTTGTTCGCCTTTGATTAAAATATTATTCACAATAAATATAAAGGCAAATAAATGAATAAAACAGAAGTTGTATAACTTTAAACCGGACGCTAAAAAGGCCTGACGTAATGATAAAGGAGGTGAAATATGGTATTTAATGAGTTTTGGTACACGTATTAGAATAACTAGCTGTTAATTTCTAATTTTCTATTGCTAATGTAAAGCCTCCCTCTCCTATTGTGGTTTGTATTAGTTTCATTTACTATATTACACATTGAATTACCGCATCTACTAAGTTCTTTTTTTCTTTTTTTTTTAAAAAAAACAAAAATTTAACGGGTCCAACCTATAGGACCCGGACCCGGACCCGGAAAATTATTGAAGGACCCATACCCGACTCGTACCCGCAGGGACTAAAAAAAGAGGACCCGTACCCGACCCATTAGGGTAAGACCCGGCGGGTCCGGGTAGTGTCCCGGACCCATTGCCATCCCTACATGGAATCAAGGACTGGATGGGAGTAGTGGGGCGAAGTGATAATCTGCAGACGGAGTTAAGATGGAGTGCAGGAAGGAAGACAAGGAAGCACAGGACAAATAGGATGTATTGTATAGCACTTGCAGCAGCAGTATTGTAATCCCCTAGAAATTCTAACGCAATACAGTGGCGGAAACACTGTAGAAGTGGGATTATAACACACTGTAACTATGTCTTGATAAAATTTAAATGGTAAAGTCAAACATTAGGCCTTAAATAAAATGGCCAAAATTAAAACAATCCACAAGACAGAATTGTAAAAAAAAAAATAGCAGGATCCACAATGTCCGCTAGCCCACACCCGGAACAAGCATACCTGCCATGTTAAAACATAACAGCCATAATCAGTGGAGAGCAACGCCAACGTTCTCCCAGCCGTATAACAGGATTTTAAAACTGTAATTACTACTATAGAAAAATAGTAAAAAGAAAAAACAGTAAAACATCATATTAAAATAAGCTTTAGCGTAAAGCAAATTAATCAAAAGGGTTTTCGAAGAAACATAAAAATATTTGCCAACCTGCAAACCAATTTATATCGATAATAAATAATAATCAAAATGGCGTTATGGATAGAATTAGTGTCAACGGCTAGACTTTCACTAGGATAATACTAAAACTATCTTCGAGAACTTAGTTCAAACAAATCAAACTTCGGTCTCTAATTAGGCTACTCGACCATAATAGGACGGCGACTTATAAATGCGTGGCCCTAGTTTAAGATGACATGTACACCCCTCCCGAGCACCATAAATACTCAGTTCAACCAGACGACGTCTTACACTGCGAGGCACGAGCTTAGGAAAATATACACACACTCCCGAACACCATATATGCTCGGTTCAACAACCAGTGTGCCCCATAAAGACACACCAGCCTTATAGTTGATGGCAAAAACGTAAACTCCAGATTATATTACTCTAACCTCACACTTGTCCTTATTCCATAACTCCAAAACAAAGTCATTATCGATATTCAAAAGATATAATCATTATAAATAATAAGAGAACAAAAAGAAAAGGATCACTTTCCAAAAGAGGAAACTTTTCTATTTTAGGAAACTTCTATTTTTAGAAACTTTACCCAAAATAGCATCATATCAAAATAGCAAAAATATTAGTTCATACTAATAACACATTTTTATTAGACGATATAGATTTATAAAACTAGTACTTTCAGCCTTAACGATATTAATTCTTAAAACGAGAACATTTGAGTTAATGAAATTATTGAAACGTCATACAAGAGTTTATAAAATGATTTAGAAATGTTTTAAACATTTTAAATACTACTAATTAGGGTGTTTCCAAAATTTACAAAGCTAAAATTCCCTAATTATTATTAGTTTCGACAATACGATTATAAATAGGATTTTACGACAAATGTAAAATTAAATCTTTTAACGTCTTTTATTTAATTATACCATTGGATATATTTAGAATATGTTAAGGGATAATTTAACTCTTAAAGTTTCAGATTTAAATACTTTCAAAATTGCTGGAAAAATAATTCTTTTAGGTAAGACGAAGCATTTTAACGATAAATCTCAATTTTTCCAAAAATTAATACTTATTAATTAAAGAGTTTAATAAATAGTACAAAAATTACATAAAATAGTTAAAATATATTTATGGACATTCTATCCAGAAAAGAAAATTTTCCAGAATCCTAAAACTCGGTTTTTAAAGGGTTTTCTCATTAATCGTCTAATCTCGACAATAACGATTAACAAAAATAGTAATTACAAAATGATTAAATTATTAATATCCAAAAATTATTATTAATCTTAAAAATCATGATTTTCCAGAATCTACCATTTTTCCAGATTTCCAAAAATTCCAGATTTAATAAATCCCGTCAAAACCGTCTTTAAAACCCGTTTTCACAATTAACGATTCCATTAATAAAACTTATCGTTTCTAACATTTTATTAAAGCACTAAAAATCATAAAATTACATTTTATTATGAAATCATCAGAATCATATTTTTTCCAGAATTAAACCAAAGACCAGAAATCGAGAATTTAAACGACAAACACGGTTTTAATGATAAACGATGATTTAAAGTGATTAATTAATTCATCCACTTAAAAATTCCGAATAATTATGAAAAAGTTCAGAAAAATCTATTTCATCAGAAAGTTTCACCACGTCAAAAATCAGATTAAAATAAAATGTTTAAGTACTAAAACTAAAAATCGGCTTTTAATCATTTTTGTCCGTAAACGTTAATAATTAAATAATCGATAACTAAAATATCAGAAAAATACTAAATTATTAAAAATCATCAAAAACTTCATTTTTACAGAATATAATCATATATTACAAGTTTAGGCCGAATATTACGATTTTATAAATTAATACAACGATTTAATCGTTAATCTCGTAAAAGCGATAAAAATACCGAAACATGCAAATTCTCAACTTTAAAATTTCCCAGATTATATGACATACATATATTGTCAAAAATAAAAATATAAAAATATACATGCAATTACACAAATAAAATCTTGCAATACCGAGTAACATCGACGTTACCTCTAGTCCAAATCGGAATCGATAATATACTCGTCGACCTCGGGATCGTTCACAAATCCTTAACAAACAAAAATCATGGCAGAAAAAATACCATGAGAAAAACTATGAAAATCAAGGTGAATAACGATCTAAAACAACATCGATTATTACCTTAATGGAAGGATCGGAATAACGATTAATTTGACGATAAAAACGAGATGATTATGACTCGAATTGGAGCAAGAATCAGCCTAGGAATTGTGGAGTATGTCACGGTTTTGGAAAAGATGAAGGACTATTTTTTTGTTGTTTATGAAAAAAATGAATGTAAGAAAATGGATGGTTTCTTAAGAATGAATGGAAATAAATTTTGATGAAAACAAAGTGGAACCATAGCCTAAATGAATCAGCCAAATGAAGAGGAGAGGGAGTATGAAAAGTTCGATCATAAAGCATCGAATAAATGAAAAGAAAAGAATTACGTAATTATGTTTTAACGTAATAAAATGGAACGTATTATGAAAACGTAGTGAGGGTGTGACAAGTAGGTGCGTCGGTTCAAAACATGGGGAAGTTGCCTCAAATAGTTTGTAAGTTGATAAAAAAAGAATCGTAGAATCGTTAAAGGTATTTCAAAGCAAATCAAGTAAATCTCGCGTTAGAAAACAATTATTTACGAAACTTCGTAATAAAATCTTTAATGGCTAAATTTCCGTAAATAAAAATAATTATTAGTTGAAAATATTATATAAATATATTTATACATTTGTAGGAAAAAAAATAACTTAAATTCGAGCTTTAAAACGTTAATTCGTAGAGATGTTGAATTCCTCGCGGAAAAATAATTAGTTTACGAAGAAAATCAATTAAATAGATTTAAAAGAATTAAAATCTTCAAAAATAAAAGTAAGTATCATTAGACTCAAAAATGAAAATAAAGCTTGGGAAAAAAATGATGACACATAGGGCCAAAAAGTGACAGAGTTATGACGAAGTCATAACGGTAATGATAAAAATGCTAGAAAAAATAGCGGATGTTACAATCCTCCCCACTAAAAGAAAGTTTCGTCCTCGAAACTAAGAATAAGCAGAAAGGACTCAAGATTACTCCACTCGAAAACATGAGGATACCAATTTCGAATAAAAATTTTGCTCTAAAAGAAAATTTTACAACTTCCAAAGTGACACGAAATTGAATGAAAATATTTATTCCAAGAGGAAATAGGTCTAAGCTACCCGAAGTTTAAAATCTCTTAATTAAAGAAATCGTAAAGTAAAGTTTATTTGATAAAATAACGACGTCAAATAACATTTGTAAACAAACTCGAAGGAAATGGGGTAACCAGAACTTTTTAAACTAAAAGTAAAACAATTTGATTAAGAAATTCGATAATGTTTCTTTTTCTAAAGAAACAAAATTTAGTTTGGAGAAATCAATTTTTGTAGTTAGTAAATATCGAACCAGTTGTCAAACATTTTCAATAACAGATTCAAAAGTCCACCAACAAAAAAAACGAAAAATAATTTCAAAACGTTAAAATTTCGAAAATGTTATCAAAGTAATTATTAAAGTTTTCAAAAATATTATCAAACTTGAACATACAAAATAATTTCGACAATGTTAAAATGTTTTACATAATAATCCTATAGAAATTGAAATATTTGGAAATATGAAAGTCTTCATAAAATTTTGATTGCTTAAAAATCAAAAATTGAAATAATTTTGAAATAATTTAAATTAAATTATTAGGGCATTTTTAAACATATCTAAAAATAAATATCAACCAAAGATAAAACAAAAGTGAAATATAAAGTTCTAAAATTATAATTCAAAAATGTTAAATTTAACGATATCCGAAAAGTTTAAGTTAGTCAAACTTTTTACAAAACAGACAATTTCACAATTAGAAATTATTAACTCAAAATGTTAATATTTTACGCTAGTCAAACTTTTTATAAAAATAGGGAGTTCGAAAAATGGTTAACGGGTAAATAGAACAAGGATAAATAAATAAATAAATAAATTAGAATAAGAGATTTCAAAATCGATAAAGGTCAAAGGGATTAGCAGCAGATGCGGTAACAGAATTCAAGAGAAGTAGAAAGAAAGACGGAGTTGAGAGTCGAAAAGAGCTCTCACGGATTATAGAAGAAATTAACCATCTGGAGATTCCTAGCACGCCTCTCAAAAACACGGGTTCCTAATTGGCCCATCAAATAACTATAAATCCAATATCGGTACAAGGTGGTCCTACTCAATCTACAACCTCCAAAATCATCAACTGCTATAGCCTTCAAAATTTAGCCTTACATACTTATATAATCTTTCAATTAGTATGGTAAGAATCCACAAATGATTTAAACTAATCCATTAATTAAGATTCCAACGGTCATCAAAACATACCCAAACTTCTAATCACTAAGGCTCATAATTCAAAGCTTATAAGGTCTGAACTCAAGGTATACTTCAAATTTCTCGAGTAAGGAACACTAAATAAAATCCACCTATTAACAATGTTCGGGCATAGAATCCTCAGATTACCAACATGTTATAATGCCACAAGTAAAGAAGTTGGGGAAAGTATAACAAGTCCTCAAACACGCTCAAACCTATTGGTAACGGCGCAAACACTCACATCTTCAAACACGTCATTGGGTTAAGGTTTCTAAAAATTCCACCAAATTTCACATTGTACCAGTGAAACCACCAAAATATTTATTAACTCAACGAAGCCACAATTTCGTTGGTCTAGGGTTATAACAGTCCCAATAAGATGATCCGTATAATAGTATTCCTCAAAACAGCACAATAAAACCAAACTGTGATTGTGCAAGATAGTTCTCTTCTCCAGGGACAACAACAATTTATCCAAGTTAGATCACTCAACTCCAAAGTTCATAGGTTACAACCTTAAACAACGATCAACGATCTAATCCTTAAGAAATACGGGTAATATATGTCAACCAAAATTTACTAAGCATTAATGAGGACCTGAAATGGTACCACAACACTCAGACTAACATCTTAAACAGTGATTTATGATCCCAAAATTCCACAATTAGTCCATCAAGTCAACATTAGGTAGGAATCCCAAGTAATATTATTATTTACACTTGGCTAGGTTCTATGTTGGGTATTAGGTATCCATCAAAATATGATATAATTCTCACTATCCAGAAATTTACTCAACTCTAAGTCCTCTATACGATCAAGTAATTCATAACCCATGCTTGATCAATCTCTATGGTACAATCCTAATTCCGTTAATCAACTAATACCATTCAAATCAATTCCTCAAAAGCCCACTAGATTAGATTACAGAGCACAACTCTCAATCCTCAAACTGTTGGTAATAAGAAGTTAACTAAACCTCCAAAATATTTAACTTCTAAAAAAGGTTCACTAAGACAGAATACGGTCTAAGCAATGAATCTCAGGAGAAATATGGTAAAGTAGAATAACAGAAGGACTCACCATAAGAATGAAGATGAGAATATAAGAGAAGAATTGGAAGAATCAGATGGTGGAAGATGAAAGAAAAGAATCAATGATCCTAGATAATTAAGATCTTAAACTAGAAGAGAATCTTCGGACCTCCGTAGATCACAAAGGAATCTAGCTGGATTTCTTCAACTCCAAGTAGAGGAACAAGCACACTAGTATTCGGTCGCTCCATTTGAATCCAAAGTGATTTAACATCTGAGTCTGCTGCACCGTGATGGAACTGGAATCTACTCTTGATCATCTAGTTGTATCTTGAGCAAACTGAATCGGAGCTGAAAAGTCACCATCGACATCTTTCTTGGAGCACCAAGTTGTCCACTCGAGTCAGCAAGTGATGAGAGTATTAAGTAAGTCCTGTCTCGATCTGGAGCAGCATCACGTTAGCATCTTGTCCACTTATCATCTTCTTCTTGGACATATAAAACAAATATTCAATGCTAATCATTGAGTTTCAGGAACATGAAAGCTAAACAAATAAGTCTTTACTTGTTTCTACCTATCTCTAATAATATTTTTATTTACTGTTTAAATAATTCACTGGTATTTTCCCAAATTTCGGGTGTAAGCGTTAGGAGCAGTGTGTAGATACCCGCATTTTGCCTGCTAGTGTCTATAACAGTTCCCAACAAAACACCCGATGATGATCGGACGCAAACGTTACTTAGTATACTCGAATTTGGGCTCGGAATCAATAATATCCGACGACGTGGACTATTAGCGGAGTACAAATCTCTCAAAACCAACCTCAAATTCAGGCCCAATGGGTCGTCCCGAGTAAAATGAGACTAATTTGGGCCAAAACCGACACCAAAAATAAAAACCGTCTTTTGGCGACCGGGTCAAAATCCGGTCAAAGACGAATCCGTCCTCAAAATCAGCCAAGTCTGCTTCTAGAAACTTGCGCTCAAACACAATATTCAAAAAATCAAAAAAGTCAACCATTTCCTAAAATGGCTCGTCAACCCTATCCACTCGATCGAGTGGATTGACCTCACTCGATCGAGTGGAGCCACGAAACCGCAACAGACCCCTTTCCTTGGGCACTCGATCGAGTGTACTAGGGCCACTCGATCGAGTGACCCTAGGTCGAGGGGTAAAAATCAATAAATACCACTCCTTGTGCTCTTCATTTGGGCAGAATTTTCAGATAAGAAAAAACCTACATTTCTACCTCAACTCACCCATCTTCTTCACACTACAACCCTAAGACATACTATACAAAAAGCCGAGTCATTTGTCCCTCGAAATACCGACAAAACCATCCATACACATACACACACCATAACTTTACATACATCCTCGATACTCTCGCGTTCCCGTCGCTATTACGAGTCCATTGCCGAGGTCATTCTAAGCATGTATGTTGAGGGTGTCATCAACCCCGTCTCTATCCTTTTTCGTCCTCTCTATCTCAATCTAAATATATGGATTTTATACTCTATATTATGATCGTTTTTGCAACACTAACACTAACACTTTATTTTCCTTACTAACTTTTTTAATTTTTGTTACTAACTCTCTAATCTAACATTTTATTTATGTACGCTAACATTAACATTTTTTTTATCGTCATTTACATTTCGTCGTAATACATATACCGCGTACATATATAATAATACTAAAAACTCGGACTCGAACACGTTTAACTATAATAACCGCACCGAGTCCGTTTAATCCCTTTATGAGCCTTGACGGAGGTGGCACCCTTTCGAGGAGCGCCGCCCAAATGTACTCAAGGGCGTAACGTGATCGTGGTCGATCATAGTTGAACGCGTTAGATTCCATTTCTAAGATTAGCACGGAATCCGTTGATGCGAAAATCGACATCACATAATCCGTTAGGGTTATTATCGATGTCGTGAGGCGGAGGAACACAATTTCTTCACTAATCAAAAATTTTAATCCCATAATGACATTTTTAACAAATTTTCGATGACGGTATTATTATCGCATATTACACGATTATAGCACCGGAAACCGAGTTAAATTTAAATTATGCCATATTTCTATTTAACTCGGCCAACCATCGATTTTAAAATAAATAAACCGGAATAGCCACCTTTTCCGAAACGAGTTATGGCTCGTACAGGGGCCACTCGACCGAGTGACATGGGCCACTCGATCGAGTAGCACCCCAAAAACTGGGCAGTAGCTACTTCGAAGGAGCACTCGATCGAGTCCAGACCATGCCTCGACCGACTGGGTCCTGTAGCCCAAGAAAACCGAGAGCTTTCTTTATCATTTGAGCCTCGTCTTTTTTTACGACTTTAGTCGTCGCGTGTAAAGACAATCACGTGATTTACCATTTAAAAACTCATGCATATCACTTCACTTTAATGACTTTGATTGACGGTATCTCACTATTAATCTTGTGTCGACAACTCCTTAGTCGTATCTGACACATGATTAATCTAGACTCTAATTCCTTGATATGATAAGTCAGGACAAGGCACCGAGATTCGGGATCGGGCTAGCACCACGCCTAGGTCCCCTATCTCCGTCCTTCGCTTAATGCACAATATAATGTGTATCTAATCGGAGTTCGTCCATTTGCACAACTTACGTTCTAGTCTGTATTTATTATATATGGGTCCGTGTCGAGTTACTATTTTTCGCTCTTTGTATTTCGTGTCCGGTTTTTTTTATTGTTCGTTATCTTGTATTGGCCGGGTTGTATTTCCGCCTGTGTATTTTGTACATTTTTTTACGAGCTTTAGTTATTTTGATGTTTATTGCTTTATAAATGAACCTCGCATGCTAAACAATTCGACTTGGATTTAGATGCATTAAAATGACGTAGTTAACCAACAATTCACATGTTTAGCCAAAAATGTTGTTTGCATATCATTTTAGTCGTTTTAATAACGCGCGTACACGAACACGAACGATGTCTTAGTAGAGGCCGCTAAGTGCGGGCGGGGTTGGGTGTCCTTAGTGGGCTTCCCAACACGTACCCTCACCCCTAACTCAGAACCTCGGTTTCCGGATGCCCGAAACTGTTGGCGCACTATAGTGATTCTATACACGATAACTGGTATTGACGGTATCGGTATCGCAATGCAAAGGGACGAGCCCCATGAACTCTGAAATCGAAATGGGCCGTACATTGTGTACGGTCCATGACGACTTAGAGTGGGCTCGAATGAGTCCGAATTCACACAAAATTCGGTGGCGACTCCAACTTTGACTTAAATTTCAACCCGAGAACAATCTCACCACGAGATTCATTCGCCTACCCAAACCCACGCGTGGCCGCGTCGAGGGGGACCTACGTCATGTCCACAATTTGGCGAATCCGCATGGGATACCTGATGTACCACATGTCATCGGGGTTCCTAGGGTGAGACTCGAAGAGAAATCGTTCGTATATTAGTGTGCGCGCATTAGTTTAATGATTCATGCATAACCCAAATTTTGCCCGGGCCGGTTACTTGTGACCGACGTCCCACTATACCGCGGTGCATTCCTAAATGGGTGCGCTAAAGATTCGATGGCAGAACTCGTATGGGTTTTGCGGCATGTCCTAAGACCAACTCGGCTTAGGGAGTCCGTCCTGATTTACGAGAAAGCCATCGTTGTTGGTATAGACCCTATTTTGACCGATCGAGACTTAGTGTAAAGCATACATAAGCGTCGTTATAATGCTTTTTTGACTACGTGCTACTTGGTTTCCGTGTCTTTTTTTTTTCAAAAACCGTCATTTCAAAAATGCATCTTTCCAAAAATACCAAATTTTGAAAAACCCGAAATGCTGTCCGTTTCGAGACCCGTCTTTTCAAAATATCCAATTTTCAAAATTCGGAATGCCGCCGAAATTTAGGATTAACGATTTGACTCAAAATATCCTTTTCTTTAGCCGGCATGCTATCCGTTTTGACTGTCGAATTTCCAACACTATCTCGATTTTCGGAATTTTCAAAGTTCTAATCTCGTTTTTCGAAATTCCGTTTTCGGTTTTCAAACTTTCGGAAATTCGCTCATTCTATATTCAAAATTCAAGATTTCGAACATCCGACTTTCCAAAAAAAAATCTTCCTTATTATAGGACCTACCGTTTATCCGTGTGTCGGGTCTCTGCATAGTATGTCGAAGGTTTATAGCGTCGAAACTCTGTTGATCTTACATCATGAGTTTCCCCTCTTTCCCGAATCCGCCTTATTTGTCAAGGCATGACCAACCCGCGTAGGCCATACCCCTAAAACGGAAGGTCCGTCCGTACACTCGAGTCAAAAGTCTGGGGAAAAGTCTTACGTGTACCTTCCTTCGAATGGGATTAGGCCCACAAAGCCAAAGTTCTAAGTGAGTTATACCACCCACGAGTCATCCGTCTAGGTGTCTTTCTCGAGTCTTTAGTCTTTTTCCTTGTGTCGCTTGGGATGTTCTTTTTTTTCTTTATGATTCCGAGATCTGGGTTCGGTTTCTGATTACGCGGTGTTCTTACAGACAAGCCACCGTCCACCCGACACAACCGCAAAATGGAAGCAGCTCTGAACAATCTGAAGGCCTCCGTGGATGCCATGGCCGCCAAACAAACCGGCATTGATGCCAAACTGACAGAAATGAGGGTTGGTCAAGTGGCTATCGTTGCTCGCATGGCTGCAATGGAGCAAAGGACTCCTACTGCCGAGGCTACTGGGCCTCTAGCTGAACTAGTTAGCGCGGTGCACCTACTAAAAGAACAAGTTCATTTGGCTGGGAGTAACAATATCCATCGGGAGAATAGCCGTGAGTACTCCCCGGTGAGTGACAAGCTGCCCGCAAACCTGAATCTCACGGGCTTACCCATGTTTGAGGGGACCGAAGACCCGTTACTACATGTACGGGCCTTCAAAGAATTCATGGCTATCAAAGGGGTAGATTCTTCGATGTTCAAGAATCTTTTTGTTGCATCCCTTGAAAAGAACCCACGGGCCTGGTACTATAGGCTAGACCCGAAAAAATACCCTACCTGGGATGATGTGGCCACCGAGTTTTCTCGGAACTATGCTGACAACACCGAGATCCAAACCACGATGCGATCCTTGGAGGTTATGGCCCAAGAGCCAAAAGAAGGTTTTACTAAGTACCTTCAACGCTGGAGGGCCGAGAGTGTGAAACTGGTCGATAAGCCCAGTGAAAAGTCTTTGGTGGAGGCTTTCGTTAAGAATCTTCTCCCCTCCTACCGGGTTCATCTCCGGTACGCTGTCATACCCAATTTCACCACCCTTACTGAAATGGGTATGAGAATCGAAGACAACCTGAGGCTAGAGGGCCTTACTAAGGCCTCTGGCAAGGGATACCAAGGGGCTTCCTCTTCCACTACTAAGCCCCAAGCTGCAACCCGCAGCATTTTCGACGCAGTTAATCTACTAGATGCCTCGTCCAAGAAGAACACCTCACCTAAGGTTTTCACTGATATAGTTACCACCTATACCTACGCCTTACAGAGGCTATCCTCGAAGGGCCTAATCCAACCGATAGGCCCAACTCCTGAGGTTCCGGTCGAGCGACGCTCCAAGAACTACAATGTCCAAGCCTATTGCCAATACCACCGAGGCAATGGGCACGATACCGAAAAGTGCTGGAAGCTGAAACACTTGATCCAGAACTTGATTGAGAGCGGTAAAATCCCGCTACCTGGAGATAAGTCGAGTAACAAGGAGAACCCTTTCAGCTCCCATGCCATCTTTGCCGGGGAGGTGATTGATTTCTCTCACCTTATCTCTCCATTTATCCCGCAAGTGAACGGGATCTGGTTTGACGACGAGGAAGATGACTACCTCGCTAAAGGGGAAACTGTCCCCATCACCCCTGAGGAGATCCGTAAGACTAAATCCCGAGTCTTAGCCAGTAATAACCACCTTGGTCGTTCTTATCAAGCCACTAGCTCTAGGGACACCCCTATCAAGCCACTAGCTCTAGCCACTCGGGATGGAAGTCGACCCTGAGGAGCTGACTGCTAAAACGGCCCTCGTGAAGCAACTAAAGAAGACCCGAGTTGACCTCACTATATGGCAACTCCTAGTTAGCTCACAAGAACATCGAGAGGCACTCACTAAGGCTCTCGATCAAGTTAAGATTGACTATTTGGCTACCCCTGCTGAAATGGTAGCCACGGTCCTGCCCCACTTGAAGGGCAAAACCAAGGAAGAAGGCCCAATGATCACTTTCTCTGAAGCCGACCTACCGCGTTCGGGGCCTCCCATAATCTGGCCCTCTACATTACGGTGATCTGCCGAGGGAAATACCTCCCAATGACCCTAATTGATGATGGGTCTACTGTGAACGTCCTTCCTTTGAGGACCGCCAAAGCCCTCGGCATTACCGAGGCCGATTATGTTCCGACGGCTCAGACCATCCAAGCCTTTGATGGGAGCCCAAAGTCGGTAGCTGGGGCCATAAAGCTGACCATTACAACGGGCCCAATAGAAAAGGAGCTTTAATTCCAGGTGATCGATGTCACCTCATCTTTCAATTTGCTCCTAGGAAGGCCATGGATTCACGCGGTCAAAGCGGTATCCTCCACCCTCCACCGAAAGATCAAAATGCCTCTCCTTGACAATGTTATTACTTTAGAGGCGACCCCAATGACTGTGGCTAGCTGTAACGCCATGGGCCACGCGGACCTCTGGGGGTTCGACTTTGTGGGGATGATCGAGGAAGAGTACCTTTTTAGGCCCTACTTCACAACTAGCATAGACACGATGCTACAAAACCTAGGGTACTTACCGGGGGCTACTTCTCGACCCGATCTTCCAGCTAGGAAGATCATTGAGGTCCTTAAGGATGAAGACTCTCACTTCGGCCTTGGCTATGCCGCCACCCCGGGCAACGTTGTCCGAGCAGGAGTCGAAAAGGCCTGCAACATCATTAAGGGTATCCACTTGAGCCCTTACAGCCCACGATTGACGGACTACATTGTCACACCGGTGTTTGGGGCTATTCAGGTTGGACTGTACCAACCCAATGCTGTGCACCTCGGGACCCAATTGGCCCGGGACTGCAACTACATCCCGGATGATGTGTTCGCCCTCATCCAATCTGATGGAGCTGACAATGATGAGCCCGCGTTGGGGCTACTTTTTGGGGAAGACACCGTAGCTCCGACTCCAAAGGACGACCTGGTCAACCTGATTCTCCGCAGCAACAGGTTTGACCCGACCAAGCTGATCTCGGATGTTGGCTCCGAGACGGGAAACAGGGCCTGGAGGAAGACTGTCAAGTGGACTGACAGTCAGGGAAAGATCTACAAGCTGGTCACTGGAGAGGGAGACATGCCTGAGTCTGAGTCCGAGTCTGAGTCCGAGTCTGTGTCAGAGTCTAAGGTCGAGTCTAGGGAGTCCGGTGCTAGAGTCACTCCTGTAACCCCTCTCCCCCTTGTCATTCCTGCTGCTGGCACTTCGGGGTCTGTCTCACGTGCCTTACAAATTCCGCCACTGACCAATGATCAGATGGCTGCTCTTTTAGAGCTGTTTTCAAAATTTTCAATCAATAATAACAACCGTTCTGCTTACGACTTGTCTCTTTTAAATTCTACTTTTAAAAATATTTTATGCAATGACATTGAGAAACCCGAAGAACAGGTACCCTTACCTCCACATCTGATCGAGCAACTAGATCAAAGGGAATTCCGGAATCCGGTAATTGAAGAGACCGAATCCATTAATGTGGGAACAACCTTAGAGCCCCAGATACTTAAGATAGGGTTATCCTTAGATCCCGAGGAAAAACAGCAATTTACGAACCTCCTCCAAGAGTTCAAAGATGTCTTCGCATGGTCCTACAAGGACATGCCAGGGATAGACCGGGAAATAGCCGAGCACCACATACCAATTAAAGACGGGTGCAAACCGGTTAAGCAAAAGCTTCGCCGAATGAGGCCCGAGTGGTCTCTCAAGGTAAAAGAAGAAGTCGATAATCAGTTCAAAGCCGGCTTCATAGAGGTGTCCGAATATCCGGACTGGGTTGCAAACATCGTGTCGGTTCCTAAAAAGGACGGTAGGGTGCGGGTATGCGTGGATTTTCGGGATCTTAACAAGACGAGCCCAAAAGATGATTTTCCGTTACCACACATCGACATACTAGCGGATAACACAGCCGATCATGCCCTTCTATCATTTATGGACGGGTATGTTGGGTACAATCAGATAAAGATGGCGGAAGAAGATATGAGTAAGACTACCTTCACTACACCTTGGGGTATTTACTGCTACACCGTCATGTCATTCGGTCTCATTAATGCAGGGGCCACATACCAAATAACCGCTACCACCTTACTGCATGACATGATGCATAAAGAGGTAGAAGTTTATGTAGACGACATGATCGTCAAATCCAAAGAACGGGACGGTCACATCACCGCCCTAAGAAAATTCTTCACCCGATTGCGCAAGTACAACATGAGGCTGAACCCTCGAAAGTGCAGTTTCGGGGTAACATCGGGCAAATTACTGGGTCATATCGTTAGCCAACGAGGTATCGAGGTCGACCCAGCTAAAATTAAAGCCATTACCGAGATGCAACCTTCTAAAACCGAAAAAGAAATAAGGGGATTTCTCGGGAAAGTCCAGTATATCAGTCGGTTCATTTCCAAACTAACCATGGTGTGTGAACCAATTTTCAAGAAACTGAAAGTAGGGGAACGGATACTATGGGATGACAAGTGCCAAGCTGCTTTCGACAAGATCAAGGAAATCCTGTCTTCTCCGCCAGTCTTAATGCCACCTCAACCCGGTTTGCCTCTATCGTTATACCTAACGACGACCGAGACAGCCATGGGGGCTATGTTGGCTCAGACAGTCGCCTCCGAAGAAAGAGCTATTTATTACATTAGCAAAAAGTTTTTAGAGTATGAGTGCAAATATACCATGCTCGAAAAGACGTGCTTGGCTCTAGTTTGGGCCACTAAGAAGCTCCGACAATATATGCTCAACTACGAGGTCCATTTGCTATCCAAGATGGACATAATCAAATACCTCTTCGAAAAGCCCGTTCTCAATGGCCGAATTTCTAGATGGACTCTAATGCTGGCAGAGTTCGACCTAAAATTTGTACCGATGAAAGCCATTAAGGGCTGTGTAGTAGCCGAATTTCTCGCCGATAGCCCGGTAACCGAAGGACACACCGACACCTGGTCCTTCCCTGATAAAGATATCTTCCATACCGATACTGAAACATGGAATTTATACTTCGATGGAGCATCCAATTTTCGAGGATTCGGAGTCGGGATCCTTCTAATCTCACCAAAAGGGTAGCATACTCCCGTGTCCATCAAACTGGACTTTGATGTTACCAATAATGCAGCCAAGTGAGAAGCATGCATTTACGGGCTACAAGTCGCCGCCAATCTGGGGATCACGAATCTCCGGGTAAATGGTGATTCATCCTTGGTCATTAACCAAGCACTTCATAAATGGAAGACTCAGAACGCTAATCTCGTGGCCTACCAGGCACAAGTAAGGGATCTCGAGAAACAATTCCAAATGTTGGAGTACATATACTTGCCTCGGGAAGAGAATTAGTTTGCAGATGCACTCTCAAAATTGGCATCTTTGCTGAATATTCCCGACCACATGAACAGTATGCCAATTTGTGTCGAAAGACGGTCCGAGCCGGCATACGTTCACGACATTGAAGACATTGAGATAACTGATCCTGAACCATGGTATCAGGCTGTATTAACGTACCTGGCAAACAGGGAATATCCTCCCGGGACTGAAGGCCGAGCCAAGAAAGCCTTACGAAGGCTAGCTTCCCAGTTTGTCTGCACCAATGACGGGCAACTGTACAAAAAGACAGCACAGGAGGCTCTACTCCTCTGTGTCGATAAATATAAAGCTGAAAAGGTCATGGCCGAAATACATGATGGTGAATGCGGCCCACATATGAATGCCTAGATGCTGGCCCGAAAAATCATGAGGCTCGGGTATTACTGGAATACTATGGAAACCGACTGCCAGTTATATGTCAAACATTGTCATAACTGTCAAATCTTCGCCAGCGTGCAACATATGCCGTCATCTCTGCTTTATACCATGACATCGCCTTGGCCGTTCTCGACATGAGGTATCGACATAATCGGGAAAATAAATCCCTCTGGTACCGGAGGACACTGCTTCATCTTGGTAGCTATCGACTATTTCACCAAGTGGGTCGAAGCTGAATCATATCGCATTCTCAATGCTAAACATGTCGCCAAGTTTATCCAAAACAAGATAATATGTCAATATGGCATCCCACATGAATTTATCAGTGATCACGGGACTCATTTTGAAGCCGAAACTGCGGCCCTTTTGACCAAGTATAAAATTCAAAGGAATACGTCTTCGCCTTACCGTCCCCAAACAAATGGAGCGGTGGAGGCGGCCAATAAAACAATTGTCATCATACTCAAAAAGATGGCTGATAATTACCGGGACTGGCCCGACAAAATACCTTTTGCCCTATGGGGATACCGGACGTCAATTCGCACCGCAACCGGGGCAACACCGTATTACCTAACTTATGGGATGGAGGCAATCCAACCAGTTGAATTGGAGGTACCGTCCCTCAGAATTCTGTTAGAAATTCAAGTCCCCGAAGCTGATTGGGTTCGAGCACGGTATGACTCGTTGGTTCTGTTAGACGAACGACGATCTCGTACCCTCAACAATATCCAAATCTATCAGAAAAGGATCCAGCGGGCCTTCAACAAAAGGGTGAGACCCAGAAATATTAAGGAGGGGGATCTAGTCCTTAAATCGGTTCGAGCTTTATTACCAGTTGACCCAAGGGGAAAATTCAAACAACCTGGACCTGGACCAGGACCAGTGATCCTATCGGTAGGAGCAGTGATGCTGACGGACCTGGACGGGAATGAGTTCGTCAACCCAACCAACCTGGACCAGCTGAAGCGTTACTACCCTTAGCCTTTTCTCAATATCATTTGCAAAATTTATCAAAATCATTTTCTTTACAAAAGCAAGTCAATAATCTAGAATTATTCATTCTACTGTCATAAACATCTTGAACCAATAGTCTTGGTGTAATTCGAGATTGCAAATTTACTGAGCTTGAACTACGTTTGGTTTGATTCTGCTAGTTGTAGATACGTAAGCAGCCCCTCAAAAGGGCACAACCAGTGCAATCGAGAAAAGACAGGAACGGTTTAAAAATAAACTTTCTTTATTAATTACTAAAACCCCGATAAACTCGGGAAGTTACAAGTGCGGGAATTCAAAAAAAAACACACAACAAAAATAAATAGTAATAATATTCAAATAATAAAAAACTAAGGACTCGGTACTTGGGGCATCTTGCCCTTCCCCTTGTCCTTGGCCTCCTTGGCCGTCCACTGACGACGACGCGGAGGAGAGCATTCCCGAATCACCACGGAAACCTCCTTAGCCCGGACCCATTTCTTTGAACTCGAATCCTCGATAACATCTATCGGCCCGAGTTGGGCCCTCACGGGCTCAGGCAGCCGATCGCGCGGGCCTAGTCGGTCTCTGACCGCCAGTCTTGGCCCAAGTTGTCTCTCCAAATAAGTCTGGGGGCTTTGCTGCCCCCGCATGCCGCTAGCACCGGCATCCTTGGCTCGAGTTTTAGTTTGTGACTTAAGATCCGATTCTAATCGGACTAGAGTAGCAGGAGTGTCTCCCTCATCGAAGAAGCCCCTGTTGTCCTTCGTCGTCTCCCGGCGAACCAGTTCGAAGGCCTCGTCAACCTTCAAGGCTTTGCGAGCTTCCTCGGACTCCTCGAAAGTCCACTTCTCGTATGCACGTGAAACCCAAGCGGACTGGCAAGGGTTGGGTACAGTCCATGTAGGACGGGTGAACCACCTCGGTAGCCATGTGTCGCACATAGCGTCCGTTAATTGGAGCGAGACGCTAATTATTGCCTCAGTCTCAGGAATGCGCTGAGACGAACCGAACTGCCTTAGGATGCGGTCCGGGTAAATGTGAACTGTCCAGTCGAGAGACAGAATCACCAAGTAGCGGGCTTGGTCTCTTTTGGCCAATCCCGTCAGTTTGGAGAGAAACCACCAAGCAACGGTCCACCTAATCAAGGGACCACCATGGAATACCAGCTCCTCGTCCCAATAAGCCCGGTTCACATGATGAGTCGAGCTTATCCGCCGTCTCCTCGAGCAAATTTGACTGCTGCGGTGGTAATTGGGTATACTCGGAGGAGGCTCTATGATCGACAGCCGTTCCGACAACCAAATCTGAAAAGTATACACAAAATTCGTAAGCAACAATATGGTTCGCCAGAGCCCACTCGATCGAGTACAACAGCTGACTCGATCGAGTAAGCCCTCCGAAAATAGGCAGAAGCTCGCCAAAGACGTCACTCGGTCGAGTGACAGGGCCACTCGATCGAGTGACCTACGTACATCTGGAAATTCGCGAAAAAAAAAAAAGAAAACGAGATGTATACCTGTAAGATACGGACGCTCCCCGTCAGCTGTCGGTCCGGGTCAAGCCTCCTAGCATCTAGACCCATGATGATCTCCCCGGTGGCTAGCCAAGCAGGGCTATGACCAGTCTCCATCTGGTCAGCCACGCCAATCAGCCTAATCTGACCCAAGCACGAGTTAGCCTCCATCATCCCTTCGAATACATAGCGGTGCAGCATACAAAAGGCGGAAGCCCTACGCCTGTGAGCAGCAGTAATCCTCACGTCCTAGAGGTTCATAAACTTGTCAACCAAGTCGAAAAGGGAAACAGAATTTCCCCGCACCATTCGATCTGTCTCAGGATGAGACAAACCTAGGAAATCCCTCAATCTCCTCCTTGGACCAGGATAAAACGAAGGGACAGCAGGGCGAGCAATGGGGCTCCAACCGCCAACGGCGGCAATCTCCTCAGGAAGAGGGCATATTTCTCCCCGCGGGAATGCAAAAACGTGATGGGTAGTATCCCAAAATGCTAGACAGGCGTCCAAGAAGTGTGAGTCGACTACCAGACGTTGAAGTGGGAATAAACTAACAATCCACATCTGGGTCAGTTGAACCTTTTCTTCGTCCCGAAAGTATTGGGACCAAGCCAGAAGCATCGCAGTCAAGTGATCGGTACCCATGACAGATATTTGAGTCTTCTTTGAAAATCTAAGAGATTTTGAGGAGAAGGAGTTTTTTATTTGGGATGCAGAAAATTAGAGCAGGGAATCCTATATTTATAATAGGGAACCCTAACTGTAACACTAACTACCATGCCTCCTCACCAAAAGTGGCCCCAGTGCGCCCGCAGGCCTGATCCTGATTACAATACAGAACCCAGAATAGGAATCGAGTCGTCCCGAGCATTCCTAAAAAATTCTAAAAAAAAATCCTTCAAGAATTCTGATTTTCAAAAATTCAATATTTTATTTTCCCCAGCACGAGTCGGTGTTTTGCCTATGTGTTACATGCAATATGTTATGTGTCAGCATACAGATACACCCCAGACTTCAGAAGCAAGTCTCCGCGCAGCTGTTTTGCTCCCCAATGTGAGTCAGCGTTTCTCCTGCAATGCTACATCCAGGATATGATGTATCGGCATACAGTTACACCCAAGACTTCAAAAGCAAATTCGACTCCCCACGGAGCTACCATCATCAAGACAGGTATGAGCCTCTGCTTATGGCTGGCGAGCCTTTCACGCAAGTCTACTGGACTATAAACGACCCGACCGGAAGGCTGCCAGGTCGTAATCTGCGATTGGCCTGGTAGCTACTCTGACTTCCGCCTTGTCCAAGCCTCAGTCAGAGTGGGGGCTCTGTAGACACCCGCATTTTGCCTGCTAGTGTCTATAGCAGTTCCCAACAAAACACCCGATGATGATCGAACCCAAACGTGACTTAGTATACTCGAATATGGGCTCGGAATCAATAATATCCGATGTGGACTTTTAGCGGAGTACAAATCTCTCAAAACCAACCTCAAATTCAGGCACAATGGGTCGTCCCGAGTAAAATGAGACTAATTTGGGCCAAAACCGACACCAAAAAAAAACCCGTCTTTTTGCGACCGGGTCAAACCCCGGTCAAAGACGAATCCGTCCTTAAAATCAGCCAAGTCCGCTTCTAGAAACTTGCGCTCAAACACAATATTCAAAAAATCAAAAAAGTCAACCATTTCCTAAAATGGCTCGTCAACCCTATCCACTCGATCGAGTGGATTGACCTCACTCGATCGAGTGGAGCCACAAAACCGCAGCAGACCCCTTTCCTTGGGCACTCGATCGAGTGTACTAGGGCCACTCGATCGAGTGACCCTAGGTCGAGGGGTAAAACTCTATAAATACCCCTCCTTGTGCTCTTCATTTGGGCAAAATTTTCACATATGAAAAAACCTACATTTCTACCTCAACTCACCCATCTTCTTCACACAACAACCCTAAGCCATACTATACAAAAAAACCGAGTCATTTGTCCCTCGAAAAACCGACAAAACCATCCATACACATACACACATTATAACTTTACATACATCCTTGATACTCTCGCGTTCCCGTCGCTATTACGAGTCCATTGCCGAGGCCATTCTAAGCGTGTATGTTGAGGGTGTCATCAACCCCGTCTCTATCCTTTTTCCTCCTCTCTATCTCAATCTAAATATATGCATTTTATACTCTATACTATGATCGTTTTAGCAACACTAACACTAACACTTTATTTTCGTTACTAACTTTTTTAATTTTTGTTACTAACTCTCTAATCTAACATTTTATTTATGTCCGCTAACATTAACATTTTTTTTATCGTCATTTACATTTCGTCGTAATACATATACCGCGTACATATATAATAATACTAAAAACTCGAACTCGAACACGTTTAACTATAATCACCGCACCAAGTCCGTTTAATCCCTTTATGAGCCACGACGGAGGTTGCACCCTTTCGAGGAGCGCCGCCCCAATGTACTCAAGGGCGTAATGTGATCGTGGTCGATCATAGTTGAACGCGTTAGATTCCATTTCTAAGATTAGCACGGAATCTGTTGATGCGAAAATCGACATCACATAATCCGTTAGGATTAATATCGATGTCGTGAGGCGGAGGAACACAATTTCGTCACTAATCAAAACTTTTAATCCCATAATGACATTTTTAACAAATTTTCGATGACGGTATTATTATCGCATATTACACGATTATAGCACCGGAAACCGAGTTAAATTTAAATTATGCCATATTTCTATTTAACTCGGCCAACCATCGATTTTAAAATAAATAAACCGGAATGGCCACCTTTTCCGAAACAAGTTATGGCTCGTACAGGGGCCACTCGACCGAGTGTCATGGGCCACTCGATCGAGTAGCACCCCAAAAAGTGGGCAGTAGCTACTTCGAAGGCGCACTCGATCGAGTCCAGACCGTGACTCGACCGACTGGGTCCTGTAGCCCAAGAAAACCGAGAGCTTTTTTTATCATTCGAGCCTCGTCTTTTTTTACGACTTTAGTCGTCGCGTGTTAAGACAATCACGTGATCTACCATTTCAAAACTCATGCATAGCACTTCACTTTAACGACTTTGATTGACGGTCTCTCACTATTAATCTTGTGTCGACAACTCCTTAGTCGTATCCGACACATGATTAATCTAGACTCTAATTCCTTGATATGATAACTCGGGACAAGGCACCGAGATTCGGGATCGGGCTAGCACCACGCCTAGGTCCCCTATCTCCGTCCTTCGCTTAATACACAATATAATGTGTATCTAATCGAAGTTCGTCCATTAGCACAACTTACGGTCTAGTCTGTATTTATTATATATGGGTCCGTGTCGAGTTACTATTTATCGCTCTTGGTATTTCGTTTGTTCCGTTTTTTTATTGTTCGTTATCTTGTATTGGCCGGGTTGTATTTCCGCCCGTGTATTTTGTACATTTTTTTACGAGCTTTATTTATTTTGATGTTTATTGCTTTATAAATGAACCTCGCATGCTAAACAATTCGGCTTGGATTTAGATGCATTAAAATGACGTAGTTAACCAACAATTCACATGTTTAGCCAAAAATGCTGTTTGCATATCATTTTAGTCGTTTTACTAACGCGCGTACACGAACACGAACGATGTCTTAGTAGAGGCCGCTAAGTGCGGGTGGGGTTAGGTGTCCTTAGTGGGCTTCCCAACACGTACCCTCACCCCTTACTCAGAACCTCGGTTTCCGGATGCCCAAAACCGTTGGCGCACGAGAGTCATTCTATACACGATAACTGGTATTGACGGTATCGGTATTGCAATGCAAAGGGACGAGCCCCATAAACTCTGAAATCGAAATGGGCCGTACTTTGTGTACGGTCCATGACGACATAGAGTGGGCTCGAATGGGTCCGAATTCCCACAAAATTCGGTGGCGACTCCAACTTTGACTTAAATTTCAACCCGAGAACAATCTCACCACGAGATTCATTCGCCTACCCAAACCCGCGCGTGGCCGCTTCGGGGTGGACCTACGTCATGTCCACACAGGGATGCTCTGATACCAACTGTAATCCCCTTGAAATTTTAACGCAATAGAGTGGCGGAAACACTGTAGAAGTGGGATTATAACACACTGTAAGTATGTCTTGATAAAATTTAATTGGTAAAGTCAAACATTAGGCGTTAAATAAAATGGCCAAAATTAAAAAGAATCCACAAAGGGGTTTAACAATCCACAAGACAGAATTGTAAAAAAAAAAATAATAGCAGGATCCACAATGTCCGCTAGCCCACACCCGGAAACAAGCATACCTGCCATGTTAAAACATAACAGCCACAATCAGGGAGAGCAACGCCAACGTTCTCCCAGCCGTATAACAGGATTTTAAAACTGTAATTACTACTATAGAAAACTAGTAAAAAGGAAAAACAGTAAAACATCATATTAAAATAAGCTTTAGCGTAAAGCAAATTAATCAAAAGGGTTTTCGAAGAAACATAAAAATATTTGTCAACCTGCAAACCAATTTATATCGATAATAAATAAAATAATTAAAATGGCGTTATGGATAGAATTAGTGTCGACGGCTAGACTTTCACTAGGAGAATACTAAAACTAGCTTCGAGAACTTAGTTCAAACAAATCAAACTTCGGTCTCTAACTAGGCTACTCCACCATAATAGGACGACGACTTATAAATGCGTGGCCCTAGTTTAAGATGACATGTACACCCCTCCCGAGCACCATAAATACTCAGTTCAACCCGACGGCGTCTTACACTGCGAGGCACGAGCTTAGGAAAATATACACACACTCCCGAATACCATATATGCTCGGTTCAACAACCAGTGTGCCCCATAAAGACACACCAGCCTTATAGTTGATGGCAAAAACGTAAACCTCAGATTATATTACTCTAACCTCACACTTGTCCTTATTCCATAACTCCAAAACAAAGTCATTATCGATATTCAAAAGATATAATCATTATAAATAATAAGAGAACAAAAAGAAAAGGATCACTTTCAAAAAGAGGAAACTTTTATATTTTAGGAAACTTCTATTTTTAGAAACTTTACCCAAAATAGCATCATATCAAAATAGCAAAAATATTAGTTCATACTAATAACACATTTTTAGTAAACGATATAGATTTATAAAACTAGTACTTTCGGCCTTAACGATATTAATTCTTAAAACGAGAACATTTGAGTTAATGAAATTATTGAAACGTCATACAAGTGTTTATAAAATGATTTAGAAATGTTTTAAACATTTTAAATACTACTAATTAGGGTGTTTCCAAAATTTACAAAGCTAAAATTCCCTAATTATTATTAGTTTCGACAATACGATTATAAATAGGATTTTACGGCAAATGTCAATTTAAATCTTTTAACGTCTTTTATTTAATTAAACCATGGTAAATATTTAGAATATGTTAAGGGATGATTTAACTCTTAAAGTTTCAGATTTAAATACTTTCAAAATTGCTGGAAAAATAATTCTTTTAGGTAAGACGAAGCATTTTAACGATAAATCTTAATTTTTCCAAAAATCAATACTTATTAATTAAAGAGTTTAATAAATAGTACAAAAATTACGTAATATAGTTAAATTATATTTATGGACATTCTGTCCAGAAAAGAACATTTTCCAGAATCCTAAAACTCGGTTTTTAAAGGGTTTTCTCATTAATCGTCTAATCTCGACAATAACGATTAACAAAAATAGTAATTACAAAACGATTAAATTATTAATATCCAAAAATTATTATTAAACTTAAATCATGATTTTCCAGAATCTACCATTTTTCTAGATTTCCAAAAATTCCATATTTAATAAATCCCGTCAAAACCGTCTTTAAAACTCGTTTTCACAATTAACGATTCCATTAATAAAACTTATTGTTCCTAACATTTTATTAAAGCACTAAAAATCATAAAATTACATTTTATTATGAAATCATCAGAATCATATTTTTTTTTCCAGATTTAAACATATTTATACATTTGTAGGAAAAGAAATATCTTAAATCCGAGCTTTAAAACGTTAATTCGTAGAGATGTAGAATTCCTCGCGGAAAAATAATTTTTTTACGAAGAAAATCAATTAAATAGATTTAAAAGAATTAAAGTCTTCAAAAATAAAAGTAAGTATCATTAGACTCAAAAATTAAAATAAAGCTTGGGAAAAAAATGATGAAACATAGGGCCGAAAAGTGACAAGAGTTATGACGAATCATAACGGTAAGGATAAAAATGCTAGGAAAAATAGCGGGTGTTACAAGTATACCATGTTTGGGGTGAAAGGAATAGGAGGATTTTTTGGACACTGCTAGACCATACACTCAACTAATAGTACAGATAAAGATTGAAGTTGTTATGCGTACTATGAAGAAGAGAAGTTAGGTGTTAGTAGGAGTGTTTAGGGGATTAGTTTCATATACTTTAGTGGTTCTTTCTTTTGTAAGATTGAGTCTCTTGTATTCGAGTTTATTGAATAAAATAGGCATACTATTTTCTTGCAAAAAAAATAATAATAATAATAACTGTTTTAGGGTATATAAAATTCTACTATATCAAATAATTAAGTACATATGACAATTATTTCAGTGTATATATGTTGATTAATTGGTGTACATAGTAACCATTTGAGTGTATATAACAATAACTATTTTACTGTATATATTGAGTTCTTAATTGTATATATATGTAGTGAGTTTAATAGCGTATATAATGAGTTTTTTAGTGTATATAACAGTTATTTTGATGTATGTTCCATTGTTGATTAACTGATGTACATATTAATTATTTGGGTGTATATAACAATTATTTTACTGTATGTATTGAGTTCTTAAGTGTATATATGCAGTGAGTTTAATAACGTATATAATGAGTTTTTTTAGTGTATATATAACAGTTATTTTGATGTATGTTTCATTGTTGATTAATTGGTGTACATAAAACTATTTGAGTGTATATAACCATTATTTTACTGTATAGATTGAGTTGTTAAGTGTGTGTGTGTGTGTGTATATAGTGAGTTTAATAACGTATATAATGAGTTTTTTAGTGTATACAACACTTATTTAGATGTATGTTTCATCTTAATCTAATGGTCTAGATTGTGCCTCAATGGGTGTAAGGAGTTACCCTGCCTCACCGGAACCTGTCTCTATGTAGATATATATATCAAATTAACAAATACAATCATCTGATCAAATAATCATAAATCACAAACTTTCATAAACTTTCCAAACACTATATTGATTAAAAGAAATGAATACACATGGCTGACTAGTTGTATCGTAATCAAACTTAATTTCTAACTCATTCGTCTGGAAATTGGAAGTTGAGGTTCTTGAGAAGATCCCCGGCCAGTTTTACTTCCAAGAACTGCTTCGCTTCCATTGAATTGAATTAGAGTCATCTGTCATTAAGACTCATGCTCGAAATCAGATCACCTGTGGGGACGAAATAAAGGGTACTATTATAGTACAGTACTAATATCTACATCCACTGAGTACTGGAGGGGACTACTCTTTACCGTCGGCGCTTTACTTCTTACCGTCGGCGTTAATTACGTAAAATGACGACTTTGCCCTTCATTAGATTTTATTTTTTATTTTTTGTTTCTAATATTTTTGATTCACGAAGTCGGTAATATTTACGATTTCTAATTTTGAAACCGACTTCACCAAATCGACTTTTTTAGAAATCGTGTTTTAATTGACACTTATTACGTCATTTTTTTCGCTTCATATTTTAAAAAACGTGTTTAGTATTTTATTTTGAAACTCGACTTAAATGAAGCATTTTTTTAAACAAACCGGCTAAAAAACTCGACATAAATCCACACAATCGTCCTCATTAAAAGCCTAAAACTTACTATATAAACTTCAAAAGCATTTCATTATTCGTTTCCATTTCATCTCTCTAGAAAATCAAAATTACAAATCAAGTATTACGAAGTGTTTTTCTAAAATATCGGGTTTCTTATTTCACGAACCTTGAGGAACGGGTTTTACACTTCCACAAGCGGTGTTGACCGATCGATCGTGCTACAATTAGACGTATTCTTGGATTTTTTTTCGCGACTTTTACTTATTTACAATTAAATCGATTCATATCGTAGATCGGGATAGATTTATCGGTTTAGGTCGACTTACGAATCTCCGTTCCGATGTGTATGTCCAGTGGCGGACCTAAGATTTTTCACCTAGGGGCACAAAAAAATTCTGACATTTTTTAAGTTTATAAATTACTCCACATTTTACGTTATTATTTTCTTTATAAATTACTCTATATTTTACGCTATTATTTTCTCTATAATACTTGAAAGTTTTGAGAAATAGTTGAAGTATAATATGAATCTTCCAATGATATGCAACATGAAGTATAAAGTGGTGAAATTTGTTACATTGATAACATTTTGTCTATAATACTTGAAAATTTTGAGAAATAGTTTAAGTATAATATGAATCTTCCAATGATATGCAACATGAAGTATAAAGTGATAAAATTGGTTACATTGATAACATTTCATACAAATGGCTCGGGTTTGAATCCCCCTATTTACACATTTGTCTTTTGAAAATCTACAAAATAATTCAACAAACAAAATGGTATTAACAACGATCAAATCCCTGACCAATTGACCATAAGGCAAATGACTAAACCACTACACCAACATCAACAAATTGATATTTCAAATGGTTCAAAACTACTTATTTCGAAAAGCAAATTAAAAGTGGAAAAAAAAATTGGTCGAAGAACTTTTTTGACTGACCGATCGGTCGGTGGACTAGATTTTTCGAACGACCGATCGGTCAGTCGAAAAAGTTCTTCGACCAATAAATTATTTGCATCGATTTGTATAATAAATCTTGAATGTCGACTTGTCGTAGATAAGGATTTAATTTGCGTATTACTCGTATTTGTTAATTACGTTTATTATTAAGTCGTAAATTAATCTAATTAACTGTTTAAAATCGGAGGCGTAACGATAATTGAAAAAAACGGTTTTATTATCGAGTTCTAATAAACCGATACTCTATAAAATGTAAATGTGATAATATTTTGAGAATTAATTGTAAGGGAGAACTTGTCATTTTACGTAATTCCATATACTAACTATCTAGCTAGTTGGTTTTGGTTAATTACGATAATCGAAAAAGACGATTTTATTATCGAGTTTTAATAAACCGATAATCTATAAAATGTAAAAGTAATATTATTTCGATAATAAATAGTATGGACAAAGTCGTCATTTTACATATTTAACGCCGACGGTAAGATGTAAAGCGCTGACTGTAAAAAGTATTTGTGGTACTGGAGGAAGAAACACAAGTTAAGGGAAGGGAAAACATATTATATGTGGACGTGACAATTTGCTCAGGTAGCTCCTTGATGTCCGACTACATACCTACACACGCACAATGCTTCCTCATATCTCCGGAAGCAGCAGCAACATTCTGTCATAAAATGTTTAGAAAAAAGGTGCACGGTGAGGTATTCCCTTTCTCCCGCGAGTCCTCTCATTTACAGATTCTTTGTTTACATTTTGCTCGGATGATGGCAAAGGTTCATCAGTAACAGTCCTAATCTTTGGTTCAGCTCCATCAAGTGATAGAAAGGGAGGGGAATCAGCATCTTCTTTTTTTGAGAATGCTTCCACCTAAACAAGGAATCAACAGCTAGTAAGCTATTGGCTATTACATCTCAATTAGAGTCAATTTTTAATACAGCAAATAAATTTAATTTCTTCATGTGAAGCTTGTTATATCATACGGTTACATAATCTAATATAATCATTCATTTATTCCATTTTGGTTTGTCTCATTCAATAGTCTTACAGTTTTTCTAGACATATCCATCCTATGCGGTGAAATACATACCCTTTCATGTGTTGTATACTTAAATCACCTAACATTAACATAATCAGAATTACGATTAAAAACAAAACAAATTAAAGTCGAGATGAAATAAAACACGGGTTTGAACAATTAAGAGTTACGAACTAAAAATATAACGAGTCAATTAAATGTATCTGACGAGTAAAATAAACATTTACGATTAAAATAATGTTTTTTGAGAAAATTAATAAATGTACGATGAAAATGAATTACATTGATTTCTCGAAGAAAAAAAAATGTTTTGATGAAGGTTATTAAAACGAGTTTGAGTTGAAAAATAGAAATTCGAGCTTAAATGAAAAGAGCTTAGAATTCAAATTGTCAAAATATAAGTTCAGTAATAATTCAATGAATAAATAAATCGAAACAAATATAAAAATTTATTCTAAATATAAGAAGATTTTTTGAGACAAATAGAATTTTAGAAGTTCGAAACGATTGAAAAATAAATTCGTTTTATAATAATTATAACATTTATGAGTTAAGTCGAAAACAGAATAAAATATGAATCAATTTTAATTTATAAAAATCAGGGGTGTTACACGGCGGTTGATGCGTAGGATCGGTGGTTGATGCGAAGGTTGTGTGTGAAGGCTGCAGTATGTAGAGGTTTTAGAAACTTTAGATAGGTTTTGATAACCAAAACGTGTAACTGTGTCTTACCGAATTGAATAGGACGGGTCCTATATTTTAATAGGATTGGTTTAATGTATAACCGCGCTTTTAAAATATTTTAATAGGATTGGTTTAACCTATAACCGTGCTTTTATATTAATTAGGACGGTTTCATTGACCAACCGTGCTAATAGTAAAAAAAAGGATCGTGCTATTGCAGAATCGTGCTATTTAACCAAGGTCATGTGGAGCCAAAATTTATCATGATATAGAGGACGGTTCCTTATTTAAGCATTCTATTTTGGTCGTCTTGTAATACCAAAATTGTAGTAGTGATATAATAAAACAGAGAGTAAGGATCAGGTGAGTCCAATTCTCATAATTGAGTCCGTGAGTTCTCACCTAAGGATAAATTAGAGATAGATGAATGGTTATGATTTTTTTTATCAATTAAATAAGTACCTGACATAACTTTGGTAAATATTTCAATTCCTCTCGCTCCTCCTTTATTCACTCGATTATTCTTTTTCTCTCTCCTATCAAAATCTTCACGACTTATGCTAATTATGCTAATTATCCTTTGTATTTTTAAACCCAGTTACGCTAATAAGTAGGGTTTAGTTGTTACTCACTTACTCTATTACATATCAGTTGTTACTCTAATTATCTGTGTAAACTATCTTGGTATCCATGTGGTAGGACTAGTGGAATTCACCAAAGTATGTTACTTTATTACGCACCATCTGCTACTCTAATGCTTCTCAGTTGTTACTCTAATGCATATCACTTGTTACTTTATTACATACGATCTGTTATTTAATGCATACTTGTCAGTTGTTACTCTAATGCATATTAGTTATTACACTAATTATCTGGGTATTCATATGTGTAGACACCCGCATTTTACCTGCTAATGTCTATAGCAGTTCCCGACAAAACACCCGATGATGATCGGACGCAAACGTGACTTAGTACACTCGAATATGGGCTCGGAAACAATAGTATCCGACGTGGACATTTAGCGGAGTACAAATCTCTCAAAACCAAACTCAAATTCAGGCCCAGCGGGTCGTTCCAAGTAAAACGAGACTAATTTGGCCAAAACCGACATCAAAAATAAAACCTGTCTTTTGGCGACCGGGTCAAAACCCGGTCAAGGACGAATCCGACACAAAAATCGACCAAGTTCGTTTCTAGAAGCTTGCGTCTGAACACAATCCTTAAACAATTCAAAAGAGTCAACCATTTCCTAAAATGACTCGCCACCCTTATGCACTCGATCGAGTGGATTGACCCACTCGATCGAGTGGATTGACCCACTCGGTCGAGTGGAGCCTCAAAATCCGGAACAGACCCGCCTTCAAAGGCACTCGATCGAATGCACTAGGGCCACTCGATCGAGTGACCCTAGGCGAGGGTGAACTCTATAAATACCCCTCAAACCCTTCTCATTTTTAAGCTTTGATGAATGCAATTCTACCCTACATTTCTACCCTAATACTCTACACTACACTACACTACAACTCCTAAGCATACTACACAAAAACCGAGTCATTTGTCCCTCGAGAAACCGACAAAGCCACCACACACACACACACACCATAACTCAACTACATCCTCGATACTCCCGCGTTCCCATCTCTATTACGAGTCCATTGCCGAGGCCATTCTAAGCATGTATGTTGAGGGTGTCACAAACCCCATCTCGATCTTCACTATCTCGTTTCATTTTATTTGCATTTTCGCATTTTGTATTATAATCGTATTAGTATATTTACACTAACTTTAACACTAACATTTTCATCATTTACTAACTTTTTATCCTTTCGTTTCTAACACATACCGCGTATATATATATATATATAATAGTATCAAAATTCAGATCTTAACACGTTTGACTATGACAACCATCCAAAGTCCATTTAATCCCTTTACGAGCAACGACGGAGGTGGCACCCTTTCGAGGAGCGCTGCCCCAATGTACTCAAGGGCGTAACGAGATCGTGGTCGCTTATAGTTGAACGTGAAGGACTCCATTCGAAGATTAGTGCGAGATCCGTTGATGCGAAAACCGACATCACATAATCCGTTAGGATTAGTATCGATGTCGTGACGCGGAGGATTACAATTTCGTCATTAATCAAACTTTTCAATCCCATAATGACATTTTTCACAAAATTCCGATAACGGTATGATACTTGTATAGTACACAATTATGATACCGGAAGCCGTGTTAAATTTAAATCATACGATTTTTTTATTTAACTCGGCCAACCATCGATTTTAAACAAATAAAAACGAAACGAGTTATGCCTCGTACAGGGGCCACTCGACCGAGTGCATAAGCCACTCGATCGAGTAGCACCCCAAAAATTGGGCAGTAGCTGCTTCGAGTACGCACTCGATCGAGTCCACACCATGACTCGATCGAGTGGGTCCTGTAGCCCAGAAAACTGAGAGCTCTAATGCATCATTCGAGCCTCGTCTTTTTTTTAGACTTAGTCGTCACGTGTAAAGTCAATCACGTGATCCCATTTTTCAAAACATGCATATCACAACAGTTTAACGACATTGATCGTAGTCTTTCGCGATTAGCCTTATATTGCCGACTCCTTTGTCGTGTCTAAAATATGGCTAACCAAGACGCCATTTTGCGATGTGATAAGTCGGGACAAGGCATTGAGATTTAGGGTCGGGTTAGCATCACGCCTAGAGCCTATGTCTCCGTACTTCGTTTAATACACAATATAATGCGTATTTAATCGAAGTTTGTCCATCTATCTAACTTACGGTCTAGTTTGCATCTATTGTATACGGGTCCGTTTCAAGTTATTATTTATCGTTTCGTATCTTCTATTTATTACTTTTTATTACCGCTTGTGATTTTTTTTGTTTTGGCCAGGTTGTATTTCCGCCCGTGTATTTTGTATTTATTTACGAGCTTTATTTATTCTTCGATGTTTATCGCTCTATAAATGAACCTCGCATGCTAAAACAATTTGACTTGGATTTAAATGCATTAAATGACGTAGCTAACCAATAATTCGCATGTTTAGCTAAAAGTGCTGCTTGCATATCATTTAGTCGTTTTACTAGCGCGCGTACACGAACACGAACGATGTCTTAGTAGAGGCCGCTAAGTGCGGGCGGGGTTGGGTGTCCTTAGTGGGCTTCCCAACACGTACCCTCACCCCTTACTCAGAACCTCGGTTTCCGGATGCCCGAAACCGTTGGCGCACGAGAGTCATTCTATACACGAAAGCCGGTGTAAACGGTATCGGTATTGTAATGCAAAGGGACGAGCCCCATAAACTTTGAAATCGAAATGGGCCGTACTTTGTGTATAGGCCATGACGACATAGAGTGGGCTCGAACGGTTCCGAATAACCACAAAATTCGGTGGCGACTCCAACTTTGACTTAAATTTCAAACCCGAGAACAATCTCACCACGAGATTCATTCGCCTACCCAAACCCGCGCGTGGCCGCGTCGGGGTGAACCTACGTCATGTCCACAATGTCATCTGGGTTCCCAGGGTGAGACTCGAAGAGAAAATCGTTCGTATATTAGTGTGCGCGCATTAGTTTAATGATTCATGCATAACCCAAATTTTGCCCGGGCCGGTTACTTGTGACCGACGTCCCACTATACCGCGGTGCATTCCTACATGGGTGCGCTAAAGACTTCGATGGCGGAACTCGTATGGGTTTTGCGGGATGTCCTAAGACCAACTCGGCTTAGGGAGTCCGTCCTGATTTACGAGAATGCCATCGTTGTTGGTATAGACCCAATTTTGACCGACCGAGACTTAGTGTAAAGCATACATAAGCGTCGTTATACTGCTTGTTTGACTACATGCTACTTGGTTTCCGTGTCATTTTTCAAAAAACCGTCATTTCAAAAATGCATCTTTCAAAAAATACCAAACTTTTGAACAACCCGAAATACTGTCCGTTTCGGGACCCGTCTTTCCAAAATACTGAGTTCGGTTTCTGATTACGCGGTGTTCTTACATACAGGCCACCGTCCACCAGACACAACCGCAAAATGGAAACAACTCTGAACAACCTGAAGGCCTCCGTCGACGCCATGGCCGCCAAACAAACCGACATTGATGCCCAACTGACTAAAATGAGGGCTGGTCAAGTGACCATCGTTGCTCGTATGGCTGCAGTGGAGCAAAGGGCTCCTAATGCCGAGGCTACTGGGCCTCTAGCTGAACTAGTTAGCGCGGTGCACCGGCTGGAGGAACAAGTCCATTTGGCCGGGAGTAACAATATTCATCGGGAGAATAGCCGTGAGTACTCCCCGGTGAGTGACAAGCTGCCCGCGAACCTGAATCTCACGGGCTTACCCATGTTCGAAGGAACCGAAGACCCGTTACTACATGTACGGGCCTTCAAAGAATTCATGGCTATCAAAGGAGAAGATTCTTCGATGTTCAAGAATCTTTTTGCTGCATCCCTTGAAAAATACCCACGGGCCTGGTACTACAGGATAGACCCGAAAAAATACCCTACTTGGGATGATGTGGCTACCGAGTTTGCTCGGAACTATGCTGACAACACCGAGATCCAAACCACAATGCGATCTTAGGAGGTCATGGCCCAAGAACCCAAAGAAGGTTTTACTAAGTACCTTCAACGCTGGAGGGCCGAGAGCGTGAAACTGGTCGATAAGCTCAGTGAAAAGACTTTGGTGGAGGCTTTCGTCAAAAACCTCCTCCCCTCCTACTGGGTCCATCTCTGGTATGCTGTCATACCCAATTTCACCACCCTTACTAAAATGGGTACGAGAATCGAAGACGACCTGAGGCTGGAGGGCCTTACTAAGGCCTCTGGCAAAGGATACCAAGGGGCTTCCACTTCCACTACCAACCCCCAGGCTGCAACCCGCAGCATTTTCGACGCGGTTAATCTACTAGATGCCCCGTCCAAGAAGAACACCCCACCTCGGGTTTTCACTGATATAGGTACCACCTATACCTATGCCTTACAAAGGTTGTCCTCAAAGGGCCTAATCCAACCGATAGGCCCTACTCTTGAAGTTCCGGTCGAGCGACGCTCCAAGAACTACAATGTCCAAGCTTATTGCCAGTACCACCAAGGCAATGGGCATGACACCAAAAAGTGCTGGAAGCTGAAGCACTTGATCCAGGACCTGATTGAGAGCGGTAAAATCCCGCTACCTGAAGATAAGCTGAGTAACAAGGAGAACCCTTTCAGCTCCCATGCCATCTTTGCCGGGGAGGTGATTGATTGTTTTCATCTTATCTCCCCATTTATCCCGCAGGTGAACGGGATCTGGTTTGACAACGAGGACGATGTCTACCTCGCTAAAGGGGAAACTGTCCCCATCACCTCTGAGCAGACTCGCGAGGCCAAATCCCGAGTCTTAGCCAGTAACCACCTTGGTCGTCCCTATCAAGCCACTAGCTATAGGGACACCCCCATTCCGACAGCCATCACTGATCCACTCGGGATGGAAGTCGCCCCTGAGGAGCCGACTGCTGAAACGGCCCTCGTGAAGTAACTAAAGAAGACCCGAGTTGACCTCACTATATGGCAACTCCTAGTTAGCTCACAAGAACATCGAGAAGCACTCACTAAGGCTCTCGATCAAGTTAAGATCGACTCTTTGGCTACCCCTGCTGAAATGGTAGCCACGGTCCTGCCCCACTTGAAGGGCAAAGCCAAAGAAGGAGGCCCAATGATCACTTTCTCTAAAGCCTACCTACCGCCGTTCGGAGCCTCCCATATCATGGCCCTCTACATTACGGTGATCTGCCGGGGAAAATACCTCCCGATAACCCTAGTTGACGATGGGTCTGCTGTGAATGTCCTTCCTTTGAGGACCGCCAAAGCCCTCGGCATTACCGAGGCCGATTATGTTCCGACGGCTCAGACCATCCAAGCCTTCGATGGGAGTCCAAAGTCGATAGTTGGGGCCATAAAACTGACCATTATAACGGGCCCAATTGAAAAGGAGCTTGAATTCTAGGTGATCGATGTCACCTCATCCTTCAATTTTCTCCTAGGAAGGCCGTGGATTCACGCGGTCAAAGCAGTATCCTCCACCCTCCACCGAATGATCAAGATACCTTTGCTCGACAATATTATTACTTTAAAGGCGACCCCAATGACTGTGGCTAGCTGCAACGCCACGGGACAAACGGACCTCTGGGGGTTCGACTTTGTGGGGATGATCGAGGAAGAGTACCTTTTTAGGCCCTACTTCACAACTAGCATCGACACGATGCTGCAAAACCTTGGGTACTTACCGGGGGCTACCTCTCGACCCAATCTTCCAGCTGGGAAGATCATCGAGGTCCTTAAGGACGAAGACTCCTACTTCGGCCTTGGCTATGCCGCCACCCCGGGCAATGTTTTCCGAGCAGGAATCGAAAAGGCCTGCAACATCATTAAGGGTATCCACTTGAGCCCTTACAGCCCATGGTAGTCTGAGTACTTTGTCACACCGGTATTCGGGGCTATCCAGGTTGGTCTGTACCAACCCAATGCTGCGCACCTCGGGACCCAATCGGCCCGGGACTGCAACTACATCCCGGATGATGTGTTTGCCCTCATGCAGTCTGATGGAACTGACAATGATGAACCCGCGCTGGGGCTGCTCTTCGGGGAAGACACCATAACCCCGACTCCAAAGGAAGACCTGGTCAACCTGATTTTCCGCAGCAACAGGTTTGACCCGACCAAACTGATCTCGGACGTTGGCTCCGAGACGGGTGTAGACACCCGCATTTTGCCTGCTAGTGTCTATAGCAGTTCCCGACAAAAAACCCGATGATGATCGGACGCAAACCTGACTTAGTACACTCGAATATGGGCTCGGAAACAATAGTATCCGACGTGGACATTTAGCGGAGTACAAATCTCTCAAAACCAACCTCAAATTCAGGCCCAGCGGATCGTTCCGAGTAATATCAGACTAATTTGGGCCAAAACCGACACCAAAAATAAAACCCATCTTTTGGCGACCGGGTCAAAACCCGGTCAAGGACGAATCCGACACAAAAATCGACCAAGTTCGTTTCTAGAAGCTTGCGTCTGAACACAATCCTTAAACAAATCAAAAGAGTCAACCATTTCCTAAAATCACTCGCCACCCTTATCCCCTCGATCGAGTGGATTGACCCACTCGGTCGAGTGGAGCCTCAAAATCCGGAACAGGCCCGCCTTCAAAGGCACTCGATCGAGTGCACTAGGGCCACTCGATCGAGTGACCCTAGGTCGAGGGTGAACTCTATAAATACCCCTCAAACCCTTCTCATTTTTTAAGCTTTGATGAATGCAATTCTACCCTACATTTCTACCCTAATACTTTACACTACACTACACTACAACTCCTAAGCCATACTACACAAAAACCGAGTCATTTGTCCATCGAGAAACCGACAAAGCCACCACACACACACACACACCATAACTCAACTACATCCTCGATACTCCCGCGTTCCCGTCGCAATTACGAGTCCATTGTCGAAGCCATTCTAAGCATGTATGTTGAGGGTGTCATAAACCCCATCTCGATCTTCACTATCTCGTTTCATTTCATTTGCATTTTCGCATTTTATATTATAATTGTATTAGTATATTTACACTAACTTTAACACTAACATTTTCATCATTTACTAACTTTTTAACCTTTCGTTTCTAACACATACCGCGTATATATAATAGTATCAAAATTCGGATCTTAACACGTTTGACTGTGACAACCATCCAAAGTCCGTTTAATCCCTTTACGAGCAACGACGGAGGTGGCACCCTTTCGAGGAGCGCCGCCCCAATGTACTCAAGGGCGTAACGAGATCGTGGTCGCTCATAGTTGAACGTGAAGGAATCCATTTCTAAGATTAGTGCGAGATCCGTTGATGCGAAAACCGACATCACATAATCCGTTAGGATTAGTATCAATGTCGTGACGTGGAGGACTACAATTTCGTCATTAATCAAACTTTTCAATCCCATAATGACATTTTTCACAAAATTCCGATAACGGTATGATACTTGTATAGTACACAATCATGATACCGGAAGCCGTGTTAAATTTAAATCATACGATATTTTTATTTAACTCGGCCAACCATTGATTTTAAACAAATAAAAACGAAACGAGTTATGCCTCGTACAGGGGCCACTCGACCGAGTGCATAGGCCACTCGATCGAGTAGCACCCCAAAAACTGGGCAGTAGCTTCTTCGAGTACTCACTCGATCGAATCCACGCCATGACTCGATCGAGTGGGTCCTGTAGCCCAGAAAACCGAGAGCTCTAATGCATCATTCGAGCCTCATCTTTTTTTACGACTTAGTCGTCACGTGTAAAGTCAATCACGTGATCCCATTTTTCAAAACATGCATATCACAACACTTTAACGACTTTGATCGTAGTCTTTCGCGATTAGCCTTATATTGCCGACTCCTTAGTCGTGTCTATTATATGGCTAACCAAGACGCCATTTTGCGATGTGATAAGTCGGGACAAGGCATTGACATTTTGGATCGGGTTAGCATCACGCCTAGATCCTATGTCTCCGTCCTTCGTTTAATACACAATATAATGCGTATTTAATCGAAGTTTGTCCATCTATCTAACTTACGGTCTAGTTTGCATCTATTGTATACGGGTCCGCTTCAAGTTATTATTTATCGTTTCGTATCTTCTATTTATTGCTTTTTATTACCGCTTGTTATTTTTTTGTTTTGGCCGGGTTGTATTTTCGCCCGTGTATTTTGTATTTATTTACGAGCTTTATTTATTCTTCGATGTTTATCGCTCTACAAATGAACCTCGCATGTTAAAACAATTTGACTTGGATTTAGATGCATTAAATGACGTAGCTAACCAATAATTCGCATGTTTAGCTAAAAACGCTGCTTGCATATCATTTAGTCGTTTTACTAGCGCGCGTACACGAACACGAACGATATCTTAGTAGAGGCTGCTAAGTGCGGGCGGGGTTGGGTGTCCTTAGTGGGCTTCCCAACACGTACCCTCACCCCTTACTCAAAACCTCGGTTTCCGGATGCCCGAAACCGTTGGCGCACGAGAGTCATTCTATACACGAAAGCCGGTGTAAACGGTATCGGTATTGTAATGCAAAGGGACGAGCCCCATAAACTCTGAAATCGAAATGGCCCGTACTTTGTGTATATCCCATGACGACATAGAGTGGGCTCGAACGGTTCCGAATAACCACAAAATTCGGTGGCGACTCCAACTTTGACTTAAATTTCGAACCCAAGAACAATCTCACCACGAGATTCATTCGCCTACCCAAACCCGCGCGTGGCCGCGTCGGGGTGGACCTACGTCATGTCCACAATTTGGCGACTCCGCTGGGGATACCTGATGTACCACATGTCATCGGGGTTCCCAGGGTGAGACTCGAAGAGAAATCGTTCGTATATTAGTGTGCGCGCATTAGTTTAATGATTCATGCATAACCCAAATTTTGCCCGGGCCGGTTACTTGTGACCGACGTCCCACTATACCGCGGTGCATTCCTAAATGGGTGCGCTAAAGACTTCGATGGCAGAACTCTTATGGGTTTTGCGGGATGTCCTAAGACCAACTCGGCTTAGGGAGTCCGTCCTGATTTACGAGAATGTCATCGTTGTTGGTATCGACCCTATTTTAACCGACTGAGACTTAGCGTAAAGCCATAAGCGTCGTTATAATGCTTGTTTGACTACGTGCTACTTGGTTTCCGTGTCATTTTTCAAAAAACCGTCATTTCAAAAATGCATCTTTCCAAAAATACCAATTTTTGAAAAACCCAAAATGCTGTCCATTTCGGGACCCGTCTTTCCAAAATATCCAATTTTCAAAAATTCGGAATGCTGCCGAAACTTAGGATCAACGATTTGACTCAATATATCCTTTTTTTATAGCCGGCATGCTAGCCGTTTTGACTATCAAGTTTCCATCACCATCTCGATTTTCGGAATTTTTAAAATTCTAATCTCGTCTTTCGAAATTCCGTTTTCAGTTTTCAAACTTTCGGAAATTCGCTCATTTCTATATTCAAAACTTAAAATTTCAAACATCCGACTTTCCAAAACAAAAAAATCTTCCTTATTATAGGACCTACCGTTTATCCGCGTGTCGGGTCTTTGCATAGTATGTCGAAGGTTTATAGCGTCGAAACTCTGTCGATCTTACATCACGAGTTTCCCCCCTTTCCCGAGTCCGCCTTATCAGTCAAGGCATGACCGACCCGTGTAGGGCATACCCCTACAAAGAAAAGTCTGTCCGTACACTCGAGTCAAAAGTCTGGGGAAAAGTCTCACGTGGACCTTCCTTCGAAGAGGATTAGGCCCACAAAGCCAAAGTCCAAAGGAAGTTATACCACCCACGAGTCATCCGTCTAGGTATCTTTCTCGAGTCTTTAGTCTTCTTTCCTAGTGTCGCTCGGGATGTACTTTTTCTTTTTGATTCCGAGATCTGGGTTCGGTTTCTGATTACGCGGTGTTCTTACAGACAGCCCACCGTCCACCAGACACAACCACAAAATGGAAACAGCTCTGAACAACCTGAAAGGGCTTCTTTCCTCCGTCGATGCCATGGCCGCCAAACAAACCAACATTGATGCCCAGTTGACTGATATGAGGGTTCGTCAAGTGGCCATCGTTGCTCGTATGGCTGCAGTGGAGCAAAGGGCTCCTAATGCCGAGGCTACTGGGCCTCTAGCCGAACTAGTTAGCGCGGTGCGCCGACTGGAGGAACAAGTCCATTTGGCTGGGAGTAACAATATCCATCGGGAGAATAGCCGTGAGTACTCCCTGGTGAGTGACAAGCTGCCTACGAACCTGAATCTCACGGGCTTGCCCATGTTCGAAGGAACCGAAGACCCGTTACTACATGTACGGGCCTTCAACAAATTCATGGCTATCAAAGGGGTAGATTCCTCGATGTTCAAGAATCTTTTTGCTGCATCCCTTGATAAATACCCACGGGCCTGGTACTAAAGGCTAGACCCGAAAAAATACCCTACCTGGGATGATGTGGCTACGGAGTTTGCCCGGAACTATGCTGACAACACCGAGATCCGAACCACAATGCGATCTTTGGAGGTCATGGCCCAAGAACCCAAAGAAGGTTTTACTAAGTACCTTCAACGCTGGAGGGCCGAGAGCGTGAAACTGGTCGATAAGCCCAGTGAAAAGACTTTGGTGGAGGCTTTCGTCAAAAACCTCCTCCCCTCCTACCGGGTCCATCTCCGGTATGCTGTCATACCCAATTTCACCACCCTTACTGAAATGGGTATGAGAATTGAAGAAGACTTGAGATTAGAGGGCCTTACTAAGGCCTCTGGCAAAGGATACCAAGGGGCTTCCACTTCCACTACCAAGCCCCAACCGGCCACCCGCAGCATTTTCGACGCGGTTAATCTACTAGATGCCCCGTCCAAGAAGAACACCCCACCTCGGGTTTTCACTGATATAGGTACCACCTATACCTATGTCTTATAAAGGTTGTCCTCAAAGGGCCTAATCCAACCGATAGGCCCAACTCCTGAAGTTCCGGTCGAGCGACGCTCCAAGAACTACAATGTCCAAGCTTATTGCCAATACCACCGAGGCAATGGGCACGACAACGAAAAGTGCTGGAAGCTGAAGCACTTGATCCAAGACCTGATTGAGAGCGGTAAAATCCCGCTACCTGGAGATAAGCCGAGTAACAAGGAGAACCCTTTCAGCTCCCATGCCATCTTTGCCTGGGAGATGATTGATTGCTCTCATCTTATCTCTCCATTTATCCCGCAAGTGAACGGATCTGGTTTGACGACGAGGACGATGTCTACCTCGCTAAAGGAGAAACTGTCCCCATCACCCCTGAGCCAGTAACCAACTTGGTCGTCCCTATCAAGCCACTAGCTCTAGGGACATCCCTATCCCGACAACCGTCACCGATCCACTCGGGATGGAAGTCGCCCCAGAGGAGCCAACTGCCGAAACGACTCTCGTGAAGCAACTAAAGAAGACCCGAGTTGACCTCACTATATGGCAACTCCTAGTTAGCTCACAAGAACATCGAGAAGCACTCACTAAGGCTCTCGATCAAGTTAAGATTGACTCTTTGGCTACCCCTGCTGAAATGGTAGCCACGGTCCTGCCCCACTTGAAGGGCAAAACCAAAGAAGGAGGCCCAATGATCACTTTCTCTAAAGCCTACCTACCGCCGTTCGGAGCCTCCCATATCATGGCCCTCTACATTACGGTGATCTGCCGGGAAAAATACCTCCCGATGACCCTAGTTGACGATGGGTCTGCTGTGAATGTCCTTCCTTTGAGGACCGCCAAAGCCCTCGGCATTACCGAGGCCGATTATGTTCCGACGGCTCAGACCATCCAAGACTTCGATGGGAGTCCAAATTCGATAGCTGGGGCCATAAAACTGACCATTATAACGGGCCCAATTGAAAAGGAGCTTGAATTCCAGGTGATCGATGTCACCTCATCCTTCAATTTTCTCCTAAGAAGGCCGTGGATTCACGCGGTCAAAGCAGTATCCTCCACCCTCCACCGAAAGATCAAGATACCTTTGCTCGGCAATATTATTACTTTAGAGGCGACCCCAATGACTGTGGCTAGCTGCAACGCCACGGGACAAACGGACCTCTGGGGGTTCGACTTTGTGGGGATGATCGAGGAAGAGTACCTTTTTAGGCCCTACTTCACAACTAGCATCGACACGATGCTGCAAAACCTAGGGTACTTACCGGGGGCTACCTCTCGACCCAATCTTCCAGTTGGGAAGATCATCGAGGTCCTTAAGGACGAAGACTCCCACTTCGGCCTTGGCTATGTCGCCACCCCGGGAAACGTTGTCCGAGCAGGAATCAAAAAGGCCTGCAACATCATTAAGGGTATCCACTTGAGCCCTTACAGCCCACGGTTGTCTGACAACTTTGTCACACCGGTATTCGGGGCTATCCAGGTTGGTCTGTACCAACCCAATGCTGCGCACCTCGGGACCCAATCGGCCGGGGACTGCAACTACATCCCGGATGATGTGTTCGCCCTAATCCAGTCTGATGGAACTGACAATGATGAGCCCGCGCTGGGGCTGCTCTTCGAGGAAGACACCATAGCCCCGACTCCAAAGGAAGACCTGGTCAACCTGATTCTCCGCAGCAATAGGTTTGACCCGACCAAGCTGATCTCGGACGTTGGCTCCGAGACGGGAAACAGGGCCTTGAGGAAGACTGTCAAGTGGACTGACAGTCAAGGAAAGATCTACAAGCTGGTCGCTGGAGAGGGAGACATGCCTGAGTCTGAGTCCGAGTCTGAGTCCGAGTCTGAGTCTGAGTCTGAGGTCGAGTCTAGTGCTAGAGTCACTCCTACAACCCCCCTCCCACTTGTCATTCCCGCTGTTGGCACTTTGGGGTTTGTCCCGCGTGCCTTACCAATTCCGCCACTGACCAATGATCAGATGGCTGCTCTTTTCGAGCTGTATTCGAAATTTTCAATCAATAATAACAACCATTCTGCTTACGACTTGCCTCTTTTAAATTCTGTTTTCGAAAATATTTTATGCAATGACATTGAGAAACCCGACGAACAGGTACACTTACCTCCACATCTGATCGAGCAACTAGAGCAAAGGGAATCCCGGAATCCGGTAATCGAAGAGACCGAGTCCATCAATTTGGGAACAACCTTAGAGCCTCAGACGCTTAAGATAGGGTTATCTTTGGATCTCGAGGAGAGACAACAATTCACGAGCCTCCTCCAAGAGTTCAAAGATGTCTTCGCATGGTCCTACAAGGACATGCCGGGGATAGAACGGGAAATAGCCGAGCACCACATACCAATTAAAGACGGGTGCAAGCCGGTTAAGCAGAAGCTCCGCCGAATGAGGCCCGAGTGGTCTCTCAAAGTAAAAGAAGAAGTCGATAAACAATTCAAAGTCGGCTTCATACAGGTGTTCGAATATCCGGACTGGGTTGCAAACATCGTGTCGGTTCCTAAAAAGGACGGTAAGGTACGAGTATGCGTGTATTTTTGGGATCTTAACAAGGCAAGCCCGAAAGATGATTTTCCGTTGCCACACATCGACATACTGGTGGATAACACGGCCGATCATGCCCTTCTGTCACTTATGGATGGGTATGCCAGGTACAATCAAATAAAGATGGCGGAAGAAGATATGAGTAAGACTACCTTCACCACACCTTGGGGTACTTACTGCTATACCGTCATGCCATTTGGTCTCATTAATGCCGGGGCCACGTATCAACGAACTGCTACCACCTTATTACATGACATGATGCATAAAGAGGTAGAGGTTTATGTAGACGACATGATCGTCTAATCCAAAGAACGGGACGGTTACATCACCGCCCTAAGAAAATTCTTCACCCGAATGCGCAAATACAACATGAGGCTAAACCCTTAAAAGTGCAGCTTCGGGGTAACATCAGGCAAATTACTGGGCCATATCGTTAGCCAACGAGGCATCGAAGTCGCCAGTTAAAATTAAAGCCATAACTGAGATGCAACCTCCTAAAACCGATGCTTGGGAGCTAAAAAGCTCTCCTACGCCGGGAGAGTCGTGCTCATCAATGCTACCCTGAATACCATTTACTCGTACTGTGCTTCTATTTTTGTTATTCCTAAGGGAGTCATAAAACGGGTCGAAGCCATCTGTAGAAATTTCCTGTGGGACGGACAAGCGACTATAATCGAATCCCGCTAGTGGCCTGGGATAAGATCACTAGACCAAAGGACGAGGGGGGTCTTGGAATCAGGAAACCGAGTACCTGGAACATAGCTGCTGTGGGTAAACTGGTTAATTGGGGTTTCGAGAAAAAAGAGTGCCTGTGGATAAAGTGGATTAATGCTAATTATCTTAAGGGAGCCGATTGGAAAGACTACATCCCTCCCACTGATGTACCCTGGACGTGGAGAGCTATATGCAAAGTCAAAGACAAAATTAAAGACGGGTTTACGAATAACAATTGGAATGCTAATCCTAACGGGTACACTGTTAAAAATGGATATACATGGCTCATAGGAACACCCCCTGAACCGGACTGGTTTCATGTGGTTTGGAGCAATTGGAATGTTCCCAAACATTCAATCATTTTGTGGTTACTCCTTCATGGTGGGCTGAATTTAAAAGAGAAATTGGCTAAACTGGGTTGTTGTTCTGACGACCTCTGCTGCCTGTGTGGGTCTGCAACAGAATCAGCGAACCACCTGTTCCAGCGCTGCACCTACACCCAAAGAATTAGAACGAGTATTGAGGGGTGGCTTGGATGCTCTATACCGATGTTCCAGGAGTTCAAGAACATGAAAAACGATGAGAAATTACTACCCTTGGTGATCACGTCGATCAACTATAGCATTTGGTTGGCAAGAAACAAAGCTAGAATGGAAGGATTATTGCTGCGACCGGAAATATTAACTAGAAATATCAAAGACGACATCAAGATGAAAGCGAGGGAAATTATGAGCACAGTTGCAAGCACGAGGGGTGCAAATAGTTTGAGCATACTTATGTAATATGTGATTTACTATACCTTAGTATGTTTGTTGCGAGGTAAGGGTGCTATTCCCCCCTTGTGTACATATTTGTGAATGAAATAATAATACTCACATTTTCACCAAAAAAAAACCTCCTAAAACCGAAAAAGAAACAAGGGGATTTCTTGGAAAAGTCTAGTATATCAGCCGGTTTATTTCCAAACTAACCATGGTGTGTGAACCGATTTTCAAGAAACTGAAAGTAGCGAAACAGGTACTATGGGATGACAAGTGCCAAGCTGCTTTCGACAAAATTAAGGAAATGTTGTCTGCTCCGCCAGTCTTAATGCCACCTCAACCCGGTCTGCCTCTATCGTTATACCTAACAACGACCGAGACAGCCATGGGGGCCATGCTGGCCCAAACAGTGGACTCCGAAGAGCGAGCCATTTATTACATCAGCAAAAAGGTTTTAGAGTATGAGTGCAAATATACCATGCTCGAAAAGACGTGCTTAGCTCTTGTTTGGGCCACTAAGAAGCTCCGACATTATATGCTCAGCTACGAGGTCCATGTGCTATCCAAGATGGACCCGATCAAATACCTTTTCGAAAAGCCCGTTCTCAATATCTCTAGATGGACTCTAATGCTGGCAGAGTTCGATCTAAAATTTGTGTCGTTAAAAGCTATTAAAGGTCGGGTAGTAGCTGAATTCCTTGCTGACAGCCCCGTAACCGAAGAAGGACACACCGATACCTTCTCCTTCCTAGATGAAGATATCTTCCACACCGATACCGAAACATGGGATTTATACTTCGACGGAGCGTCCAATTTTCAAGGGTTCGGAGTCGGGATCCTCCTAATCTCGCCAAAAGGGGAGCATACTCCCGTGTCCATCAAACTGGACTTTGATGTTACCAATAATGCAGTCGAATACGAAGCATGCATTTACGGGCTACAAGCCGCTGCCGACCTGGGGATCACAAATCTTCGGGTACACAGTGATTCATCCTTGGTCATTAACCAAGCCCTTCAAAAGTGGAAAACTCAGAACGCTAATCTCGTGGCCTACCAGGCACGAGTAAGGAATCTCGAGAAAAAATTCCAAAAGGTGGAGTACATATACCTGCCTCGGGAAGAAAATCAGTTTGCAGATGCACTCTCAAAATTGGCATCTTTGCTGAACATTCCCGACCATGTGACCAGTATGCCAATTTGCGTTGAAAGGCGGTCCGAGCCGGCATACATCCACGACATTGAAGACATTGAGATAACTGATCCTGAACCATGGTATTTGGTTGTGTTAACGTACCTGACAAACGGAGAATATCCTCCCGGGACCGAAGGTCAGGCCAAGAAAGCCTTACGAAGGCTAGCCACTCAGTTCATCCGTACTGATGACGGGCAACTGTACAAAAAGAAGGCACAGGGGGCTCTTCTTCTTTGTGTTGATAAATATAAAGCCAAAAAGGTCATGGCTGAAGTGCATGATAGCGAATGCGGCCCACACATGAATGCCCAGATGCTAGCTCGAAAGATCATGAGGCTCGGATATTACTGGAATACAATGGAGACCGACTGTCAGTTACATGTCAAACATTGTCATAACTGCCAAATCTTCGCCAATGTACAACATATGCCATCATCCTTACTTTACACCATGACGTCACCTTGGCCATTCTCGACATGGGGTATCGACATAATCGGGAAAGTAAACCCCTCTGGTACCGGAGGGCACTGTTTCATTTTGGTGGCTATCGACTATTTCACCAAATGGGTCGAAGCTGAATCATACCGCATTCTCAATGCTAAGCATGTTGCCAAGTTTATCCAAAACAAGATATATGCCGGTACGGGATCCCGCACGAGTTTATCAGTGATCACGGGACTCATTTTCAAGCCGAAACGGCGGCCCTACTGACCAAATATAAAATTCAATGACAAACGTCCTCGCCTTACCGTCCCCAGACGAATGGAGCAGTAGAGGCGGCCAATAAAACAATTGTCACCATACTCAAAAAGATGGCTGATAATTACTGGGACTGGCCCGACAAAAAGATGGCTGATAATTACCGGACGTCAATTCGCACCGCAACCGGGGCGACGCCGTATTACCTAACTTATAGGATGGAGGCAGTCCAACCAGTTGAATTGGAGGTACCGTCCCTCAGAATTCTGTTAGAAAGTCAAGTACCCAAAGCTGATTGGGTGCGAGCACGGTATGACTCGTTGGTTCTACTCGACGAACGACGATCTCGTGCCCTTAACAATATCCAAATCTACCCGAAAAGGATCCAACGGGCCTTCAACAAAAGAGTAAGGCCCAAGAACATTAAAGAAGGGGATCTGGTCCTTAAATCGGTTCGAGCTTTATTACCAATTGACCCAAGGGGAAAATTCAAACCTAATTGGGCTCGGCCATACTTGGTAAAGAAGATCCTATCGGGAGGAGCAGTAATGCTAACGGACCTGGACGGGAATGAGTTCGTCAACCCAACCAACTTGGACCAGCTGAAGCGTTACTACCCATAGCCATTTCTCAATGTCATTAGCAAATTTTATCAAAATCATTTTACAAAAAGCAAGTCAATAAGCTAGAATTATTTATTCTACTGTCACAAACATCTTGAACCAATAGTCTTGGTGTAATTCGAGATTGCAAATTTACTGGGCTTGAACTACGTTTGGTTTGATTCCGTTAATCGCGGATACGTAGGCAGCCGCTCAAAAGGGCACAACCAATGCAATCAAGAAAAGACTGGAACGGTTTAATAATAAACTTCTTTTATTAATTAATAAAAAAACCCGATAAACTCGGGAAATTACAAATGCATAAATTCAAAAAAAAAAAAAAACACACAACAAAAATAGTAATAATATTTAAATAGTAATAAAGCTAAGGACTCGGCGTTCAAGGCATCTTGCCCTTTCCCTTGTCCTTGGCCTCCTTGGCCGTCCACTGACGACGACGCGGAGGAGATCGTTCCCGAATCACCACGGGAACCTCCTTAGCCCGGACTCGCCTCTCTGAACTTGAATCCTCAATCACATCAATGGGCCCAAGTCGGGCCCTCACAGGCTCAGGAAGCCGGTCACGTGGGCCTAGTCAGTCTCTAACCGCCAATCTTGGCCCAAGTCGTCTCTCTAAGTCAGTCTGGGGGCTTGGCTGCCCCCGAGTGCTGCTAGCACTAGCATCCTTAGATCGAGTCTTAGTATGTGACTTAAGACCCGATTCTAATCGGACTAAAGTATCAGGAGTGTCTCCCTCCTCGAAGAAACCCTTGTTGTCTTTCGCCGTCTCCCGGCGAACCAATTCGAAGGCCTCATCGACCTTCAAAGCCTTGCGAGCTTCCTCGGACTCCTCGGAAGTCCACTTCCCGTACGCACGTGAAACCCAAGCGGATTGGCAAGGGTTGGGTATAGTCCATGTAGGACGGGTGAACCATCTCTGCAGCCAGGTGTCACACATAGCGTCCGTCAGTTGGAGCGAGACGCTAATGATTGCCTCAGTTTCAGGAATACGCTGAGACAAACCGAACTGCCTCAAGAAGCGGTCCGGGTAGATGTGAACTGTCCAGTCGAGAGACAGAATCACCAAGTAACGGGCTTGGTCCCTCTTGGCCAAACCCGTCAGTTTGGAAAGAAACCACCAGGCGACGGTCCACCTTATTAAGGGACCACCATGAAACACCAACTCCTCATCCCAATAAGCCCGATTTATATGGTGACTCGAGCTTATCTGACGCCTCCTCGAGCTAATTTGGCTGCTACGATAGTTAGGAATACTCGAAGGGGACTCTATGATCAACAGACATTCAGACAGCCATATCTGAAAAGGGATATACAAGTTTCGTAAGCGACGGGAATGTTGGCTACAGCTCACTCGATCGAGTACGACATCTGACTCGATCGAGTAAGACCTCTGAAAGCAGAAAGAAGCTCGTCAAGAGTGTCACTCGATCGAGTATCGCAGTTGACTCGATCGAGTAAGCCCTCCAAAAACAGGCAGTAGCTCTTCGAAGACGTCACTCGGTCGAGTGACAGGTCCACTCGATCGAGTGACTTACGGACATCAGGAAATTCGCGTGAAAAGAAAAAATATACAAAAAAAAAGAAAAACGTGAGATGTATACCTGCAAGATACGGACGCTCCCCGTCAGCTGTCGATCAGGGTAAAGCCTCCTAGCATCGAGACCCATAATGATCTCCCCGGTGGCTAGCCAAGCAGGGCTATGACCAGTCTCCATCTGGTCAACCACACCAATCAGCCTGATCTGACCCAAGCACGAGTCAGCTTCCATCATCCCTTCGAAAACGTAGCGGTGCAGCATACAAAAGGCGAAAGCCCTACGCCTATGAGCAGCAGTAATCCTCACATCTCGATTATTCATGAACTTGTCGGCCAGGTCGAAAAGGGAGACAGAATTTCCCCGTACCATTCGATCTGTCTCAGCATGAGACAAACCCAAGAAATCCCTCAACCTCCTCCTTGGATCGGGATAGAACGGATGGATAGCAGGATGAGCGATAGGGCTCCAACCACCTATAGCTGCGATTTCCTCAGGTAGAGGGCATATTTCGCCTCGCGGGAACGCGAAAACGTGATGGGTAGTATCCCAAAACGCTAAACAGGCAACCAAAAAATGCGAGTCGATTATCAGACGTTGAAATGGGAGTAAATTGACGATTCCCATCTGAGTCAGATAAAACTTTTCCTCGTCCCGAAAGTGTTGGGACCAAGCAAAAAGCAGCACAGTCAGGTGATCAATACCCATGACAGAAATTTGAATCTTCTTGAAAGTCTAAAAAATTTTGAGGAGAAGAAGTGGTTTGTGAGTTGGGATGCAGTGAACTGAAACAGGGATTTCTATATTGATAATAGGGAAACCTAACTGAAACCTAACCAAACCCTAACTACCATGCTTCCTCAATAGATTTGGGCCCTACTCAGGCCTGATTGCAGTTCATAACCCAGAATAGGAATCGGGTTGTCCCGAGCATTCCTAAAAATTTCAAAAAATATTTCAAAAAAAAAAATTCTGCTTTTCAAAAAATCAATATTTTCCATTTTCCCAGCACGAGTCGGTGTTTTGCCTACGTGTTACATGCAATTTGTTATGTGTCAGCATATAGGTACACCAAAGACTTCAGAAGCAAGTCCCCGCGCAGCTACTTTACTCCCCAGCATGAGTCGGTGTTTCACCTAAATATTACAGGTACACATAGGACTTCAAAGGCAAGTTCGACTCCCCACGGAGCTATCATCATCAGGACAGGTATTCCCCTTTTCTTATGGCTGGCGAGCCCTTCACGCAAGTCTACTGGACTATAAACGACCCGACCGGAAGGCTGCCAAGTCGTAATCTGCGATTGGCTTGGTAGCTACTCTGACTTTCGCCTTGTCCAAGCCTCAGTCAGAGTGGGGGCTCTGTAGACACCCGCATTTTGCCTGCTAGTGTCTATAACTACACCTACATTTTACCTCACATATCTACCCTGGTTCACTCATTCTCTCTACACTACAATCCTAAGCAATACTACACAAAAAATCGAGTCATTTTGTCCCACGAAAAACCAACAAAGCCATCCACACACACACACACCATAACTTTGCATACATCCTCGATACTCCCGCGTTCCCGTCGCTATTACGAGTCCATTGCCGAGGCCATTCTAAGCATGTATGTTGAGGGTGTCATAAACCCCATCTTGATCTTCACTATCTCGTTTCATTTTATTTGCGTTTTCGCATTTTATATTATAATCGTATTAGTATATTTACACTAACTTTAACACTAACATTTTCATCATTTACTAACTTTTTATCCTTTCGTTTCTAACACATACCGCGTATATATAATAGTATCAAAATTCAGATCTTAACACGTTTGACTATGACAACCATCCAAAGTCCGTTTAATCCCTTTACGAGCAACGACGGAGGTGGCACCCTTTCGAGGAGCGCCGCCCCAATGTACTCAAGGGCGTAACGAGATCGTGGTCGCTCATAGTTGAACGTGAAGGACTCCATTTCTAAGATTAGTGCGAGATCCGTTGATGCGAAAACCGACATCACATAATCCGTTAGGATTAGTATCGATGTCGTGACGCGGAGGACTACAATTTCGTCATTAATCAAACTTTTCAATCCCATAATGACATTTTTCACAAAATTCCGATAACGTTATGATACTTGTATAGTACACAATTATGATACCGGAAGCCGTGTTAAATTTAAATCATACGATATTTTTATTTAACTCGGCCAACCATCGATTTTAAACAAATAAAAACGAAACGAGTTATGCCTCGTACAGGGGCCACTCGACCGAGTGCATAGGCCACTCGATCGAGTAGCACCCAAAAACTGGGCAGTAGCTGCTTCGAGTACGCACTCGATCGAGTCCACCCAATGACTCGATCGAGTGGGTCCTGTAGCCCAGAAAACCGAGAGCTCTAATGCATCATTCGAGCCTCGTCTTTTTTTTACGACTTAGTCGTCACGTGTAAAGTCAATCACGTGATCCCATTTTTCAAAACATGCATATCACAACACTTTAACGACTTTGATCGTAGTTTTTCGCGATTAGCCTTATATTGCCGACTCCTTAGTCGTGTCTAATATATGGCTAACCAAGACGCCATTTTGCGATGTGATAAGTCGGGACAAGGCATTGAGATTTAGGATCGGGTTAGCATCACGCCTAGATCCTATGTCTCCGTCCTTCATTTAATACACAATATAATGCGTATTTAATCAAAGTTTGTCCATCTATCTAACTTACGGTCTAGTTTGCATCTATTGTATACGGGTCCGTTTCAAGTTATTATTTATCGTTTCATATATTCTATTTATTACTTTTTATTACCGCTTGTGATTTTTTTTGTTTTGGCCAAGTTGTATTTCCGCCCGTGTATTTTGTATTTATTTACGAGCTTTATTTATTCTTCGATGTTTATCGCTCTACAAATGAAGCTCGCATGCTAAAACAATTTGACTTGGATTTAGATGCATTAAATGACGTAGCTAACCAATAATTCGCATGTTTAGCTAAAAACGCTGCTTGCATATCATTTAGTCGTTTTACTAGTGCGCGTAACGAACACGAACGATGTCTTAGTAGAGGCCGCTAAGTGCGGGCGGGGTTGGGTGTCCTTAGTGGGCTTCCCAACACATACCCTCACCCCTTACTCAGAACCTCGGTTTCCGGATGCCCGAAACCGTTGGCGCACGAGAGTCATTCTATACACGAAAGCCGGTGTAAACGGTATCGGTATTGTAATGCAAAGGGACGAGCCCCATAAACTCTGAAATCGAAATGGGTCGTACTTTGTGTATAGCCCATGACGACATAGAGTGGGCTCGAACGGTTCCGAATAACCACAAAATTCGGTGGCGACTCCAACTTTGACTTAAATTTCGAACCCGAGAACAATCTCACCACGAGATTCATTCGCCTATCCAAACCCGCGCGTGGCCGCGTCGGGGTGGACCTACGTCATGTCCACAATATGTTAGGACTAATGGAATTCACCAAAGTATGTTACTTCATTACGTACCATATGTTACTCTAATGCTTGTCACTTGTTACTCTGATGCTTATCACGATCATTTGTTACTCTAATTATCTTGGTAAACTATTTGGGTATTCATGTATTAAGACTAATGAAATTCACCAAAGTATGTTACTTTATTACGTACGATTTGTTACTCTAATGCTTGTCACTTGTTACTCTGATGCATATCACTTATTACTTTATTATGTACGATCGTTTACTCTAATAATGCTTGTCAGTTGTTATTCTAATGCATATCATTTGTTACTTTATTACGTACGGTCTGTTACTCTAATGTTTGTCAAATCCTTGTCATGTAATACCCCTGATATGATCAGTTGTTACTCTAACGCATATCATTTGTTGCTTTAATGCGTTAATCATGGGTCACTCCTCAGATGGCTGACAAAGACCAACACAACGGTTTTGACAACGATAAGTCGACTCCATATTTCAGACCAAGTGCAAACCCGGGACGCTGGACCACCATTTCCACCACCTTACTTCCAATCACCACCCTGATTAGGGTTTAAGTAGGAAAAAAATCATAATATAACATTCAATTCAATGACTATATTAAAAAGTAAATTATTAATAAAAACAACACACTTATATGTCTCAGATACAAATTATGATTTATTAGGGCTTAATCTAATTATGGCTTAATTATAATTTGAATAAGAAATTACGGTGCCCCGTGTATGGCGTGAAACTCTCATCCACATCCCTGCACCGTTCATCTGCTTTTGCGTCATCTATAATAACATCGTTAAAAAAAATAACATGTCAAATAATCAATGAACTCTATAACGTAAACTCAAATTATAGGCACTGATTTAATGAATTACTCTATATACCAATAATGTTTATCTGGGTATCATGTGTTCGAACTAATGGAATTCACTAACTTCATAAGTATGCCATTACTCTGCAATGTTACTATAAGAACATCAGTCGCTACTTTATTACGTACGATATATTACTCTAATGCTTGTCAGTTGTTACTATAATGCATATCATTTGTTACTTTATTACGTACGATCTGTTACTCTAATGCTTGTCAGTTGTTACTGTAATGCATATTATCTGTTACTTTATTTCGAAAAATCTGTTACTCTAATGAAATTCATGTGTTAGGACTAATGGAATTCAAGTTATCAAGTTATACACATTGTTCATCGTCAAAACAATGACCTCATTTAAATAATAAAAATTACTACAAACTATAACGTACAATTTGTAACCATTAAGCAAAACTCACCATTGATGTGTTCGACAATTTGCAAATCAACCATTGCAGCGTTGTTGCAGTCGCGCAAAGAAGATGAATGAAGGTGTGTTTGAATTAGGGTAAAAATGAGATGAATACTGAATGAGATGAACGTGAATGGACTGAAAATGTATATTGAATGAGATAAATTGTGATATTGTTTCATATTATCATGTCAGTTACATTCCTCTAATTTAGGAAGCAGTATCTTCCTTTTTTTAATGTAAAACCTCAAAGCATCATATTCATCCATCTTTCTAGATAATTTATGAACTCATATGTAGAGAATGACTCATAAGAGGCTTACTCATAAAACAGAAACCAAAACATCTTGTTTTAGCGCCAAAACGGTAGTTCAATTTCCATATTATTCTAGATAATGTAAATAGTATAATAATCATTAATCTAATATAACATTCCGTATTAATTAGAAGTTTCATATTAATAAGATATTTTTGGCATGTACACCTGTTAAAACATCAAAGACACAAGTTTATAATATTTTGACGGTAATATAGTTTATCACGGGTTAAAACATTTTAAAACACCATAGATATAAGTATGTCGGAAAATTAACTTATTATGTTAATTGCGATTGAAATTATATTTATACTAGTATTCGAACATAGATTAAACATTTTCTGAAATGTCTATTGTACACAAATTTCAAAAAAGTAAACAAATATACATGGTTTTAAATTTTATTTATACCAAATGTTGGATCCACGTGGATGTACATAATACAAAGCAATTTATGTATCATATAATAAAATAGAAATCCCAAATTATATTTTGGCTCCAAACTATACACAATGTTATACATCGGCAAAAATGCATATAAATTCAATTCGAACCCATCATAAAATATTTATGACTAAAAAAGTAAAACTTTTAAAAACATTATCAAAACCTCACATATATATTGCAATGTAAGTCGCAACATAATTTTATTCAAATTTTTTTTCTTATTTCTTAGAAGTTATTTAAAAGAATACAAATTAATAACTAAAATAAATTATATTAATGAAAATGATTATAGACTTATAACTTTCTAATTTTTAGCCCATAAAGTAGGTATCATAATCCTAACTTGATATTTCTTAGTATATTTTAGAAAAATAATTAAAATAGTTCTCATTTGTCCTCGTGATAATACACCCTAACAAATTAAATATAATTAAAAAAATTACTTTCTAATCATAAAATTGATCTTCGTAAAATAAGAACCATCCATTAATAAACTTGCAGACACCTGCATTTTGCCTGCTAGTATCTGTAGCAGTTTCCAACAAAATACCCGATGATGATCGGACGTAAACATGACTTAATGCGCTCGAATACGGACTCGGAATCAATAGTATCCGACGTGGGCACTTAGCGGAGTACAAATCTCACAAAACCGACCTCAAATTCAGGCTCAGTGGGTCGTTTCCAATAAAATGAGACTAATTTGAGCCAAAATCGTCACCAGAAATAAAACAGTCTTTTTACGACCCAAAGTCCGATCCAAGTCGAAATCGACCTTGCAAGCTTCTAGAAACAGCCAAAACAAACGACAAATTCAAATTCAAAAAAGTCAAAACCTCTCCCTAAAAATGTTCCACCCGCTTGACCCACTCGATCGAGTAACCTAGCCCACTTGATCGAGTAGGCTTTCAAAAACCGAGCATGCGCCCTTTTGCAGGTCACTCGATCGAGTGCATCTAGGGCCACTCGATCGAGTGACCCTTAACCGGGGGGTAAATTCTATAAATACTCCCCCCCCCCCCCTCGGGCTCTTCACATTTCAAGACTTTCAATCACATTTTAACCTACATTTCACCATCTTTCTCCATCCTCTCTACCATTTTCGAGAGCCACATATACACATAAAGCATCCCGAGATCGAACCTCCTAGTAACCGAGAATCGTCTCTACAACCACAAATACCATAACTCCTCCTATATTCTCAACACTCCCGCGCACACGCCGCTACTAGACGAGTCCGTTTCCGAGACCAATTAAGCATGTAGGTTGAGGGTGTCATCAAACCCCGTTTCTTCTTCTCTAATCTCTTTATCCCTTCTCTTTTTCGATTATACACACACACACACACAAACACACACATATATATATACACACACACACACATATACATGCGTATATAATATTTAGGGTTATTTCATGGGATAATATCAACTATGCGTGTACTTTTTAAATTAATTCAAACTATACGTAATCTCATTTTCATACGAACTACGCCTTCATTAACCTCATTTTGCTATGGATGACCAGCTACCTGTTGAACCTCCCTTATTCAACTCTTCCTCTGACTCTTCTTCATCTGATTCACATTTCGTGTTCATTTTCGGTCATTGATAAGAAAAATTAAATTTTCCGAAAATTCATCTTCCATTTCATTTTCAATTAGTCTTATAGAAGCTATGAAAAAAAATATTTTTATTGTAATTTTGGCTTTCACGATGACTGCAACGGACCTAATAAAACCCTAGAAAGTTACAACAAGTCACTGTGACCGGTAATAGCAAGTCATAATTTCATACATAGCAAAGCGAGATTAATGAATGCGTAGTTCATATTAAAATGAGATTACGTATAGTTTGGATTATTTTAAGAAGCACACGCATAGTTGGTATTATTCCTATGAAATAACCCTAATATTTACGGTTAACATTACTAATCACTAACACTAACATTTATTTTTATTTTTACTAACTTTTTATTACTCGCAATCTAACACCGCTAACAATCTAACTTTTTATTATCGTTTCATTTTATTCCGTCATAATATTAATACTGTGTATATATATATACTTAACAAAAAAACTGTTTTCGGATCGAACATGTTTAATTACGAATTCCGTCCAAAGTCCGTTTAATCCCTTTACAAGTCGTATTGGAGGTGGCGCCCTTCGAGGCGCGCCGCCCTAAACACTTAAGGGCGTAACGAGATTGCGGTAAATCGTCGTTACACATGTCCGATATCATTTTTCAAAAATGCTACTCAAATGGAACGACATTGACTCCGTAGTCAAATGTTACGCTTAAAGAGTCTTTGTCAATCGAGATTAGTGCGAAACCCATTGACGCGAAATCGAACATCACATAATCCGTAAGGATTAATAACGATGTCGTGACGTGGAGGGAATCGATTTTTGTTCTAATTAAATTAATAATGATTTCATAAAATTTACTCCAAATTTCTGATACCGGTCTCATAATCGTAGCACGTTATGAGTATCGAAAACCGAGTGAGTTTAAATTATATAATATTTTTACGTAACTCGGCTAGCTATCAATTTTAAATCAATAAAATGCGAAATTGCCACCTTTTTCGAAATGAGCAGACACTCGTACAGGGGGCACTCAATCGAGTGCCATTAGTGCCATGGCTCACTCGATCGAGTGACTCTTAAAAGAAGAGGCAGGAGGTCCTAACGAAGGGCACTCGATCGAGTCCTTTCCACTCGATCGAGTGAAGTCCTTAATGCTACTACGTGAGCCTCCTACATAATATAAACCTCATCAAATCTTTTTTCTACGACTTTTAGTCGTCACGTGTCAAGTCAATCATGTGCTCATTCTTTCAAAATCATGCATCACATCATTGTTCTAACCGTCTAACCTATTCACATTACCGTTTTAATTCGATTGTTCTAATTTCGTTTGTCGTATTGTAATTCTGGGTTGTATTTCTGCCCATGTACTTTATATCCATTTACGAGCTTTTATTTCGATGTTTTCATTCTTCTAAACGAACTTCGCATTGCTAAATCACTTCGACGTGAACCAAGATGCATTAAAATGACGTAGTTTGAACATAATTCACATATTTAACTAAAATGTTGTTTGCATAACATTTAATCGTCCCACTAACGCGCGTACACGAAAATTGAACAGTATCTTAGTAGAGGTCGCTAAGAGCGGGCGGGGTTGGGTGTCCTTCGTGGGCTTCCCAACATGTACCCTCACCCCTTACTCAGAACCATGGTTTCCAGATGTCCGAAACCGTTGGCTTACGAGAGTCATTTGATGCACGATTCCCGATAACTCGGCGTTGGTGTCGTAATGCAAAGGGACGAGCCCATAAGCTCTAGCACTAAAGCGGGTCGTGCTTTGTGCACGATACGCCTAAGTGTAGAGTGGGTTCGAACGGGTCCGAACTCCCACAAAATTCGGTGGCAACTACTAACTTCGATTTAAATTTCGTCCCGAGAACAATCTTACCACGAGATTCATTTGCCTACCCAAACCCGCGCGTGACCGCTTCAGGGTGGACCTATGTCATGTCCACAAAACTAACATGAAATCTTCAAAAAAAAATATAATCTCTGCATGTCTATTAAATACTACCTCCGTCCTACTAAGATTGTCTCATTTCATTAAAATACTCCTCACATATAATAGAGAAGTGGGACAATCTTTTAGGGATAGAGAGAGTATATTATTATCGATAATCAATAATAATTTATTACCCCTTAAACAAAATGGATATTAGTTATGAAAATATTGATATAAATTTTACCTAATTGATCATATTTGATAGGGAACAAAACTTTAGTTAAATTTTGAAATTGGATGACATTTTACGTACTACACGACTACTATAATATTAATATGTACATGAGTAATCATTATTGGACGAAATAAGTTTTTTAAAACTTATATGAAATAAAAGTCACACTTATGTTTTTGATGTTACATCTTGACTTTCCTGAGGCATTTTTACTTAGAGGCCTATTTTTTACTCGTAATTTCTTGAAATGTTTTGTATTACGATTCATATATTAAGTTAGCCCTACGAATAATAAATTTTAAATTGTTTTACAAAAACATACTTTAAAAATAATTAACACAAAAAATAATTGTATCAAACGTACGAGATACGAGTGTAAACATGGTACTCGATACGAGTCGAACACGTCTCTTCGGATAGATTTTCATGTGTGTATAATTCATATTGATTTTGGACATATACTTTTTTATTAATATTTCTGTTAAAGATTGAATATCCAAATAATATTATTTATATAATTAATTTATTTATACCCGTGCAACTTTGCACGAGGTATTAACCTAGTATATATATTAGATAATTTATGAGCTACGTCGTAAGAAAATACTCACCATAACAAGAAAAAATCTTATTAAGGTAAATTTAGTTTATTTATGAAATTTCAATAATTAGATGTCAAAATTTCAAATTAGTTACTGTGGAGCGTTTGAAAGTTTCAAAAAGAATGGTAATGACAAATGGAATAAAATTACACAGTTTTAACCCCTGATTAAACTCTCCCATATGAATAGTGTAAGCTGTTGTAACTTTAAAATAGATGGGGTTGTTATGGGGTTTGTTATAAATATTTGCACATTTTTAACTCAAAATCACAAATGATATAACAATACTTCTTTCTCTAAAATCTTACATCAAAGAAACTTTTAAAATTTCTCTGATTTCATTCAAAATATATATTGACAATCAAACTTATAAAATCATATCCTGTAATCAAATCATCAGTTTTTCAACTCGTTGCATTTTCTTGTAATGATTGTATAGTTGAATTGAAACCAAAACAAAATCATGGCTAACTTAGAGGATATTAAGAAGGAGAATGTCGACCTCGTAAGATCACTTGTTTCTTCCTATTACTTAGTACTTATTTGTTTATAACTCAGTACGATATACCTTTAAATTTATTTATAACTTATTAGGGTAAAATTTAATGAAATATGAACTAATGATCACAAAAATGGCATGAGTACAAATATGATGGCTAAACATCGTAATTTATTTATATCTTTGAATAATTGAATACATTAAGGAAAAAAAATAGTTAATTATGTGAAATGTTTCTATACATTCATTTATTTTCAGTCAATTTTTCTAAAAGCATTAAAATGAATGTACTCTTAAAATGCATGCCTCATATCTTTCAAAATGTTGATAAAGGTGACGCATGATGTTCCATTAAATTTTCAGAATTGGGCTCCAACAATTGTCAACAATATTTAGAATTCAAAACATTTAACCATTGCTTCTAACATCATATGATCCGCACTCAGAATAAAATAAGAATCGAAAAAATATTTATTCACTCCCAAACTTTTTTGGTCATTTTATCACCCAAAATGGAATAGTAATTTAATTAGAATCGGTTTTATCACAAAAATATATTAAAATAAAAAGTTGTGGCAAAACAATTGTTAAAAAAACATAATAGAAATTTAATTGTGACAAAAGTTATATATTATTATTATTATATTTTTTTTATATTTGTAAAATTTTAGAAATATACGTTAAATATGTGATCAATATTTTGTAATTTATTAACAAAAAAATCTCTCATTAAAATAAAAGTTATTTAATGTACTCCTTAATAATTATGTCAACCTTGTAACGCAAGGAAGATGTATTAAGGCATCAATCATTATCTATGTAATGCTTTCATGTTTACCATTATATTTATACGGGGTACATTTATCAATATATAGCCTTAAGTCTACAATTAGAACATGATTATCTGCTTTCAAAGCTGTGATTCAAAAAACACGGGTCGTATTTTGTAAAGACAATGGCGCAAGTATAGAAAATGCCCTTGGGTTAATCATATATGAGGTTGAGGATAAAACTTAGTAACAATGATAATGCATGTTAACAGGAGACAATTCCAGTGGATGAAGTATTTGTACAACTTAAATGCTCCAGAGAAGGACTTTCTGCTGCCGAAGGTCAGAATAGGCTTGCACTTTTTGGACGCAACAAGCTTGAGGAGAAGAAGGCATATACATATTTCTCATTCTTTTTATCCTTTGATTCCAGTTAGTTTTTATGTTGAAACAACCATATTCGAACCATCAATCCTCTATCCGCCTTTTTTGAGGTGTTGATTATTTTTTCATTCATTTCGAGAGACGGTGCTCGATCATAATGTATATTGTCTAAACTATACAATTGCCAAATGTCGATCTATATTAGATCCTTGTGACTTACCATTTGAAATAATGATTTTCTTTTAATATGTGAAACAACAGGATAGTAAGTTACTCAAGTTTCTTGGATTTATGTGGAATCCATTATCATGGGTTATGGAGATGGCTGCTATCATGGCCATTGCATTGGCTAATGGAGGGGTACTTACATCTTCCGTCTTAACCAATCGACCCCTTAAATATATAATTGCTTGATAATTATGAACTACGATGAAAGTTAGTATATAATTTAGTGTTGTCTGATATCATTTTATGTACTCAAAATACAGGGTAAACCTACAGATTGGCAAGATTTTGTGGGAATCATCACCTTGTTAATAATCAACTCTACTATCAGTTTTATAGAAGAAAACAATGCAGGAAATGCCGCTGCAGCATTAATGGCAGGCCTTGCTCCTAAGACTAAAGTGAGTAATTTTTATTTGTGGGGAATCCACATGGTAGCCTAGGTGCATCAGTGCATGTAAGTTAACGTAATGTGTTGATTATTTCAATGAACTAACTCGGTATATATATACCGAAGGTAATAACCAGATACAACGAATCTAGAGCTATACTAATGACGGGAATATATAAAGCTAAATACTAATGACGGAATGTCATGAGACATTCATCATTATTACTAACACGCCCCCTCAGTCAAAACGGTAGTTTACGAATGCTTTGACTGGACCAAGAGATAATTGTAGATGTCGCTGAAGATGAACCAAGTTGACTTTTTGATGCCGGAACCACAGCTATGTCCCTTGTGTATGTCTAGAATCCTCGCGCATGCCGAAAATAAAATAAAAAAAGGTAACAAATCTAATGGTGCACGAGGCCGAAACGGCAAGTCGTGACACAAATAAAAAAACGGTGTACGGGAGCGTGGCCAACCCGAAGAACCACAAACTGGAGCAAAGCTCAACAGTATAAATTAAAAAGAAAAGTAAAGAAAAAAACGGTGTACGGGAGCGTGACAACCCGTAAAGCACCACAAACTGGAGCAAAGCTCAACAGTATAAAATAAAAGGAAAAAAAATGACTAAACCGAAACATAAAACACCCGACCGGGCTCTTCGATCCAGTGTCGGCTGGTTGGCCATGCGGGTCGTAGCCGGCGGAGTCAGACCACCCGGCCCGTGGGGCAGGGGTGGTTGCTGGGGCGAACCTGAGACGGACACGGAGAAGGCGATGATGGGACGGGGTGGCGGTTTAGTGCGGTCGACGGGTGTCGAAACAACGACAAGGGTAGGAGCGGTATTGACGGGGATTGAGTCAACGGAGAACATGACGACGACAAAAACAATATAATATGAAAATCGGTGCGGAGGATATTATTATTTACTTTTAATAATATTATTATTGATAATAATATAATAACGGTGGTAAGGAGGCTAAAATAGATGGAGGCAGGGACCCCAATTGAGTGGACATGAAATGATCATGCATGGATATGGCAGGTGAGGTAAAAATTGGAAGGAGATGGAGGACATTGCACACCACCATTTTTTGATTACTCCGTACTAAGTTATTATAATTATAATATATTATGACATAAAATTGGACTACCCGCCGGAGATGGAAGATAAGATAGCCATCTCCGGCCGGCTATTAAAGCACGAAGTTGTACCAAGCGGAAGGAATTTTTAGAGATCGATTAGGCTGATACCATGTAAGTTAACGTAATGTGTTGATTATTTCAATGAACTAACTCGGTATATATATACCGAAGGTAATAACCAGATACAACGAATTTAGAACTATACTAATGACGGGAATATATAAAGGTAAATACTAATGACGGAATGTCACGAAACATTCGTCATTATTACTAACAGTGCATCGTGCCTTATTCATTTCTTCTTTCCTTAAAGAAAACCAACATGTGGAGAACTAAAGAGAAATGGAATGGTATGGTGTAGGTTCTAAGAGATGGGAAATGGACAGAAGATGAAGCAGAAATTCTGGTACCTGGAGACATAATCAGCATCAAACTCGGAGACATAGTTCCTGCTGATGCGCGTCTCTTGGAGGGAGATCCCCTTAAAATTGACCAATCTGCCCTCACAGGAGAGTCATTGCCTGTGAACAAGAACCCTGGTGATGAAGTCTTCTCTGGATCCACCTGCAAACAAGGTGAAATCGAGGCTATTGTTATAGCCACTGGGGTTCATACCTTCTTTGGTAAGGCTGCTCACCTTGTTGACAGTACTAACCAAGTAGGTCACTTCCAGAAGGTACAAGTCTCTTCTTCCAAATTATTATTAACATGCATTACTGAGACCCTTTTGTATAAATTTTATGTAAAATATGTCGCATTGTTGTAAAGACAAATTTTCTTTTTTGCCAACAATTGATAAATCTGGTACAAAAATTGTTCACACAGTTTTTTAATAAGATTTTGGCCTGATTAAATGTCTTAATTATTTAGGAGCATAATGTAATACTCCGTACTAACCAACATTAATTTTGGTGAAAATATTCGGGCAGGTTTTGACGGCCATCGGAAACTTCTGTATAGTGTCAATTGCAGTTGGGATCGTAATTGAGTTGATAGTGATGTACCCAATTCAACACAGAAAATACAGAGATGGAATTGACAATTTGTTGGTGTTGCTCATTGGTGGTATTCCAATTGCTATGCCAACGGTCTTGTCAGTGACAATGGCGATTGGATCACATCGTCTTTCACAGCAGGGTGCTATCACAAAGAGGATGACCGCCATCGAAGAAATGGCTGGTATGGATGTATTGTGCAGTGACAAGACGGGAACCCTCACACTTAACAAGCTCACTGTTGACAAAAACATGATTGAGGTTTTCACACTTTCTGTTCTGCTTTCTTTATTTGGTTTTATAAAAGATGCAAGTCAGCTAAATAGTAAAGGCATGAAGGGTGGCCTAGGCCAGAAACCATTTGCATCAAAATCGTGCATGTGGCTTCCTACACCATGAAAAAAAGTTGTTACATTGAATTTCAAGTGTTAATTATGATGAATTTACAATTTTTTTCATTTCTCAGACATTTACTCCAGACGTAGACAAGGAGACTGCAGTTTTGTATGCTGCTAGGGCTTCTCGTGTTGAGAACCAAGATGCTATTGATGCTTGTATTGTAGGAAATTTAGCGGATCCTAAAGAGGTAAATTTATTTTTTCTATTAAGTGGCTTCGATAAAAGAAGACTCGTATGAGATTAAGAACCGTACATAAAAAATGAGTTGCTTGCAGGCTAGAGCTGGAATCACCGAAGTACACTTCTTGCCCTTCAACCCTGTCGAAAAGCGTACTGCAATAACATACTATGACAGTAAGGGAGATTGGTATCGCGTAAGTAAGGGAGCTCCTGAACAGGTAATTATAAGCTGCAAACATAATATCACGGGTCATTTCATTCTATCCTCTATGGACCATCATATGGAGATCTAAATCCTGAATTCTGAGTTTACTTTGTCACAGATAATTGATCTCTGCAACCTTGGTCCTGATGTAAAGAGTAAGGCTCACGCCATCATAGATGGTTTTGCTGACCGTGGTCTTCGTTCCCTTGGTGTCGCTTTACAGGTGAAAAACCCCTTCCGTATTCTTTATATAAAGAAAATGTTAGTTAGCTCAGCTCATCTAGTTATCGAGACAAGGTATTTCTGATTCGGGTTCAATCCCGTTAGCATCAGGAAGCAAAAAGCTATCCTTGTTTCCTTTTTTAGTATATCGTTTCTTTCAATGACAGACAATTCCTGAGAAGACTAAGGACAGTGCGGGAGGGCCTTGGAAATTCATTGCTTTGTTGCCTCTCTTTGATCCACCAAGGCATGACAGTGCGGAAACTATCAGGCGTGCACTGAGCCTTGGTGTTAACGTCAAGATGATCACTGGTGATCAATTGGCCATCGGCAAAGAGACAGGTCGTAGGCTTGGCATGGGGACCAACATGTATCCTTCATCCTCTTTACTTGGTAACCATAAGGATGAGAGCATAGCTGCCATACCAGTCGAAGAGCTCATTGAAAAGGCTGATGGATTTGCAGGAGTCTTCCCAGGTATGTTGACAGCTTCCAATGTCTACATATCCTATGCTAAAATTCAGAGTACTAATGTTAAGCCTAATATACGCAGAGCACAAGTATGAGATCGTTAAGAAATTGCAAGAAAGAAAGCATATTTGCGGTATGACAGGAGATGGTGTGAATGATGCACCAGCCTTAAAAAAGGCAGACATTGGTATTGCCGTCGATGATGCAACTGATGCAGCTCGAAGTGCATCAGACATTGTCCTGACCGAGCCAGGGTTAAGTGTGATCATAAGTGCTGTTTTAACTAGTCGTGCCATCTTCCAAAGAATGAAGAACTACACCATTTATGCAGTTTCCATCACAATCAGAATAGTCATGGGTTTCATGCTCATCGCTCTCATTTGGAAGTTTGATTTCTCTCCTTTCATGGTTCTTATCATTGCTGTACTGAATGATGGAACTATAATGACCATCTCTAAGGACCGAGTCAAGCCATCACCTACCCCCGATTCTTGGAAGCTCAAGGAGATCTTTGCAACTGGTGTTGTCCTCGGCACTTACCTTGCTATTATGACTGTTATTTTCTTTTGGCTTGTTCATGACTCAGACTTCTTCTCAGTAAGTACTAGATCTACACCTTTCAGCATCTTTTTTCCCCTTCATTTACGAGTAGTAAACCCATCAAACAGTGTGTGCTCATCAGCTACGGTCAATACGGGTCGTGTTCATCCTAGCCCTAATCATAACTTTATGGGTCATTCGCCCCATACCAAGAAAGTTTATGACCCTAAAGAAGTTGGTGTCATTGGGTCAAACTTTTGACAAGTTTACTGACCACAGTTCCAATGTATGTTGAATGCAGCAACATTTTGGAGTAAGAAGTATTAGGGGAAATGAGAAAGAGATAATGTCAGCAATATACCTACAAGTGAGCATAGTGAGCCAAGCCCTGATCTTTGTGACGCGCTCAAGAAGCTGGTCTTTTATCGAACGCCCCGGTCTCTTGTTAGTGGTTGCCTTTTTAATAGCACAACTGGTGAGTTAACAGATTAGTAAACTCCTTCATCACTCAACTTTACCTCTACAACACCGGACAATTAATTATTAAGTTAATCTGAACTTTGTTTGATTAGATTGCCACATTAATCGCGGTGTATGCGAACTGGGGATTTGCACATATCACAGGAATCGGGTGGGGATGGGCCGGTGTGATCTGGCTATACAGTATTGTCTTCTACTTTCCCTTGGATATCTTAAAGTTCATCATTAGATACACACTAACTGGTAAAGCTTGGGACAATCTCATTGAGAAAAGGGTAAGTATTAATATGACATTGCTTAGTTCTGAGACCGTTGATGATGGATACGGTTCATTTATGTATCTCATATGATAAATGAGGTTACATCTCGATTGTATTCATACAATGGTCTCATACAAGCCTCACTATATGTTTTATTTGATTTGTTTGTATTTAACAACTTTATGTATTTTTATGATCATAGACTGCATTTACAAGCAAGAAGGATTACGGACGAGGCGAAAGAGAGGCACAATGGGCTGCTGCCCAACGGACCCTACACGGGCTCAACCATCCATCCTCCTCCGATATCTTAGGTGATACCAACAATTACAGAGAGTTGTCTGAAATAGCTGAGCAGGCCAAGAGACGTGCTGAGATTGCAAGGTAAAATCTATGCCGCACCCAAAATTTACTCCTATATTCTGTCGGGTTTTGGTAACGAGGCAAATTTTAGCTGTCTGTCCCAAATCTAATAAAACCCCAAATTTATCAGGGCAGTGATGGGTTGGAGGGGGTGGAATTGTTTCATTGAACTTGAAAAGTTTTGAAAGGAGGAATGATCTTCCCTAGAAAAAATATACTTTGTTCTTTCTAGGCCGGGGAAGAAAAATGATCCTTCTTTGCCTTTGTTTCATCAGGTCAATCGTGCAGAAAGCACAGGGAGGACATTTACCTTCCCCTGAAAAATAATCACATTTTGTTGGCAAAAAAAAGTAATAAAACTTGAAAACTATATGATCAGGTTGAGGGAACTTCACACATTGAAAGGACATGTAGAGTCAGTTGTGAAGCTCAAAGGACTCGACATCGACACGATCCAACAACATTACACAGTTTAAGGGGAATGCGAGAACACACCAATGTGAACTTCTGCAAGGTATCTTTTGAAGTTGATGCACGGGGATAAGATCATAAAAGGTGAAAAAATAAGAAGAAAAAAATCGGAAAATTCCAAAAGCATCTTGATGCAAGAAAGAATCAATGGCAATAAACCGGCCAGCCAAGGAGATTTCAGTCGGAGAAAATCCGCAGTTTGAGGAACTAGGGCGCAATAGAGGGGTCCTAAGACTTAAGTACTATCCCATCAGACAAAAACACCAAAAACATAAGACTAATACTAGTGTGAGTCTTTACATAAATGTAACAATGTTCCTATCTCTTAATGAAAGAAATGCCTCATTTGTCGTCATTCCTACTATTTATATCTACTTTCCTATGTGTTCCTATGTCACTTGCAATAATGTATGCAAAATGCTCAAACTCAATTGTTATCACATTTCCTATTGAATTTACCAGTCAGACGATTAACACTTACCTTAACTTCGATACAACCTTCTTGAATCTTACCTTTTATGTACTTTAAAGTCTAAGAATTAAGATCCCACATTCCCACCACGAATCTATAGGGATGACAAATGTGCCACAAATTTATATCACTCGTCTCATTTTAAAAAGCCATTTTTGTAACGAGATTTATTTCACAATAATCACGAATATTGGTAATTTAGTATAGTACAGTAAATTCCATTGGAATTCCACATTTTCACTCTTTTTTGGTAAAGATCATTGTTAAATTAAGTTTAGTATCAAGATGGTAGAATGTACGTAGTTTTACTCTAGATTAGTGAGGTGAATTCAGTTTTGAATTCCACTTCTTTTTTCTCCAAGGCCCTAGGCACATAGATCAGTTAGTGAGGTTGATTTAGTTCTCGACCAACGTACCATGTTCAACTTCATGCAACAATGTCAACACAAGCATAGGAGGAGCATACCACTCTTTTAGTGTCTCATCTTGAACTCAATTAAGAATAGTGGTGAACAACAAATTACTCCGTATGAGTAATTTGGAATCGTATGAGTATCCCCAAACACTGCTATATAGCTTGGCTCATCAGCCACAAGAGACTGCTGACAAAAGATCGCTTGGCTCGGATGCAAATGGTGGTAGACGGTGACTGTTATTTGTGTGGGACTGCCAGTGAATCGCATGAGCATTTATTCACTGACTGCAGATATACGAGAGCCTGCTTCATACTCCTGAGCACCTGGTTGGGTATATCTATATCGCTAGCAGATACTATCAAATGGTGGAAGTGCCTGAGACACAAATCAAAGCTATTCAAACAAGTCCTAGCAGCAGGCATTGTGGGTGTGTGGTATCATGTGTGGCTTGAGAGAAATAAGTGTCGGTTGAATGAGGCTGTGACTCGACCTGAGATAGTATATATGCAGATCAAGAGAGAGCTTAGTGCAAGAATTAGACAAAAGATAAGTACAATTCCTTGTAAGCATATACACTATAGGTAGATTAATGGCGTGAAAGATTATAATTTGAGTGCCTGATAGCACTAAGTTGTATTTTTGGTTCAATTAATCAATATACTTACATTGTTACCAAAAAAACAAATTACTCCGTATGATTTATGTCCATTTGATGGTGGAATTTGTCGTCTATCCTACCGATCAAAATAATATTCAACGAACCTAAGCTAAGCTAGGTAGCTAGGGTAAGTCGAGTCGATCCTCGGAAGGGGAGTTCCGAACTAAAGGGTGCTATGGTCTAAGACTAATCTATACATTGATTGTAATTTCTAGACGAACTAAAGTAATTGATTGTAGTTGGTGACTAATCTAGAAATACCTATAAAACTAAGGCAAATGAAACTAAGACGATAATGAAAAGGAGGATCAACAATAGAGGATAGAAGTTAGAGTTAGGTCGAGTTCAAGGGTGTCTAGGAGGCCAGGCCCAGGAGGAATAAGGGTGTCGGTGTAATTCACTAGCCTTGGTTACGCCCGGATTTTCGCACTTAGACGGTCAAGGGGGGTCTCTATACTACGCTCGTGCTAATAATGATGATATCCAACAAACCAACATGCAACAACATACAAGAGGAAACAAGGAAACATGAATTTCTCAATCACAAGTCTACTAGACATTTCATCAAACATGTTGTGTACACAATGATAGGAGGCAAGGTAGATGACACCAAACACCACCAATTTCCACCCTAATCACCCATATAAAACACCATATCCCCCTGCTAACCCTAGCAAGAAGACTACTCACTCCTCATATCTAGGCAACCCACAACATCTATCAACACAAATAATATTAAAATGACATTCATATTAAAGAATAAGTGAGTGCTAAACATGAACAAAAAATAGAAACAAACTAAAACAAGATTAAGAATAAAGAAAGATTAAGGAGAAGAGAAATATACCAATAAGATAAAAAGGGAAGGAAAAATTAAATCTTTGCATAAATAAACCCAAAGGAAGATCTCCAATGTTGTCGATAGAATAAACCCATAAGGTCTTCAATGTTACAAAGATCAAACTAGGATTAAACTAGAATTAAAGAAATATTAAGGAAGGATTAAGCTAAGCTACACTAATTTCTATCTAGGGTTTCGTGTTCCGTTCAAAACAATACAAGAGGGGTATATATAGCGTTGCACAAGTGGGGAAATGGAGCGACAGCGGAAAAAGTCCAACAGAGGCCTCACGGCCGTGTCACAGGCAACACGGCCGTGTCGAGCATCGTGGACCGGGTCGGGAATACAGGTGACCCGGCCGTGTTGAGCTCCAGTGGTCCGACTTCTTTTGCATCTTCTGACACGACCATGTAGGTGTAAGATATGGCCATGTAGGCATAGTGGGCTCCAAGGGTCTCTCCTACTTGCTCTTTCTTGGCTTCTTATCGATACTTGGTGCTCGAGATTATCTCAAGTGGGCTCCAAGGGACTCGGGATCGAGTCTAAGGCATCGAGTCACCGGTGCTTCTCTTCATTTTCTCCATATGCGTCGGAAACGAGATGAAATCGTTCCATTTCTCCATGATAGGCCTTAGAAACCTAAAACATACTAGAAGAAGCATAAGTAGCCTCGAAACTGCTTGAAAGAGCGATTCCGTCAAAGAAAGCGGGACAAAACACGCGAAATAAACACTACAAAACATGCTTATCACCATCCAATGTGACTGAGTTTTACATTGGTTGCCACCGACCTACAACAAGTCAACAACGTGATACAGACCACGGGAAGCTACTCGCAAATGGATGGAGAATGAGAGCTTCGAGCTGAATGTATAACAGAATTAACAAACTAGAGAGAGAAAGAGATAGAAGAGATGAATTTGAGGATTTGTATTATGAAACAGAATACTGTGTATTACAACTGATGTTCTAGCTTTTATAATGTTTGTTCTCTAACAACTTTCCTGCCCTTTTTCATTATTCGCTTACAGTATGTTATACTATATCATATCTTCTCTTTTCAAAAGAGACTTGTCCTCAAGTCTCGGACAAACTCCTTGCAAATTCTGGATGAGCTTGTTCAAACGCTTCAGCAAACTCCCATGTAGCATCATTGTCATGGAACCCATCCCATTGTACCAGATACTAAACCACAGCTTGGTTCTGTCTCTTGGCGACCCTCCTATCCAAAACATCAGTTGTTTTGACTGTGTTCCCACTATTCAACCCCTGCATCCAACCAGGAATGTGTGGTGCAGACGGTAAGATGTCTCTAAACACCTTCAATTGAGAAACGTGAAATACAGCATGTATCTTAGCTTCAGCTGGCAGAGTCAACTTATAGGCCTCCTTCCCCACTGTATCTTCAATTTGGAAAGGGCCATAATACTTAGGTGAAATCTTCTCATTCGCCCTCCCTTGGATGATAGTCTGTCTGTAAGGTTGCCGCTTCAACCACACCCAATAACCTACCTAGCTTAAGCACCCTCTCAGACCTCCCTTTATCAGCATGTATTTTCATTCGATGTTGCGCCTTTAGCAACTGTTGTCTGAGCAATCCTAACATTGCCTCCCTGCATTGCATAGTCCTGTCCAAACCCTCCACATTAGATTCGCCTGGTAAATAAGGAAGATAAACTGGAGGTGGTTGATTTTAAACAACCTCATATGGGGTTAGTTGAGTTACAGTATGAAAAGTGGTATTATACCACCATTCAGCCAAAAGTAGCCATAAAGACCACTCCTTAGGCTTCTCCCCACTCATACATTTGAGGTATGCTTCAATGCAGCTATTTACCACTTCTGTTTGACCATCCGTCTGAGGATGGTAAGCTGAAGACAACAACAAGTTAGAACCTTGTAATAGAAAAAGGGCTTGCCAGAATTGACTGGTGAACACCGCATCTCTATCACTGACAATACTTCTTGGCCAACCATGCAACTTGAATACATTATCCAAGTATGCTTGAGCCACTTCCACAACCGTAAAAGGATGGGATAATGTCATAAAATGTGTATATTTGCTCATCCTGTCTACCACTATAAAGATGACTTTCCTTCCCTAAGATTTAGGTAGTCCCGTAATAAAGTCCATGGATACATCTAACCATACATCTTTAGGAATGGGCAAAGGTTTTAGAAGACCTAGATAGGCAGAAGTATCATACTTATTTGCCTGGCAAGTAATGCAATTCCTCACAAAATGGCTAATATCTTTAGTCATTCCCTTCCATACAAACAAAGATTTAACTCTTCATGTGGTGGCATCTCTCCCTGAATGTCCACTCCGGAACGAACTGTGTAGCCAGTCTAGCATAGTGTTTCTCAAACTAAGGTCAAGACCAACCACTATCTTTCCTTTCTTTCTCAATAACCCATCCTTTAGTTGATAAGCATAATCCATCACCACCCCTGAAGACAGTTGAATCTGTAAGGTGCACAAGAAATCATCAAGAGTATTAGTTGCTAGATTCTCTGTTGAATTTGTTGAGGCAGGTCAGATTGGGTTGCAGAAAGTGACAGGCACAGTAACTCACTTCCACTAGTAGAAAAACATGGATTTGAGGCTCCATAAAACCCTCCATTAGAGGCGTCCTTTATGATGCCTCATACGGGGGGCCGCAAATTAGAAATTATAGTGCTGCGTTTTTTTGAAGCCTCTAATACAGGACTATTTGCGGCGTTTTTTAATAATGACGCCTCAAATAGTATGACAATTTTGTGGCATCTTTTGCAAAAACGCCTCTAATAGCAACCTTTTTGGTAGCACATTTTGGTGTTTGACGCCTCTAGTAGTCCCATATTTTGATGAAACACCACAAAATATTTATTATTTGAATACAAAATTATATAATTTTTTAGCAATTTCAAAATAAATGGCGGAAGCAATATTTATTTAAATTTAAATTTATATAATTTTTTAATAATTTTGACAACAACTATTTGCATTTTCAAAACCAAATAGGATTCTTACATTATTCATCCAACTATAAATCCCAACATTTACACATGTCCCACAAGTGGCATGGATACATTTGAACCTTAGCAAAACCATATAAAATCATGCTTCAATTAATTAGTCTACTTCACGTACAACACCGATTTGTAAAGTACGAAGCCCATTTGTCACATAATTCATTCATCTCATCTTCACCGTAGTTGTAGGGTTGCTCATTTTGTAAGATCCAAACCTAAAACATACACATGAACAATGAATTATCATCGATTGCACATATATATATATATATATATATATATATATATATATATTTGTAAAAAGATTGTATAGTAGGGCTGCAAGAACTAATTAAACAAACACTCACCTTAAAAATTTCATTTACTAATGCAAATAATGCCTAGAAATTAAATCTTATTTTACCACAACAAAGAACCACCTTCTATACTATATATCCCCACATATACTCAATGACATCTCCGATTCAGCCTACCAGATAACAATGGTCTATTGATGGACATAGGAGGGTTACTTCTTAGATAAACAAATAACTAGGCAATGAAGAGATGATTGGGGGAAGGATCATGGATTTAAGCAAGGACGATTAAAAGAAAACTTAAACTTAGAATGATTAACTGGCCAATTGTTTACCTTTTCAAAGTCAGTTGTAGTTGAGCAACGATTAACTATATAGTACATGAACCACATGACAAACAAGCGATCATCCACGCTTACACTTTGTTGAGACACTACAACGGAATAGAAAAAATCATAATTTTAAATTTTTGTGGATTGTAAGAATTAAAGCGTAAACAAAATGTGAGAAAGATGTCTTTTATTAGTTACCTTCATAGATTTCCATAAAGGCTCATATCTTCTAATCTTCATATGACCACCACTCATCTTGAATCTCTTTAAAGCCCTAAAGAGGATATCATGTTGATTATTTTAATTACTTTTAAAACTTAGTTCAAACGAAATAAAAGTTTTAAAATTGACCTGAAGTATATCGCGTTGATGAGGCTACACATAAATTATATCTTGTTGGCCTGAAGTAGTTAACCATTAGTTTTTAACGCTTGAGAAAGTAGTCTAAAAAGAACAAGTACAAAAAGAAATCCAAAATCAAAGTATAATTAAACATCTTGATGTTAACAAGCTCAGTTTAGCAAACTAATTTGGTGCTTGTGTTCAGTTTCCAAAGTAATAGGGAGGCCTACATAAATAGAACGACTAGGAAGTTTTTTAATCTCTTGTTTAATAAATAAAGAATTCTCAGTTACAAAGTTCACTGAAAATATCAAATCAACTTTAGTTTCCCATGCATCTAGAAACAATTGTCAAATGCAACTGTAGCTACGACAGAAAATAGAAGAAGTACACAATATCAGAAAGCAGAAGAGATCTTAGACACATTTTCACTACTAAGAGCTACTTGAGGCTACTGCACAAAGTCCTCATCATCATTGTCCGATGTATCATCTTCTTTTCATCTACACTTCAAGAACTTTACTTAACCCGAAAAATAGGCGAAAATAACCAAAACAAGCTAAGTGAACTAAATACAATTATAAACCCATATAAATCAAACGTGGTATAATACATAAAAAGAGAAAAAAAAACTTAATTTCTAAAAAAATAAAACAAAGACAGCAAAACCAGAAAAAATAAGGATATGTCGCATTTAGAAAATGAAAATTACCCTGAATTTTGGCTTCGATTTACTTTTTCATCTTCTGCTCCTTATTGAATTGCTTCAGAAAAGGAAAAGTAGTTCTCTTGTCCATTAAATTGGATAGTTTCCAACAAAGAAGTAAATGTATGAGTGTTCAAGGGCGAGACGACCCATGGAACCTATCCGGTCCGACCCGTAAAAGAAGTTTTCAAAAATATACTAATGCCTTCCACAAACCCATTTACCCACTTGTCCGTGAGCCAATTTTTCATTCTTAGCCCGCGCAATTCCACATAGGATCAACACTAAGTAGTAAGTATAGTAACAAAAACCACAAATTTTATGTAAAAAAAAAACATGGTACGGGTAGTATGTAGAGAAAGAAAGATAGTTGATCATTGAGGCAAAAGCATGCATTAAGCGAGTACTTTGAACAAACATTTGGAGTGCAAGAAGAAAGAGAAAGACCAAGAGAAGAAGAGGGTAATACCTTGAAATGAAGTGTGGTGTGAACAAGTGGAGGTAGAAATTGGTCAGTGAATTTGGGACAAAAGGAACGAGGCAGAAATTAAGAACTGTGTACAAAAAAACAAAAATGAGACACAAGAAATGAAAAGGAAAGGGTGAAAATAAAGAACCCAAATCAGTTAAGAGTTTAATTGAATTATTGTATAAGAGTAAGATTAAGAGTAGGTAGCTAACTGGATGAAGAAATGTGAGATAAGAAGAGATGTTGCAAATTTGACAACTGACTCTTCAACGATGACGCCATTTATGAATTCCTAAAGCAAATGAAAATTAACCTTTATACACGTGAAGTCGACAGGTATTCCTAGTTCTCTTGCCTTTGAGATCATAGCCTTGGCAATCCCATTTGTCATCTGTAGAGTTCATCAGGTATATTAGATACAAATACAAAACATGAAAACATAATTCATGCACCGAAACCAATTAAAATAGCGGGAAACTAAAGTGATGATGAGCGAAATTGATGAGGGTGTAAGACTGAATGTGTAACCTTATGACTGACTTATTTAGTGAGATTAAATGGTTACCTTTTGAGATGGTGGCTTTGACGAGACTAGCATTGGGTCTAATTCTTCATCAAGTCCATACAACTCTTTGCTTCTATCCATCCCGGTTTTCACCACTTTGACTATGTACTTCCCTTGCTGTATTGGCCTTCTTGCTGTTATGATTTCTAGCATCACCACCCCGAAGCTGAACACCTCGCTCTTCTCTGTCAGTTGATTCGTCATGAAATATTCAGGGTCCAGGTATCCCATTGTTCATTTGACTTGAGTAGTGACATAACCCTTGTTAGAATCACCAAAAAGCCCAGACAGACCAAAGTCCGCCACTTTAGCAGTTAAGCTCTCATCGAGAAGGATGTTGTTAGATTTGATATCTCTGTGTATAATGGGCGGATCAGCTAGCTCGTGCAGGAATTGCAGACCACGTGCTGAGACCAGCACCACCATTAGTCTTCTTATCCAGTCTAACTGAACTCCCGACGTTCCTGCAGAGGTAATCGACATCAGATTTAGCATGACAGGAAACATCAGTATCATCTAAAATGTACTTTGCTACGTAATATGTAATCAAAATACCTGTAAGACTGTCCAGAACGGTGCCATTTGCAATATATTCGTAAACCAGCATTTGTTCTCCTTGATCATAGCAGAATCCAACGAGTTTCACGAGATTTTTGTGATGAACCCTTGATAAAAGCTCTATCTCATTTTTGAACTCTCGACTACCCTGCATAGACCCCACCTGAGCTTAGGGAAACAGAAGTTGTAAGAACACGAGACATTAATATACAATAAAAATACAGAAGAATCGCTTATATTATTTGTATAAAACCATTTATGTACGCTGGAAAAAATAAATTGCCTGTCCAAGAAGTAGTTCCGCGAGAACACAACCAGCAAACGAAATGTCGATAGCCGTGGTGTACTCAGTCGCTCCAAATATATATTAGCTCTACCTTAGGCTACTGGCCTCTCTACCTCTTCATACTCGTCGTCCCTTGGTCAAAAGATCGTCGTCTACTTCATTAACACACGATGTATATCAACTAAAAACTGATTGAATATGAAGAGTGGGGCAAGTGACGGACAAACTCCGTATGTACTACTTCCAGACTTCGATTTGGAAAGTGTTAAGGATAACATAGTCAACAACCTTTAACTAACAACATACTTCAAATAAAGGATAAACTCACCAAAATCCCAATTTCTCCAAATCCTAACCTTACAATCGACATTAAAGAGCAATAACAATACTAAATCAGTTACTATACCAATTCTAAAGCTAGTCTAATCATTCTAAACATATTAGTTAAAATTTAAGGATTTGTACTAATGTGTTACTGTGTTCCTCCGGAAATGGCATCAACAATGAGGACTTAAAACCCTATCAAATTATTGCAATCCCTAAGTTTCATTCCGTTTTTCAGCTTGTAACAAATTTTAAACCCATAATTAGTAACAAAACCCCTAAATTAGTGATAAAAACTGGTAAACCTCAAATCCAGCAAATAATTAATGACGTAATGAAGAAATTCCATCTGAATGAATAAAGTTTCGATCTTTCTCTGATCCAGAACTCTACACATTAATATCTCTAAATTAGTGACATGAGGAATTGAAATGAAATTGGGTTGAAATGAAGCGAAGGAAGAACTACCTGAGCAAGGACCAACGAGATTTTGTGGGGAATAGGAAGGAGGCGCGAAAACAGGCAGAGGAGGAGCGAACACAGGTAAAACAGACAAAAGGAAGAGCGGTAAGCGAAAGAGGAACTGAAGGAGGTGTAAGGAGAAGCGAACTGCGCTGGCTGGAGATCCAAATCGTTTCAGTTCGGAGATCGAAATGGACGGGGAAGGAGACGAACTGTGTACTGTGTAGTGTGCGAATAAAGAGATAGGGAGTGGGGGGTTTTGGCTGATTTAATTGATTAGAATAATAATAAATTAACATTGCAAGATTAGTGCGGCGTTGGTTTTGGAAGAGAGACGCCGCACCACTATTTTTTATGATTTTTTTTTTAAAAATGACTCATTCAACTATTTCTACTTTAAAAAAAGGAAAATTATTTGCTACTATTCACCTAAAACGCCTCAAATAAGGAGCAGCAATTTGACCTTTTTCTACTAGTGTTCCAGGTAGCCTAGACAAGGCATTAGCTGCTAGATTCTCCTTCCTAGATCTATAGTGAATCTCATAATCAAAGCCCATCTACTTGGACAACCAAAACTGTTGAAATAGGGTTGAAATTTTCTATTGTAGCAACCATTTCAGACTTTTCTGATCTGTCTTAATGACAAACTTCTGTCCTGTGAGGTATTGTTCCCATTTTTGGACTGCAAAAACGATTGCCAATAACTCCTCATAGACTGACAATCTTTGCCATTTGGTGCTAAGGGTCTTACTTATATAGGCTAGAGGATGACCTTCTTGCATTAGTACAGCACCAGTCCCTCCATTGGACGCATCAATCTCCACAACAAAAATCTTATTAAAGTCAGGTATAGCCAGCACTGGGGCAGTGCTAAGTGCCACCTTGAGCTGTTGAAATGCAGTATTTGTTTCCTCATTCGAACCAAACTCCCCCTTCTTCAATAGTTGTGTACTGTCAAAGGGTGGCTAACACTGGCATAATTCTTCACAAACTTCCTGTAATACCCGGCCAAACCCAAGAAGCTCCTCAACTCCTTAACAATTTGTGGTTCAGGCCAATTAACTACTGCCTGGACTTTCTTCACATTTGTCTCAACCCCTTGCCTGGAAATAAAATTCCCAATGTATTCCACCTTTTTAATAGCAAATGAGCACTTACTTCTTTTAGCAAACAGGTTGTTGCTCTGCATCAACTCAAACACCTTAGTTAAATGTTGCCAATGAGCCTCCAATGAAGGACTATATACCAGAATATCATCAAAGAAAACAAGGACACACTTCCTTAACAAAGGCTTGAACACACTATTCATCCAATTTTGGAACGAGACAGGAGCATTAGTCAAGCCAAAAGGCACGACCAAAAATTCATAGTGACCAATGTGAGTCTTAAAGGCTGTTTAAACACATCCTCAGCAAAAACCCTTAAGTGATGATATCTTGCTCTTAAGTCAAGTTTAGAAAAAACTTGCGTACTAGCTAACTCATCAATGATATCTTGCGTACTAGCTAACTTATCTTTGACACTACGGTTGTTAAGTTCCCTGTAATCCACACAAACGCCAAGAGCCATCTTTCTTGCCCACTTGTGGACATGACATAGGTCCACCCCGACGCGGCCACGCGCGGGTTTGGGGAGGCGAATGAATCTCCATATGAGATGGGTCGAATTGAAATTTAAATCGAAGTGGAGTCGCCACCGAACTTTGTCGGAGTTCGGGCCCGTTCGAACCCACTCTATATCTTAGTGGGCCATGCACAAAGTATGGCCCATTCGGATGTCAGAGTTTATTGGGTTCGTCCCTTAGCATTTGATACCGATACCGACATTATCGGATACCGTGTATTGAATGACTCTCGTGTGCCAATGGATTCAGACATCCGGAAACCATGGTTCTAAGTAAGGGGTGAGGGTACGTGTTGGGAAGTTCACAAAGAACACCCAACCCCGCCCGCACATTAGCGGCCTTTACTAAGATATCGTTTGATGTTTTAATACGCGCGTTAGTAATACGATGAATGATATGCAAACATTGTTTTGACTAAACATGCGAAAATTTGAATAGGTTGCTACGTCGATTTAATACATCTAAATTAACGTCAAAGTTGTATTTAGCATTCGAGGTTCGTTTTAGTACAATAAAACAAAATAACGGAAATAAATCGCTAAAAACATTAACAAACAAGTTAGTAACGGTTTGTAAATTGAATAAACGATGTAAATATGATATGATGCATGGTTTTGAAAAGATGATTCACATGATAGACTTGACACGTGATGACCGAAGTCATTAAAAGAATTTTATTGGGACTCGAAAGATGCTGAAAGACTCACGGTTTTGATGAACCAGGAGCCACTCGATCGAGTTATTGAAGGACTCGATCGAGTGGTCTCGAAAAAAGGTTTCTGACTCGGTTTTTGGGGTGCCACTCGATCGAGTGGGCTAGGCACTCGATCGAGTGCCCCCTGTACGAACTATGATTCGTTTGGTTTTGATTTGGAAATTGCTTTCAGTTTTGAAAATCGTTAATTTGGTTAAGTCGCGTAAAAATATGATGCAATTTATACTCGACATAAATATTGATACTCGTAATATTCGATGCTTGATTATAGAATCAATATCGAATATTTATAGTGGATTTTAAAAAAAGTTATTTAGAAATCGTTTTGGATGTTATTAAGACGAAATAATACCTCCACATTGTAATGTCGTAATTAGTCTTTTCGGACCATGTGATCATTACCCGGCTTCAACGGGATTATGCTTAACATGATTTAATGATTGATACCTTTAGATTCGATATTCGACTATGGAGTCGATATCGAATCCTAGGGACGACGCTTTATTGAAAATAGTACTATAATATCGATATTAGTAACGAGAAAAGAAATAAAAAAAACGCGACAACGACCCGAAAAAAGACGGACGGACGAGAGAAAGAGAAGAAAAGAAGAGAAAAAAAAAGGAGAAAGCGGGATTTGTGACACCCTCAACCTACATGCTCAATTATCTCGAAAACGGACTCGTAGTAGCGGTCTAGGCGCGGGAGCGTTAAGATGTATATAGGTGAGTCATGGTGTGTATGGTTAGGGAGGGGATTTGACGAGTTTTGCTCTCGGGTTTGTATCTGGTTTGCCTAAAATTGCCTAGAATTTCGGGTTGTAACTGGTCGGGAATCCTATAGGATTTCTAGAGGAAAGATAGGAATATAATATGCCTAGTATTGCTGGAATTCCGGGTTGTAATTTGTGTATGTCAGGATTGGAATTGTTGTGTTGTGAATTGTTGATGTGTGTCGGGAATTGTAATTGTCGTGGATGTTGTAATTGTGTGTGCAAGGGGGCGTATTTATAGGAGAGGTTTCCGGCTTTGTCTAGGAAACGAAACCTGACTTGGATAGGAAGAAACACCCACTTTGGATAGGAAAAGGTTGCTTGGAGGGGAAGAAACACCGGTTGGGTGAAGTAGGATTCCGGTTTTTGGATGGAAAAAAGGAATCCGGTTTTGGATAGGAAAAGCTTGCTTAATTCTTCTTCATTGCTGATTTTTTGTAATATTTGACTCCGAATCAGATTCGTGAAAGCTGCGTGACAGATTTTTCCACCTCGGAAATGTCTTTGACCGGGGTTTGACCCGCTCGCTAAAAGACGGTTTTGCCCCTGGTGTCGGTTTTGACCCAAATTAGTCTTATTTGACTGAAAATGACTCACTGGGCCTGAATTTGAGGTTGGTTTTGTGAGATTTGTACTCCGTAAAAAGCCTAAGCCAAATACTAACGATTTTGAGCCCATATTCGAGTATATTAAAGCATGTTTGCGTCCGATCATCATCGGGTGTTATTTGGAAACTGCTATAGACACCTAACTGTCAAATGTGGGTGTCTACACCACTATTACTTCAAGCAAGGCAAAAGGACTGCAATTGGGTTGAATAATACCCTAATCCAACATCTCCTACACTTGTTTTTCAATGACATCTCTTTGCTTGAGAGGATACCTATAGGGTCTGATATTAACATGCTGAGTAGTTGGTAACAAAGGAATCCTATGGTCATGTACACCTCTGACTGGAGGTAGGCTAATAGGTTCTACAAATAACCCTTTGTACTTCTGTATCAGTTTTTTTAATTCCACTGTTTGGCTAGACTCAAGGGCTATTTCTTCAGAACAACATAAGATCTGGTCATTACTCTCTTGTACAGTAGAGATTTTCAAAAAGCATAACTAAGTGACATTGTTTATTAACTTCAAGGATGGTGTCCCCTTGACATTTTTTACTCCTTTAGGTGCCAACCCTCTGAGCACGTGTTTCTTTTCATCAAGAGTAAACTCCATTTTCAGTTGCTGGAAGTTCCAACTAACTGTTCCTAGTGTACTCAGCCACTGAACCCTTAATACCATACATGTCACATCCTCCCAAAAGTATAACCAACACATCAGTTGTAAAGTAGGTGTTCTGCAATCTCCATGAGAACCCTTTTCACATAAGTTGGCAAGGAAATTTACTCCCATCTGCCACTATAATAGATTGAGGATGAATCTGTGACATTTTACACCCTAGTTTAATAGCCATTTCTTGGTCTAGGAAATTATATTTGCTTCCTGAATCAATTAAGATATGAATGGCCTTTCTCCCTACATACCCAGTGACCCTCATGGTCTGGAAGCCTTGGCTTCCTGGCAATGCATTTACTGAGATACAAGGCTCAGTTAGCACTACATCATACCCTATAGCAGTACCATCACTTATCCCCTTCAATTGTACTAACTTCTTCCCCAACCTCATCTTGCCCTTCTATTTCAACTGCAAACAGTTGAGTTCCTTTATGTTTACATTTGTGGTTTCTATCAAAAGGTTCTGTACAGAAGTAGCACTCTCCCTTCCTTTGCTTCTCTGCCCTCTCAGCAGCACTAATATACCGCATAGGTCTCTGAGTATTAGGTATGGTTTTGGAACTATTAGTAGCAGGGGTAGGAAGTAGCCCCTTTGAGGCCTAACAAAACCATAATTGGCCATAGGCTTTGAAAAAAGAGTAAAAGTCTGGGTAAAATTCTTTGGGTTAGTCTTTTGAACACCCAAGGATTCTTCCTCCAGGTGGGCATACTCCACTACAGAAGCTAAATTCTGAGGTTTGAAAGCCCTAACAAAGGGTTTTAGAGAGGGTTTCAACCCCCCAATAAAACTATCCAAGAAATAATGATCAGGCAACAAAAGATTGCGCTGCACCATCAACTCCCTCAAATTCTGAAAGACATCTAAGTAATCATCAATTGTTCTTGTTTGAATCATTTTGTTATTGTTTGAATCAATTTGTTAAACTCTTCCACAATATTTCCAGCAATTTCCTCCTTAAATCTAGCACAAACATCAACTATGAAATCGTCCCACTCCACATTACGCCTGGCTACAATATAGCTATTGTACCAAGATTCAGCTCATCCAAACATGAACATACTTGCCAAATCAACACATTGGTGTGAACATGACATAGGTCCACCCCGACGCGGCGAAGCGCGGGTTTTGGGGAGGCGATAGAATTTCCATATGAGATGGATCGAATAGAATTTTAAATCGAAGTAGGAGTCGCCACCGAATTTTATGGTTATTCGGAACCATTCGAACCCACTCTATGTGGTAGTGGACCATATTTAAAACATGGCCCATTTCCGATGTCAGAGTTTATCGGGTTCGTCCCTTAGCATTACGATACCGATGCCGACTTGAGCGGTTAATCATATATTGAATGACTCTCGTTGCCAATGGATTCGGACATCCGGAAACCATGGTTCTGAGTAAGGGGTGAGGGTACGTGTTGGGAAGTTCAGTAAGAACACCCAACCCCGCCCGCACTTAGCGGCCTTTACTAAGATATCGTTCGGTTTTGTGTACACGCGTTAGTTCGACGATTGAATGATATGCAGAGATTATTTTCCTAAGACATGTGAGGAAAATAAATAAATGGGTTGCTAAGTCGTTTTATGCATGTTAAACTAATAACGTCAAAGTTATTTTAGCATGTGAGTTCGTTTTAGTCTAATAAAACGATAAAAAAGAATATGAGAAAAATAAATTGCTACAAACACGAGAAAACGAGTTAGTAACGATTGAAATAATATAGCAAGTAAATATACGAGATCGAGAAAATAATATTAATCGAAATCTGAAAAATATTACAAAAACGTTGTTTCGTATAATAAACGAAGTTCGAAAAATAATAAAAAAAGAACGAGAAAGGCGCACGAAGGCAGCCGTCGCGCGACTCGCCCGGGACGCCGGCGGGTCGCGTGACGGCCTGTTTTTGAAAGCGGTTTTTTTGGAAATTTTCGATTAAATCGCGTACGAATATTGCATAATTCGTACTCGACTTAATATTCTCGACATTCGTTATATTCGATAGTTGACTACGAAATCAATATCAAATATTTGGAATAGTTTTAGAAAAGACATAAATTTTAGATATCGTATCGTAGAATAAATAATAACAAACGAACGAAAAGCTAAAAAATCCGATCCGGGTCGCCGGCCCGTTTTTATTATTTTTTGTCGAAAATCGTTAATTTTATAAATCGCGTACAAATATGGATTAATTTATACTCGGTTTATATTTTCGATATTCGTCATATTCGATATTCGATTATGAAATCGATATCGAATAGTCGGAATGACTTTAGAAAAGGTTTTTAAAAAAAAAATGTTTTTTGAACGAAAAGTAAAAAAGAAAAGAATTTTGAACGAAAAGTTGTAAAAAAAAGGGTTTTGAAAAAAAATGTAACGATTTCGTCGAAAACTTAATATAATTCTTTTTGATACGATATTCGATTATATTGAATCGATATCATATTTTAAGAATATTCGATATATGAAAATAGTTTTTAATAATATCGATATTAGAAAAGAAAATAAAAAAGACCGACGAAAGACCCATAAAAAACGAGAAGAAGAGAAGAGAAAAGAGAAGAGTCGGGTTTGATTTACACCCTCAACCTACATGGTTTGTTTTCTCGGAATAAGGCTCGTCGGGAAGTGGCTTAGACTTAGGAGGGTCGAGATGATGAGGATGAGTTAAGGTGTATCGGTTTGGGTGGTTTGGGACGCCGGGTTTGACGTGTGGTCGGGGCTTCGAGGCTTCGGGAAAAGTGTCGGGATTTGCTAACTATCGAGTTTGTATATAAACCGTGCGTGGAGGGTGTATAAAAACCGTGTGTATTGGCTGGAAAAAACGTGTTTTTGGGGTTGTCTTTCGATGTGTTTTTTTGGATTTTTTTTGGATGTCGTGATGTGATTTTCGGTGTGTGTTGTGTTGGACGGGAGGTCCTATTTATAGGGAGTTTCCGACCTTGGTTTAGGAGAGTTTGAATACCGCTTAGGATAGGAAACGTAGGAGTTTAAGGAGCACGAGAATTCCGCTTTCTTGGCCAAGAAGAAAGGGTGTCTCGGCTGATTGAGGAGTGTTTGGCCGAGTATTTGGTATTCGGTCAATGACTGACTCGGTTTCTGGATAGAATTCCTACTTGAGATCGAATTCTACCTTTAACGGAATTGTTTAATGCTTTAATGAATCTGAAATTTTGTAGGAATTTGGGTAGGAATCAACCGTGTGAGTGTCACGGCTGACTCACATGTCTCGGGAAAATCTTTGACCGGGTTTTGACTCGGTCGCTAAAAGACGGTTTTACCCCTGGTGACGGTTTCGACCCAAATTAGTGTTATTTGACTCAAAACGACCCATTGGGCCTGGATTTGAGGTTGGTTTTATGAAATTTGTACTCCTTAAAAAGTCTAAACCAATGTCCATGATTACATGCCCATATCCGAGTCCATCAAAGCACGTTTACGTCCAATCATCATCGGGTGTTTGGCGGGAACTACTATAGACACCTGACGGTCAAAATGTGGGTGTCTACAGAGCCCCCACTCTGACTGAGGCTTGGACAAGGCAAAGTCAGAGTAGCTACCAGGTCAATCAAGGATTAAAACCTGGCAGACTTCCGATCGGGTCGTTTAGGGTCCATTAGACCTGCGTGAAGGGCTCTCCAGCCATAGAATAGAAATCATACCTGTTGATGCTGATAATGTCGCGGGAGCTTGCCTAGGAAGCTATGGGTATACCTGTTTGCAGATATATCCTGTCTTAGAATTGCGCGGGAGCTTGCCTTGGAAGCTATGGGCATATCTGTTTACAGATATATCCTGAAAGAAGTTGCTTGAGGTTTTCCACTGGGGAACTTAGAATTTCTGGGAGTCATGGGTGTACCTGTATGCTGACATAATTTGTATGTAACATTTAGGTGAAACATTGACTCATGCTGGGGAAGAAATGATGATTTTTTGAAAATTTTTGAAAAGAAAAAATGCTGAAATGGTTTGGAAATAAGGATGCTTGGGATGACTTGATTCCTAATCCGATTCTGACACGGACTCCTAAAGTCTCTGGTTAGGCCTGTATGCCTAGATGAAGTGTGATAAAAATTCCTATTCCCGTGGTGACTAGGAAAGGGATTTTCTCAAATGGCTAAGTTTTGCGAATTTTAAAATGAGAATTTGAAGAGAGAGATATACCGACAGACTCGACTCTGGACGCGAGAGGACGAGTTGACAGACACAACTTTGACTCTCTAAGGGTTAGACCGTGACTCGGTAGGGGGTAGGCCACCTAAGATGACAAGACTCTTAAGTGGCGCTATTCCGTAGCCTAGGCGAGTGGCAACACGGTCGAATCCTCGGAATGGGACTGTTTCCGTACGACAGGGCTTTGTGGTAGCAATGCCGTAGACTGGTGTTCTTTTGGATATTCTTTTGATTTAGGGGTATATTCCCAAAGTGGGTATCACTCCGAGTCCTGACATATTCTTGTCTTCAGCTGAGCCGAGTACTAGGACACACTATAGAAAGGTGGCTAGATTTTGAAACTATTTGGATTATGTGAATGGATGGAGAACTTCTGCCTAGGAGAAGCCCCCAGAATGACAAAGTTAACTGTTAAGAACATGACAGTTTCGTGACCGGAATGATGATGCTTTTTCGAATTTGTGTGAACGTGAATGGTTGTGCCTTTGTCGAAAGGCTGCCTACGTATTCACGTGTAGTGAAATCAAACCAAGCCGTAGTTCAGTGATGTGAAAGATATATAATGGTGCCTAGTTTACTAGGGCTTTGTGTGTAACTAGCCACAGCGATGGTGTAGGCTAGTTGCATTCCCAGTGATGTCTTGATCAAAGGGCTAGAATAGTTAGGATGTTGATCCTGTGACTGTGAGCGTTCTCCGGGGTAGCCCCCAGAGGTGGTGTGAACTATTTGGGCATGTTCTATGCCGACTGCAAGTTGAATTCCCGTGTTTGGGACTGGTAACTGGTTTAGATGTTTTTGGAAATGTGGAACTAGGTCGCAAGTGGCTTTGATGTTTCGAAATCTGGAGCTCGATTTTGTGGAGCTAAGGCTTCGAGGGTAAAGTATTGTAATGTGGTAGGAAAGAGGGATGTCGAGTAAAAATGACTCGGACTTCGATCGGGCAGGTTTGATAATGCGGGATCTGGTTTCCATGTCTGGCCCTAAAGGTTAGGGTATATCCTATGGAGCTTGAATTCTCAAAATTCTGGGCTGTCTCTAGCCTAGGTTTCGAGAAGGTCTTGAGGGTTGTAATGTGGGAAGGCTAGATGCGGTGTTAGCTGACCAGCTTGACTGTCTCTCCCTATTGGATGGTATGGGTATTGATAATTTTTGAATTGACCGTTTCACGGTCATGGGTTTTTGAATTCTTTGGGTTGACCTCTTAGCCCCGGTCATGGGATTCTTCATTTGAGTTGACCGTGTCTGGTCGAGAGATGTTGATAATTCTTTTTTGATCATGGCCAACTTTTTTGTTTTGGCCTTTTGCTTTTTTCTCTTGGACTTTTGACTTTTTGTCCAGTTTTTTTTGTCGGTCAGACTAACACCTAAGGTAGGGTTTGGTTAGTCTTATTGGAAGGGTGTTTATTGTGGGAAGTGGGCTTGTCTCCCGTCTTGAACCCAAACTAGAAGGCTACCCAGATTTGTCATAGGATTCGATATGCTCCTGCTACGGGTAGTTATGTGGCTTTCTATACCAGACATGGAATAGGTAAAAGGAAAACACGGGCTCGGTTTCCTGCAGTCATTATAGATGTGCCTATAATAGTCACGTGCGTGTGCTCACAGTGTATGATGGTGTTCATCATGTTCTCGGAAACACATAAGGAAAGTATGTATGAGAAATAGAAAAGCTGATTTTATTGAATTTTGAAAAAAAGAGGACAGAATACAACTGACTTTGACTCTGACTTTGATTTGGAAATGAGGATGTAAGGTATCCTAGACTCGAACTTAGACTTAGACTCGAATCAAATCCGGACTCGGACGCTCGGTTGGTTGTTTTTTTTGGTAAGGTCTTTGATTGGAGAGAAAGATGGGTGCCACGACTCGCCTAAACTCGGCTTTGTGCAAGTGCAAGAGAGGGAGTCAAACTAGACACGGCCCGGGGTGACGGGTCGACAAAGACTCTTGGACCGGGATACTCGAACGTTGATCTAGACAAGGTAACGACTGCGAATTGGACTCGAGCTGCATAAGGGTGAATGTGAAAATGGGGGCGACCGTGTTTGACCGTATCACGTGCTCGGACCAACCGTGGTGACCTAGCCCTAGGTGACTCGAGTATTCGTAGCATAGGTACGACACGAAGAAGGCATCATAAGGACACCGGTGCAGGATGAACGTAGGGTACCCCTTAAGGTGACCGTGGTTGACTGCTCGAGTGGAGGACAGCCCCCGAGTGAGACTAAAGACTTTGATAGGACTCAAATGGTGCGACATCTAAATGACTCGAAAGTGGGGTACGTGAGCCAACACGTGTAAGACCTGATCCTTAGAGAAAACGTGATTGATCGCTCCGCTGAAGGGTAGCCCCCCGAGTGAGGAAAAGACTAGACTAGAAAAAGACCGGAGACTGACTTCTAGATGGATGACCCGTAGACGGTGGGCCTTCCTTGGGATTCGGCAAAGTGGGCCTAGTCCCGTTCGAAGGAAGGTCTACGTGAGAATTTCCCAGACTTTGGACTCTAGTGTGTAAACGGGCTTCCCTTTGTAGGAGTCTGTCCTACGAAGGTGGGCCGTGCCTTGACAAATAAGGGGGACTAGGATGGGGTGGAAACCCGTGATGTAAGATCGACGGAGTTTCGACGCTATAGACTCTTACAACCTATGACAAGACCCGACACTGCTAAATACGGGAAGTCCTAAGAAGAAAGTTTTGAAAAGGGAATTTGGATTTGAAAACCGAGCAAAGTCGGATTGGAAGACCCAATTTTTTTTGAAAACCGAGAAAGAGGTATCGGGCCGAGATTTCGGGCTTTTTTTTTGAAAAGGTTTGGACAGCATACCGGCTAAAAATAGGCTATTTTGAGTCAAAATCATAAGTCGTAAATTCGGCAGCTTTTCGGGTTTTGAAAAAGGATGGATTTAAAAAGGATGCAAGTTTTTTTGAAAATGACGGTTTTTGAAAAGACCGAAGAAGATCAAGTAGCATGTAGTCAAAGAAACAGTATAACGACGCCATGTATGCTCTTAGTCTAAGTCTCGGTCGGTCGAATAGGGTCTATACCAACAACGATCGCATTCTCGCAAATCAGGACGGACCTCCTAAGCCGAGTTGGTCTTAGAATCTGCCGTAAACCCATGCGAGTTCCGCCATCGAAGTCTTTAGTGCATCCAAGTAGAAATGCACCGTGGTATAGTGGGACGTCGGTCACAAGAAACCGGCCCGGGATAGAACGGGGTTATGCATGAACGATTGAACTAAAACGTGTACATTACTAATCGAACGATTTCTTTTCGAGTCTCACCCTGAGGATGCCGATGGTAAGTGACGCATCAGTTAGTCCCCAACGGAGTCGCCAAATTGTGGACATGACATAGGTCCACCCCGACGCGGCGAAGCGCGGGTTTTGGGGAGGCGATAGAATTTCCATATGAGATGGATCGAATAGAATTTTAAATCGAAGTAGGAGTCGCCACCGAATTTTATGGTTATTCGGAACCATTCGAACCCACTCTATGTGGTAGTGGGCCATATTTAAAACATGGCCCATTTCCGATGTCAGAGTTTATCGGGTTCGTCCCTTAGCATTACGATACCGATGCCGACTTGAGCGGTTAATCGTATATTGAATGACTCTCGTTGCCAATGGATTCGGACATCCGGAAACCATGGTTCTGAGTAAGGGGTGAGGGTACGTGTTGGGAAGTTCAGTAAGAACACCCAACCCCGCCCGCACTTAGCGGCCTTTACTAAGATATCGTTCGGTTTTGTGTACACGCGTTAGTTCGACGATTGAATGATATGCAGAGATTATTTTCCTAAGACAAGTGAGGAAAATAAATAAATGGGTTGCTAAGTCGTTTTATGCATGTTAAACTAATAACGTCAAAGTTATTTTAGCATGTGAGTTCGTTTTAGTCTAATAAAACGATAAAAAAGAATATGAGAAAAATAAATTGCTACAAACACGAGAAAACGAGTTAGTAACGATTGAAATAATATAGCAAGTAAATATACGAGATCGAGAAAATAATATTAATCGAAATCTGAAAAATATTACTAAAACGTTGTTTTGTATAATAAACGAAGTTCGAAAAATAATAAAAAAAGAACGAGAAAGGCGCACGAAGGCAGCCGGCCGCGCGACTCGCCCGGGATGCCGGTGGGTCGCGTGACGGCCTGTTTTTGAAAGCGGTTTTTTTTGGAAATTTTCGATTAAATCGCGTACGAATATTGCATAATTCGTACTCGACTTAATATTCTCGACATTCGTTATATTCGATAGTTGACTACGAAATCAATATCAAATATTTGGGATAGTTTTAGAAAAGACATAAATTTTAGATATCGTATCGTAGAATAAATAATAACAAACGAACGAAAAGCTAAAAAATCCGATCCGGGTCGCCGGCCCATTTTTATTATTTTTTGTCAAAAATCGTTAATTTTATAAATCGCGTACAAATATGGATTAATTTATACTCGGTTTATATTTTCCATATTCGTCATATTCGATATTCGATTATGAAATCGATATCGAATAGTCGGAATGACTTTAGAAAAGGTTTTTAAAAAAAATTGTTTTTTGAACGAAAAGTAAAAAAGAAAAGAATTTTGAACGAAAAGTTGTAAAAAAAAGGGTTTTGAAAAAAAATGTAACGATTTCGTCGAAAACTTAATATAATTCTTTTTGATACGATATTCGATTATATTGAATCGATATCATATTTTAAGAATATTCAATATATGAAAATAGTTTTTAATAATATCGATATTAGAAAAGAAAATAAAAAAGACCGACGAAAGACCCATAAAAAACGAGAAGAAGAGAAGAGAAAAGAGAAGAGTCGGGTTTGATTTACACCCTCAACCTACATGGTTTGTTTTCTCGGGATAAGGCTCGTCGGGAAGTGGCTTAGACTTGGGAGGGTCGAGATGATGAGGATGAGTTAAGGTGTATCGGTTTGGGTGGTTTGGGACGCCGGGTTTGACGTGTGGTCGGGGCTTCGAGGCTTCGGGAAAAGTGTCGGGATTTGCTAACTATCGAGTTTGTATATAAACCGTGCGTGGAGGGTGTATAAAAACCGTGTGTATTGGCTGAAAAAACGTGTTTTTGGGGTTGTCTTTCGATGTGTTTTTTTGGATTTTTTTTGGATGTCGTGATGTGATTTTCGGTGTGTGTTGTGTTGGATGGGAGGTCCTATTTATAGGGAGTTTCCGACCTTGGTTTAGGAGAGTTTGAATACCGCTTAGGATAGGAAACGTAGGAGTTTAAGGAGCACGAGAATTCCGCTTTCTTGGCCAAGAAGAAAGGGTGTCTCGGCTGATTGAGGAGTGTTTGGCCGAGTATTTGGTATTCGGTCAATGACTGACTCGGTTTCCGGATAGAATTCCTACTTGAGATCGAATTCTACCTTTAACGGAATTGTTTAATGCTTTAATGAATCTGAAATTTTGTAGGAATTTGGGTAGGAATCAACCGTGTGAGTGTCACGGCTGACTCACATGTCTTGGGAAAATCTTTGACCGGGTTTTGACTCGGTCGCTAAAAGACGGTTTTACCCCTGGTGACGGTTTCGACCCAAATTAGTGTTATTTGACTCGAAACGACCCACTGGGCCTGGATTTGAGGTTGGTTTTATGAAATTTGTACTCCTTAAAAAGTCTAAACCAATGTCCATGATTACAAGCCCATATCCGAGTCCATCAAAGCACGTTTACGTCCAATCATCATCGAGTGTTTGGCGGGAACTACTATAGACACCTGACGGTCAAAATGTGGGTGTCTACAATTGGTCATCCAAGATTTTACACAAATTGAAGTATTTGAGACATTTTTTTATTCACATACAAGGTTTAGTACAGTCAAATGAAGGAAACTCAAGTTTAGGAGAGAATCTGAGATTGTTTATGTACCTTGAGACGTATTAGATTGATCATGTACTGTATTCGGAACTCGATCTTCTCTGTCCTTCAACAACTTCACCAATTCCCTCATAATTACAGCTTGATCCTCCAGTTTCTGCTCCAACGTAGAAATTCTTCCCTCCATAGCTGAATTCTGTTGTCGAGCTTGTTACTTACGTGTCACCGGTGCCAGATTTTCTCCTTAGTAATTCCTCAAGATCGAAGCAATTGCTATGATACCAATGATACAGACCACAGGAAGCTACTCGCAAATGGATGGAGAATGAGAGCTTCGAGGTGAATGTATAACAGAATTAACAAACTAGTGAGAGAAAGAGATAGAAGAGATGAATTAGAGGATTTGTATTATGAAATAGAATGTGTATTAGAACTGATATTCTAGCTTTTATAATGTTTGTTCTCAGACAACTTTCCCGCCCTTTTTCATTATTCGGTTACAATATCCTATACTATATCACAACCCTCCCCTTTTGTCCGCGTTTAACACCGATGACAGTGAATATCATAGCAAAACTAATTGACGGAGTTAATAGTGGTGAACAAACAATTGAAAAAAAAGAGGCCAGGCTTTACCCTATATTTTAAAAAGGGATAAACTGCAATAATTAATTACTGTACTAATTGTAGTCTTATTGTAGATACCCGCATTTGGCTGCTAGTATCTATAGCAGTCTCCCACAAAACACCGGATGATGATCGGACACGAACATGTTTTAACGCGCTTAGATACGGGCTCGAAATCATTAGTATTTGGCTTGGGCTTTTAGCGGAGTACAAATCTCACAAGACCAACCTCAAATTCAGGCCCAGTGGGTCATTTCCTTTCAAAAAAGACTAATTTGGGTCAAAACAGACACCGAAAATAAAACCGTCTTTTAGCGACCGGGTCAAAACCCGATCAAAGATGAATCTGACACAAAAATCAGCCATAAACTCATTTTAGAAGAGAACCTAAACAATCAAATCTCTTCAAAATATGATAGAATTTCCTTCCTAAATTTTATCCCTCCGTTTTGACTCACTCGATCGAGTGGATCAGGCCCACTCGGTCAAGTAGGCTTGCGAACCGGACGAACCAGACTTAGACCGGGCACTCGATCGAGTGCACTCACACCACTCGATCGAGTGGTCCCTTTTCACCCTAAACCGGGGTATTTTTCTTATAAATACCCCATCCCTTCAACACATTTTACAACTTTGAGAACTCTACAACTTCACAACTTTTGCAACTCTACTCCTTTCTTCTACCTCAAACCCTCCATACTTACACACCATAACTCATCTATATTACCTCGACACTCCCGTGCCAAGCCACGTACTAGACGAGCCTATTTCTGAGACAAAGCATGTAGGCTGAGGGTGTAAAATTCAATCCCGACTTCTCCCTTTCTTCCCTCTCTTCTCTTCGTCTTTTCTGTTTGTTTTTCTTCTTATTCTTCTTCATTTTTTTCTTTTCTTTTTCTTTCGTTTCTAATATCGTTAGTATTTTTATCGTCACCATTAAAACATCGCGCATACATAAAAATATAAAAACGATCTCGAGTCGAAAACGTTTAAAGGCGAATCCCGTATAAGACCCTTCTAATCCCTTTACGAGTTGTAACAGTGGTGGCGCCCTCTCGAGGAGTGCCGCCCTAAACACTCAAGGGCGTGATGGGATCGCGGACATTCATCGTTAAACATATTCGATTCCCCTTTTTTAAAAAGGTTAGTACGAAACCTGCTGATGCAAAATCAAACATCACATTATCCTTAAGGGTTAATAACGATGTCGTGAGGCGGAGGGAATAATTTCGTCCTAATCAAATTCAAAGCGATTTATAACACCTTTTTCAAAATAACCGATAACCGATCTCGTAATCCTACAATATACGTTATGAGTGTCGTAAACCGATTCAAGTTTAAATTACATAGTATTTTTGCGCTACTCGGCTAGTTATCAATTTAAACATTAAAGGAAAAAAAATAGGAATTACAACCTTTTCCGAAATTGAGCAGCAGCTCGAACAAGGAGCACTCAATCGAGTCTCCCCCATTACTCGATCGAGTGGCCCCTATCACGCCCAAAACTGTGAGCCCTCTAGATACAACGAGCCTCGACAAATCTTTTTCTATGACTTCGGTCGCCACGTGCTAAGTCCATCACGTGTTCACTCTTTCAAAATCATACGTTGCATCTCATATCATCTAATCTATCCACGTTCCGTTATTATCGCAATTGTTTTATTTTGTTTGTTGTATTGTATATCCGGGTTGTATTCCGCCCGCGTACGTGTGATCTATTTTCGAGTTTTTATTTTCATTGTTCGTTTTATCACACTAAAATGAACCTCGCATGCTAAAATAACTTCGACGTTGCTTTAGATGCATTAAATGACGTTGTTTAATATAATTCACATGTTTAGTCAAAAAACGTTGTTTGCATAACATTCAACCGAATCACTAACGCGCATATTAAAAATTCGAACGGTATCTTAGTAAAGGACGCTAAAGTGCGGGTGGGGTTGGGTGTCCTTTGTGGGCTTCCCAACACGTACCTTCACCCATTACTCAGAACCTCGATTTCCGGATGTCCGAAACCGTTGGCGCACGAGAGTCATTTGATATATGGTACCCGATAATGTCGGCATCGGTATCGTAATGCAAAGGGACGAACCCCACAAGCTCTAGTATCGAAGTGGGCCGTACTTTGTGCACGGTCCACCAAATATAGAGTGGGTTCGAATGAGCTCGAACTCCCACAAAGTTCGGTGGCGACTCCAACTTCGATTTAAATTTCAACCCGAGAACCATCTCACACGAGATTCATTCGCCTACCCAAACCCGCGCGTGGCCGCGTCGGGGTGGACCTATGTCATGTCCACAATTTGGCGACTCCGCTGGGGAAAACTGCTGTGTGACTTACCATCGGGATCCTCAGGGTGAGACTCGAGGAGAAATCGTTCGATTAGTACAATAAGCACTTTAGTTTTACGGTTCATGCATAACCCCATTTTTACCTGGGCCGGTACTGGTGACGGACGTCCCACTATACCGTGATATATTCTAAATTGGATATGTCAAGGTGTTCATGGCTAATTCGTATGGGTTTCGCGACATGTTCTAAGATCAACTCGACTTAGGAAGTCCGTCTTGATTCTCGAAAAGGCCATGCGCACTGGTATAGACCCTATTTAGATTGACCGAGACTTAGTGTAAAGCATACATGGTGTCGTCATAATGCTTGTGTGACTACCTGCTACTTGGTTTCCGTGTCGTTTTCAAAAACCGTCATTTCAAAAATGCATCTTTTCAAAAATATTTAAATTTTCAAAATCCCGGAATGCTACCGAATTTAGGACTTATGATTTGACTCAAAATAACCTATTCTTAGCCGGTATGCTATCCATTTCAAAATTCAAAATATTCGAACCTTCAAAAAATTTCGGCCCCGACGGCATTTTGCCAATTTCAAAAGTCGGGACCGTCTTTCGATTTTTTCGGAATTCAAACCTTTAAAAAAAATCTTCCTTATTTTAGGACTTACCGCATTTAGTAGCGTCAGGTCTTTTATAAGTCGTCAAAGGTCTTTAGCTTCGGAACTCCGTCGATCTTACATCACGAGTTTCCTCCCCATCCCGGTCCGCCTTATTTGTCTAAGGCATGGCTAACCAACGTAGGGCATACCCCTGCCAAGGAAAGTCCATTTACACACTCGAGTCCAAAGTCTGGAGAAAATCTCACGTGGACCTTCCTTCGAACAGGACTCGGCCCACATAGCCGAATCCTAAGGAAGTCGCACCACCCACGAGTCACCCGTCTAGATGTCTTTCTCGAGTCGTTTCTTTTTTAGTCCTTTCCTTGCTCGGGATGTACCATTTTGGTTTCAAGGTCTGGGTTCAGTTTCTGATTACGCGGTATTCTTACAGACAGGCCACCGTTGACCAGACACAAGCGCAAAATGGAGGATTCTTTGAACAAGCTGGCAGCCTCAATGGAAACTATGATCTTCAAGCAGACCGAAATCGAGGCCCAACTAACAACTATAAGGACCGAGCAAACGGCTATGGCCGCTCGTCTGACTGTTGTGGAGCAAGGGACTCACATCACTAAGTCGGGGACCACTGGGTCCATGGCTGAACTGATTGGCGCGATGCGCCATCTAGAGGAACAGGTTCACCTGTTCGAGGATAACAACATCCACACGGAGAACTCCCAAATTTATTCCCCTGTGAACGACAAGCTGCCTGCCAATCTGAACCTAACGGGCCTACCAATGTTTGAAGGGACTGAAGACGCGCTACTCCATATTGGGGCCTTCAAGGAGTTTATGGCTATTAAGGGGGTTGATTTGAGCATGTTCAAAAATCTGTTCGCTGCCTCTCTGGAGAAACACCCAAGAAATATCCAACTTGGGATGATGTGGCTACGAAATTTGCTCGGAATTATGCTGACAATACCGAGATCCAGACCATGATGCGCTCCTTGGAGGTTATGGCCCAGGAGCCCAAGGAAGGTTTTACCAAATACCTTCAACGCTGGATGACCGAGAGTGTAAAACTGGTCGATAAGCCTAGTGAGAAAACTTTAGTAGAAGCCTTTGTCAATAACCTCCTCCCCTTCTACCGGGTCCATCTCCGCTATGCTGTCATACCCAATTTCACCACTCTTACTGAAATGGGTATGAGAATCGAAGATGATTTGAGGCTAAAGGGCCTTACTAAGGCCTCTACCAAAGGATACCAAGAGGCTACCTCTTCCACTACTAAGCCCCCAGCTGCAACTCGCAGCATCTTCGACGCGGTTAATCTACTAGATGCCTCATCTAAGAAGAATACTCCACCTCGGGTATTCACCGATATAGGTACTACCTATACATATGCCTTACAAAGGCTATCCTCCAAAGGCCTGATCCAACCGATAGGCCCAACTCCTGAAGTCCCAGCTGAAAAATGCTCTAAAAGCTACAATAGTCAGGCCTATTGCCAATATCACCAAGGTAATGGGCACGATACTGAAAAGTGTTGGAAGTTAAAACATCTGATTCAGGATTTGATCAAGAGAGGGAAAATATCGTTACCCGGAGATAAACCGAGTAACAAAGAAAACCCCTTCAGCGCCCATGCCATCTTCACCGGAGAAGTAATTGACTGTTCTGACCTCATTTCTCCTTTCATCCCACAAGTTAATGGAATCTGGTTCGATGACGAAGATGATGTGTACTTGGTCAAAGGGGAAGTTGTCCCCATCACTCCTGAAAAGGTCCGAAAGGCTAAGTCCAAAGCTTTAGCCAGTAACCACCTTGCCGCCGGTCATCCCCATCAAGCTACTAGCTCTAAAGACACCCCTATCCCGGCAACCGTCACTGAACCTGCCAGAACGGAAGCTGCCCCTGAGGAGCCAAGCACTGACACGGCTCTGGTCAAACAACTGAAGAGGGCTCGAGTTGACCTCACTATATGGCAACTCTTGGTTAGCTCGCAAGAACATCGAGAGGCACTTACTAAGGCTCTCGATCAGATCAAGGTCGACTCCCTGGTTACCCCTACTGAAATGGTAGCCACCATCATGCCCCACTTCAAGGGGTAAGTCCAAAAAAGAAGGCCCATTAATTACCTTCTCTGAGTCTGACCTACCATTATTCGGGGCCTCTCATATCTTGGCCCTGTACATCACGGTGATTTGCCGAGGGAAGTACCTCCCGATGACCCTGATTGATGATGGGTCTGCTGTGAATGTCCTCCCTCTAAGGACTGCCAAAGCCCTCGGCATTACCGAGGCTGATTATATACCGACTGCTCAAATCATCCAGGCTTTCGATGGAAGCCCAAAGTCGGTTGTTGGGGCCGTCAAGCTGACAATTATAACGGGCTTAATTGAAAAAGAGTTGGAGTTCCAGGTGATCGATGTCACCTCCTCTTTCAACCTACTTCTCGAGAGGAGATGGATCCATGCGGTCAAAGCCGTATCCTCTACCCTCCACCGAAAAGTCAAGCTGCCCCTGCAAGATGGTGTCATTACTTTGGAGGCAACCACCATAACTGTGGCTAGCTGCAACGCCACGGGCCGTACGAACCTCCGAGAGTTCAAATTTGGGGGGATGATCGAAGATAAATATCTCTTCATGCCTTACTTCACCACTAGCATCGATACGATGCTACAGAATTTGGGGTATTTACCGGGGGCTACCTCGAGGCCATATCTTCCGGCTGGGAAGATTATTGAAGTACTGAAAGACGGAGAATCACGCTTCGGCTTAGAGTACACTATAACCCCGGGTAATGTTGTTCGGGCAAGCATTGAGAAGGCCTGCAATATCATCAAGGGTATCTACTTTAGCCCATATAGCCTAAGACTGACGGACTACTTTGTTACTCCAGTATTCGAGGCTATCCAAGTTGGTCTGTACCAACCCACCCTTACATATCTCGAGACCAAATTGGCTCGGGAATGTAACTATATTCCGGATGACATCTTTGCCCTCATCTAGCCAGAATCCAAGAAAGGCGCTGATAATGTTGAGCCGGGGAAGACAAGGTTGTCCCGACTCCTAAGGAAAATCTAGTGAACCTGATTCTCCGAAGCAACAGGTTCGATCCCACGAACCTGATCTCTGAAGTCGGCTCCGATATCGGGAAAAGGGCATGGAGGAAGACCATCAAGTTGACCGACAGCCAGGGCGGAGTCTACAAGCTGACCACCGGTGAAGGAGACATGTCGGACACCGAATTTGAGTTTGAGTCTGAGTTTGAGTCTGAGTCTAGAGGTTCTGGTGCTAGAGTCCAATCTATAACCCCTCTCCCTGTAGTCACTTCCACTGTAGCCTCGGGGTCTGTCCCGAGGGCACTCCCAATCCCGCCTCTGACCAATGATCAGGTGGCCGCTCTCTTTGAGCTGTTTTCCAAATTTACTATCAATAATAACGATAACCGTTCTGCTTACGACTTGTCTTATTTTTAGAATGCTTTCAATTTCAAAAATATTATATGCAATGACATTGAGAAACTCGACGAACAAGTATCCTTGCCTCCGCATCTGATCGAGCAACCAGAGCAAAGGGAATCCCGAGACCCGGTAATCTAAGAAACCAATTCCATCAATGTGGGAACCACCTTAGAGCCCCAGATACTTAAGATAGGGTTATCTTTAGATCCCAAGGAGAGACAACAATTCACAAACCTCCTTCAAGAGTTCAAGGATGTCTTCGCATGGTCCTACAAGGACATGCCGGGGATAGATCGGGAAATAGCTGAACACCGTATACCCATCAAAGACGGGTGTAAGCCGGTAAAACAGAAGCTCCGCAGAATGAGGCCCGAATGGTCTTTCAAGGTCAAAGAAGAGGTCGACAAACAGTTCAAAGCCGGCTTCATACAAGTGTCCGAGTATCCAGACTGGGTTGCAAACATCGTGCCGGTACCTAAAAAGGATGGTAAGGTGTGCGTGTGTGTAGATTTTTGGGATCTTAACAAAGTGAGCTCGAAAGATGACTTTCTATTGCCACACATCGATATACTGGTAGATAACACGGTCAATCATGCCCTTTTATCATTTATGAACGGATATGACGGTTATAACCAGATCAAGATGGCGAAAGAATATATGAGTAAGACCACCTTCATTACACCTTGGGGTACTTACTGTTACACCATCATGTCGTTCAGCCTCATCAATGTCGGGGCCACTTATCAACGAACATCCACCACCTTACTGCACAACATGATACACAGTACCTATTCGAGGAGCCCATCCTCAATGGCAGGATGTCTAGATGGACCTTAATGTTGGCAGAGTTCGACCTCAAGTTTGTGCCGTTAAAAGCAATTAATAGTCGGGTAGTAGCCGAGTTTCTCGCCGATAGTCCCGTGACCGAAGAAGGACACACCGACACTTGGTCCTTCCCAGATGAAGATATATTCCATACCGACACAGAAACATGGGATTTATATTTTGACGGGGCATCCAATTTCTGAGGATTCGGAGGCGACATTCTCTTAATATCACCAAAAGGGGAGCATACTCCATTATCAATTGAACTAGATTTCGACGTGACTAATAATGCAACCGAATATGAAGCATGCATTCACGGGTTGCAAGCCGCCGCTGATTTAGGAGTCAAAAACCTCCGGGTCCACGGTGACTCATCTCTAGTCATCAACAAAGCTCTCCAAAAATGGAAAACTCAGAACGCCAACCTCGTGGCCTATCATGCGCAAGTAAGGGTTCTCGAAAAACAATTTCAGAAAGTAGAATATATTTATCTACCCCGAGAAGAAAACCAATTTGCGGATGCACTTTCCAAATTAGCATCCTTATTGAATATCCCGGAGCACCTGACTAGCATGCCGATTTGCATCGAAAGACGGTCCGAGCCAGCATCTATTCACGCCATTCAAGACATCGAGATAACCGATCTAGAACCTTGGTATCAGGCAGTTCTAACCTACTTGAAGACAGGAGATATCTTCCGGGAACTGAAAACCGGGCCAAGAAAGCCCTGTGGAGATTGGCAACCCAGTTCCTCCGTACGGACGGCGGACAATTATACAAAAAGACGGCACATGGGGTTCTCCTCCTATGTGACGACGGTGAATTGTGGTCCCCATATGAACGCCCAGATACTGGTCCGAAAGATCATGAGGCTTGGATATTATTGGAATAGTATGGAGACCGACTGCTAGTTATATGTCAAACACTGCCATAACTGCCATATTTTTGCCAACGTTTAGCATATGTCGTCATCTCTATTGTACACCATGACATTGCCATGGCCATTTTCGACCTGGGGAATTGATATAATTGGGAAAGTAAACCCTTTCGGGACGGGAGGTCACTGTTTCATTTTGGTGGCTATCGACTATTTCACCAAATGGGTCGAAGCCGAGTCATACCGAATTTTGAATGCTAAGCATGTTGCTAAGTTCATCCAAAACAAGATTATATGCCGGTACGGATCCCACGTGAATTCATCAGTGATCACGGGACGCATTTCCAAGCCGAAACTGCTACTTTGCTAGCCAAATATAAAATCCAAAGGCATACATCTTCGCCTTACCGTCCCCAAACAAATGAAGCGGTAGAGGCAGCTAATAAAACAATTGTCACCATACTTAAAAAGATGGCTGATAATTATCGGGACTGACCCGACAAAATACCTTTCGCCCTATGGGGATACCAAACGTCAATCCGCACCGCAACCGGTGCAACTGCATATTATTTGAGGTACAGAATGGAAGCAGTTCAACCAGTCGAGTTGAAAATATCGTCTATCGGGATTTTACTAGAAAGTCAAGTGCCCGAAGCTGATTGGGTCCAAACTCGATACGACCCGTTAGTTCTTTTGGACGAACGACGGTCCCGGGCCCTCAACAACATTCAAATATACCAAAAAAGGATACAACGGGCCTTCATCAAAGAAGGGGATTTGGTCCTCAAGTCCGTTCGAGCATTACTACCAGTTGAACCAAGGGGAAAATTCAAACCCAATTGGGCCGGACCCTATCTGGTAAAGAAGGTTCTATCAAGAGGAGCAGTGATGCTGACAGACTTGGACGGGAATGAATTTGTTAACCCGACCAACTTGGACCAGCTGAAGCGCTACTACCCCTAAACCTTATCTCAACGTCGTTTGCAAAAGTTTATAAAAATTTGTCTTTTTATAAATAAACTTTCAAAATTATAAGCAAGTCAATAATTTAGGATTATTTATCCTACTGTCGCGCGCATCTTAAACTAATAGTCTTGGTGTATTTCGAAATTGCAAAAAAATTCTACGCTCGAACTACGTTTAGTTTGATTCCACTAACTGTGGATACGTAGGCAGCCCCTCAAAAGGGCACAACCACCGCAATAACGAAAAGACAGGAACGGTACTCACTAATAAATACTCCCTCCCCTTCAAGGGATATCTACCATGTGTTTTTTCCCCATTTGTTAAGAGAAATGGGACAATGTGTCTACTTTACCCAAATACCCCCAATCATATTACTAGGGAGATGAAATATGGTGGGTTGACTAGTTTACTGGGTTGAGGGTAAAGGGTAATCTACTAGATGAAATTTTATCATTTTAGGAAATGGTAGGATTTCATTGAATGAACCGAAAAAGGAAAATGGTAGGTTTCCATAGAATGGGAGGGAGTATGTCTTTTATTATCAAAAACCCGATAAACTCGGGAATTTCAAATTACATCACACAAAAAAAACCAACAAAAAGAACACTACAAAAATAATAATAATATTTAAATAATAAAATTAAAGAGACAAATATTTAGGGCATTTTGCCCTTGCCTTTGTCTTTCGGGTCACGCGGAGCCCGTGGTCGCCGGGGCGGGGGCGAGCGTTCCCGGATCACAAGGGGAACCACCTTTGCTCGAACCCGTTTCTTTGACAGTAGGTCTTCTGCTATTATAACCGGTCCGAGTCGAACCCTTACATGCTCAAGTAGCCTGTCCCGGGGACCAAGTCGGTCCTGAACTGCCAACTTCAGGCCGAGTCTCCTTTCTAAGTCTGTTTGGGGGCTCACTCTCCTCCGCACACCTCTAGAAATAGACCCTTCAGTCCTTCCCCTCTGACCTGACATTAGGCGGACCAGTGTGGGCGGAGTGTCACATTCGTCAAATAAGCCTCTATTATCTTTAGCCTGCTCTCGTCGAAGCAGGTCAAAAGCTTCGTCAACCTTTAAAGCAGCTCAGGCCTTGGCAGAATCTGCTTTCGTCCATTTCGCATAAGAGTCTGATACCCAAATAGAGTGAAGAGACTCAGGAACGGACCAAGTTACCCGGGTGTACCATCGTTGCATCCAGGTATCGCACATTACATCAGTCAGCTGGTTTGGATCACTCACAACTGCTTCGTTTTCCGGGATCCTCTGGGACTAACCATACTGCCTAAGTATGCGGTCGGGGTAGAGGTGAACTGTCTGTCTAAAGGACAAAATCATCTGATAGCGAGCCTTATCCCTCGGTGCCAAACCTGTCCAAACATAAATAGGCCACCACGGCACCACCCATCGGATCAATGGACCACTATGGAACGACAGCTCTTCGTCCCTGTATTTCCGATTGATATGGCGAGAAGAATCGATAGCCCATCTCCTTGTCATCACCTGATTAGGCCGGTACCGACTCGGGTCAAGGGGAGGTTCTATGATTGACAGCCTCTCAAATAGCCAAAGCTGAAAAGAGAAAAAGAATTTATGAGTTCTCGAGGAAATTTCGACGTCCGCCTGAGGGCACTCGATCGAGCGCCTAGGGGTCACTCGATCGAGTGGCACCCCTAAAACTGGGCAGCGGGTTTTGACAAAGGCACTCGATCGAGTGCCAGGGTGACTCGATCGAGTACCCCTGTAGCAGGCTATCGCGGAAAAAATTGAAAAAATCGAGAGATGAAAAACCAAAAAAAACAAAAAAAATAAAATTGAAAATTTTTCGAAGCAATATACCTGCAAAAGACGGGTGCTCCCGGTCAGACGAATTGACGGGTCCCTTTTGCGATTATCCAAACCTTGGATAATTTCCCCCGTGATTAACCACGCGGGACAATGTTCCGTCTCCATCAAGTCAACAATGGTAAAAAGCCGAAAAATACCCGTACACGACAGCAGATCCATGTGACCTTCGAAGGCATAGACATGAAGCATACAAAAAGCAAAAGCCCTACGGCTGTGGACTGGCATGACCCGGACATCGTGCAGATTCATAAATTTTTCGGCCAAAGCAAACAAAGAAACATTATCCCCATCTAGCATACAAGATACCTCAATGTGGGAGAGTCCTAAAAATTCCCGTAGTTTCCATCTCGGGTCATGAACTGAAAACGGGACAGTAGGACGGAGCAAAGGGTTTCATCCTCCTACAGCAGCAATTTCCTCGGGTATAGAATAGATCTCGCCCCGAGGAAGGGCAAAAACATGGTATATGTCGTCCCAGTAGGACAGACAAGCAACTAAGAAATAAAGATCCACCTGCATCTGACGGATCGTGAACAACTGAGAAATACCTGTCTGATTTAAGGCTACCCTATCCGCGTCCCTAAAGCATCGGGACCAAGCTTGCAGCATCGCAGTCAAACGCTCAATACCCATTGCTAGATTTCTTGAAAGAGTTTTTTTCTTTTTAAGAAAGAAGGAGTTGTGAGGAGTGGAGAAAAGCTTAAGCAGGGAATGTGTATTTATAACACTAAGGCCCCGACAGTCCTACTACTACTATGCTTCTTTAGCCCAAGTAGGCTTAAGCATACAGCCCCGATCTTAGTTTCCTCATATCAGCACAGGAATAAAGTCATCCCGGGCATTCTTAATTTTCTAAGTCAAAATTTTCGAAAATTTTCAAAACCATTCGAAAATTCAAAAATTCAAAATTTTTATTCCCCAGCGAGTCGTGTTTCACCTAAATGTTACATGTAAAATTTTATAACTGTACACGGGCTCACTCAAGGCTTCAGAAGCAAACCCCGCGCAGCTCTCTTACTCCCCAACGGAAAGCCCGAGGCGGCATTTCTCCCGAAACAGCACGGGATGTGCCTACATACAGGTGCACCCAGGACTTCGAAGGCAAGTCCGTCCCACGGAGCTATCAACATCAACTCAGGTATGATTTCTATCTTATGGCTGGCGAGCCCTTTACGCGAGTCTAATGGACTATAAATGACCCGACCGAAAATCTGTCAGGTCTTAATCCTCGATTGGCCTGGTAGCTACTCTGACTTTCACCTTGTCCAAGCCTCAGTCAGAGTGGGGGCTCTGTAGACACCCGCATTTGGCTGCTAGTGTCTATAGCAGTCTCCGACAAAACACCCGATGATGATCGGACGCGAACATGCTTTAACGCGCTTAGATACGGGCTCGAAATCGTTAGTATTTATTTGGCTTGGGCTTTTAGCGGAGTATAAATCTCACAAGATCAACCTCAAATTCAGGCCCAGTGGGTCGTTTCCATTCAAAAAAAGACTAATTTGGGTCAAAACCGACACCGGAAATAAAACCATCTTTTAGCGACCGGGTCAAAACCCGGTCAAAGATGAATCCGACTCAAAAATCAGCCATATACGCATTTTAGAAGAGAACCCAAACAACCAAATCCCTTCAAAATATGATAGAATTTCCTTCTTAAATTTTAGGGTTATTTCATGGGAATAATACCAACTATGCGTGTACCTCTTAAAATAATCCAAACTATACGTAATCTCATTTTAATATGAACTACGCATTCATTAATCTCGCTTTGTTATGTATGAAATTATGACTTGCTATTACAGGTAATAGTGACTTCTTGTAACTTTCTAGGGTTTTATTAGGTCCGTTGCAGTCATCGTGAAAGCCAAAATAACAGTAAAAACATTTTTTTTATAGCTTCTATAAGACTAAATGAAAAAGAAATGGAAGATGAATTTTCAGATTTTTTTTTTCAATGGCCGAAAATGAACACGAAATGTGAATCAGAAGAAGAAGAATTAGAGAAAGAGTTGAATAAGGGAGGTTCAACAGGTAACCGATCACTCATAGCAAAGCGAGGTTAATGAAGACATAGTTCGTTTTAAAATGAGATTACGTATAGTTTATATTAATTTAAGAAACACACGCATAGTTGGTATTATTCTCATGAAATAACCCTAAATTTTATCCCTCCGTTTTGACCCACTCGATCGAGTGGATCAGGCCCACTCGGTCGAGTAGGCTTGCGAATCGGGCGAACCGGGCTTAGACCAAGCACTCGATCGAGTGCGCTCACACCACTTGATCGAGTGGTCCCTTTTTCCCCTAAACCGGGGTATTTTTCTTATAAATACCCCATCCCTTCAACACATTTTAAAACTTTGAGAACTCTACAGCTTCACAACTTTTGCAACTCTTCTCATTTCTTCTACCTCAAACCCTCCATACTTACATACCATAACTCATCTATATTACCTCGACGCTCCCGTGCCAAGCCACGTACTAGACGAGCCTATTTCCGAGACAAACCATGTAGGCTGAGGGTGTAAAATTCAATCCCGACTTCTCCCTTTCTTCCCTCTCTTCTCTTTGTCTTTTCCGTTTGTTTTTCTTCTTCTTCTTCATTTTTTTTCATTTTTTTTCTTTCGATTCTAATATACTTAGTATTTTTATCGTCACCATTAAAACATCGCGCATACATAAAAATATAAAAAAGATCTTGAGTCGAATACGTTTAAAGGCGAATCCCTTATAAGACCCTTCTAATCCCTTTACGAGTTGTAACAGTGGTGGAGCCCTCTCGAGGAGCGTCGCCCTAAAAACTCAAGGGCGTGATGGGATCGCGGACATTCGTCGTTAAACATAATCGATTCACCTTTTTTAAAAAGGTTAGTACGAAACCTGCTGATGCAAAATCGAACATCACATAATCCTTAAGGGTTAATAACGATGTCGTGACGTAGAGGGAATAATTTCGTCCTAATCAAATTCAGAGCGATTTATAACACCTTTTCCAAAATAACCGATAACCGATCTCGTAATCGTACAATATACGTTATGAGTGTCGTAAACCGATTCGAGTTTAAATTTACATAATATTTTCTCGCTACTCGGCTAGTTATCAATTTAAACATTAAAAAAACGAAATTACAACCTTTTCCGAAACCGAGCAGTAGCTCGAACAGGGGGCACTCGATCGAGTGCCATAGCCCACTCGATCGAGTGGTACCCCAAAAATGAGGCAGGAGGTTTTCAAGTAGGGCACTCGATCGAGTCTCCCCCATGACTCGATCGAGTGGCCCCTATCACGCCCAAAACCGTGAGCCCGCTACATATAACGAGCCTCGACAAATCTTTTTCTATGACTTCGGTCACCACGAGCTAAGTCCATCACGTGTTCACTCTTTCAAAATCATACGTTGCATCTCATTCATCTAATCTATCTATGTTCCGTTATTATCGCAATTGTTTTATTTTGTTTGTTGTATTTATTTCCGGGTTGTATTCTGCCCGCGTACGTGTAATCTATTTTTGAATTTTTGTTTTCGTTGTTCATTTTATCGCAATAAAATGAACTTTGCATGCTAAAATAACTTCGACATTGCTTGATGCATTAAATGACGTAGTTGAATATAATTCACATGTTTAGTCAAAAAACGCTATTTGCATAACATTCAACCGAATCACTAGCGCACGTATTAAAAATTCTTAAGGTATCTTAGTAGAGGCCGCTAAAGTCCGGGCAAGGTTGGGTGTCCTTTGTGAGCTTCCCAACACGTACCTTCACCCCTTACTCAGAACCTCGATTTCCGGATGTCCGAAACCGTTGGCGCACGAGAGTCATTCGATATACGGTGCACGATAATGTCAACATCGGTATCATAATGCAAAGGGACGAACCCCACAAGCTCTAGTATCGAAGTGGGACGTACTTTGTGCACGGTCCACCAAATATAGAGTGGGTTCGAATGGGCTCGAACTCTCACAAAGTTCGGTGGCGACTCCAACTTCGATTTAAATTTCAACCCGAGAACCATCTCACACGAGATTCATTCGCCTACCCAAACCCGCGCATGGCCGCATCGGGGTGAACATATGTCATGTCCACACTTATACTCCCTCCGGTTTTTAATGTTTGTCTCATTTGCTCAATATATGTGAGGAGTATTTTATTAAAATGGGACAAACATTAAAAATCGGAGGTAGTACTACACAATAGATTATTACACACACTATGCTGATGACTGTTAATTCACATCAAATTAGCATCAAGGCAGAGCACTCTAGATTGCAAAAGGCCAAGAGAGCGGAACTGTTTCATATAAAGGCACACTAATCAAGAGAAACATTCAATTCTTTTTTCATGATTAACACCCTCGGAGTTAGGACACCCTGAGTTGGGTAATACTCTCCCCCTGACATATTTTTATTGTCATCCCAAAAAATTAAATTTTCCCTTCCAAATATAACAAATAAATGAAATAATTTTCCGTTATAAGATTAAACATGATGGTTCAAATGAGGAGCGTACAACCATTATGGCCAAATGATCAAATGAGTAAAAAAAAGTATCGCCAATGTTACATAGGTAAAAAAAAATAAGTAGCCCCCAAGTGACAGATTGGTAAAAAAATATCATCGGTGTGAAATTGGTAAAACTGATACTCAAGTGGTTTTAAATGTTTGCCCCGCAAAAATGTAATTGGTGCCAAATTGGTAAAGAAAAGTTAAACTCCAGCGACAAATTGGTTAAAAAACCTAATCGGTGTCAAATTGTTACAGAGTAAAAAAAAAATATTATAGTGGATGCGAAGCTAGTTTAGAAATTAATGTTCGTAAAATAAATTATCTAGCATTTTCGGTCAGTTTAGAATTTTTTTACAAAGTGTGTCGATATTGGCACATATAGGCTCGTGTTTACGGTTCTAGGAACCGGTCGGATTCGAACCGACGAATAAAAGTTTTCCAAATTCTGTAATGACGGTTTGACCCCGTTCTTGGCCTCGCTTTTCTATTTTAGTTGGAAAAGAACGACTGACTTTGCTGAAGAAAGAGACACAGACGTGGCAATCTCTGTTTGATTGACATTATTAGATGGCTTGGTAAGCAAGCAACCAGGCACCAACTCCCCCTTCCGCCTTTGCTTTCGAGGGCCAATCTCCGTCCCCGGGATCATGAAAGTGACGAGAATGAGAAAGTCCTCGCAGTTACGCGCACCAGCTCACAATCAGCCACAACCTTTTTTTAATGATCTTTTTGGGGCAAAACCTAAAAAAAAAAGCCCCTCGTCTTACCGCGGCTGCTGGCACGGAGTTAGTTGTAAGGCGGAGCGAATCCGAAAAGATTGCTGAAACGCCGGAGTTGGCTGCTGACACAGTATAAAAGAAGTATCTTTGGGCAAATTGGTTAAAAAAAAGTGACCCAAAACATCTAGACATGTTGAAACTCCACCCGGCCCCTTTTTCAACCCGCGACTAGACTTGGCAAAGCTGACACGATCTGAATGACCCAACCCGAATAAGCCAACCTGAACCCGACCCGACTCCCAAACTAAAGACCCGAGGTTGACTCGTAACCCGAATTGACCCGACTATTATTATAGAAACGAGCCGATATCCCTAAAAAAGTTGAAACAGCAAACCCAAAAATGACCGAACCCGAAATGATCCGGCCCGACCCGGAGTCGACCCAAAATCTATAACCAGAGAGTGATCCGACTCGAAGCTATCCGAACTGAACCCGACCCGATTGACCTGTTTTTGCCAAGTCTACCCGCGATCCATATGACCCGAACCTGAAAAGAGTTGTTAATCTAGAATCGAAATCCGACTTGACCCGTATTCAAACCCGACTAGTTTGACGGGTCAAAAACCTTCTAATAAAATACTATTGTAATGGAAAAAAATGACGATATTTCTTTATCACTCATTCACTCCATATTTCAATATAGAGTATACTAAACTAGTGAACTCTACTCCCACCTCCTCTCATTTTCTCAATTCCCACAAAAAAATCGCCAGACCCTAAAAAAATTAAAAACACCATAAATAATCCTCGGATGAGGTCATTCGGATCGGGTTAGTTTTGTCGGGTCTAATTACGGATCGAACAAATGGACCGGGTCTAGTTTCGACATGTCTAAATAATGTTTTAAGTCACTTTTTTTAACCAATTTGCCCCGGAAATACTTCTTTTATACCGTATTGTAGAACCGTAAACACGAACCTATGTGCCAATATTGACACACTTTGTAAAAAAATTCTAAACCGACCAAAAACGCTAGGTAATTAATTTTACGAACATTAATTTCTAAACCCGCTTCGAATCTACTATAATTTTTTTAGTCCTTAACAATTTGGCACTGATTACTTTTTTTACCAAATTGTCGCTCGAGTATCACTTTTTTTACCAATTTGGCACCGATGACATTTTTTTACCAATCTGTCACTTGGGTGTCACTTTTTTTACCTATTTGGCACCAGCGACACTTGTTTTACCAAATTGTCACTTTAGAGCCACTTTTTTTTTACTCATTTGGGCATTTAGCCCAACCATTACTATAGGGTGATACTTTTTTATACTTTATCATTACTCAATCATACCTCAAAATTACAATTCTACCCCTCTCATTTCCCCCTTCCACCTAAGTTTTTAGAGAAAAAAAATACAAAATTCAATCGCATCAATTAGGGTTCTTCAAAAAGTTCTAATTTGCGATGATTCAAGTACAAATTGCGGTAGTAGATTTTAAATTCAATCGCACCAATTAGGTTCTTCGAAAAAGTCCTAATTTTTGAGATCAATAATTTCAAATCAATTGCACCAATAAGGGTTCTTCCGGAAAGTTCTATTTGCGATGTATACCAATTAGGGTTTGCTGAAAAGTCCTAGCTTGCGATGAATTTCAGATCAATTGCATCAATTAGGGTCATTCGAAAAAGTTCTAATCTGCGATTAGCCGATTATACAAATAGAAATTGAGATTAGAGAATGACGACAAGAACTGTAGATAATTAATTAACATTGATTAACCATGATTTACAATCAATTAACCCTGATTTTCAATTAAAATTACTACTCCGTATATTATAAAATATCAATACTATGTTCTATAGTGAATTCGCAAATAATGATTGATCGATAAATAGAATTGACGAGGTTTAAGTAAAAAAAATTGAAGAAAAAATTGATCTAGAATATGATAAAAACAATGAAGGTTCCTTAAGGGTAATATTGGAAAATTTAGGAAATTTCAAGGAGGATTGAGTAACGCGCAAGTATGAAAAAGTAATTCCGTTACTATATGATCAATATATTCTCTCTAAGAAAACCTCCATCCTCTCCCCTCTCTCTAAAAAAACCTAACCTCCATTGATTCCCTATGGGGTTTCCGTCGATAATCAATCGACGGTAAGCCTCAATACTGCTTATGCTTCATTTTCCTTTTCGTAGTATGAATACCTATATCTTTCTTAATAAAATTCTCCCTTTTGATGGGTGTTTCGCAATTTATTTCAAAGTTTTCGTCCTATGTGTTAGTATAGGAGTTCATTTTATCACTGATACGGGTAAGAGTAGTTTATGATAGTTTGTTGTTCCTCTCTTCATTTGATGCTGATTATTTGTCAACAATCTTTGGAACGGCTAGAAGGTCATTATTCTACTCCCTCCCATTCATTCAATTCTTTACGTGGGTGCCGTTTTTGTGAGGAGAAATGGTGGGCTTATGTAAATAATTGAATGGATGGGAGGGAGTAGCTCTCATATTGAATCGGATGACGGATCCCCTCAAAAGCTACAAAAAGATAGTGATACGGGGTCGTGTAGAATTTGTTGGATGTAATACAATGGCTAGCAATGTTGACTATATTCATTGTATTGTAGATAAATCTTTCATAACATCATAAAAGAATCTTCTCACTGACAGCATGATTATGGCCATTAAACTTTGTGTATGGCTTATGTTTATGGTGGTGGATATGCATTAACTTGGTGATAATGGTGTCAACTAATCACTTTGATCTTTTCCTTTCCTCTCCTACCACTATAAAAATGAGAAGCTTGTAGTCATTTGACATACATGATCTTTCATCTCATCTAGTTCTTCTCTATGATAATTTTGAGCATACCATATGAGTTCCAACTCCTAATGGTTGAGTGCACAACCTTTTAGGAGTGTTGTGTGACCTGGGGGAACGATGGCCATTCCGATTTGTACCGTAGTCAAGCGATTTCGTTTCTCAACTGTTGGAAATATAGGACCACTATAGAGGTGATATATAATTAAAGAATAGATGTTGTTTTGTTATGGTATATATGGAGGCTACTGAATGAGAAACGAAATCGCCCCGACTACGGTACAAATCGGAAATATAGGGCCACTATAGAGGTGATATATAATTAAAGAATAGATATTGTTTTGTTGTGGTATATATGGAGGCTAGTGAGTGAGAAACGAAATCGTCCCGACTACGGTACAAATCGAAATGGGCATCGTTCCCCAAGGTCACACAACACTCCTAAAAGGTTGTGTACTCAACTATTAGGAGTTGAAACTCATATGTTATGCTCAAAATTATCATAGAGATTTATTAGATGAGATGAAAAATCACGTATGTCAAATGACTACAAGCTTCTCATTTTTATAGTGGTAAGAGAGGAAAGCAAAAGATTAAAGTGATTAATTAGCACTATAATCACCAAGTTAATGACATACCCACCACCATAAACATAAGCCATAAACACAAAGTTTAATGGCCATAATCATGCTATTATTTAGTGAGAAGATTATTTTACGATGTTATGAAAGACTTATCTACAATAAAATGAATATAGTCAACATTGCTAGCCATTGCATTACATCGAACAGAATTGTCAAATCATTGTTCGAGATCCTTAGTTTACAAGAGAAAATTAGTTCTTTGTGTTCTATTAGATTGTTTATCAATTATTCGTATCGTTTGTAAGAATCGTATAATGTTTTATTAATGAATTGTTATTTTCTTTCAAAAAAATAAATAAATATATATACCTCACATATTAAAGGGTAAAATTTTAGCGAACAACAATTAAACCTTCACTTTCATATGGCACTAGATGTGGGTCGTAAAACATACTAATATGCAAAAGATAATGTGAATTAAATGTGTGCGCTAAGATGAATTTGTGATCATACAAGAAATTATCTGTAGGGTTACAACCCAAGGACAAAAGAAGATGGATAACAATTATACCTTATTTGCAGCGGAACATCATATTAATAAGAAGTATAATAAACCCAAAATATATATATATAATCTCCACGGACAGAATAAATAATCTTCACGGACAAGAATAAATAATTTCCACGGACAAGAATAAAGCACCCCAAACGTGATGCCTCCTTTGGTATCCACACGGTACAGATCAGAACTGCGACGTATATGCTAGTATAAAGGTACGTGAGACCGTCTCACAACTTCTCTCTATATCTCTCTTATAACTCTTTATAAGAGGAATATATATATTATGAGTCTATACTCTTTTCCATATCTTGGTTCATCATATGAACCTCCTTATATAGGAGATAAGAAGGTAGAATTAGATTATTTCCATAACTCTAATTACCATAATTATATTATTGGTATAACTCTAATTACCATAACCCGACAACGCAGCTGGGTCCGTATTACTACTGACCCGATATATTTAATATACCGATATATATTAATAATATCACGTACACATTGTGTGTGACCCAGTGGGCCCACTTAAGACTACCAGACACGTAACTCATTTACGTGTCAATCTGACATCGACCTCTAGCAAGGCATATCAGATACATAGACTTAAGCGGGTTAATCCGTAGGACAGTGGACATAACTCCTTCAGTCTCCCACTTGTACATGTCCTCTAACGAACGGCGTTAAGTCTCTTTGCTACTATTCTCTCCAATTGAGAATGAGGTAAGAAGAAGTGTCATCCTCGCATGTCTCAATCTTTTACTCGAATCTTTGAGTTGACTTGTTAAAAGAACAAATAGATGACAATCATCCTATCTGAGCGCGGCCACGCATTTGCACAAGTCACACTCTTCGAGTGGCCAAGAAACAATAAATTCCCTTCTGTAAGGGAAGAGCAAATCCCCTCTTGTCTAACCACATCTTGTCACATGATCCATGCATACCCAATAACCATCCATAGCCCCCTTTCACAGTTGACGAGTAATAGTATCAAAGCATACACATCACATGTACAGAATGGTCAAAGACTCAGGTCTAAGGACCGTACAAGTTCATAACTTGCAAAGAACTTTACTGACACTAAGCGAAATCTTAGTAAAATCACCAGATTAGTATCTACCCGTCACACGAGCATATAATAAACACATTTCTTGCAAAGTCTCATAGACTATAGCAATCAAATGTCGTTTAGTTAGAGAAGTATGTCACTTACATACCAAATCATAACGATAAATGCACTCCCACTAGCCTCTTGTACACATTGTCTTTCTTCGTCTCAAAGGAAAACAAACATCTTTGAATTACCACATTGAGAACGAAGCTACTTCTCCATGCTCCAATCAAATAGGAATACTCACATTTGCCTAACAATTTTAATAATATGAAATTCATACGAAGTGTCGCACACATCATATTGCATCCCTATCAAGAATTGTATTTCATATATATATGTCCAAAACTCATCATAATGAGTGATGACATTCAAAATGCTATATCAATCTTAATAGACTTAAGCATAATGTTGTAAGAAGGTTTTTCCATAGTCATTACTATGAGATCAATCCTTAACTACCAACTATGCTTCATAGATACTCTTATATCAATCTACATCGTCTTTATATTGAAGACTATTCTTCACTATAAGACCCATTTAACCAAAGTCTATACCTGGTAGTTATGGTATATAGAATCTATTAGATTTTATGTGACTTTTGGATTCTTTGCCCATTATTGTTTCATCATAGGTCAAACCTATGTAGGGTAATATTTTACAGCTAAGATGATCATGACTTTTCATGGATGCATCAATATTCTCTACAACTGTTGAAGAGAAATCTTGTTAATCTTGAACAATTTCAAGGTCGATTCTACTACCATTGTTTCTATTAGAAATCACATATTTTTAAAAGAAACATACCACTCCATGCAACAAAACAGTTTTACTCTTTGGATGGTTTGTAGAATTAATATAATACCCCTAATAAAACACATGCCATAATTGAGTCTAAGTTATAAAAAACAATTTTCTTTAAACTTGACTTGATAATTAAGAAAAGACTTTTAAGAACATTTTCAATCCATATCTCATATGGTGTCTATTCTCTGACTTACATGGACAATCTCATCAACATTTGTACAAAGACTTTTATAGTGGATAAGTTTCTAAAGCGTCAATAAAATCTGCATAACTCATCATAGACCAAATCATATCAAATATGGTTCGATGTAGTTTGAAACATTTTTCACTACTTCTAAGATGATCACAATCTTTTAGTTCATTTCCTCTCTGTTTCAATCATATCGAACAACTCGTACCAACTTATCAAGTTGATCTTGTACTTTGAACAATTCAAAGCATTCAGTTTCAAATTTTATCAAATGAACAAAACCATATGCGTTACCCATTTTTTGCAACATCACTAGTTAAACTCACACGTATCTGTATATGTGTGATCCAACAAGTCTAAGTACCCTCCCACTACAAATAATAGGAGACACTTCTAATGTCTTTTATCCATCTAAACAAGATCAATTTACTTCATTTGATCCTTATCAATAAAGTTTATAATTTCATCACTATGAAACTTATTCTTATGTTTCCAGTCTCATGGATTAAGGACAATGTCATAATAGGTAAAACTTGAGTCAAGGGACTTGAACCTTTTGGTTGTTATGTTACAAATAAAAGCATTCACTACTAGGAATGTAGAGCTCAACAATCATGTTAGCCTTATTGTACCTCATACTCTTGCAAAATATAGAGCAACAATTGTTCTACTTTTATTAAAACTTTTCATGCCCATACATGAAATAGAATCAATGTTCTTGCTTATGACTAGTACAAGAATAACAATTATTCAATTCCAGTATTCAGCTTTATGGTAAAATTAAGTGATTTTCCTTTTATACATGGAACAACAACGTTTGTCCATTTCATCATAAAACACTTCACTTATATACAAGTATTCCACCCTCTTTGAGTCATCACATCCACAATGTAATAGTTGCATTTGGTATCTTATACCAAAATAGTAGAATGCAAGTAACAATTACTCCAGTAACATATACACCTGAAGTCATACTTCAATTGATTTGCAGATTTTCTAGACACTTCTAGAAAACTTATCTACCAATGCCATATATTTGTCATTACATTAATGACCGAATCACTACATTAATGATAAATAATTTCGTACCTGATCTAAACTTGGGAACAAGTTTGAGTATGACAACAATTATCCTTCCCTTACTTTAACCAATGTCTTAGATTCATTAATCATTATCTCAGACAATTTTCTTAATGAACTCATAGAACATTAGTATTGTTTGCCTTCTTGATACAATGTTCAATCGTCTTTTAACATCTCATGCTAAAAGGTGAGAAACCTTATTAAGTCACCTGTTTTATTCATAATAAAGTGACCTAAACTTAGGACTAATTGAAACGATTTCAATTCCTAATCTTTCATAAAGAAGCATCCAAAATTTCCTGATTATCAAGATAATCATTCATCATATGACATGGATTAATTAGATCATCTTTAACATTTTCTCACTTAATGGGAACGATTCCCTTTATTGAAACAATTAATTTTGGTACTTATAGTCATCTTCATGACTCTAATTATACAGTCCATACTGTACATTAGCACTGGTTATAATTTGTCGAAATTATCCTTCACAAGGACAAAATCCATATCTCTAACTTTGAGAACAATTCTCAGGATACCAATTGACAAGGTTGAACAATTCAAACTCATCTTTAATAAATGTGATAAAGGGACTAAATTACAACTTCAATTATATGCAAAGTGAAACGATAATTAATATTAATAATCTTAAACAATTTTAAGATAAAATCATGAAAACTACCCTCAAGTTCGCATAATATTCCAAGATCCTTAACCTTTTGTCGCTCAAGTGAACTTGGGCTCACTGCTCAAGCACCAAAAGTAAAGGTAGACAACAATATTGTCAATTACATCAATATGTAATTCTTGGTTCGTCGGAATTAGTCATCATATGACACCAACTATTTGCCTCAAAGCCCAAGTCCGACTTGATGGCAATGTTAAGCAAACCAGATTGAACCTGTGGGTAACCGTTACCCACCTACTCAGTCCACACACATCGGCAAAGCACCGCTTAGGCAGTCACTTCAACCAATGGTATGAAATTGTTGTAGTGGTCAATTCTGGAAAGGCAGTACTTAATATTTGTGCGAGGGATTAAATGCATATGGGTCCTAAACATCCCATTAGGTCAACTTACAAGGCGACCTATTAGTTCTAAACACACAAGTCACAAGTCTCAAACAATAAAATTCATGCATCATATGACATAATAATTCAATTGTTACTAGTGATTTGTGCATAAAACAAGTTAATCACGGGGATGATCTGGGCTACGAAATTGCGGGGTTCGAAGTTGCAATGTAATGTACTTCGAGCGATGATCAATGCGACTATCTACCATATTTGGAGACAAAGAAATGCTTGCAGGATTGATGAAGTGGTGCGACACCCACAGGAGATAGCTAAAATGATTGTGTCGGATGTTAAAAATAGGATTTTGTGTAAGATTAAATACCCCGTAACGGACAATGATGCTAAATGGCTACATAATTTGATGTAGTCATTTTTTTGTTTTGTTGTTTCCTTTTCTTAATATACTTTCCCTTTACCAAAAAAAAAAGTTAAAAGATTCCATATTTTGACTTATAATCATATTACAATTCATAATTACTATTTGGTTTGAACAATTTCACCAATATCTTTCATTTTTCCAACTATGAGGAACAATTTCCCACCCGAAAAAATTGAACGGATATACAAAACTCGATTCACTATCGATCTGCAATTTATAATTGTCATATAGATGAACAATTCATCAAAATCAACTAAGACTCGAGAAACTCTTTTTTCGATCTATTTATGATAATATGATAATTAAAATGCAAAACATTATTTAGCCAATTTAGAAAACTAATTTTTCATTGAATCGGAAAAATAAAGTGTAATTCATGTCTGATTCATAATCAACACACAAACGCAAGAAAATGACTTTTCTTAAAAGCGTCGCTCGACCCGACACCAAGTCGTCCGAGTAAATATTGTGTTGTCTTGGTCAAACCTTTGCATCTGGGTCATCCCGTACCAACCGGGACACACCCGTAACCACCGAGTCACACTCGTTCCCACCGAGTCATACTCGTGTCGTCCTCGTTTCGTTCCGTCTCCACCAAAATTAAAACAAGTCTTGTCCTAATCTTATTAGGTCTCATCGTCAACGATAAATTCTTGTAATTTTACGTTCCCAATTTCAATCGAATCTTGACTAATCAAATTAGTCTCATCGTCAACAAGGAAATTGAGAATAATAATGGGTCAATTTAGGACAAAATTAAATTAAAAATAATCAATATTAGATCTTAAATTAATTTTACGAGTCAATTTCAGAATTTAACAATTTAAATTCACAAGACAAACCCTAAATATGGAACAACGCTTACTAGCCACAATGTGTGAATTAAGGACAACATATTACGGAGTACGAATGAGCAACAAGATAAAAGCATCTCAATGCAAGATACAGCGGCAGAATGATCATTTATGAAGCATGTCAAATTACGTCCCAGAGAAACTCTTCTCTAACTTTCTAATGCATGGATCATGAACATGCTTAATCATGAAAAAGGTGTCACTTTACTATGTACCCACGTCAAATGAACATATTAACATAAGCATAGTTATACACATCATATCAACGTCGATCAACCGGCGAGAACAATTTTCGACACATGAAAAATAATCAAATTAACACACGGTGGAATCTCTCCTAACAAATTATGAGCCATAGATTCACGTCGATCAGATTAATACTACATAACAGAAGCTCTGATACCACTGTAGGGTTACAACCCTTAAACCCAAGGACCTGTTACAAGTATTAACCGAAAAGACAAAAGAAGAGGGATAACAATTATACCTTATTTGCAGCAGAACATCATATTAATAAGATGTAATCCCCTAGGAATTCTAACGTAATACAGTGGCGGATACACTGTAGAAGTGGGATTATAACACACTGTAGCTATGTCTTGATTAAATAAAAATGG